>JAZHEH010002908.1:4826396-6032996 GCA_036589455.1 Ateles fusciceps | reverse complement strand
CTCTGGTCTGCAGCTTCCAGTGAGACCAATGCAGAAGGCAGGTGATTTTTGCATTTCCAGGTGAGGTACCCAGTTGATCTTATTGGGACTGGTTAAAGAGTGGATGCAGCCTACAGAGGGCAAGCAGAAGCAGGGTGGGACGTCGCCTCACCCAGGAAGAACAAGGGGTCAGTGAACTCCCTCCCCTAGCCAAAGGAAGTCATGAAGGACCATTCCATGAGGGACAATGCTATCCAGCCCAGATACTATGCTTTTCCCATAGTCTTCACAACCTGCAGACCAGGAGATTTCCTTGGGTGCCTATACCACTAGGGCCCTGGGTTTCAAACACAAAACTGGGCTGCCATTTGGGCAGACACCAAGCAAGCTGCAGGAGTTTTTTTTTTTCATACCCCAGTGGTGCCTGGAATGTCAATGAGACAGAACTATTCACTCCCCCTGGAAAGGGGGCTGAAGCCAGGGATCCAAGTGGTCTTGCTCAGCAGATCCCACCCTCACAGAGCCCAACAAGCTAAGATCCACTGGCTTGAAATTCTCCCTGCCAGCAGAGCAGTCTAAAGTCAACCTGGGATGCTCAAGCTTGATGGGGGGAGGGGCATCCACCATTACTGAGGCTTGAGTAGGTTGTTTGCCCCTCACAGTGTAAACAAAGTCACCTGGAAGTTCAGACAGGGCAAAGCCCATCGCAGCTCAGCAAAGCCACTATAGCCAGACTGCCTCTCTAGATTTCTCCTCTCTGGGCAGGGAATCTCTAAGAGAAAGGCAACAGCCCCACTCAGGGACTTACAGATAAAATGCCCACCTTCCTGGGACAGGGCACCTGGGAGAAGTGGTGGCTGTGGGCGCAGCTTCAGCAGACTTAAACGTTCCTGCCTGCCAGGTCTGAAGGGAGCAGTGGATCTCCCAACACAGCACTTAAGCTCTACTAGGGGACAGACTGCCTCCTCAAATGGATCCCTAACCCTAGTGCCTCCTAACAGAAAGACACCTCCCAGCAGGGGTTGACAGACACCTCATACAGGAGAGCTCTGGCTAGCATTTGGCAGGTGCCCCTCTGGAATGACGCTTCCAGAGGAAGGATCAGGCAGCAATCTTCGGTGTTCTGCAGCCTCTGCTGGTGATACCCAGGCAAACAGGGTCTGGAGTGAACCTCCAGCAAACTCCAGCAGACCTGCAGGAGAGAAGCCTGACTGTTAGAAGGAAAACTAACAAACTGAAAGAAATAGCATCAATATCAACAAAAAGGACAGAAACCCCATCTGAAGGCCACCAACATCAAAGACCAAAGGTAGATAAATCCACAGAGATGAGGAAACACCAGTGCAAAAAGGCTAAAAATTCCAAAAAACAAAACACCTCTTATCCTCCAAAGGATAACAGTTCCTCTCCAGCAATGGAACAAAACTGGATGGAGAATGAGTTTGATGAATTGACATAAGTATGATTCAGAAGGTGGGTAATAACAAACTCCTCTGAGCTAAAGGAGGATGTTCTAACCCAATGCAAGAAAGTTAAGAACCTTGATAAAGGGTTAGAGGAACTGCTAAGTAGAATAACCAATTTAGAGAAGAACATAAATGACCTGATGGAGCCAAAAAACACTGCATGAGAACTTCATGAATTATACACAAGTATCAATAGCCAAATTGATCAAGTGGAAGAAAGGATATCAAAGATTGAAGATCAACTTAAGGAAATAAAACATGAAAAAAAGATTAGAGAAAAAAGAATAAAAATGAAAGAATGAAACCCCCAAGAAATATGGGACTATAAGAAAAGACCAAACCTATGTTTGATTGGTGTACCTGAAAGTGACAGGAAGAATGAAACCAAGTTGGAAATCACACTTCAGGATATTATCCAGGAGAACTTCCCCCAACCTAGCAAGACAGGCCAACATTCAAATTCAAGAAATACAGAGAACACCATACAGATATTCCTTCCTCAAGAAGAGCAACCACAAGACACATAATTGTCAGATTCACCAAGGTTGAAATGAAGGAAAAAATGTTAAGGGCAGCCAGAGAGAAAGGTCGGGTTACCCACAAAGGGAAGCCCATCAGACTAACAGCAGATCTATCTGCAGAAACCCTACAAGCCAGAAGAGAGTGGGGGCCAATATTCAACATTTAATAAAAAAAGAATTTTCAACCCAGAATTTCATATCCAGCCAAACTAAGCTTCATAAGCAAAGGAGAAATAAAGTCCTTTACAAACAAGCAAATACTGAGAGATTTTGTCACCATAAGGCCTGTCTTACAAGAGCTCCTGAAGGAAGCACTAAATATGGAAAGGAAAAACCAATATCAGCCACTGTAAAAACATACCAAAATGTAACCACCATCGACACTATGAAGAAACTGCATCAACTAATGGCCAAAATAACCAGCTAGCATCATAATGATAGGATAAAAGTCACACATAACAATATTAACCTTAAATGCAAATGGGCTAAATGCCCCAATTAAAAGACAGACTGGAAAACTGAATGAAGAGTCAAAACCCTTTTGGTGTGCTGTATTCAGGAGATCTGTCTTGCTTGCAAAGACAAACATAGGCTCAAAATAAAGGGATAGAGGAAGATTTACCAAGCAAATAGAAAGCAAAAAAGGAGCAGGGGTTGCAATCCTAGCCTCTGATAAAACAGACTTTAAACCAACAAAGATCAAAAAAAGACAAAGAAGGGCATTACATAATGGTAAAGAAGTCAATGCAACAAAAAGAGCTCACTATCCTAAGTATATATGAACCCAATACAGGAGCACCCAGATTCCTAAAGCAAGTTCTTCTTAGAGACTTACAAAAAGATGTAGACTCCCACACAATAATAGTGGGAGACGTTAACACCCCACTGTCAACATTAGACAGATCAACGACACAGAAAATTAACAAGGATATTCAAGACTTGAAGTCAGTGCTGGACTAAGCAGACCAAATAGACATCTACAGAACTTTCCATCCCAAATCAAGCAATATACATTCTTCTCAGCACCACATAGCATTTATTCTAAAATCAACCACATAATTGGAAGTAAAACACTCCTCAGCAAATGCAAAATAATGGAAATTATAACAGTCTCTAGGACTGCAGTGCGATCAAATTAAAACTCAGGATTATGAAACTCACTCAAAACCACACAACTACATAGAAACTGAACAACCTGCTCCTGAATGACTATGGGGTAAATAACAAAATTAAGGCAGAAATAAATAAATAACCAATGAGAACAAAGACACAATGTACCAGAATCTCTGGGACACAGCTAAAGCAGTGTTTAGAGGGAAATTTATAGTACTAAAATGCCCAAAGGGGAAAGCAGGAAGGATCTAAAATCAACACCCTAATATCACAATTAAAAGAAGTAGAGAAGCAAGAGCAAACAAATTCAAAAGCTAGCAGAAGGCAAGAAATAACTAAGATCAGAGCAGAATGAATGAGATAGAGACATGAAAAACTTTCCAAAAATCAACAAATCCAGGAGCTGGTTTTTTGAAAAGAATTAACAAAATAGATAGACCGTTAGCCAGACTAATAAAGAAGAAAAGAGGGAAGAATCAAGTAGACACAATAAAAAATGATAAAGGGGATATCACCACAGATCCCACAGAAATACAAACTACCATCAGAGAATACTATAGACACCTCTATGCAAATAAATTGGAAAATCTGGAAGAAATGGAGAAATTCCTGGACATACCACCCTTCCAAGACTAAACCAGGAAGAAGTTGACTCCCTGAATAGACCAATAACAAGTTCTGAAATTGAGTCAGCAATTAATAGCCTACCAACCATAAAAAGCCCAGGAGCAGATGGATTCACAGCCAAATTCCACCAGAGGTACAAACAGAAGCTGGTACCATTCCTTCTGAAATTATTCCAAACAATAGAAAAGGAGGGACTCCTCCCTAACTCATTTTATGAGGCCAGCATCATCCTGCTGCCTGGCAGAGACACAACAATAAAAGAAAATTTCAGGCCAATATCCCTGATGAACATCGATATGAAAATCCTCAATAAAATACTGGCAAACCAAATCCAGCAACACATCAAAAAGCTTATCCACCATGATCAAGTCAGTTTTATCCCTGGGATGCAAGGGTAGTTCAACAGACGCAAATAAAAAAATGTAATCCATCACATAACAGAATCAATTACAAAAACCACTTGATTATCTCAATAGATGCAGAAGAGGCCTTTGACAAAATTCAACACCGCTTCATGCTAAAATTTTGTTAAAGATTCATGCTTCTTTCCTTCCTTCCTGTCTTCCTTTTAGCAAAGAAAATTTTCTCTGCTGGTAGTATTTAATTTCTTGCTTTTTATTTTTTGTGTATCTGTTGTATGTTTTTAGATTTGAGGTTACCATGAGGCATGCAAATACTATCTTGTAATCCATTGTTTTAAACTAATAACAACACTGGTTCCATAGACAAACTAACAAGCAAAAAAGAAAGAAAGAAAAAATAAATAAAAATTCTGCATTTTAACTTCATCCCCCAGCTTTTTAATTTTTTGTTGCATCTATTTATACCTTATTGTACAGTCTATGTCTTGAAAAGTTGTTGTAATTATTATTTTTGATTTCATCTTTAAGTCTTTCTACTTAAAGACTTTAAGGTAGTCTACACTCCACAGTTACAATGTCATAATTTTCTGTTTTCCTGTATATTGACTATTACCAGCGAGTTTTGTACCTTCGGATGATTTCTTATTGCTCATTAATGCCAATTTCCTTCTGATTAAGGTACCCACTTTAGGGGAGTACTTATAAAACAAGTCTTGTGTTGATAAAATCCCTCAGCTTTTGTTTATCTGGCAAGGTCTTTATTTCTTCTTCACGTCTGATGAATATTTTCACGATATACTATTCTAGGGTAAAAGATTTTTTCCTTCAGCACTTTAAATGTCATACCACTCTCTCCTGGCCTGTAAGGTTTCCACTGAAAAGTCTGCTGCCAGATGTATTGGAGCTCTATTGTATGTTACTTGTTTATTTTTCTTGCTGCTTTTATGATTCTTTCTTTATCCTTGACCTTTGGGGGTTTATTATATGCGAAGCAGTTTTCGTTGAATTAAATCTGTTTGATGGTCTATAGCCTTCTTGTACTTGGATAGTGACATCTTTATGTTTGGAAAGTTCTCTTTTATTATTTCTTTGAATAAACTTTCTATCCCTATCTCTTTTTCTATCTCATCTTTAAGGCTAATAACTTAGATTTTCCCTTTTGAGGCTATTTTCTAGATTTTGTAAGCATGTTTCATTGTTTTTTATTCTTTTTTGTCTCCTCTGACTGTGTATTTTCAAACTGCCTGTCTTCAAGATCTCAGTTCTTTCTTCTGCTTGATCAATTCTGCTATTAAGACAGTCTGATGCATTATTCATCAGCTGTGTAGACTGGGGTTGGTGAGAGGGGGACAAAAGCGGAGAAGTGCAAGCACTCCCTTAGCTTCCCCAGCTGGTGTCTTAATAGGTCATGTGTCCCACCCTCCAACCCAATCTACTAGCTCTGAGCCCAGCTCAACACTAGGACTTGCATAGGAATTGCAGTACTTGTGGCCTAAACTGCCCCTCAAGTTCACTTAGTGCCCCAGAGCACTCCAGCCCACAGTAGCAAGGCTTGCCAGAACTCAAACTCCAACTGCTGAAATAGGCAATTACCCTCTGCCTTGGACCGGTCCAAATGCCCCCTCCATGGGCAAGCATCAGCTGAATACAGCTCGGTTTGCTTTCTGTTGTGATGGGGCAGCACTGAGCCTAATGCAAAGCCTCATAATCGCCATGCTCCCCTTATCTGAAGCACAGAGATTCTCTGCACCAGGTCGCTGCTGCTGGGGAACGGGGACGAGAGAGGTGGCATCAGTAATTCAAGACTATCTTTCCTACCGTCTTTGGTGCCTCTTTCAGTGATGTGAAATCAAAGCCAGGCACTGAGAGTGATGCCCTGATTTTTATTTCTATAAAGTTTACTCCCTTTGTGTAGATAGTTGTCAAGCTAGGTGTTTCTGAGAAGGGATGACAGGCAGATTCTTCTATTCAGCTATCTCACTCTGCCCCTCCCCCTGGAGTCACTTTTTAAAATGTTTGTCAGTTGCATGTTACATGGTTTGAATAAGGTTTGTAGGTAATATCACCTTGGCATGGCTGCTTTCCACACAGGGATGGAGCTTAAAACTTTCCTAAAGCCCCCTCTAGTGACAAACAGCAAATTAATCCATTATTTCATAACATGCTAATACCCACAAGCTCTAAAGTTCTATTTTCTCATTTAGTTATTAGATGAATCAATTGCTACATTATTTCAATCAGCAAATGATTAAGAAATAGTTAATAGCTTAAATTCTCAAGCATTCTTAAGTCGCCTAAACCTAATCAATTTTGAGACTGAGGTCAACACAGTGCACAATTAACTCTATAATTTTACACTGTCCTAGTACATATAATTTTTTTTTAATTCCCTAAATTTCCTTCATGTTTGTCCATCAGGAACTTTAATGATTAAAATATGTTCACAATAACTCAATAAATAAAAAAGTTGTTTTTACCTTTAGCTTCTTGTATTTACTGAAATACTGTATCTTACTATATTTACTGAAACATTTTCTAAACACACAAATATAAATTCCAGGAATCCTCTGAATTATGAAATGAGGGGTCAACCATAAAGACACAGATTAAATGTATAATAATAACATATTGTTTAAAATCATAATGTATAGGCTGGGTACCATGGCTCATGCCTGTAATCCCAGCACTTTGGGAGGCCAAGATGGGCTGATCATGAGGTCAAGAGATTGAGACCATCCTGGCCAGCATGGTAAAACTCCATCTCTACTAAAAATACAAAAATTAGCTGGGTGTGGTGGCACATGCCTGTAGTCCCAGCTACTCAGGAGGCTGAGGCAGGAGAATGGCTTGAACCTGGGAGACAGAGGTTGCAGCGAGCTAAGATTGCACCACTGCTCTCTAGCCTGGCAACAGAGCGAGCCTCCATCTCAAAAAAAAAAAACAACATAATATATAATAAAACAGAACAAACAATAAACTATATATTATTTGTATGACTACAGGCTATGGTATTAAAATATATAGTTTATTTCATTCATATAAAATTAAAATATATTATATATTTCAATTATATAAAAGCCCATTTCCAAAGGGCTTAAAGTTCATCCAATAAGACAGGTCTAATTGAACCACTAAAAGAAGAATAGAAGTCATATTCCTAATAAAGGGAATTAAAGAGATAAATTTTTAAAAGGCTATGAATATTTATTTGCAGCTGAGCACAAATCTTAGTTTTGAGGTTCATGTAAGTTAAGAGCAAAAAAGAAATCCAATAATTGGTTAGTTCATGCCCATTCATTAAGGGAGTTGGATACAATGAGTTCATGACACAGCAGTAAAGGTAGCTACCTACGTCAAGGATAAGAATCCCTTACCCTCCCCCTGCTCAGGTATGTGCTCGCCATTGCTCCATCCATGAGACACACCCTGCCTTGCTGAAAAAATTTATATTCAAGTGCTATTTCTTTTGCAGCACCGAAAATTTACATATAAGAAGGGAAACAAAGTTTTTCCATCTAAAATACGCATGTGGGCCAGCCAATGTGCCTCATGCCTGCACCCAGAACTTTGGAAGGCTGAGCCGGGTGCAGCACTTCATTTCAGGCCTGGAGTTTCAGACCAGCCTGGCCAACATGGCAAAACCCTGTCTCTATTAAAAATACAAAAATTAGCCAGGTGTGATGGCTCATGCCTATAATCCTAGCACTTTGGGAGGCCAAGGTGGGTGGATTGCTTGAGCTCACAAGTTTGAGACCATCCTGGGCAACACAGTGAAATCCCATCTCTACTCAAAAACAAAAGAAATTAGACGGGCGTGGTGGCATGTGCCTGTAGTCTCAGCTACTCAGGAGGCTGATGCAGGAGAATTGCTTGAACCTGGGAGGTGGAGGTTGCAGTGAGCCAAGATCGAGCCCAGTCTGGGCGACAGAGCAAGACTCCGTCTCCACAAAAATAAAAAATAAAAATAAAAAAACACATATATAGATTTCTAAATGTCAATAACAAAATTATAGCATTGGAATAATTTCAGAACATGAAATTCATGTGTAAACATATATATTCAACAAAAGGTCTTCAGAATGCCTACTCTCCAAGGCCATTGCAGCTGGTCATGATCTCCCCAACAGAAGGGGTTTCTTGGGAGCTTACTCTATAATAAACACATGCCAGCTATATCCATCACCCATGATCATGAATTATCTCCTGGAAATAGCAACCAGAAAGAATCTTCTTTCTTGTTTACATACATACAGCCAAAGCAAAGGACAAAAAAAATTGCACTTAGGATAATATGTTCGTTGCTAAAATTGGAGAGAAATAGACCCTATTATGCACACGTTCTTGAAATAATTGGAACAAAGTGTTGAAAGAGAAATAATGAAATAGATGGCTTCAGACAAAGTTGGGTACCAGGCAATGTGGTCTTCACAAATTTCTCCCATTCTGTTGCCCTCTCCAGATCACGGAGCCCCCTTTCTACTTGAAAACAAAATCTACTTGTCATCCTAAAATCTAATTTTCTAAGAGGAGCTAGTGTCACCTTCTCTGAATCAAGTCACTGTGTTGCTTATCCCAAGTGTGTTTGCCTTGGGTTCTTCAGTTATAATTCGATTTAACAGATGCCTACCGGAGGCCTATTATATGCAAAGTATTTGCTAGCTGCAAGCAGTGAAATAAAGACCTTCATGATCTTAGCAATGGATTTCAAGCAATAATGAGTACCTAGGAAGGAGTTTTTGTTCACTGCATGATACGGTTTGGCTGTGTCCCCAACCAAATTTCGTGTTGAATTGTAATCCCCAATACTGGGGGAGGTACCTAGTGGGAGGTAATTGGATCATGGGGATGAATTTCCCCCTTGCTGTTCCCATGATAGTAAGTTCTCATGAGATCTGTTTGTTTAAACATGTGAAGCACTTCCCTCTTCACTCTCTCTCCCTCCTACTCTGCCATGTGAAGAAGCTACTTGCTTCCCCTTTGCCCTTCTGCCATGATTGTGTCTCCTGAGGCCTCCCCCAGCCATGCTTCCTGTACAGCCTATGGAACTGTGAGTCAATTAAACCTCTTTTCTTCATAAATTACCCAGTCTTGGGTAGTTCTTTATAGCAAAGTGAGAATGAATTCATGCACTGCATAACATCTGACTCCCTGCCCTCTATTCTTCCAAATGGCTTTTGTTGTTGGGGCCACAGAGCCACCACACACACTTCAACATGCCTCAGATTTTGTCTGCCTAACCTGGGTTTTAGGAAACCAGGTTTCTGATTTATTTCTCTTTCCTTATTATACGGTTTATGACTTATTCTCTCAAGCCTGAATTCCCTGATACCCAACTCTGCTGATAAGAATCTTAGAAGAGAGAAGGCTAACATTTATTGAATACATTCTTTTATTGCCAGGCACTGTTAATTCTTTTAACTACAAAATTGGTAGCATCATTTTTTCATCCTAAGCAACAGAGAGGTAGACTGTTGACGAAAAGAGACAAAAATTGTGAAATATTTTTAGAGATTTATTCTGAGCCAAATATGAGTGATGATGGCCCGTGACACAGTCCTCAGGAGGTCCTGAAAACATGTGCCCAGGGTGGTTGGGGTGCAGCTTAGCTTTACACATTTTAGGGAGGCATGAGACATCAATCAAATATGTTTAAGAAATACATTGGTTTGGCTCAGAAAAGTGGGATAACTCAATGTGTGGGCGGGGGAGATTCCAGGCCAGAGGTAAATTTAAACATTTTCTGGTTGACAATTGGTTGAGTTTACCTGAAGACCTGGGATCAACAGAAAGGAAATGTTGAGGTTAAGATACAGGATTGTGGAAACCAAATTCTACTGTGAAGAGGAAGCTCTCAGATAGCAGACTTCAAAGAGAGAGCAGGTTAAATGTTTCTTGTCATACCTAAAAGGGTGCCTGGCTCTTCGTCGATTATCTCCTGGATCTGGAAAGGAAGGAAGGAAAACAATGGGGAAAAAGGATTCTCTATAGAATGTGGATTTTTCCCACAAGAGACTTGGCAGGGCAATTTCAAGGTATGGGCAGGAAATATATTTTGGGGTTAAATATTTTGATTTTTTTTCCTTGTCTTACAATGTTATGCCAGAATCAGATTGGAAAGTAAGTCATGATATATAGGGTCAAATAAAACCCATCCGTTGAGAATTTATGGTTTGTAGGGCATGACTCCCTAGACCCCTTAGATAGGAATTTGAACAAGATAAAAAAAAAATCAGATCTTAGTCCTCAACTCTCCAGAAGAAAATGACGTTTACTCAGGAATGGACATTGCAATGGGAATATGTGCGCCACGGCAAACTGTTTGCATATTCAAGGAATTAAAAGAAAACACTGTTTTTTAAAACAATTTTAAAAAGCAGAGGATTACATAATTGTTTTGAGGTAATTAGCCTTGGCTGCAAGCATCAATAACAAGGGTGACATCAGTTCAAGGCTGGACAGATAATTGCTGGGCGGATGTCCTCATAGAAGTATCTTTTTGGGTAAGGTGGAGAAGCCTTCTCAAAGGTAAGCCACCTTACCCAAAAAGATACTTCTATGAGGTTGTGGTTTTTGCAGTACTTTGTGATAGTTTTTATTATTAGGCATTCATGCATGAGAACCCTCCTTCATGGCCTTCCCCAGCTCCACTTGTCAGGTTTTCTTAATACATGTGACTCTATTTTGATTCTGACAACTTTCACAATTTACATTAGAAAAGAGGAAACTGAGGCTCAGAGTGTTTTAGAAACTAATTCAGGATCAAGCTGGTAAGTAGCAGAAAATTCACAATTAAGTTCTACATATCTGGCTCCAAAACAGGACTCTTTTCATTTCAGCAGTGGTTTTCAACAGAGTTGCGATTTTGCTCCCTGGGGAGTATTTCACAAGGTCTGGAGACATTTATGATTGTCAGGACTGGAGGTGGCGTGGATGGGGTCTGTTTCTGAGAAGCTACTGGCTTCTAGTGAACAGAGGCTAGGGAAGCTACAAAACAGTTCACAGGGACAGCACCCCCACAACAAACAATTATACAACCAGCCCAAAATGTCAATGGAGCTGCTGAGAAGTCTTAACATGACAGAATGCTTCCTACCCTGTTCTGATGTTATTTCCAAGGTTTCAAAGATAACTGCTTCAAAATTAAACAAATTATAGAAAGCCATAAATAAATCAACCCCTTATTCATGTTGCAGCTCTCTTCCATTATAAAGAAAAATGGATTGAAACTTAAAAGGGAGGCAGGGACAGGAGTGGGGAAGCTTGGTGAGCAGAAAGGAAATTCAAATATATTATTAAGGTTAAGAATTAAGATGTAAATATGCAGATGTTTTTCACCCCTAGGATTTTCACTAATCCAAAAGTTCACGGTCTGTTTTGAAATTTAATTATTTGGAACTGGTTAAATGTTACCCTGACCTCAACTAACATTTGTGCTTGACTTTTCTCCAGGACCCTGGGGGACGTGGATGCCAGATGAGTCCACCTCCTCTCCCTGCTCTTCCCACAGGGACAGAGCCTACCAGGTGCTGGTGACTTGGATCCTGACAGGAGGTGGCTCTGCGGAAGACTGGCAGGATCCCAGAGCAACAGACTGGGGATTGATGCACCTTCTCCGCCAGATCCCTCCGTCAGCAATTCCCTCCTAGTACCGGGTACCCCGGGGGCGGGGCTGCAAAACGCACGTCCCGTGCGCCGTGACGTCAGAATCGCGACGCCCTGTACCCGGCCCTTAGCAACCAGCCTGGCGACGGTTTCTCGGCTGCTGAAGCCCCAGCCGGCTCCTCCTTTCCAGTCCTCCACTGCCAGGGCTGGGCGGGCCGGGGGAAGGACCAGAGGGAATCCAACGTGTCCCCACGGCGGCTGCAAGAGGACTAAGCATGGATGGCAGCCGGAGAGGTAAAGGGCAGCTGTCACGGGCGACCGCTGACTCGCCACTCGCTCCAGCCGGCGCTCCCAGCCTCGGGTCCGGGTGGCCGAGGCAAGGCCGCCCCTTGGGCGCTCCCTATCCCTGGCTGAGTCGCCAGGTTACCCCCGAGCTTCCCGGGCTCGCGCAAAGGAAGAGGGAGGGCCTGTTTGCGAGGCTTTCAGGTTCGCTTCTTTGCCCTGAATTAGTTGCCCTGACACCAGGCGGCTCTGTCTCCTGAAATCAGGGTCGTGCAGCCTTTAAATCCTCGGTAGCTCCCAGGCAGAGGGAGGTCTTTGGAGTCAGACCTCCCCGGGCCCCAAATTAAACCCCTCTGCCCTCCATGGAGACGTTCTCAGTTTTCTCATCTCTTGAACGTGAGGGTCAAATACCCAGGCCATGGAGTTCTTGAGGATTAAATGCAGATAATAAAGAGAAGATCTGGGCACATTTTAAGTGCTTAGTAAATAGGAAACCTCCCCATTCACTAACTTAATTACGTTCCCCGAAGCTATTGACTAACCCTGGGCTTCTGTAATTTTATGTGAATAGGAATCCCCCTCAGAATCATGTTAAAATGCAGATTATTATTCAGTAGGTCCCTTGGGGGTGGCTAGATTTTTGCATTTATAATAAATTTCCAAGTAATGCGGTGTTGCTGGTCAGCGGACTGCAGTTTAGCAGCAATCCGTAATCACCATATACACCTGTTCTCCACTGATTTCTTGAGTCGAGGTGGACATCATGGGGTGGGATTGGGGGGCGGGGGAAATATAACTTTAAACCTCTACAAATCGGCCCAAACAAAATAATTGGCATTTTCACACTTTCTGAGCCAGTAGCATTCTTTCCTCGTCAAGTAAGGCAATCTTTAGGCTCCCTACATTTCCCAATTCCGTGTCCTTATCTATTTAAAAGACTGCCTTAAAACCAAGCTGCTAGATGATTTCTTGAAGTCTTCCTTTGAATGAGTCTGCCTTTATTATGTAGTCGTTGATCAAAATAAGTGCTACTCTGAATGTAAAAGAATACTATTCATTGATCAGCAAACTGTATATTCTGACACTTTACCAACCTAGGTTTCAGAAAAAGCGAATCAAAACGCTTTATGATCTTAAGGAATTTTGCACATAAACTAACATTAAACCCTTGCTATGTGCAACGACCTATTTCCTGATTCTCTCAATACACAAAAATAGCTTGTTAGATAGGTATTAGCCTTATGTTATAGTGAAGAAACTAAAACAAAAGATTACAAATAACTTGCCAAGGTCACAGTAAGAGGCAGAACAGGCTTTGAATCTAGGCGAAGAATATAAAATCTGAAGCCAATGCTTTTATTTACTAGCCCATGGTAGCGGTGTGACAGGGGGAGAGGATATATCTAAAATTTAGAGTATAATAGATTTAGTAAGTTGTCATTATTTGTTTATTGAATTATTTTAAAAATTGGGTTCATGCCAAATGCAAAAACGTTGATATTTTTACAACTTGCACAATTTAATTAGCTTCGTTTTTAGGATATAACATGTGATAATAAGAAATATTGTTATTGATTTTGAATTTTAAAAATAAATCCAATCAGCAAATGACTGTGGCAGTCAGCTTTCATATACTGTAAATTATTATTAATAGGAATCCATAAATAATTTTAGCCAAAGCTAAAATACTTAATTTTAATTGAAAATAAGTTTCTTAGATTTCATTAGGTGACTTTTAGTTATTTCAGAGCATAAAGTATTAAAACATCTAAAGAAAATTATCTTTTGTCATGTTCTTACTGTAATCACATTTTAGACATTCTTTTGTAAGGCAAACCTTCTGAATGGTGGTATAATAGAGCACCAGACTGAAAAATGGTTAGTCTTGTTTGTAATCTTTGTTTACTATTAACTAGCTTGGTAATCTTCAGCAAGTCACTTTATGTCCCTGGGCCTCAGTTATTTATAAAATGGTGACTTGGACTAGGTAATATATAAGACATTGTTTCCAACTTCCCATGGGGAAGGTGAGGAAAAGATTGAGAATAACAAACTGCCATTCACTCTAATATCAATGACCTTTGGGGAGGAGAGGAGGCAACCTATTAGTATAAATAACTGAAAGTAACTTGCAAAAAAAATTTTGCCCAGCGCTCTGGGAGGCCGAGGCAGGTGGATCACTTGAGGTCAGGAGTTTGAAACCAGTCTGGGTAACATGGTTAAACCCTGTCTCCACCAAAAAAATACAAAAATTAGCCAGGCGTGGTGGCATGCACCTGTAGTCCCAGCTACTCGGGAGGCAAAGGCAGGAGAATCACTTGAACCTGGGAGGTTGCAGTGAGCTGAGATCTTGCCACTGCACTCCAGCCTGGGCAACAGAGCGAGAATCCATCTCAAAAATATATACATTTTTTCATCTATTGGTACCATAGAGACACTTAAAAATGGTAGATTCCCAAACCTTTGGTTTTCCAGAGAAGCCCTGGCACAAGAAATACCTTCATCTTTCCTCAGTGGACTTTCTTCTCGCTATTTTAATCAAATTGTGTAGGAAACTGGGCTGCTCTCATGTACCAATGAATTTCACTTCTAAGACCTTCAATCTCACTGACAGAATTTTAGTCCTAATAGTTAGAGAATGATGTTCTTTTCCTTGGCATTTGGTTTGAGGCTACCTCTCCATGCCCCTTTGGATCATTCAGAGTCCAATCAGTAGATAGAAATGATACAGTGATTTATACAAGGAAAAGTTAAAGAATTGTTATACTTTCATAAAAGAGTAACTATAAGATGTAAGAGGCTGTGCGTGTCAGCTCATGCCTGTAATCTCAGCATTTTGGGAGGCTGAGGCAGGAGCATCACTTGAGGCCAGGAGTTTATAACCAGCCTGAGTAACATAGTAAGACCCTGTCTCTAGTATTTTTTAAAAAAATTGATTAGTGAATTAATTAAAATTAAAAAGACATAAGAAAACTGTATTTCTACCTAGAATTAAGGGAAAGTACTCAAGGAAGGACATTTTGAAAGAGACTTTCTCCCAAAGACTGGAGTTCAGACCTCAATAGAGAAGGTGTGATTGTGCACATGCCTAAAGCTTCATCACTGATTAGTGACACCAGAAGCTTCACATTCCATGGGAAATAGACTTGGATAAATTGCTTAGCCAAGTCACTAAACACCAAGTGAACAACAATGAAAACAAGTTCAGGAGAGGATTCTGTATCTAGAGTTGCTACAATGTATTACCTAAAATAACTTTTCAACAAAAAGAAATTGTGAGTCGTGCAAAGAAAAAAAAAAAAAAAACAGGAAAATGTTACTTATACACAGGACACAAAACAGGAACGAGAAACTGTGAGAGGATAGATGAATTAAATTGTCCATTTCTCCCTTCAGTTCTGTCAGGGTTTTTGTTTTATTTTGGTGTTTTGTTTTGTTTTGAGACAGGGTCTCATTTAGTTACCCAGGCTGGAGTGCAGTGCAGTCTCCTGGGCCCAGTCATCCTCCCACCTCAGCCTACTGTGTAGCTGGGACTACAGGTGTGCACTACCATGCCAAGCTAAGATTTGTATTTTTTTGTAGAGTTAGAGTTTCGCCGTGTTGTCCAGGCTGGTCTCAAACTCCTGGGCTTTAGTGATCCGCCTGCCTCAGTCTCCCAAAGTGCTGGGATTACTAAAGCACATTGAGCCATTGTGTCCAGCCCTAATTCTCTCACTTTTAATATCACATTTATCTATAGGAATATTGGAAATGAATGAGTATATGCCTTGGTGTACATCTGATGGTAAATAGACAAGGGGACATCTAAATTCCATGTCTGTTCTTACCACCATCTTACGCTAAAGAGAAGCTGGATTGATTCCTGGGGCCAAATCTTAACTACCTTGTTCACAGCTGTCACCTACAGATGGGTGGGGAAGCATTTCTATCAAAGGCAGTATCACTAGCTTCCAACCTTTTTTCATTCTCTTTTCATCCTCTCCAGCTTCTCTGGGTATACCTGTTTTTCCTTTTTCTGTGACCTATAGTGAAACATACATACAACAGAATAGAATTTGGAGTGAATATACTCCACACAGTTGAAATATCTTCTTAGTCTGTTTCACATGATTTCGTAGCTTAGAGCATGGTTCAAGTACTGAGCAGTTTGTATTGGTCAAGATAGTGTAATGATTAAGACCCAGAAACCAGACTGCTTGGGTTCAGATCCCAAATCTGTCACATTCTTGTGTAATCTTGGGCAAATTACAAGTTTAACCTCTGTGCTTTGATTACTCTCATCTATACAGTAGGGAGAATTATAGTATTGTTGTAAGGATTACATGAATTTATACCAGCAAAGTGCTTGGAACACTGCCTGACACAGTTACTATTCAACAAATTAGCATTTTGACTATAAATGAAGAAAGCCAACTCATACTGGTTTAAGCTAAACTGGGATTTATTTATTTATTTTATTTTTTTTGCCAATGTAAAGAAAAGTCTAGGGAAGGTAGAGTTTCAAACATGGTTGGCTTCAGGTACTCAAATGATGTCACCAAGGAATTCCTTTCTATCTTGGTTCCCCTTGACTATATAGGCTTCATTCTCAGACAGGTTCCTTTATATGATGCCACCAGCAAGCTTGACGAACCCAGATCCTTCACTGGGTTTAGCAAGCCCAGTGAAATGAAAGTACCTTTCCCAATAGTTACAGTCAAAGGCCCAGGATTGTGTATCTCATGGCAGGACTTGGATCATACAGCATTGCTGATGCTGTCAACACAGCTGTCCAGATTTGGGTTTTATGCCTAACCCTGACAGTGGAGTCAGCTCTATTTGAACCACCTGGGCTAAGAGTAAGGGAAGAGCAGTTGCCCAAAGGAAAGTTGAGGTTTATTTCCAGGTGAAGAGGCATTGAATTCCAGACAAGAAAAAAGTCACAGTTCTTTCTATCTGGAGAAATGAGGTTTTCCTGAGAGTTTGTTAGTATTTTTTTCTTATCTTTAGGTCTTACCCTCCCTTCTTTCTTGGTAGAAGCTATGCTCATTTCATGACTGTCTTTATTCCCAGCTCAAATGGCATCACCTTGACTTGTATTGTCCTAAATATTTTTTTTCCTTTCTGCTCTCTGACCTGTGACATAGAACTTCTTAGATATTCTGACCTCAGTTTGTTTTTCTGTTTTAATCTATTCTGATAAGTTCTGTTCTCTTGTCCTAGATTTTAATTCTCCTATCTTGAAACCTATTTTTCTGTGTTTAATTTAGTCATCCATGTATCTTCTAGACTTTTTATGTGTCCTCCCTGCTACAGCTTTTAACAACCCACCTGATAGCAAACTAGCCATCTTACCCTCTTAAAACATCTCTGAGGCATATAGCATTTATATTTTGCATATTAAATTACATTTAGTACTATAACTCAGACGTCCTGCTATGGAGATTACCACTAAAAGCACAGTTACTTTTTGGGGGAGAGAAATCATTTTGTGATAAATTTATTATTTAAAAAAAATTGAATATTGTTGTTTTTGTAAAAGTTGTGTTTCATTTATGCTAATTTATGATTTTTTTTTTGTTAAAAGTCAGAGCAACATCTGTCCTTCCCAGATATGGTCCACCATGCCTATTTAAAGGACACTTGAGCACCAAAAGTAATGGTAAGTGAGGTACTTAAAATGGTAGCTTTGTTAAAAGATTGTCTGGTTGTTTCCTTTGCTTGCAAATTATATGACATGATGGAAAAATTATTTCATTTGACAAATATTTGAACTTCGTATTATTAATTTTAATGAAATGTAGGAGTTCTCTGAGATTAGAGAATTTTGGAGTCTATGATTTCAAACTATTATTGTGCCCTGGATGTGGACTTGGCTGTCTCCTGCTCCCAGCTGCTGCAGCAGCCCAGCTCTACCTTTGCCAGGAAACTACCCTGATTTAAGGCATGCTTGCCTTGTTAAAATGGTAAGTAGCAGGTAATAAAGACGCACTGAAAAGGAAAAGCTGTGCAGAGAAAAAGAGCACTTGAATAATACATTTCATATTATAGGAGCAAAGGCCTATGGGCCTCTTCATCCAGTTGGATTTCTAGGTGCCGTGATATTTTTGTATTTTAAAGCTTTCAAGGTAAAATTTTAAGGTAGGTTTTAAAATAAATTTTTGGTAATTATAGCTTAGAAGTCTATGTCTTTAGGCAAAATAATTGAAAGCCTTATTTTTCTTCTTATTTACATGAAAAATCTTTGATACTGTTAACTTCCAAATGTGGTGGAAGGATCTCATTTTCAGTTGCCTCATTTATTTCTTTGTATTGCAATGTGATACGTACATACATATATAAGTGCATAATCATAAACTTTAAAAAATAAATTTTAAATAAAAAGTTGAAACTAGATTTAAAAATACATACATAGAAATCAGGATAAAGAACAATATGTAAAGTTTGCAAACTTTTTTTTAAAGAATATATGTATATTTTTCTTAACCAAATGAGAATTTTTTTGAATGTATAGTTCTGTTTGTGTTATTTCAGATGATTCAAATATCAGAAGGAAGGTTCTTCCACTAAATTGCCTTTGTAATATGAGAATGTATTAGTACACTAATAAAATATATACTGTATGAAAGAGAAAAAAAAAGAATATATGTATAGAGCTGGTATAGATATGGTGGTTGTAAGTATGAGGCTGCTTCCATGGGTCACATGGAAGCTGCATCTTTTATCAGCAGTGTAACCTTGAAGATGTAACCCATCTCTGTGACTCAGTTTTCACTTTGATTAAATGATAATAATGACTAGATAAGTTTATACATATAAAGAGTTTAGAACAATGCATGGTAAATGGCATCCACTCAGTAAATGTTTTTAGTAGTAGCATAAGCTCATAATTATTGCATAGGCTTATATTATGCAGAGTTTCCCTGGAAGGATGCATTTAAATAGTAACAGTATATTTCTGGGAAGGGAGACTAAAAGTCAGGGTAGAGAAGTCACTTACTTTTCAATCTCCATATGCCATTTTAGCTGTTGAATTTTTTAAGCCACATTGCATGTATTACTTCTCCAAAACTGTTTTTTATGTTTAAAAAAGTTTTGCCTATGTTTTCATTTTATACTTGTGTGTAAGTGCTTAACTATTTATAAGATTTCTCTTAAACAGTTTGAATGAGGATCAAGGAGTTTAATGTCATGGAATTTCTATGCGATTACACTTGTTATAAGATGGTTTTAGTACTTCAGAAAGAATGTAGTAAACTGATATGTAGATCTTGTTTTCAGGTTTAGTTAGAAATTTGCTTATCAGAATGGAATTTTTTTATATAGGGTTTTGGGATTTGGTATTCGTTGAATTTCTGAAGCTCCATGGATTGTTTAAATATTAACAGTGGTAACTAATTAAACAAGTAGCTAAACGTCCTTAGTTACAAGATTGAGAGCTGTCAGAAAGAAATCATTTCATAAATGTAATAATAGATTGTAGTCTAGAATCTCTTCCCCAAACTCTCAGGCTTGTAAAATTTTATTCTCAGGAAGATTTGAACCCAAATGGTCAGTAGCTCATCAGCATTATCAGTGCAAGATTAAAGGTTCACATCACAATGTCATATCAGTATCTCTGGTTGAATTTCAGAACATTTTATAAGAATGAGTTAATCAGTAACTTGTTTATCTCATGATTTTTCTATTAGTTTTAAATATATAATGATTATGTTTTAATTTTTAGCTTTTTGCACTGACTCCTCTTCTCTCAGACTAAGCACTCTCCAGCTGGTCAAGAATCACATGGCTGTTCACTATAATAAAATCCTTTCAGCCAAAGGTAAAAATGTACAAATGTGAACTCTCTGTACTCAATTTAAACCTCCAGCTTCACTTCTCATTAAAATACATCTATAGCAAAAATGAATACATTATATATATGTAAGAGGATTTGTATTTGTTTGGTTTAATGTAATACAAACTATTGGTTCTATATACTTAGCAAATTCATACCCATTTTTTAACTATATTTGAAATCTATATAACGCCTATTTTATCTCTATTGCTAATAATATTTTGTTAGATATTGCCCTTTTTTTTTTTGACAGAGTCCTGCCCTGTCGCCCAGGCTAGAGTGCAGTAGCCTGATCTCGGCTCACTGCAACTTATGCCTCCCAGGTTCAAGCAGTTCTCCTGCCTCTGCCTCCCGAGTAGCTGGATTACAGGCATGCACCACCATGCCCAGCTAATTTTTTGTATTTTTAGTAGAGACAGGGTTTCACCATGCTAGAATCAAACTCCTGACCTCATGGTCCGCCCATCTCAGCCTCCCAAAGTGCTGGGATTACAGGGGTGAGCCACTGTAAAAGCTAGATATTACGTTTAATATAAAAATTCATAGTCTGCTTTTTTTGTTTAAACAGTCTGCCTTTTTTGTTTAAACATCTATGGAAGTTGCCAAAGAAGTTGCTGTTTTTCTGTTTAATTTCTCCTCCTTTTGTCAGCTTTATTGAGAGAAAACTTACATTATAAAATGCTTTGATTACAATGTATACAGACAAATATTTTGAAAAAATATAATTATAAAAGTATTTGTAATTTATATAAATACTACAATTATGCTGTAAAACAGGAATCAGCTAACTACATCTTTCAGGCCAAACCCTACTACCACCTGTTTGTCTACAGCCCATAAACTAAGAATAGTGTTCATATTTTTAAATGGTAGCAAAAAATTTAAAAAACAACATTTTGTGACATGAAATTCAAATTTAGTTATCCATAGACAAACATAATCATGTTCAGTCTTTTACATGTTGTCTGTGGCAGCTTTTACACTAAAAAGCAGAGTTGACCAGTTGTGACAGACTATATCACCCTGTAAAACCTAAAGCATTTACTTCTTGGCTCTTTGTAGAAAAAATTTGCCAACCTTTGATATAGAAAAAGTCCATTACCTCAAAGACTTCCCCTAGTCCTTTGTAGTCAGTCCCCTCCTGACAAATCCCTGGCAACCACTGATCTGCTCTCTCTCACTATATTTTTACCTTTTCTGTAAGTCCATAGAAATGGAATCATGTATTGTTTTGGGTCTGGCTTTTTTCAGTTAGCTTAACAATCTTGAGACTAATTTATGCTGTTATATGTACCACCATTTATCCTTTTGTATTGTTAAGGAGTATTTCATTTAATGAATAAACCACAATTTGTTTATGATTCACCAGTCGTTAAACATTTAGATTATTTTAACTCACTTTGGGCTACTTCAAAAGGAGTAAAGCTGCTGTAAACATTCACATACAATTTTGGAAAGTTTACATTTCACTCAGGCAAATTTATGTGTATCAGGAGTAGAACTGTGAGGTAATATATTAAGTATAAGTTTAATTTTGTAAGAAACTACAGTTTTCCAGAATGAATGTTCCATTTTATATTTCCATTACTTCTGCACCTTACCAGCCCTTGGTGTTGACAGTCCTTTGTTAACTATTCTAGTGAATATGAAATAGTACAACTTCATAGTTTTAGTTTGCATTTCCCTGATTTCTAATGATGTTAACTTATTATTTTCCATCTGTATATCTTCTTTGGTGAAATGCCTGTTAAAATCTTTTACCTATTATTAGAAGTGGGTTGTTTGTCTCTTTAGTATTAAGTTGTGAGAGTTTCTTTATATACAGATTCTATATCAGATATATTTTTTCCCAATCTGTAGCTGGTGTTTTCATTTTCTTTGTAAAATTTTTATTCTGGAAAAATTTTTAGACTTACATAAACATTTAAAAATCATATAGGCCAGGCGTGGTGGCTCACGCCTGTAATCCCAGCAATTTGGAAGGTGGAGGTGGGGAATCACGAGGTCAGAAGTTTCAGACCAGCCTGGCCAACATGGTGAAACCCCATCTCTACTAAAAATACAAAAAATTAGCTGGGCATAGTGGCGGGCATCTGTAATCCCAGCTACTCAGGAGGCTGAAGCAGGAGAATCGCTTGAACCTGGGGGGACAGCGGCTGCATTGAGCCGAGATTGCACCACTGCTCCCTGGTCTGGGTGATGGAGTAAGACTCTGTCTCAAAAAACAAAAAGTAAAAAATAAAATAAAATAATAAACAAAACATAAAAATAAAAATGGTATAGAGAGGCCAGACGTGGTGGCTCACACTTGTAATCCCAGCACTTTGGGAGGCTGAGACGAGTGGATCACGAGGTCAGGAGATCAAGACCATTCTGGCCTACATAGTGAAACTCTGTCTCTACTAAAAATACAAAAAAATTACCCAGGCATGGTGGTGTGTGCCTGTAGTCCCAGCTACCCAGAGGCTGAGGCAGGGGGAATCACTTGAACCCAGGAGGCGGAGGTTGCAGTGAGCCAAGATTGCGCCACTGCACTCCAGCCTGGCAACAGAGCGAGACTCGATCTCCAAAAAAAAAAAAAATTGGCATAGACAGTTACCATATACCCTTTACCCTGCTTCTACTAATGTTAAAAATCTTAAAAACCATAGTATAGCTATAAAAACCAGGAAATCAATATTGATGCAATCCCATTGCATCAATAAGGTCTGTAGTTACAGACTTTATTTGAATTTCACCAAATTTTTACAGTCTTTTAAATTTTTACGAATTTCTCATTTGAAGAGCTAAAGTTTTTAAATTTTAGTTTATATTTTATGATGTTTATATTATTAAATGGCTAAAAAGACAAAAGAAAAATATTTTGTGATGTGAAAATCATGTAATAATTTAGTTTTTTATAGTTGTTTTTATAACCTTTTCAAGAAATCTTTGCCTAACTTTAGGTCACTAAGATTTTCTTAATATGTTTTTGGAAGTTTTATAGTTTTAATCCTTACATTGAAGTTTGCCGTCCATTTTGAGTTAGTTTTTGTATGTGGTATGATATAAGGGTTTTGGGGTTTTTTGTTTGTTTTGTTTTTTGCCTCTTCATATCCAAATTTCCCAGTACCATTTGTTGATTGTTTAGTACTTTTTGAAAGTCAGTTGACCATATATGTGGGTCTGTTTCTGGACTTAACTCTTTCGTTCTGTTGATCTGTATGTCTGTCTTTAAGCCCATACCACACTGCCTTAATTATTGTAGAATTACACCACGAAGTCTTGAAATCAGGTAGTGTAGGTCTTCCATTTTGCTTTTTTCTCCCCCAAGCTTGTTTTGAGACTACATTATAAGAATAT
This sequence comes from Ateles fusciceps, assembly GCA_036589455.1. NCBI lineage: Eukaryota > Metazoa > Chordata > Mammalia > Primates > Atelidae > Ateles > Ateles fusciceps. Next base: position 6,009,886 of record JAZHEH010002908.1, on the reverse strand, counting down.
TAAGTCAGTTACATCTTGAGTAGTTTATATTGCCGTATTTTCAAGTTCACTAATACTTTCTTCTATAGTATTGAATGAGTTATTAATCTCAACAGTGTATTTTTAATCAGGTATATTGTATTTTCCATCTCTAGAAGTACAATAAAAAGCAACTACAAGATCTGAAACATTTTGTGATTTCCACATTTGGTATTTGTCATTTATAAATACTGAGAATATTATTAAACTACTAACTTTCCTCTTTCAGCTGCAATAGACTGCTCAGTTCCAATAAGCATGAGTACCAGTGTAAAGTGTAAGTAATTGTTTTACATTATTGCCTTTTTTAAAAAAAATTAGAGTAAAATATATATAACATAAAATTTACCGTCTTAACCATTTTTAAGTTTCCAGTTCAATATTAAGTACATTAAGATTGTGGTACAGTGATAACCACTGTCTCCAGAACTCTCTTTATCCTGCAAAACTGAAACTTCTGTGCCATATAAACAATAATTTCCTTCCATAGGCCCTGGAAACCAACATTCTTTCTATCTCTATGAATTTGACTACTGTCATCATTGTACTTACTATCTCTATGAATCTATTTTAGGTACCTTATATACATGGAATCATATAGTATTTATTTTGTGACTGGCTTATTTCACCTAGCATAATGTCCTCAAGGTTCATCCACATTGTAATGAGTCAGAATCTCCATTTTTAAGGCTGAATAATATTCCATTGTGTGTATATACCACATTTATGCATTCTCAGTTTATGGTCACTTGGGTTGCATTTACCTTTTGGCTGTTGTGAATAAATAATAATGCTATGGACATGAGTATACAAGTACCTCTTCAAGACCCTCCTTTTAAAGATTTTGGGCATATATCCAGAAGTCTTGTCTTATCTTGTCCTGTCCTATCCTGTCTTTTTTTGAGATGGAATTTTGCTGTTGTTGCCCATGCTGGAGTACAATGATGCGATCTCAGCTCACTGCAACCTCCGCCTCCTGGGTTCAAGCAATTCTCCTGCCTCAGCCTCCCGAGTAGCTTGGATTACAGGCGCCCACCACCATGCTTGGCTAATTTTTGTATTTTTAGTAGAGACGTGGTTTCACCATGTTGGCCAGGCTGGTCTCGAACTCCTGACCTTGTGATCCACCTGACTCGTCCTCCCAAAGCGCTGGGATTACAGGCGTGAGCCACTGTGCCCGAACCTTTTTTTTTCTTTTCTTTTTTTTTTTTTTTTTGAGAAAGGGTCTCATTCTACTTCCCTGGCTAAAATGCAGTGGAGCGATCTCACCTCACTGCAGCCTTTGCCTCCTGGGCTCAGGCAGTCCTCCCACCTCAGCCTCCCAACAGCCTGCCAAGTAGGTGGGACTACAGGTGCACGCCACCACACCCAGCTAATTTTGTCACAGCCTGTGATTGTCTTTTTATGTAGAGACAGAGTTTCACCATGTTGCCCAGGCTTGTCTCAAACTCCTGAGCTCAAGTGATCCACCTGCCTCAGTTCCCCAAATTGCTGGGATTACAGTCGTGAGCTGCTGCGCTCAGCAACCATATTGTTTTCTATAGCAGGTGCACCATTTTACATTATGACCAATGATGCTCAGGTATTCAAATTTCCCCCACATCCTCCCCCATCACTTCCTTTTTTTTTTTTTAATAGTAGCCATGCTAAAAGATATTTGACACATTGTCTTTTGAGAAAGCATTTCTAACTTAAAAATTGCCCAAAAATACCCAGGCACAGTGGCTTACACCTGTAATCCTAGCACTTTGAGAGACAGGGGCAGGTGGATCACTTGAGTCCAGGAATTAAGAGTAGTCTAAGCAACATGGTGAAACCCTCTCTCTTAAAAAAAATACAAAAATTAGCTGGATGTGGTGGCATGCAACTCTGTCCCAGCTACTGAGAAGGCTAAGGTGGAAGGATTACCTTGAGCCAGGGAGGTCAAGGCTGTAGTAAGCCATGATCATGCCACTGCACTCCAGCCTAGGTGACAGAGTGAGAACCTGTCTCAAAAAAAAAAAAGGTAAAAGAAAGAAAGCCATAATATTGATGTAGGATATATAGAATCGTTATATATCTATCCTTTGACCAAGTATCTTCATTTTTAGGAATATTTACTAAGCAAATCATCAGACAAAAAATTTGAAAACCTTGTGTAAAAATTTCTGAAGAATACCATTTGAAGCCTTTGTTTGATTTCAATTAAGAAATGTATATTTTAAAAATGGGCAAAAAACATAGCTGTCACAGCCTATGATTGTCTTATTAATCATAAAAATCAGTGGTATAAATTTTAATTTCAATGTTTTTCTAAGTTTCTAAGTTTTCTAAGTTAATATTTGAATTTATATAGAGTTTGAGAGCATTTCTACATTAAAAAGTAAATATCAGCCCAAGGTTAGTTCATGCTAAATGATAAATAAATAAAAGTATAGATAGGGAAATACCTTTTGGGTGCAGTCTAGTAAAGATCACAAACAGCAGAATTGGTTAACTCATCTCTTCTTGTATATCTTCTTAGTTGAAGAGATAGAATGTAGAGGAGACAGTAACTACCAGCTACAGTTCATAGCTACAAACACAATGTTTCTCAGGACTTGTGCTTGACACTTTGTATTCTCCCCCCTTCTACTCTTTTTATGTTTGTAACAAACCTTCCTGTAGGTTGCTATATTTTTGTAGGAAAATTAGATTCAAATAATTTTAAAGGAGGAAAAAAGGCATGTTAGGCAAGAGTAGAGACTTCTGAGTACATATATTTAAAGACCAGTTTGGTCACTACATACAGGTTAGATAGGCAAGTCATTTTACCTCTGACCACCCTTTTTTGTGAAATGAAAGATAATTAGATGATTTCTAAGGACCCTTCCCAATTTTTAATTTTGGTGCTTTATATTGTTTTCTTCTGTATCATGTTAGTAACTTTTTTATAGCACAAAACTGCTTCAGCATTTATATGCTTTAAATATATCATTTGAATTAAGATGGTTTCACCTAATTGTCATGAGAGCAAATAATCCTCTCTAACTGTGTGTCAACTTTAATTAGAAAAGCTTTGCAAAATTTTCATACTGCTAATAATTTTCTAAAAAATTATCACCCCCTTTAAAAAGAAAAAGGCCTGAATATATATATTAATCCTCTTAACCAAACTTTTGGGTTTAAAATCCAAATTTACCCTTCACATTCCCGTCCCAGACCTGGCACCATCACACATACCCAGCATCCCTACATATCTCCAGAACTGATACCGATATACACCCCATTGAGCTGGTGGGCTTACACCTACCACATCATAATTATCCACAATTATGATGGATAATTTCCCTATTGAAGCCAGTACGCAAAGTCTAGAAGAGGTGAGTACTTCTTCAAATGCATAGACATAGCAGTGCATGTCTACATGGAACACAGAAAAATATAGGAAACATGACACTATCAAAGGAACACAATACATTTCTAGTAACAAACCCCAAGAAACAGAGATCTATGAATTGCCTGGCAAAAATTCAAAATAATTCTTTTGAAGAAGATTGGCAAGAGAACACAGACAGACAACTCAAAGAGATCAAGGAAACAATACATGAACAAAATGAGAAGTTCAACAAAGAAAATTTTTAAAGAAGCAAATTATAAAGCTGAAGGAGACAATGAAATGAAAAATACAATAGAGGGTTTTAACTGCAGACTTGATAAGGTAGAATAATTGGGAAACTTTAAGACAGGTAATTGGAAATTATTCAGTCAGAGTAGAAAAACAATGGAAAAAGAGTGAAAAAACAAAAAAAGCCTAGGGATCTAGGTACATCATCAGCAAACCATGCATACTATGGGAGTTTCAGAAGGCGAGACTGGCAGAAAGTTTATTTAAAGAAATAATGACTGAGAAACTTCCCAGATCTAGGGAATGAAATAGATTAGATACAAAAAGTCCAAAGGATCCCAAATAAATTGAACATAAAGAGGTCTATTCCAAGACACATTGTAATTAAATTGTCAAAAATCAAAGACAAAGGGAGAATTTTGAACATAGCAAGAGAAAAGCAACTTATCACAAATACGGAATCCTATGCCAAACCATCAGGTAATTTCTCACAGCAACCTTGCAAGCCAAGAGAAGGTGGGATGATACAGTCAAAATTCTGAAAGAAAAAGAAACTGCCAAGAATATTTTGCTTAGCAAAACTACTTTTTTAAATGAAAAAGGTAAAGTCTTTCTCAAGCTAAAAAAAGAAAACTAAGGGAGTTCATCACTACTAGATATGACTTAAAAGAATTGCTCAAAGGATTTCTTCAAGTTGAAACAAAAATATGTTGACCAACAATATGAAAACATAAGTCTTACTGATAAATGTATTAACATAACACTGTAATGGTGGTGCATAAATTACTTTAAACTCTAATATATGCTGCTTTATTAAATATTGAGATAATTGCTTTCCTTTAAAGGAGAATTTCATATGGCTTGGGTTCCCTTTAGGATTTTCTGCAGAGCCCACATGTAGATGTATAAAAGTTAATATTTCTATTTTTTAAAAAACCCTAATATAAAAATTAAAAACATATTAAAAATAACTATAACCGCAAAAGTTTGTTAATGGATGTACAACATAAAAAGAGGTGATCTCTCACTACAAGAATACAAAGTATTGCAAGAGGGAGTAAAAGTGTAGAGTTAGCCAGGCATGGTGGCTTACGCCTGTAATCCTAACACCTTGGGAGGGTGAGGCAGGCGGATCACTTGAGCCTAGGAGTTCAAGACCAGCCTGGGCAATGTGGCAAAACCCCATCTTTTCAAAAAATTTGCCTGGCATAGTGGCATGTGCTTATGGTCCCAGCAGCTCAGGAGGCTGTGGTGGGGAAGATCACCTGAGCCCAGGGAGGTCAAGGCTGCAGTGAGCCGTGATCACACCACTGCACTCCAGCCTGGGTGACAGAGTGAGACCCTGTCTCAAAAAAAAAAAAAAAAAAAAAAAAGCATAGAGTTTTGTATGAAGTTGAAGTTAAGTTGTTATCAACTTACAAAATAGATGGTTACAACTACAACATATTTTATGCAAACAGGATAACCACAAAGAAAAAAACTTTTAATAGATAAATAAAAAAGAATCAAAGCAAATCACTCCCAAAAAAGCATAAAATAACAAAGAGTAGAAGAACAAAACAATTCCAAACAGTTAACAAAGTGGCAATAGTAAGTTCTCACTTACCAAAAATTTATTTAAATGTAAATAGTTTAATTTTCCCAATCAAAGGCATAGAGTGGCTCAATGAATAAAATTAAAAGATCCAGTGTTATGCTGTCTATGAGTCTCACTCTTGTAGAATGAGGGCACATATATGCTGAAAATGAAGGAATGGTAAAGGATATTCCATGCAAATGATAACCAAAAGAAATCAGGTGTTGCTATTCTTAAACAGATTTAAATGATCCCTAGAAACAATGGTCGTCATATAATTTTTAAAGGGTCAACTCAACAGGAAGATGTAACAATTATATATATACCCAACATCAGAACTCCTAAATGTATCAAACAATTATGGACAGATCTGAGATAGAAATTAACATTGCTGCAATAATAGTAGACTTCAATAATCTACTTTCAGTAATGGATAGATAACCCAGACAGAAATCATTTAAACAGCTGACTTGAACAACACAATAGACCAAAGGAGTTTAACAGATATATACAAACCTTTACACCCCGTGGAAGAGTACACACTCTTCTCAAGTGCACATGAGACCTTCTTCAGGATAGCTCTCATATTAGGCCACAAAACCGGACATAAAATATTTAAGAAGATTAAAATCATTCCAAGTATCTTTTTCAACCAGAATGAAATGAAACTGAAAATTAATAGCAGTAAGAAAATGGGAAATTCACAAATACATGGAAACTTAACAACACATTCTTGAACAAGCATTGAGTCAAAGAAGAAATTAAAACAATTTTTATAGTATCTTGAGGCAAGTGAAAACAAAACCACAGTATACCAAAACTTACAGAACGCAGCAAAATTAGTACTAAAAGAGTGGTTTATAGTGATGAATACTTACATTTAAAAAGTAGATTTCAAACAATCTAACTGTATACCTCAAGGAACTAGAAAAAGAAGAAACTAAGCCCATATGGGTAAATCCCTAGAAACATACAACCTACAAAAACTGAATCAAGAAAAAATATCCTGAATAGACTAATACAAATAAAGAGATTGAATCATTAATCAAAAACCTCCCAACAGAGGCCAGATGTGGTGGCTCATGCCTGTAATCCCAGCACTTTGGGAGGCCAAGGTGGGCAAATTGCTTGAGGTCAGGAGTTTGAGACCATCCTGGCGAACATGGTGAAACCCCATCTCTACTAAAAAATACAAAAAATTAGCTAGGTATGGTGGTATGCACCTGTAATCCCAGCTGGTCAGGAGGCTGAGGCAGGAGAATCACTTGAATCTAGAAGGCGGAGGTTGCAGTGAGCTGAGATCATGCCACTGCACTCCAGCCTGGGTGACAGAGTGAGATAACATCTCAAAAATAAAAAATAAACCTCCCAACAAAGCATAGCCCAGGACCAGATGGCTTCATAGGTAAATTTACCAAACATTCAAAGAAAGGTTAGTACCAGTCCTTCTTAACTCTTATAAAAATAGAAGTGGAAATACTTCCAAACTCACTTTATGAGGCTAGCACCACCTAATGCCAAAACCAGACAAAGACACCACAAAAGAAAACTACAGGTCAATATACCTAATTAACATAAGTGCAAAAATCTACAGTAAAACACCAGCAAACTGAATTCAACTGCATGTTAAAAGAATCAAATACCATGACCAAGTCAGATTTATCCCTAAGATACAAAGGTGGTTCAACATATGCAAATCAACCAATGTGATATACTACACTAACAGTGAAAGATTAAAAACTACACAATCATCTCAATAAATGCAGAAAAACCATTTGACAGAATTCAGTATCCATTCATGATAAACTCAACAAAATAGGAATAGAAGGAACTTAACAGCATGAAAGCTATATGTGAAAATCCCCACAGGTAACATGATGCTTAATGAAAACAAAGCTTTTTCTCTAAGATCTGGTATAAGGCAAGGATTCCCAATTTGTGTTACCTCTATTTAACATAGTACTGGAAATCCTAGCCAGAGCAGTTAGACAAGAAAAAGAAATAAAAGGCATACAAATTAGAAACAAAGAAGTAAAGCTTTCTTCTGCAGGCTCACACCTGTAATTGCAATACTTTGGGGGACAAAGGTAGGGAGATGACCTGAGGCCAGGAGTGGCCAGCCTAGCAACATAGACTGTCTCTCTACAAAATAAAAAAACTAAAAATTAACCAGTTATGGTGACACATACCTGTAGTCCTAGCTACATCTGGAGGCTGAGGCAGGAGGATCTCTTGAGCCCAGGAAGTCAAAGTTGCAGTGAGCTTTGACTGTGCCACTGAACTCTAGCATGGGCAACAGAGGAAGACCCTGTCTCAAAAAAAACAAAACAAACAAACAAAAAAAGTTACAATAAAGAAATTCAATATAGTTGCACGATATAAAATTAATGTACAAAAACCAGTGGCATTTCTGTACACAGCATCTGAAAAGGAAAGTAAGAAAACAATGCCGTTTACAACAGCAACAGAAAGAATAAAATGCTTAGGAATAACCTTAAAATGGTGAAAAACTTGTACACTGAAAACTATAAAACATCAATAAAGGAAATTTTAAAAGACAGATAAATGGAAGACATTCATGTTTATGAATTGGAATAATTATAATTTTTATACAGCTAAAGTGTTCTTTAAATTCACTGCAATCCCCATCAATATCCCAAAGACATTCTTTACAGAAATAGAACAAAGAATTCTAAAATTCATGTGGGACCACAAAAGATGACAAATAAGCAAAACAACCTTGAGCAAGAAAAACAAGGATGGAGGAATGACACATTCTAATTTCAAAATATATTTCAAAGCTACAATAATCAAAACAGTATGCTACGGGCATAAAAGCACATCTCAGACCAATAGAAAAGAATGGAGAACCCAGAAATAAATCCATGTATTAATAGTCAACTGATCTTCAAAAGGGTACCAAAAACACAATGGGGGAAAGAGTTGTGTCATTAATAAATGACTTTGGGAAAACTGGATATCCCCATGCAGAAGGATGAAAATGGACTTTTAAGCCATATATAAAAATCAACTCATACAAAACTAGGCTCAAAATGGATTAAAACATTAAATATAAGGCCTGAATCCATAAAACTACTAGAAGAGAACAGAAAAAAGCTTCTTGGCGTTAGTCTGGGCAGTAATATTTTTAGATATGACTCCAAAAGCCAGGCAACAAAAGCAAAAATAGACAAGTGGAATTACAACAAACTCAGAAGATTTTGTATGGCAAAGGAAACAACTGACAGAGTGCATAGGCAACTTATAGAATGGGAGAAAATATTTGGAGCCCTACTCAGTATTTAAAAGTATTTTAGGTCAGATGTGGTGGTCCATGCCTGCAATCCCAGCACTTTGGGAGGCCAAGGCTGGAGGATCAGTTGAGGTTAGGAGTTCAAGACTAGCCTGACCAACATGGTGAAACCCTGCCTCTACTAAAAGTACAGAAATTAGCTGGGTATGGTGGCGCATGCCTGTAATCAGCGACTCAGGAGGCTGAGGCAGGAAAATTGCTTGAACCCAGGAGGTGGAGGTTGCAGTGAGCCAAGACTGTGCCACTGCACTCCAGCCTGGGTGACAGAATGAGAATCTGTTTCAAAACATAAATAAATAAAATAGATAAAAGTATTTTAAAGCTGCAGTTACTTAAAAGTTTGATATGAACATACATTAAAGAAACATTAAACAAAACACATATGTGGAATTCTGACATAAGATCAAGTACATGCAGGAATTTTTTTATATTTAAAAGGTGGCATATCCAATGTGTGTTTGTGTGTAATAGTTAATAGTAATCTGAAAATTGGCTAGCTATTTGAAAAATGGAAGTTAATATAATTATCCAATTTGCTTCCTTTTTCTAGTATAAAATTCTAGTTGGATCAATGATGTTTTAAAAACACAAAGCCATATGAAGGAAAAATGAAGCAGGCCAAAAATAAAATATAAAGCCAGAGAGAGATCTGAATTTTAAAATATTTTATTTCTCTGCTAAATGTAAAGGCCAGTCGCAATGACTCATGCCTATAATCCCAACACTGGGAGGCTGAGGTGGGTGGATCAACTGAGGTCAGGAGTTTGAGACCAGCCTGGTCAATATGGCAAAACTTCATCTACTAAAAATAAAAAAATTAGCCAGGTATGGTGGTGCTCACCTGTAATCCCAGCTACTCAGGAGGCTAAGTGATTCTCATCACTTGAACCCAGCAGGTAGAGGTTGCAGTGAGCCGAGATAATGCCACTGCACTCCACCCTGGGCAAGAGTGAGACTCTGTCTCAAAAAAGAAAAAAAAAACAACAAATTTAAAAAGTAAAACTTGGCCAGGTGCAGTGGCTCATGCCTGTAATCCCATCACTTTGAGAGGCAGAGGCGGGTGGATCACCTAAGGTCAGGAGTTTGAGACCAGCCTGGCCAACATGGTGAAGCCTTATCTCTACTAAAACTACAAAAAATTAGCTGTGCATGGTGGCAGGCACCTGTAATCCCAGCTACTTGGGAGGCTGAGGCAGGAGAATTGCTTGAACCCAGGAAGTGGAGGTTATAGTGAGCCAAGATCGTGCCATTGTACTCCAGCCTGGGCAACAAGAGTGAAACTCCATCTTAAAAAAAAGAAAGAAAAAAGGTAAAATCCAAATCACAAATTTAAAATAGTCATTCTGAATAACATTTAGTTTGCTAGAGTTTATTCATTGATTTATTGAGCAAATATTTATTGTGTCTCTGCTGTGTGCTAGATGCTGTTCTAAGGGCTGGGACTAAAGTGGTGAACAAGACAAATTTCCTGCTTTGTAGAGTTTACGTTGTAGTTGGAAGAGACGAACAATAAGCAAATACAGATAAAGAATATCTCGTATGGTAAATGCAATGGAAAAAAAATGGCTGAGAGTCCCCCTGGAGGAGAAGGCCTTGCTGATAAGGTGACAATTGAGTAGAGACCTGAAAGTATTAAGGAAGAGGCATGTGGCTTCCTGGGGAAAAAGCAGTCCAGACAGAGGTCACAGCAAGTATAAAAGCCTTGAAATGGTGTCATGATTGGTGTTATGAAAAAACAGCAAGGAGGACTGTATAGTTGGTATGAAATAAGCCAACTGAAGACTAATAGATGAAGTCACTGAGATGGGACAGAGGGATGCAGGTGATAAAAGGCAGTGACCATCGCAAAGACTTTGGCCTTCACTCTGAATGAAATTGCGAGCCATTGGTGGGTCTTGAAGAGAGGGGTAGCAGGGCTACTTTTACTTTTAAAAGCATCTCTTTTAGCTTCATAGTTGAGATTAGTCTGTAAGAGGGAATTACAGAAGCAGAATAACTAGTTAGAAGACAATAAATAATCCAGATGAGGAATAATGGTGACTTGGACCAGAGTGGTTGCAGTACAGAGAGAGATTGAAATAATTGGATTCTGGAAACATTTCAAATGTGTGTCAATAGTATTTACTGATGGATTGGATGTAGATATAGTGGGAGAGAAAAAAGAGGAGTGAGTCAAAAATGACTTCCAAGACTTAGAACCTGTCAGCCAAAAGGATGGAGTTATGATTTCATAGGAAAAGCTTGAGAGGAGAAAGCAAATCAGTAGTTCAGTGTTGGTCATTAACTTTGAAGTAAATGCCTGTTACTTAGCCAGTTGGCAACCCCAAGGAGGCAGTTGGAGTGTAAGTCTGGATTTCATGAGACAGTTCCAGAATAGAGTTAAAAATTTGGAATTTGACAGCATATAGGCGGTATTTAAAAAATTGCTTCCATGTTTTGTTTTTAAAATTTAGATTTAGCTAGTGCTTATTTATCCGTGGTATTTTCTGCTTTTAGTCAGTTAAGGCAGGAGTTTTTCCTTTTTTGCTATATAAACCAAATTGTGGTGGCTTAGAGTAATTGCAAATATTGTACTCTCAAATTAAATGTAATTAATAATCATTCTTCATTATATTTTACATTATATAATTTTTACATGTTTACATTTTATATAATTGTAAAAAATTATAAAATTCTATAATTTTTCATTATAATGAATCTAGCTTAGAAACAGGCTCTTCTAGACACATAAAAAAAGAAATCTCTGGATTTCAGTCATCTCCGTTTTTATAAGCTACTCTGTACCCTTCTGTCATAGCAAGCTACTGACTTGATCATTTCAATCTTCATAGTACCTAAACTGGAATATAGTTTGTTGAATTATTTAAATAATTTCATTTTTATAGAAGTTTTATTGAAAAATAATTTACATACTATAAGATTCACTGACTTTTACTAAATTTACAGAATTGTGCAACCACAAACCAATTTTAGAACATTTTCATCATTTTATGAAGATCCTTTGTACCCATTTGCAGCCATGCTGCAAATTCCTATCCCTAGCCTCAGGCAACCACTCATCTCCTTTTTTTTTTTTTTTTTGCATTCTATCTTTTATTATAGGAAAAAGAAGAAATTCTATTAAGCATATTTATAAATCAAAATGATCTTTAATCTATTTGTAATTAGTTTCCACAATTGCATTTGTATATAGTTTCCTTAGAGAAGAAAAATACTGACTAAAAAGTATCCAGGTATTATGATTATTATTATACTTTAAGTTCTAGGATACATGTGCAGAACATGCAGGTTTGTTACATAGGTGTACATGTGCCATGGTGATCTGCTGCACCCATCAACCCATCCCCTAGCTCCCCCACCCCACAACATGCCGTGGTGTGTGGTGTTCCCCTCCCTGTGTCCATGTGTTTTCATTGTTCAACTCCCACTTATGAGTGAGAATATGTGGTGTTTGGTTTTCTGTTCCAGTGTTAATTTGCTGAGAATGATGGTTTCCAGCCTCATTCATGTCCCTACAAAGGACATGAACTCGTCCTTTTTTATGGCTACATAGTATTCCGTGGTGTATATGTGCCACATTTTCTTTATCCAGTCTATCATTGATGGGCATTTGAATTGGTTCCAAGTCTTTGCTATTGTGAACACTGCTGCAATAAACATACATGTGCATGTGTCTTTGTAATAGAATGATTTATAATCCTTTGGGTATATACCCAGTAATGGGATTGCTGGGTCAAATTGTATCTGGTTCTAGATCCTTGAGGAATTGCCACATTGTCTTCCACAATGGTTGAACTAATTTACACTCACACCAAAAGTGTAAAAGCGTTCCCTGTTTCTCCACATCCTTTCCAGCATCTGTTGTTTCCAGACTTTTTAATGATCGCATTCTAACTGGTGTGAGATGGTATCTCATTGTGTTTTTGATTTGCATTTCTCTAATGACCAGTGATGATGAGCTTTTTTACATATGTTTGTTGGCCATATACATGGCTTCTTTTGAGAGGTGTCTGTTCATATCCTTCACCCACATTTTGATGAGGTGGGTTGTTTTCTTCTTGTAAATTTATTAAAGTTCCTTGTAGATTCTAGATATTAGCCCTTTGTCAGATGGATATATTGCAAAAATTTTCTCCCATTTTGTAGCTTGCCTGTTTAGTCTGATGATAGTTTCTTCTGCTGTGCAGAAGTTCTTTAGTTTAATTAGATTCCATTTGTCAATTCTGGCTTTTGTTGCCATTGGTTTTGGTGTTTTAGTCATGAAGTCTTTGCCCATGCCCATGTCCTGAAATTGCCTAGGTTTTCTTCAAGAGTTTTTATGGTTTTAGGTCTTATGTTTAAGTCTTTAATCCATCTCGAGTTAATTTTTGTGTAAGGTGTAAGGAAGGGGTCCAGTTTCAGTTTTCAGCATATGGCTAGCCAGTTTTCTGAGCACCATTTATTAAATAGGGAATCCTTTCCCCATTGCTTGTTTTTGTCAGGTTTGTCAAAGATCAGATGGTTGTAGATGTGTGGTGGTATTTCTGAGGCCTCTGTTCTGTTCCATTGGTCTGTATATCTGTTTTGGTACCAGTACCACGCTGTTTTGGTTACTATAGCCTTGTAGTGTAGTTTGAAGTCAGGTAACGTGATGCCTCCAGCTTTGTTCTTTTTGCTTAAGATTGTCTTGGCTATACAAGCTCTTTTTTGGTTCCATATGAAATTTAAAGTAGTTTTTTTTTCTAATTCTGTGAAGAAAGTCAATGGTAGCTTGATGGGGATAGCACTGAATCTATAAATTAATTTAGGCCACTATGGCCATTTTCACAATATTGATTCTTACTATCCATGAGCATGGAATGTTTTTCCATTTGTTTATGTCCTCTCTTATTTCCTTGAGCAGTGGTTTATAGTTCTCTTTGAAGAAGTCTTTCACATCTCTTCAAGTTGTATTCCTGGGTATTTTATTCTTTTTGTAGCAATTGTGAATGGGAGTTCATTCATGATTTGGCTATTATAGATGTATAGGAATACTTGTGATTTTTGCACATTGAGTTTGTATCCTAGACTTTGCTGAAGTTGCTTATCAGCTTAAGGAAATTTTGGGCTGAGATTATGGGGTTTTCTTAATATACAATCATATCATCTGCAAACAGAGACAATTTGACTTCCTCTTTTCCCATTTGAATACTCTTTCTTTCTTTCTCTTGCCTGAATTGCCCTGGCCAGAACTTCCAATACTATGTTGAATAGGAGTGATGAGAGAGGACATCCTTGTCTTGTGCCAGTTTTCAAAGGGAATACTTCCAGCTTTTGCCCATTCAGTATAATATTGGCTGTGGGTTTGTCATAAATAGCTCTTATTATTTTGAGGTATGTTCCATCAATACCTAGTTTATGAAGAGTTTTTAGCTTCATGAAGTGGTGTTGAATTTTATCAGATGCCTTCTCTGCATCTTTTGAGGTAATCATGTGATTTTTGTCATTGGTTCTGTTTGTACCTCTGGTAGAATTCGGCTGTGAATCCATCTGGTCTTGGGCTTTTTTAGGTTGATAGGCTATTACTGCCTCAATTTCAGAACTCATTATTGGTCTATTTAAGCATTCAATTTCTTAGCCTTGGGAGGGTGTATGTTTCTAGGAATTTATTCATTCCTTCTAGATTTTCTAGTTTATTTGCATAGAGGTGTTTATAGTATTCTCTGATGGTAGTTTGCATTTCTGTGGGATCAGTGATAATATCCTCTTTATCATTTTGTATTGTGTCTGTTCTCTCTTTCATTCATCTGGCTAGTGGTCTATCTATTTTGTTAATCTTTTCAAATAAACAGCTCCTGGATTCATTGATTTTTTGAAGCGTTTTTTATGTCTATCTCCTTTAGTTCTGCTCTTATCCTAGTTATTTCTTGTCTTCTACTAGCTTTTGAATTTGCTCTTGCTTCTCTAGTTCTTTTAATTGTGATATTAGGGTGTCTATTTTAGATCTTTCCCACTTTCTCCTGTGGGCATTTAGTACTATAATTTTCCCTCTCAACACTGCTTTAGCTGTGTCCCAGAGATTCTGGTACATTGTGTCTTTGTTCTCATTGGTTTTAAGTAACATATTTATTTCTGCCTTAATTTCGTTATTTACCCAGTAGTCAATCAGGAGCAGGTTGTTCAGTTTCTATGTAGTTCTGTGGTTTTGAGTGAATTTCTTAATCTTGAGTTCTAATTTGACTGCACTGTGGTCCTAGAGACTGTTATGATTTCCATTCTTTTGCATTTGCTGAGGAGTGCTTTACTTCCAATTATGTGGTCAATTTTAGAATAAGTGCGATGTGGTGCTGACAAGAGTGTATATTCTGTTGATTTGGGGTGAAGAGTTCTATAGATGTCTGTTTGGTCTGCTTGGTCCAGAGCTGAGTTCAAGTCCTGAATATCATTGTTAATTTTCTGTCTTGTTGATCTGTCCAATATTGACAGTGGCGTGTTAAAGTCTCCCACTATTATTGTATGGCAGTCTAAGTCTCTTTGTAGGTCTCTAAGAACTTGCTTTATGAATCTGGGTGCTTAAGTATTGGGTGCATAAATATTTAGGATAGTTAGCTCTTTTCGTTGCATTGCTCCCTTTACCATTATATAATGCCCTTTGTCTTTTTTTTTTTTGTTGGTTTAAAGTCTGTTTTATCAGAAACTAGGATTGTAACACCTGCTTTTTTTTTTTTTTTTTTTGGCTTTCCATTTGCTTGGTAAATATTCTTCCATCCCTTTATTTTGAGCCTGTGTTTTACTTTGCATGAGATGGGTCTCCAGAATACAGCACACTGATGGGTCTTAACTCTTTATCCAGTTTGCCAATATGTGTCTTTTAATTGGGGCATTTAGCCCATTTACATTTAAGGTTAATATTGTTATGTGTGAATTTGATTCTGTCATTATGATGCCAGCTGGTTATTTTGCCTGTTAGTTGATGCACTTTCTTGATAGTATCAAAGGTCTTGACAATTTGGTATGTTTTTGAAGTGGCTGGTACTGGTTATTCCTTTATATCTTTAGTGCTTCCTTCAGGAGCTCTTGTAAGGCAGGCCTCGTTGTGACAAAATCTCTCATTTTCTTGTCTGTAAAGGATTTTATTTCTCCTTTGCTTATGAAGCTTAGTTTGGCTGGATATGAAATTCTGGGCTGAAAATTCTTTTTTTTAAGAATGTTGACCTCAGCCAAGGCTGGAGGCCAAGAGCAGCCCTTGAGGATCATAGTCAGGACTGCCACTAGTAGGGCAGCCTTGTTTTCCTGCCTCAGACATGTAAAAAAAAAAAAGAATGTTGAATATTAGCCCCTACTCTCTTCTGGCTTGTAGGGTTTCTGCAGAGAGATCTGCTGTTAGTCTGATGGGCTTCCCTTTGTGGGTAACCCAGGCTTTCTCTCTGGCTGCCCTTAACATTTTTTCCTTCATTTCAGTCTTGGTAAATCTGATGACTGTGTATCTTGGGGCTGCTCTTCTCAAAGAGTATCTTTTATCTGTAAGTCCTGACTGGAGCTGCTGCCTTTGTTTTAGAGATGCCCTGACCAGAGAGGAGAAATCTAGAGAGGCAGTCTGGCTACAGCAGCTTTGCTGATCTGCAGTGGGCTCCGCCCTGTCTGAACTTCCAGGTGGCTTTGTTTGCACTGTGAGGGGGAATCTGCCTACTCAAGCCTCAGTAATGGTGGACGCTCTTCCCCCTCACCAAACTCTAGCATCCCAGGTCAACTTTAGACTGCTGTGCTGGCAGCAAGAGTTTCAAGCCAACAGATCTTAGCTTTCTGGGCTCCATGGGGTGGGATCTGCTGAGCTAGAGCACCTGGATCGCTGACTTCAGCCCCCTTTCCAGGGGAGTGAATGGTTTTGTCTCACTGGCATTCCAGGAGCCACTGGGGTATGGAAAAAAAAAAAAAAACTCCTGCAGCTAGCTCGGTGTCTGCCCA
Source organism: Ateles fusciceps (assembly GCA_036589455.1). Taxonomy (NCBI): domain Eukaryota; kingdom Metazoa; phylum Chordata; class Mammalia; order Primates; family Atelidae; genus Ateles; species Ateles fusciceps. The sequence continues at coordinate 5,993,470 of JAZHEH010002908.1, read as the reverse complement.
AATGGCCACCCAGTTTTTTGTGTGAAACCCAGGGCCCTGGTGGCTTAGGCACCCGAGGGAATCTCCTGGACTGTGAATTGTGAATACTGTGAGAAAAGCATAGTATCTGAACCAGAGTGTACCGTTTCTCATGGCATAGTCTCTCATGGCTTCCCTTGGCTAGGGGAGAGAATTCCTTGACCCCTTGCACTTCCTGGGTGAGGCAACACCCAGCCCTGCTTCAGCTCACTTTCTGTGGGCTGCACCCACTGTCTAAGCAGTCCCAATGAGATGAGCCAGGTACCACAGTTGGAAATGCAGAAATTACCCACCTTCTGCGTTTATCTAGCTGCGAGCTGCAGACCGGAGCTGTTCCCCTTTGGCCATCTTGCCAGCTACCCTATATTTTTCCAGGTATTCTTTATCCTACTGTGCTTGCAGGGAAATTTATGTATGACAGTGGTGTACTCCAAATAACTGTTAACAGCCTTTCCAGCAGTAAAGTCATTAAACAATTCTTTTAATTTTCCATTAACTTCTATTTTCCTTCACTTCATCCTGAACAGGTCTTTGATCAAGGAGAAAACATCTGGTAGAAGAATTATGACTAAGAGTCCTGATACTTTGGACAACAGCCTTCTGTTTTTCTTCTCTTTCTCCTTCTATCCCTGTCCTTTTCATCTTTTTTAAAATCAACTTTCACTTTAGATTCAGGGGGTGCTTACACAGGTTTGTTACAAGGATATGTTATGTGATGCTCAGGTTTGAAGTACAATTGAACCCATCACCCAGATAGTGAGTATGGTACCCAATAGTTTTTTAGCCCACACCTCCTGTCCCTCCAGCCTCTAGTCTTTACTGTCTATTGTTCCCATCTTTACATCCATGAGTACCCATTGTTTAGCTCCCACTTATAAGTGAGAACATACAGTATTTGGTTTTCTGTTTCTGTATTAATTCACTTAGAATAATGGCCTCCAGCAACATCCATGTTGCTACAAAGGACATGATTTGTTCTTTTTCATGTGTATTTAGTATTTCATCATGTGTATGTACCATATTTTCTTTATCCAATTCACCATTAATGGACACCTATGTTGATTGCATATCTTTGCTATTGTAGATAGTGCTGCAGTAGATATGAGGGCATGTGTGTCTTTTTGGTAGAATGATTTGTTTTTCTTTGGGTTTATACACAGCAGTGGGATTGCTGGGTTGAATAGTAGGTCTATTTTTAATTCTTTGGGAAGTCTTCAAACTGCTTTCACAGTGGCTGAACTCACATTCCCAGCAACAGTGTATAATTCCTGTTTCCCCCGCAGCCTTGCCAATGTCTATTAGTTTTCGACTTCTTGGTAATAGCTATTCTGACTGGTATGAAGTAGTATCTCATTGTGATTTTGATTTGCATTTCTCTGATGATTAGTGTTGTTACTTTTTTATGTGTTGGCTGCTTGTATGTCTTCTTTTGATAAGTGTCTATGTCCTTTTCCCACTTTTTAATGGGGTTGTTTTTCTTAATTTTTTTCTTGAGTTCTTCATAGATTTTTGTATTAGCATTCTCTAGAGGGACAGAACTAATGGACACAATTTTTGACATTTTATGGACATTTTGTGTGTGTGTGTGTGTGTGTGTGTGTGTGTGTGTGTAAAGGGGAGTTTATTAAGTATTAATTCACACAATTACAAAGTCCCACAATAGGCCATCTGTAGGCTGAGGAGCAAGAAGAGCCAGTCCATGTTCCAAAACTGAAGAACTTACAGCCCGACGTTCAAGGGCAGGAAGCATCCAGCATGGGAGGAAGATGTAGGCTGGGAGGCTGGGCTAGTCTCAACCCTTCGTGTTTCTCTGCCTGCTTTATTTTTGCTGGCAACTGATTACATGGTGCCCACCCAGATTAAGGGTGAATCTGCCTTCCCCAGCCCACTGATTCAAATCTTAATCTCCTTTGGCAACACCCTCACAGATATACCCAGGATCAATACTTTGCATCCTTCAGTCCAGTCAAGTTGACACTCAGTATTAACCATCACAATTTTTGATATTAGTTTTTTGTCAGATGCATAGTTTACAAATATATTCTCCCATTCTGTTGGTTGTCTGTTTACTCTGTTGATAGTTTCTTTTGCATTGCACAAGCTCTTTAGTTTAATTAGGTCTCCCTTTTCAATTTTTGTTTTTGTTGCAATTGCTTTTGAGGACTTGGTCACAAATTATTTGCCAAGGCTGATGTCCAGCAGAGTATGTCCTAGGTTTTCTTATAGGATTTTTATAGTTTTAGGTCTTATATTTAAATCTTTAATCCGTCTTGAGTTAATTTTTATCTATGGTGATAGGTAGCGGTCTAGTTTCATTCTTCTGCATATGATTTCTCAAGCTATCCTAGCACCATTTATTGAATAGGAAGTCATTTCTCCATTGCTTATTTTTGTAGACTTTGTTGAAGATAAATTATGTGTGTAGCTTTATTTCTGGGTTCTCTGTCTGTTCCATTGGTCTATGTGTCTGGTTTTGTACCAGTACCATGCTGTTTTGTTTATTGTAGTCTTGTAGTATAGCTTGAAGTTGGGTAATGTGATGCCTCCAGTTTTGTTCTTTTTGCTTAGGATTGCCTTGGTGATTCAGGCTCTTTTTTGGTTCCATATCAATTTTAGAATAGTATTTTCAAATTCTGTGAAAAATGATGTTAGTAGTTTGATAGGAGTAGTGTTGAATCTGTAGATTGCTTTGGGCAGTATGGATATTTTAATGATATTTACTCTTCCAGTCCATGAACATGGAATGTTTTCCATTTGTGCATGTCATCTCTGATTTCTTTCAGCATTATTTTGTAGGTCTTCTTTTAGACATCCTTCACCTCCTTAGTTAAATGTTTTCCTATGTATTTTATTTTGTGTATGTGTAGCTGTTGTAAATGGGATCGTGTTTCTTGATTTGGTACTCGGGTTGAATGCCATTGGTGTATAGAAATGCTACTGATTTTTGCACATTAATTTTGTATGCTAAAACTTTACTGGGACTCCAGTAGTATGTTGAATAGGAGTGGTGAGAGTGGGCATCTTTATGCTGTTTCAGTTCAAAGAGGAATGCTTCCAGCTTTTGCTCATTCAGTATAATGTTGACTGTGGGCTAGTTATAGCTGGCTCTTATTATTTTGAGTTATGTTCTTTTGATCCCTAATTTGTTCAAGGTTTTTTTTGTTTTGTTTTGAATCATGGAAGCTTGCTGGATTTTATTGAAGGCTTTTGCTACATCTGTTGAGATAATCATAAGGTTTTTGTTTTTAATTCTGTTTATATGGTGAATCACCTTTATTGATCTGCATATGTTGAACCAGCCTTTCTTTCCAGGAATGAAGCCTACTTGATTGTGGTTTATTAACCTTTTGATGTGCTGTTGGATTAGGTTTGCTGGTATTTGTTGAGCATTTTTGTGTCATATTCATCAGGGATATTGGTCTGTAACTTTCGTTTTTGGTGTGTATTTACCAGATTTTGGTGTTAGAATGATGCCAGTTTCATAGGATGAGTCTCATAGAATGAGTTAGGGAGGAGTCCTTCCTCAGTTTTTTGGAACAGTTTCAGTAGGATTAATACCAACTATTGGTATGTCTGGTAGAATTTGGTTGTGACTCTAACTGGTCCAGGGCTTTTTATGGTTGGTAGGTTTTTTAAATTATTATTACTGGCTCAATTTTGGAACTTGTTATTGATCTCTTCAGGGTTTCTATTTCTTCCTGATACAATATTGGGAAATTGTATGTTTCCAGAAATTTATCCATTTCCTCTAAATTTCCTAGTTTCTATGCATAGAAGTATTCATAATAGTGTCTAAGGATCTTTTCTATTTCTGTGGGATATGTTGTAATGTTGCCTTTGTCATATCTGGTTGTGCTTATTTGGATCTTCTATTTTTTCTTTGATAATCTTGCTGACAGTCTTTATTCTTTCAAAAAAAAACAACTTTTTGTTTCATTTAACATTTATATGGATTTTGGAATCTCAATTTCGATTATTTCTGCTTGTAGATAATAGTTTTCGACTACTAGCTTTGGGATTACTTCTTGTTATTCCACTTCCTCTAGTTGCAATGTTAGATTGTTAATTTGAGATCTTTCTGTCTCCTTCATGTGGGCATTTAGCACTGTAAACTTGCCTATTAACACTGCTTTTGCTGCATCCCAGAAAATTTGATATGTTGTGTTTCTGTTTTTATTTATTTATTTGTTTCTGTTTTTTATTTATTTATTTTTTTGATTTCACTTTTTGTTGTTTGCCCAAAAGTCATTCAGGAGCAAGTTGGTTTAATTTACATGTAAAATTCTGTGGTTTTGAGGAATCCTCTTGGTATTGATTTCTACTTTTTTTCCACTGAGGTCCAAAAATATGTTTGATGTGGTTTCAGTTTTTTAAAATTCATTGAAACTTGCTTTATCATCAAGCATGTGGTTGATCTTAGAGTATGTTCCACATTCAGATGAGAAGAATGTTTATTCTGTGGTTGCTGGGTGGAGTATTCTTCTGTAGATGTCTATTAGGTCCAATTGGTCAAGTATCAAATTGAAATCCAGAATTTCTTTGTTAGTTTTATGCCTCGAAGGTTTATGTAACACTACCAGTGGGGTGTTGAAGTCCCCCACTATTAATTTGTGGCTATCTAAATCTTTTCATATGTCTAGAAATACTTGTTTTATTAATCTGGGTGCTTCAGTGTTGGGTGCATATATATCTAGGTGTCATTACATGTATGATGGGCCTCTTGAAGATAGTAAAAGATTGAATCTTATTTTGTTTTGTTTTTAATGACACTTGCCATTCTGTGCCTTTTAAGTGGGCACATTTAGACCACCTACATTCAAAGTTAATATGTGATGTTTGATCTTGTGGTGGTAGTGTTAGCTGGTTGTTTTGTAGTCTTGATTGTGCAGTTGCTTTATAGGATCTGTGAACCTCTGTATTTATGTATTCTTTTATGGTAGTGAGGATCATCCTTACTTGTGTATGTTTAGAACTTCCTTGAGCATTTCTTGTAGACTAGGTGATATAGTTTGGATATTCATCTCCACCCAAATGTCACATTGAAATGTAACCCCCCACGGTTGGAGGAGGCAGCTGATGGGAGGTGATTGGATCATGTCTGTGGATTTTTCATGGTTTAGCACTACCCCCTTGATGCTGTCCTTGTGATAGTGAGTGGGTTCTTGCAGGATCTGATTGTTTAAAAGTGTATGCCCCTAGGCCTTCCACTCTCATTCTTGCCATATGAGATGCAAGCTCCCTCTTCGCCTTCTACCATGAGCAAAAGCTTCCTGTGGCCTCCCCAGAAGCAGATACTGGCATTATGCTTCCTTTACAGCCTGCAGACTCATAAGCCAATTAAACCTCTTTCCTTATAAATCACCCAGTCTTGGGTATTTCTAATAGCAATGCAAGAATGGCCTAACACACTAGGTCGGGGGATAACAAATTCCTTTAGCGTTTGCTTGTCAGGAAGGACTTTATTTCATCTTTGTTTGTGAAGCTCAGTTTGTCAGAATATAAAATTTTTGGCTAGCATTTTTTTTTCTTTACTTTAAGAAGGTTAAAAATAGGCCTCCAATCTCTTCTTGCTTGTAACATTTCTGCTGAGTAGTCCACTGTTAGCCTGTTACTGTGTTTCCTTTTTCTCTAGCTGTCTTAAAGGTTTTTTCTGTCATGTTAACCTTGGAAAGTCTGGTGACTCTGTGTCTTGGGGATGGTCATTTTGTATAGTATTTCACAACGGTTCTCTGAATTTCTTGAATTTGTATGTTGACCTGTCTAGCGAGATTGGGGACATTTTCATGGATTATATCCTCTAATATGTTTTCCAAGTTGTTTATTCTGTCTTCTCTTTCAGGTATGTCAGTGAGTCATAGGTTTGGTCTATATTTCTCAGAAGCTTTTTTTCACTTTTTAAATTCTTTTTTCTTATTTTTGTCTGATTTGATTCAAAGGACTGGTCTTCACACTCTGAAATTCTTTCATCAGCTTGGTCTAGTCTGTTAATAAGGCTTTCAATTGTAGTTTGAAATTCCTGTAGTGAATTTTTCAGTTCCAGAAATTCATTTTTGTTCTTTCTTAATATGGCTATGTTGTCTTTCAATTCTTGGATTTTTCTTGCTTCCTTGGATTGGATTTTAGTTTTCTCTTGGATCTTGTTGAGCTTCCTTACCATCTCGATTCTGAAGTTATGTCTGCTATTTCAGGCATTTCAATCTGGTTAGGATTCACTGCTGGAGAGCCAGTGTGATCTTTTGGAGGTAAGGAAACACTCTTGACTTTAGACTTTTTGTTTCTTGTTTTTTTTTTTTTTTTTTTTATAAAGATGGAGTTTCACCATGTTGGTCAGGCTGGTCTTGAACTCCCAACCTCAGGTGATCCACCCGCCTTGGCCTCCAAAGTGTTTGGATTACAGGCGTGAGCCACCGCGCCTGGCCGACTTTTGACTTTTTGAATTGCTGAAGTTCTTGTGCTAATACCTTCTCATTTGAGGGGGGTTGATGTTTCTTTTCTTTATTTTTATTGAATTCACTGTCATTTGGATAGGGCTTTTTGTTTCTGTATTCTTTTTTTCCCCTTGAGAGTTTGACTGTGGTGTATGTTGTGTATAGTTGATTGGCTTCCTTTCTGGGTGATTTCAGAGGGCTAAGGCTCTGTATGAGTTCCTTAGTTTCCTGCTTTGGATTTCACAGGCATCTTGTGTTGAAGAAATTTATTTTTGTTTGGTGTTGTAATTCAGGATGTAATCCAGTAGATGGCACTTAAAAGTAAGTTCCAACACAGTCTCTCAGCCATGCACCTGTTTTGTATTTCAGTATATAAGCAGCAGTGTTCTGGGGAGGGAAGACGGGCAGTGAGAGATGACTCCCTCACCAGGCTTTGGTGTTCTCAGGCTTTGGTGGAGCCCCCTACAATTGCTGGACCATGCCTGCATTACATTAGTTCCAACAGGGGGCTTTGGTGAGCTGCACTGCCCCCTCCCTTAGAGGCAGTTCAAGCTGAAGGTTAGGACACCAGGAGAGCCGCAACTTCCTGGGCACTAGTTGGTCCTCTGAGTTTGCAGAGTCACAGCATGTTTTGGGATTTGTCTGCTGTGGTTTGGTGATGCAGTGGATTATGGGTGGAGGATCCCATATGGGTGGAGGAGGGCAGTGGTACCACAGGTGTGCATCTGATGTGCCATGCACAGTTTGAGCTTTTTAGCCTAGCGGTTGGCTGTGGGGCCTGCCTCAGCTCATGGTCTCTTGACCTGGTCGGTCTCTTTCCAGCATTCCAGCATCTGCCCAAGGAGCAGGCCTGACCAGCTAAGCTTGTCCCAAATCTTCTGCACCCAGATCACTGGGATGTTCCAGTTGTTCTCTGCCATAGGACTCCCTAAGGAAGAGGCTATAGGTGGCTAACACACTGCACCCTTCCCAGATCCATCTTCTGGAGGAAGGGATGCCCAACTCCCATGCCATCACATGATGAACCTGTGCCATGTTTTTCTCAGTGTTCTGAGCATGAGGGCTCCGGCCCTGCTCAAGCTCAGGGCACAGATCTCAGCTTGATACCCCTGGGCGATGTGGTTGAGTCCTGGGGGTTGGGACTGGGCTCAGACCATGACTTTGTTCTCTGGCCTCTCAGGGTAAAGCAGCAGCTGTGCTGGGGGAGCCAAACTGCTCCCAGACCCCCAGTAAAACAGGGGTGGGGCAGTGAAGGCTCTGCTATGGACACCCTGCTGTGGGTGCAACCAGACAGGTGGTCTTGGGAGGGGCTAGTTAAAATAACAGGGGCATGCAGATCAGATGGGCCCAGTCCCCCAGGAAAGGCAGTCCTGCTTTCTCCCAGTCTGGCAGACAGCAGGAGCTACAGCCACTCAGAGCAAGATGGAGGACTTTGAAGGATGAGTGCCTATGGTCCCATTTTGCTGCAACTGCACTGCTCATCAGGAATCCTGGGCTCTGTTTAGGTTCAAGCACTGCCTCTGCCTGACCTCCAGACAGTTCCCCCTCTAATTCAAATGGCTATGGGGATCGTGGGTTCTCTTGTAGCTAGGATCCCAGAGTTCCTTTACTCACCCCTTCCTTAAACCAGGAGGTAGTTCTGGCTCTCAGCAACTCTGTGCAGATTTCCCAGCTTCTTCCCTCTTCAACCATGATCTCTGCATCACCTCTCTATCAATTTGCAGTGTTTCCTCTTCAACAATTTGTTCAGAGTATGATGGTTTACTCGATAGTTTAGTTCATCTTGGTGGGGAGAGGCATCTAGACAGCCATCTTAGTTGTATCCTACTTTCTTTCTATACAAATCTGCCTTTTTTGAACATTTCACATAAACTGAATCATTTATATGGCCTTTTGCATTAGACTTTTCATTTTGCGTAACGGTTTTGAGAGATTTGTCCATGTTGTTGCCTGTATCGGTACTTCATTTCTTTTCATTGCTAAGTAGAATTGTTACATGAAAATGCCATATTTTGTCTGCTAATCAATTGATGAACATTTGCGTTGCTGTATTTTTCTGGCTATTGTGAATACTGCTGCTACAGACTTCCATATACAAGTCTTTTGTGTGGACGTATGTTTTCATTTCTCTTGGGTATATACCTAGGAGTGGAATTGCTGGGTCATATTGTAATATTATGTTTAACTTTTTAAGAAACTGTCAAACCATTTCCTAAAGTGGCTGTTCCGATTTACATTTTACCTCCAATGTATTAGGGTTTCAGTTTCTGTATATCCTTGCTAACACTTGTTATTGACCCTTTTTAACTATAGCTATTCTGGTGAGATTGAAGTGGTATCTCACTGTGGTTTTAATTTGCATTTCTCTCATAACTAATGATGTTCAGCATTCTCTTTCATGTGCATATTGGCCATTTATATACCTTTGGTGAAATGCCTGTTTAAATCTTCTGCCCATTTTTAAATTGAGTTGTCTTATTATTGATTTGTAAGTTATTTTTGTATTCTGAATACAAGTTCTTTATTAGATACATGATTTGAAAATATATTTTCCACATACGTGACTTGCCTTTTTCCCATGTGTGGCTTTTGAAAAAGTGTAAATGTTTTTAATTTTGTTTTGTTTTTTTTTTTTTTTGAGACTGAGTCTTGTTCTTGTTGACCAGGCTGTAGTGCAGTACTTCAGTCTCAGCTCACTGAGACCTCTGCCTCCTGGGTTCAAGGGATTCTCCTGCTTCAGCCTCCTAAGTAGCTGGGACTACAAGTGCACTCTACCATGCCCGGTTAATTTTTGTATTTTTTTTTTTTAATAGTAGAGACTGAGTTTTACTATGTTGACCAGGCTGGTTTTGAATTCCTGACCTCAAATTATCCGCCAGCCTCAGTCTCCCAAAGTGCTGGGATTATAGGCATGAGCCACCATGCCCAGCTAGCATTTTAAATTTTGATTGTCTAATTTAAGAGTTTTATAGTTTCAGCTCTTAAATTTAGGAATGTGACTCATTGGAGTTGATTTTTATAGATGGTGTGAAGAAACTTTTACTTATAAATGAATAAGCAGATTTGACAATACAGAACATTTTTATAATGATAGTATCTGAGGACTTTTTTTTTAAATCCACCTATTTTACCTATGAGTAAGATAATCCACTGAGAAGGTACTATTTAATTCACTCCACAAACATTATTATTTACTATAATTTAGCTAATACATTCATTAAGCAGCTATTTGAAGATAGAATAGACAAAGTAATATTTCAGTCATTTCAAATGACAAATTGACCTATTTACTTTAGCATATAATCTTGTTCAATAATTATAACTAAAGTTATATATACATATAAATTACCTTAGTTTTTTAAGCTTGTAGACATTTTTATAAATTCTGATTTAAATAAAGGTGATTTTAGACTTGATCTTGTCCACTAAGTTGGAATCAATTCCAATATATTTTACATTTTGTATGAAAAGACAAGTCATTTTACTGATAGTCAACCTTCTACTTAATTCTGAAATTTGGCTAGCTTCCATTTCACTATTTTTAATCTTTAGTTGGTGCCTGACTTAAAGCACACCAAAGTGTGAAACCACTTTTTTGTTTGTATTTCCACAAGAGAAACAGAAGTCATTTGCTCTGATCACACTAATGTTTTTAAAATATAATGTCACTTTTTGAAGTCATATAAATTTAATATTTTAATGGAATATGATGGTATTAACAATATTTCATTTGGGGAATAAGTCTGTAGACTAGTTCAAACGCTATTTTATGTATTTGGTGATTACATAGTCACAAATAACATGATTAAGCATTTGTAACCTTCGTATCTCTGAATAACTCCTAAGAATTGCTTTCTTATGCCCTTAGGCTTGGCCAGTTTGTTATATCTTGTTGGCATTTTTTTTTTGTAACCACACAAATCTCACACATTGTATTATTTGAATAATTTATTTAGAATTTCTATAAATTAAATGTATTACTTAATTTCTAGAGGTACATGCGAAATAATTTTTGAAATTTGTTAGTAACTCTTTATATAGGAAAGTATATGGATTTTTATTTACATATCATAACAATTAACAAGAAAAATGTTCCATTTACTACTCTAACAAGACCAAAAAACTAATTTCTCTGTTTTGTTCCATATTTTGAAATGTTTGTTTTCCCTTTTAGATGCAGACCAACAACGAAGAGAAAAACTCAAAAAGGAATTAGCACGATGTGAAAAAGTGTTCAAATTAACTAAAACCGCAGTGCAAGCCAATTCTAAAAATAATTCCAAGTCATTTTTTAACACCCTACAAAAGGTAAGGTAGTATTTTTACTTTTTAAAAGCAAATGTTTCTAAGGCACTTCATTAGTGGTACAATCTGACTTTCTGGCAACATGTTTACTATAGTTTAGGGTCAGCAAACTTTTCCTGTAAAGATCCAGATAGTTAATATTTTCAAAGGCTTTTCAGGCTATACAGTCTCTGTCACAGCTACTCTACCATTGGAAGGTGGGCATAGACAATGTATAAATAAATGAGTGTAGTTGTGTTCTGCTAAAACTTTATTAATGAAGACATTGGATCAGATTTGGCCTGAAGGTTATAGTTTGCAGATCCCTGTTACAGGTTTTTTTGTGATACCTTTGAACATCTGGTTAAAGAAGTTCTATTCCTGGCCAGGCATTGTGGCTCATGCCTGTAATCCCAGCACTTTGGGAGGCCGAGGCGGGTGGATCACCTGAGGTCAGGAGTTCGAGACCAGCCTGGCCAATATGGTGAAACTCTGTCTCTACTAAAAATACAAAAATTAGCTGGGCATGGTGGCAGGTGCCTGTAATCCCAGTTACTTGGGAGCCTGAGGCAGGAGAATCACTTGTACCTGGGAGCCGGAGGTTGCAGTGAGCTGAGATCGTGCCATTGCACTCCAGCCTGGTGGACAAGAGCGAGTCTGAGTCTTTTAAAAAAAAAAGAGTTCTATTTCTAGTTTGTGAAGTTTTTTTCCCTTTCTCCTGAATGGATATTAATTTTTATGAAATGCTTTTTTGCATCTTTTGGAGTGATGATATAATTTTTCTCCTTTAATCCGTGGAGTTTTATATATATATATGTATGTTACATTTATATACATATATATTTATGTTATATATTTATATATATATAAATATTGTGAGAATCTGTATATATATGCGTATATATACAGAGTCTCACAATGTTGTCCAGGCTGGAGTGCAGTGGCATGATCTTGGCTCACTGCCATCTCCACTTCCTGGGTTGAAGCAATTCTCCTGCCTCAGCCTCCTGAGTAGCTGGGATTACAGGCACGCACCACCACTCCCAGCTAATTTTTGTATTTTTAGTAGAGGTGGGGTCTCTCCATGTTGACCAGGTTGTTTTCAAACTCCTGACTTCTAGTGATCCACCCACCTTGGCCTCCCAGAAAGTGCTGGGATTACAAGTGTTAGCCACCATGCTAAGCCTCTTTTAATCTGTTAATGTAATGAATTACAACAATTGACTTTAATGTTAAACCATCTTGGCATTCCTGTTGTATACAGAACTTAGTTGTGGTACATTGCCTTTTTTATTCATTGCTAAATTTCATTACTAATATTTTGTTTAGGATTTTGGCATCTGTCTATTATTGATACTGGCCTGTCATCTTTTTTTTCTACTCCTTGTGTCTAGTTATGCTAACCTTATAAAATAAACTGGGCACCGTTTCTTCTTTCTCTAGAGTAGCTTCTGCACGTTTAGGATTATTTGTTCCTTAAATTCGTTGGAACTCAACATTAAAATTGTCTGGGCCTAAAGCTTTTTGTTTTTTTTTATGAGAAGATTTTTGACTATTGATTCAATTTTTGTAGTCATTATGGAATGATTTAAATGTTAGATTTATGTAGGAAGTTGTTTTATGTAAATTTTTGGCAGAGAATTGTTCATACTGTTCTCTTAATCTCTCCTGAATATATATTATTTCCCCTGTTATTCCTAAGTTAGTTTATTTGTGCCTTCATTCTCCATCGTTCTCAGAGATTGAGTGAGTTTTTTTAAAGGACACACTTCTATTTGTGTTAATCTTCTCTATTGTACTTTGTTTTCTGTTTTGTCAATATCTGCTTATATCTTTATTTCCCTCTTTGACTTTCTCTGGGTTTATTTTGCTGTACTATCTCTAATTTTATTTAATTTATTAATTCTCAGCCTTACTTCTTTGCTAGTGTAAGCATTTTTAAGGCTATAAATTTTGCCACCAAGTGCAGCTTTAGCTGCTTCCCGCAAGTTTTGATACACAGTATTTTTATGATGTTTCAGTTCAAAGTATTTTACAAGTTTCTTTTTGTTTGTTTTTTTGTTTTGTTTTTTGAGATAGAGTCTTGCTCTGTTGCCCAGGCTGGTATGCAGTGGTGCAGTTTGAGCTCACTGCAACCTCCACCTCCTGAGTTGAAGCAATTCTCATGCCTCAGCCTCCCAGAGTAGCTGGGACTACAGGTGCCTGCCACCACACCCAGCTAATTTTTGTATTTTTAGTAGACTTGGGTTTCACCATGTTGGCCAGGCTGGTCTCAAACTCCTGACCTCAAGTGATCCCACCCACCTCAGCCTCCCAAAGTGCTGGGATTACAGGCGTGAGCCACTGTGCCCAGCCTGCAATTTTCATTATGATTTTTTTCTTTAACCCAGAAGTCATTTAAAACTGTTTCTTAATCTCTTTATCTATTTTTTTCCTTAGTATCTGTTTGTTACAGATTTCTAGCCTAATTGTGTTGTGATTAGGAAACAGCTATATTATATCCATTTCTTGAAATTTATTGAGCACTTGTTTTATGTCCCAGTAGGTGGACAGTTTTTTAAATGTCATAATGTGTTTGAAAATAAAATGTATTCTATGGTTTTTGCGTGTAGTAGTTAATATATAGTACAGTCATTAAACTTTGTATTTTCCAGATGTTCAAATCTTTTATATCTTATTGATTATTTTTGTCTGATTAATCTATCAGTTATTGAAAGAAATCTTCCACATAATTATGTATTTAGCTATTTCTCTTTGTGGTACTATTAATTTTTTATTTATATATTTTGAATGCATGTTATTACATAAAACAGATTTAGAGATATTAGAGATACATAATACAGATTTAGAAAAGCCTGCAAGAGGTAGTTTCTTGGTGAACTGAACCTATTACCACTGTGTTTTGAATTTCTTTACCTTAATGCTTCTGTTAATGTTTTCTGATAGTGACATTAAATTAGCTTTATTTTGACTAGTATTTACTTGGTATATCATTTTCCATTTTTCAGTCTTAATGTTTTCTTTTTCTTTTTTCTTTTAAATGTCACTTCCCAATCTTAATGTTTTAGATTAGTGTTTGGTGGGTCAGATTATTCAATCTGATACTCATTATCTTTTTAATTGGGCATTTAATATGTTTTTATTTCTGCCTTCTTATTTCATACTTTCTATTTGACTCCACGTGGTAGACAAAATTTGAAGACAACACCCCCACAGTGACCCACACTCTTAAATAATCCCCTCCTCTTCAGTGCAAGAAGGACCTGTAACTTGCTTCTACCCAGTAGAATATGGCAAATAAAATAGGATGTCACTTTTGTGATTCTATTATGTGGCAAAAGTGAAGGGATCTTTTCCCCCCTGCAGATTAAGTGACAAAATCTTTTGTTCCATAAAAGAGAATGAGAAAATAAGTCTGGGAAGATTTTCCTCAGTAACTGCTATTTCTCCCCCAAGCCACACCAAGAGAAGGTGGGAAAGGGATTCTCTCTGCAGGAATCCCTTTCCCACCTGGGGAAAGCCTGCAAGAGGTACAGACTCCCCAAACTTCAGGGGGCAGCACACACTCATCACTAGTCCACACTCAGTCTTTAGGAAATTAACAAAAATTTTAGCATATCTTATCAACTTACAAGGCATTCCATGGCATCTTTCCCAAGTAAGCAAGTACTCAGATACTTATCTCTCTCCAGATTTCAGGTTAGTTGTTTGCTCTGTGACCTCAGTTCTCTCATTAGTTCAAGAAAAATCATTAATGTGCAGATTGTTCAGCTTTTTTCTTCTTGTAATGGTGAGAGCTGTGTTCTTTCCATCTCTATCTCTCAGCTGAAATGTAAGTTTGTTTTATTCTTATGTGTGCTGTTTTCATTTCTTGAAGTTTTTAATTTTGAAAACCTTAGCATCTACAAAAATATAGTATATTAAACGCACATGTTCCCATCACCTAGGTTGTAACAATGATCTGCTCAGAGTCAGTGTTACTTTACCTATATGTCCACTCACTTTCCTAGGTTATTTTGATGCAAACCCCAGATACTGTATAATTTTATTAATAAATGTTTGAATATATATCTAAAAGATAGACTTTTAAAACCACAACAATACTATTATGCCTTAAAAAATATTAACAGTTCTTTACTAACAAATATCTAATATTTAGATTTCCCCATTGTCTCCTTTTTGAGTTTGTTTGAATTAGTATTAAAAGGCCAGCAGTCTCCTTCAGCTCAGTGCCAGGGTTCAGGATGGGGAAGTTTCCTTGCAAGTCGTCTAGTTGAAGAGTAGCCATTGAGAGGATCCTAGATTATCAAGCATGATCTCATAGAGCTTTGTTTTCTGCCCCCCCAGCACCCACGATGTGGTTTAAAACAAAACTATGGACTGTTGGGCAAAGCCAGATTCACTGCTCTGCTTACCAAATACCAATGCCATAACGAGTCTGGATTTTTCTCTTCAGAAATGCTGGGAGCCATAGACCAGTTTTTAGTTGAAGTTATATCATCATACTGACACTTTACACTGACAACAGTGGAGGACAGACTAATTATGAGGCAGTTGCAGTAATCTGGGAACTAGTAATTAAGACATGATTCTAAGACAGCAGAGAGAGCATAAGGAATACATTTAAGAGATATTTAGAAAGTAGAGGCCAGGTGCGGTGGCTCACGCCTGTAATCCCAGCACTTTGGGAGGCTGAGGTGGGCAGATCATGAGGTCAGGAGATTGAGACCATCCTGGCCAACATGGTGAAACCTTGTCCTTACTAAAAATACAAAAATTAGCTGGCCATGGTGGTGTGCGCACCTGTAGTGCCAGCTACTTGGGAGGCTGAGGCAGGAGAATCAGTTGAACCCTGGAGGCAGAGGTTGCAGTGATCCAGGATCATGCCACTGCACTCCATCCTGGCAATGGAACAAAACTTTGTCTCAAAAAAAAAAAAAAGAAAGAATGAATCTCCAGGACTTGGTGACTGACTGGATGATGTGAAGAGCAAGAGGCAGGAGTTAAAATGATTCCTAAGTTTCTGGCTTGGGCAACTGGGAGGATAGCAATATATCATTCACAGAAATATAATAGGCTGAAGTGCAGGTTTTCTTTGGGGCTGGAGATAATAAAAGATAGGAGTTTATTGTTTGGCTGTGTTTGATTTGAGGTGCTTTTGGAACATCTAGTATATTTAATAGACATTTGGATATAAGCATCTGTGTCAGCAAAGAGGTCTGGGCTGAAAATAGATTTGGGAGTCATCAGGGGAAGTCATGAATATGATTGAGAGCCCCAGGGCTATTATGTAGATAAAAGGACCAGGAATAGAGCTGCTTCCTTTAGAATAAATCCGTTATCTGCTCTGTATTATACTTTGCTATCTGGGAATATGTTCCTCAATGTTTGACTCACAGGTATCTTTTCATTTTTAGTGATTGTACTTTTTAACTGAAAATTTTAAATGTGTTTCTGTTATTCAGCATGAGTATAAATTACTAATTATATTTTGAGATCAGAATAGGGCTTCTTGAAAATACAAATCATATATGTTAATACATCGTTTTAATGTGTTTTATATATCTACTATATTTATAATAAAGTAAAAATATAAATAGATATTAGTTACATGTTATATATTTTTAATATATTTCTGTAAATGTTAGATGTTTTCATTTTTCCAATAGCAACTATAACCGTGTAACTTTTTGCCTCCGTCAAGTTGTTAATTTATTATTTTATCTATATTTTTATTGACTCCATTTAGATTCATAGTAACTTGCACTTTGCCTACATTTTTGATAAGCCCTGATAATAAATATTTTAGATACACTCAGATTGTCTTAAAAGCCTTATTTTGGGCAGTATATTTTGATAATTGAATGGGTGTTATAGTTAACAGATACCTGTTATGGTTACAATTTGTATTCACCAAAAAGGTTGCTGTAGTTAAAATGCTGGCTTTAACCTCTGAGTGTATTAGCCCTTTTATGTACATATATAAAGGCATATATCAAAAACCTTTTATGATAATTGCCCATATCTCATGCCACTTTTCTTCTCATACTCTGACTCACATGCTATCATCCTCAGAACCCTCCTGAGTCCTTCCAGATTTCACCCTATAACTCCGAGTCATTCACTGCTTGGTCAGTGCTCCCATACTACTCACTTGCTTCACTGGCGTAGCACTTACTGTGTGCTTTTAAAGATTAAGTGAGTATGTGGGTGTGATCTGTATTTCTGAATAAATCTAGAAAAGAGGTCGGGAGCAGTGGCTCACACCTGTGATCCCAACACTTTGGGAGACTGAGGCAGACAGATCACTTGAGCCCAGGAGTCTCAGACCAGCCTTGGTAACATGGCAAAACCCCGTCTCTACAAAAAAAATACCCACCCCCACTACCCCCTCCAAAGAAAAAGCCATGCATGATGGTGTGCTTCTGTAGTCCCAGCTACTCAGGAGCCTGAGGCGGGCAGATTGATTGAGCCCAGGAGGCTGAGGATGCAGTGAGCCATGATTGGGCCACTGCATTCCAGCCTGGGCAACAAAGTGAGATTAAAAAAAAAAAATTTAGGAAACTTTTTAAAAACAGTATAAAATAGTGAAAATCAAGAGCTGTGTTTCTTTATAAAATATAACTTGAAACTTTTTTGCAAACAAATGTTAGTCAGATTTTAAAATAATTCATACCCATCCAGTTCTGCAATTGAATTGACTCAACTGTTTAAAAATCTGACAATTAGAAAATTATTGTACATTATGTCTTCTGACATCCTCAAAAAAGATTGTTTTAGTACTGAGTTCTGTATTGTAAAATTCTTAACATGAAAGTATGATAAGTGTATCAACTATGATGTGTTTATTACTTAACATAAATCCTGAAATCACAGAAATAGTGTACCACAAACCTCACAGGACTAAGAATGATGTAAGAAAGTAAGTGTTCAGGGTACCATCAGACTTTTTGCTCTACTGGCATATAATTGATGAACGCTTTCCTGATTTCAGAACTTTACAGTGATTTGCTATTTATGTTTTGGGATTCTACCAATGTGTTACATATATTCTGCGCAAATGTCTTGATCCAAGCTTTCCAATATTCCTAGCTAAAGGAAACAATTATACAATCTTAAGATGCAGATTGGTACAGTGGATTTTATACTGTGGTTCTACTGGTTTCCAAGGAAAGAAAAAATAAGATAGAAGGTAGAGATTATAAGATACAAAAATGAGAAAAGTTTCATGCTTTCAGTAAGTTCAGAAGCAATTTTTCCATCCCATTTCAGAGAGACAGATTAACATATACTTCTACCCCTTTTAAAAGACTTTCTTTGGTGTTTCATTTTGTTTATTAAATAACCATTACTGATAAAATTTCTTTATAGGCAATCAAAATGCCTTGTGTATTTCTTTTTCCTTCCTCTGATCTCAGTTTGTGCTGTTCTAAGTGTAAATAATTCTTGTGCTTATTAATTAATTGTCCTATAGGTTATTTTTAGACTAAGAAATTTCTTTGGGAACTAAACTCTTCTGGTACATAAGCTATAGTGTGAGTATCATTTAGAACTATTTGTAAAAACTAATGTCTTAAAGTCATTTACCAAATAGTACCCTAAGGACTCAAAATTTAATGCTGGCATACTTACTTGCTTTGAGTAATTTTGTTTTGTATTTGGAATAAGGTTATAAAGGAGTTGGAAAGGAAAGGTGATTTGATAGATTTTAGGTAGTAGTAGCACAATATCCAGTTATCTGCAATTTCTTTGCTTTGGAAAATCAGCACTTTAGGTCAGCTGATTTATTTGTTCCCAGAAAAAGAGTTAAAATCAGTTTAAGATTTTTTATGCTGTAAAAAATCTAAAATCATATAATTTTTAAATAAGTTTTAAAATAGATAATATGATGAAGTGGTGAAGAACATAGGCTCTGCCTCGGTTCAAATCTGTGAGACTATGCACCTCAGAGCAGTATTTTTATCTACAAAATAGGGTAATAACTATACTACCACCCAGAAGTTGATGTTAGGATTAAATGAGCTACACATGAAAATTAACTAGTACAGTACCTTGCACATAATAAACACACCATACATATTAGTCGCAGTGGTAGAAGTTCTTCTTCTTCTTCTATTCAATGTCAAGAGCAGTACCTTGCACACAGGAAGCACTTGGCTTTTTCCTTACTCGGCTTGTCCATCTTCCCCTTGTTATTCCTCCTAACGAGGTTATGAGACAGATATAAGTGACTAAATCCTAGCGATTTTCACCTCAATTTCTGTAACTTCCATGTAATTTGCCCTCTACCTAATGAAAGTGCCTCAGAGTTTTGCAGAGGATATACAGATGTGTCCATAAGGGCTAAAGTCATAGGCAAAGCTTCTTAGATATTTTATAAAAGTTTATAAAATAAAATACTATCTATGCTTTTAGACTTCACAGATAACCTGCAGAAATGGTTTTCCTGAAGTTAAACCAAAAGAAATGGAGCAGGTCAAAATGCCTCCCTTTTCAAAGTTTTACCCCTACCCCAATGAAAAGTTGAGAAATGTATATGAAATTTTTATGGAATAAATATTTATTAATTATATTTAAATTATCAGTTACCTAAATCAGGGCTCCATACATTATAAGGAGAAGTTGCTTTTTGTTTCTTTAAAGCCTGGACATCACAGAGGGATGGCTTACACTGCAGCCTCCAATAATGACAAGACAGGATGGTGAGGATGATGCCACTAACTGGTTGAGAAGGGCATTGGCGCTCACAATTTGTGTGGAAACTTTCAGATAAAACTGAGATCTCCCAGTACATCTTAATATGCAAGTTTAAGATCTCAAATATTCTTTTTTTTAGTTTCAGAAAGGAAATTGATTGCTCTACTAGACTTATATTTAGAATTATATTTTAATATGTTAATTCAAATACTTGACTAGAACTTCACATAAAATACTAACATCTTCAGTAACATATCAGTTAATTTTGTAAACCCTTGAGGCTGTCATTTTTTAATGTATAATCTCGAGGTCCCCAATTACATGAATTTGTAATGCAGTTGATGACTGTCATATCAAATGTTCTTAGCCCTCAGGTGAACTGCAAATTGAGGATGATGTGTTAAAAGAAGAAATGAATGGATTTTCATCCTTTGCAAGGTCACTGGTGCCCTCGTCAGAGAGACTACACCTAAGTCTACATAAATCTGATAAAGTCATCACCAACAGTCCTGAGAAGAACTCCAGTTCCTCCCTGTCCAGCATGGATTATACAGCCTCCGGGCCCCGAAAACCAGGCTCTGGAACCCTGTGTGGCAGAAGGCCCAGGAGCACATTCCCAAATTCCCACCGGTTTCAGTTAGTCATTTCAAAGGCACCCAGTGGGGATCTTTTGGATAAACATTCTGAACTCTTTTCTAACAAACAATTGCCATTCACTCCCCCGCACTTTAAAAACAGAAGCAAAATCTTTCCTGTCACAGTATCGCTATTATACACCTGCCAAAGAAAAAAGGATTTTACAGATCAACGGATAGAAGCTGAAACCCAGACTGAACTAAGGTATGATACATCAACAACCAATAGTAAATCCTTCAGGAAATTAAATAAAAATTAATGAATTAATATTCCTGTTTTCTGCTGCCAGCCTTAAGATCTGATAGTGCCCTTTGATTGGAATGAGATATGACTTTTCCTTTTCCATGTATCACCAGAACTATCAAAGTAATTACTGAAAAACAGCTATTAAACTGGTGAAGCTCCTTATAAGTATGAATTACATATTTTATTTCAAGCATGGTTCAAGAATTATGTATGTTTTTAAATATTATACTTCCAGAGAATTCTTTTTTTTTTAATTGTACTTTAGGTTCTGGGGTACATGTGCAGATCATGGAGGATTGTTGCATAGGTACACACATGGCAATGTGGTTTGCTGCTTCCATCCCCCCCATCACCTACATCTGGCATTTCTCCCCATGTTATCCCCTCCCTGATTTCCCCCACCGCCCCCCCGCTGTCCCTCCCCTGGCCCCCCCCCCAACAGACCCCAGTGTGTGATGCTTCCCCTCCCTGTGCCCATGTGTTCTCGTTGTTCAACACCCGCCTATGAGTGAGAACATGCAGTGTTTGATTTTCTGTTCTTGTGTCAGTTTGCTGAGAAGGATGGTTTCCAGATTCATCCATGTCCCTACAAATGACATGAACTCATCATTTTTTATGGCTGCATAGTATTCCATGGTGTATATATGCCACATTTTCCCTGTCCAGTCTATCATCGATGGGCATTTGGGTTGGTTCCAAGTCTTTGCTATTGTAAACAGTGCCACAGTGAACATTGGTGTGCATGTGTCCTTATAATAGAACGATTTCTAATCCTTTGGATATATACCCAGTAATGGGATTGCTGGGTCAAATGGAATTTCTATTTCCAGGTCCTTGAGGAAGCGCCACACTGTCTTCCACAATGGTTGAACTAGTTTACACTCCCACCAACAGTGTAAAAGTGTTCCTATTTCTCCACATCCTCTCCAGCATCTGTTGTCTCCAGATTTTTTAATCATCGCCATTCTAACTGGCATGAGGTGATATCTCAATGTGGTTTTGATTTGCGTTTCTCTAATAATCAGTGATGATGAGCATTTTTTCATATGTTTGTTCACCTCATATATGTCTTCTTTTGAAAAGCGTCTGTTCATATCCTTCTCCCAGTTTTGGATGGGTTTGTTTGTTTTTTTCTTGTGAATCTGTTTTAATTCTTTGTAGATTCTGGATATTAGCCCTTTGTCAGATGGGTAGATGCAAAAATTTTTTCCCATTCTGTTGGTTGCTGGTTCACTCTTAATGATTGCTTCTTTTGCTGTACAGAAGCTCTGGAGTTTAATTAGGTCCCATATGTCTATTTTGGCTTTTGTTGCCAGTGCTTTTGGTGTTTTAGCCATGGAGCCCTTGCCTATGCCTATGTCCTGAATGGTTTTGCCTAGGTTTTCTTCCAGGGTTTTTATGGTGTTAGGTCTTATGTTTAAATCTTTGATCCATCTGGAGTTAATTCTAGTGTAAAGTATCAGGAAGGGGTCCAGTTTCTGCTTTCTACACACTGCTAGCCAGTTTTCCCAACACCATTTATTAAACAGGAAATCCTTTCCCTATTGCTTGTTTTTGTGAGGTTTGTCAAAGATCAGATGGTTGTAGATGTGTGGCATTACCTCCAAGGCCTCTGTTCTGTTCCATTGGTCTATATCTCTGTTTTGGTCCCAGTACCATGCTGTTTTGATTACTGTAGCTTTGTAGTGTAGTTTGCAATCAGGTAGTGTGATGCCTCCGGCTTTGTTCTTTTTGCTTAGGATTGTCTTGACTATGCGGGCTCTCTTTTGGTTCCATATGAAGTTTAAAGTGGTTTCTTCCAGTTCTGTGAAGAAGGTCATTGGCAGCTTGATGGGGATAGTGTTGAATCTATAAATTACTTTGGGCAATATGGCCGTTTTCACAATGTTGATTCTTCCTAACCATGAGCATGGAATGTTTCTCCATTTGTTTATGTCCTCTCTTATTTCCTTGAGCAGTGGTTTGTAGTTCTCCTTGAAGAGGTCCTTTACATCCTTTGCTAGTTTTATTCCTAGGTATTTTATTCTCTTTGTAGCAATTGTGACTGGAGTTCGCTCATAATTTGGCTCTCTGTTAGTCTGTTACTGGTATATAGAAATGCTGTGATTTCTGCACATTGATTTTGTATCCTGAGACTTTGCTGAAGTTGCTTATCAATTTAAGGAGATTTTGGGCTGAGATGATAGGGTCTTCTAAATATACAGTCATGAGAATTCTTAAAATATGTCATCAGACAGCATTTGTGTAAATATGCATATTGATTCATGTTAAAAGTGCAAAACAATGGGCTATAGAGGGGAAGAAACCAACCCTTTATCCATCTACCCCTCTGCTCCATTCCCTGCAGATATTCAAGCCAGTCTTCATAGCAACACCTGCCAAAAATAATTTTAAGTTGGGATAATTTCTGGAAATTAAGTATAATTTGCCTCAATAATGTTTTCAAATACAGTAGTGCCCAGCACAAGATGTATGTTCAATAAAAGTTTGCCAGATGACTAAAGAAAAAAAACGAATCTTGTCAAGTTTTGAGTATAACAGCAGATTTGTGACTGTGATTGTTTTTCTATTACATAAACAATTTATCTGATACTAGGTTTTAGTTGTTTTAGAAAGTAAAAACAATTTAAGACTAGTATTTTTTCCTTTGGATATAGGTAAGAGGTACGGTAATATCAGATGGGTCTGCAGATATTTAATCAAATGAAATCAAATAATTCAAAATTATGTATTTTATAAGAATAGATGGATCTCATTCTTTTATGTTTGAGTTTTTCTAGCCAGTAAACTTTGTTACCACAGTGCGTATATTTTGAAGGATTAACAATTATTTATTTTAAATTATTACAGCTTTAAATCTGAGTTGGGGGCAGCTGAGACCAAAAATGTGACAGATTCAGAAATGAACATAAAGCAGGTAATAAGTGTGAAGTATTTTTGTATTGCTACATTTGAATTACAGATGTTTTACTGTAAATAAATATGTACAGCTATTTAGACTGTGAATAATCATCTCTTCGTGACACTTATCATACATGATACAGCCATTATACAGAAGGTCTGCCTACTTATAAATGGTTATAACTCTCTGAATAGCCAGGTGGATCCTGCCAAATCTGGGAAGTCATTTGTTACTAGCATCTTTCCTAGATGGTTGGTTGGCTAGTGGGACAGATGGAAGGATCAGTAAAATACCTGAAGTATTATTTTCAAAGATGCAGACCTGGATTACTAGAGGAGCCAGCAGAGTTGTGCAGAAGTTGAGTTTTTATATCTTTTTTTGTAACAAATTGCCACAGATTATATGATTGGAAATTATACATTTTATAAGAATAGATAGCTATTATTCTCTTATGCTTGCCTTTACTTTTTCTAGACCATAAAGCTCTTTATTACAGGGTTTATATTTTGAATTCTGACATCATTTCTTTTAAAATATTGCAACTTTGGGTCTAATTTTGAGACAAATGGAATTGTTTCATTTTTGCAGTATCAGTCTTACACTTGTGTCCTGACTTAAATTTATTGTGTATAAAAATAGTTTGTCTATTAAAATGTCAAACACAGATCCAGAGATAGAAGAATAAAATATAATCATACTCAACTTCCCCCCTTGCCTTCTAAAACTGGATAGAAGGTGGTAGTTTTCCATCTCAGCCATTAATAGCTGTTTGACATAAGGCCCTGCCACTTAAGGCCCAAGAATAAATCGCTTATCCTCTGAGAGCTGAATTTCCTCATCTAGAAAAACTGTACTTAACTTTCAGGGTTATTAGGGAGCAGTAAAAGATGTAGGTAAAATGCCTAGCCTGGTAAGAGCTTATTCCATGATAGCTATTATTAGCTTAAAATTTTTAGAAAGAGTTAGCTCTGCAGATAACTAAATAAATACAAAAATAATCCTGCAAGAAAATGGGTGTCCCCATATTCCATAGTCAGTGCCATCAGTACTTGACTTGAAGAAGCCAGTAGAGTATTAACTGCAGTAGATACACATTTTAACAGTACCTTTAAAACCATACATAAATTATTATTGTAAAGATTAATGATGCAAGTAAATGCTTGGCACAGTTCATAGTGCATAGGAAGGAGTCTATAAAAGTAAGACTTGGGCGGGCACAGTGCCATGACCAGGCGCGGTGGCTCACACCTGTAATCCAAGCACTTTGGGAGGCCGAGGTGGGCGGGTCATGAGGTCAGGAGATCGAGACCATCCTGGCCAACATGGTGAAATCTCATCTCTACTAAAAATGCAAAAAATTAGCTGGGCATGGTGGCACCTGCCTACTCAGGAGGCTGAGGCAGGAGAATCACTTGAACCAGGGAGTCGAAGGTTGCAGTGAGCCTAGAGCGCGCCATTGCACTCCAGCCTGGTGACAGAGAGACTCCGTACTAAAAAAAAAAAAAAAAAAGTAAGCTGCCATTATTTTTGTTTGTTCATTAATATTATTGTCCATGCTCCTAGTGCTACCACTGCTTCTGCATATTTGACATGTTGGCATTTAAAACAGATGAGCTGTTTGAATTTCTGATTAATGGGATTTTTTTCCCTTCAAATTTATTTAAAAGTTGAAAATTTGCTTCAATTTCCCTTCATATGTTTGTTTGTGGCAATTTCTTAATGTCATTTAAATTTCATTAAAATACAAGAAATAAGTCATTTTATCTTTAAGAAAAAAGTTCTGAACTGATGGAAAAATTATTCTAAAATATTCTTTGTCGTATTGTATAACTTTTATCTACTGGATATCTCTGCTCACTTAAAATTTGCTATATTTCTGCTTTCATAATGTATTTTTAAGCAAAAATATTTTTTATTGCATCCCCAGGCATCTAATTGTATGACATACGATGCCAAAGAAAAATAACCCCTTTACCTTTACAAGGGCATGACTTCACATGGGATGGGATTAAGGATGATGCTCTTCAGCATTCTTCACCAAGGTAAACAGTTTACAAGAGATATAATTTCAACTGTCTTTAATTGCCTTCTTGTATAACAGACATATAGTATTTGTAGCATAAGTACTATTTGATCACATGCTCTAATCTATTTTGGTGTTATGTAATTCAATAACAAATTTTAGTTTTACCAAGGAAATTTACAAAGCTAAGTGCTCAGTAAAAGTTTAAATGAGTTAATTTTGCTAATTCCTTAGTAAAGGAAAAAGGCATACCAACTGGTATTATTTGTCATCACTATTCATTAAAAGAAGTATTTTCCCCAAGGCAAGTCTTCTGGCAGTGATGCTAACCAGTTTACATGGCACAAATAGTACTGAAGAGCTTTACCATTTGAGGAGCCATAATTTGTGATTTTGAATGTTCATCATATGTTGGTGCTTGACCTATCTGTGCTATGTGAAGACACTATGTATTTATTTATTTATTTTGAGACAGAGTCTGTCTCTGTTGTCCAGGCTGGAGGGTAGTGGTGCAGTCTTGGCTCACTGCAATGGAGACATTCTTTAAAAACTGCTCATCGTGTTGAGTAATTAAGGAATATTATACATTAATTAGCAGGTAGTAGAAAACCTAAAAGATGCCTTGATAGTTTCAGCGGTCAAATATATTTCCAGTGTCAGAGAATGGATAGGAAATCAGGGGCAGGGATAGAAGAAAGGAAGGAGTAGAGATTAAAAGAGGGCGAGAATAAGGTGTTATGTAACAGACCACTGGTAAAGTACACACAGTCCCCTCAGGCTCCAGCTTCTCTCTCATGCCTTTGCTACAGATCTTACCTGCTAAGGCCATAGAGAGTTCATTATTAACTTCCTTATCCTGGAAATTTCTGGTGCTTCAGTACTTACAACTATTTATTAATATAAGCTGTTCTGAGCCAGTCTTCACTGAATAAAAAGAGTGGCTTAAGGAAAGGAATGTTTATCTTTTCTAATACTTTCTAAAAGAAGTAAAGCAAAATGTTACAATTGAATATACCTGAATAAAAAGCTTTGAATTAACTATTGGTAACATTACTGAATAATAACAAAATTTGTCATGATGACCATCTTTAAACATTTTTCTTAGAAATGTATCCAGAAGCATTATTTATACATTAACCTTAATCAGATTGTCTTTGTTTATATTAGCCTTAGTCAGATTGCCTTTTTTTCTAGTTATAAATTCACTGTTCTTTTTAAATTTATATGTTTTGAATTTATATGCTGTAGTTATAGTTGTGAATTTATAACTAGAAAAGTAGTTTAAAAGCCTGTCTTTGCTACTTACTAACATTAACCTTGGAAAGTTAATTAGCCTCTGACCGTTAGTGAACTCATCAGTAAATGGGAAAAATAATGCATAGCCAACATACCTGACTGGGTTATTTAGAAGATTAAATTAGATATGGATATGAGCATGCATTAAAAATTGCTAAAACATGTTATTACAGGTTGGACATCCCAAATTTGAAAATCTATAATTCAAAATACTTCAAAATCTAACATGGTACCCAAAGGAAATGCTCATGGGAGCATTTTGGATTTCAGATTTTTGGATTTGAGATGCTCACCTAGTAAGTATATAATGGAAATATTCCAAAATCTGAAATATTTCTGGTTCCAAGCATCTCAGATAAGGGATATTCAATCTGTACTAATATACAATATTATTGAATACCTACTGTATGCCAACCATTGTTTTGCTCAACTACTTTAACTTCCTCTTTCTAGGGCAATACGTCAGTATTCCCTGAAGCTCCCATCAACTAGTAAAATCTACTCTGAGTAAGACCTTTTTTACCTCTTCATTTTCCATAGTGGAAATCAAGAGTTAAGAATCATAGAAACCATTATTAAATAAGTCAGGATTGAACAATAATCTCTCTTTTTAAAAAAACTGGCAAGTAATAAATGTACATATTCGTGGAGTACCTAGTGATGTTTTGATACATATACTGTACAGTGATTAGAACAGTTTAATTAGCATATCCATCATCTCAAACATTTTCTTTCTTTGTGTCGGAAACACTGAATTTCCTTCTTCTAGCTATCTGAAACTATTGTTAACCATAGTAGTCATCCTATAGTGGTATAGAACACTAGAACTTGATCCTCCTATCTAGCAGTAATTTTGTACCTTTTAACAAATCTCACCTTGTCCCTTGATCCTCTCTACCCTTCCCAGCCTCCAGTACCCTCTGTTCTGCTTTCTACTTCTATGAAATCAACTGTTTTTAGCTTCCACATATGAGTGAGAACATGCGGTGTTTAACTTTCTGTTGCTGGCTTATTTCACTTAACACAGTATCCTCCAGTTCCATCCATGTTGCCACAAATGACATGATTTTATTTGTTTTTATGGCTGAATAGTATTTCATGGTGTATATATACATTTTCTTTATCCATTCATCTGTGAACACTAATCTTTCTTACAACCAACTTTGGGATAGCAAACGTATAATACATGCTAAACCCAAATAATTTCCTCAAATTTATTTGAGAAATAATAACTTAACTTTCTGGAATAATTATCAACCACTTCATTTTTTCCATCTCCAGTTGAAATTTGTCCCTAAGTTAATACCTGATACTTTTAAATAATTAGTATCCATAATTCTTTTTTTTTTTAGTAAAAATAATAAAGACGAGTTTTAGAGAAATGCAGACTTTTAGTAGCTCAGGATACTTTTTCCAGAGGTTTCTAACCTCAGCAGTTTTTTGCAGACATTTTACTTGTAGATTTTAATGTTGTTTTAATTAAGTTACTTTTTTTAGGGAAAATACTTTCTAAAATTTTATTTATTTTCAAATATGCTGTTTTTAAGCAAACAAGACACTGAATCAGTTTGAAACTAACTTTATTAAACATTTAAATCTATTATTTGATTTGCTTATTAACTCTTCCCTTATGTTTGCTTATTCATTAATTTAGTTACTTGCTACTTACATTTTGTATAAATTCACTAATTTCAGCTAATTAAAATTAAATGTACAATACTATCCTAATTTTCTTTTAATAGCTATTAAAATATAGTTATAATAGAGAAGTGTATACAAGTAGTTAAAAGTTACCACAATATTTATGTTCATAAATTTTCCTGTGAGAATTTTCTTCTCTGAACATTTTGAGAGAAAAAATAAATTTTTCTGTTTGTAAATTTCTCAACCTTAACACAAGATGCTGGCCTAGGACTAGGAGAGGACTTCTTAGTTGAAGCTCCCGCTTCTCTGGACAACTTTCTTTTCCTTATTGCAAGTGCTTTGCAGAGGGGCTTGCACCTCTGCTGCTGGACCTGGTCAGGAGCCAGAGGAAATTTAAAACACTCCTTGGGAGTGCATGCTCCCAGCGGATTGCATTTGATTGCCCCCTTGCCTTTCATTGCTCTCTTTTTGTTTTGTTTAATTCTGGTTATTTTTACTGCTATGGATGTTGCAGATATATCTGTGAAATTTTACTCTATTAGGTCATCATCTTTAGTAAATATTTATCCTTGCATAATTTGAGAAGGTAGACATGTTTGTTTTATAATATTCCTCTTAGTAATATAAGATAGAAGTACATTGGTAATGGTAGAGATAGATATTTCTAATTAGGTACTAATGTTTCTTATAGTTTTCAGAATAAGCAATAATTTTTATGCTATATATTGCCTTCCCTTTGCAGTGAAGAAGAACTGCTGTATCTGAGTTTCATTGAAGATGTAACAGATGAAATTTTGAAACTTGGTTTATTTTCAAACAGGTTAGTTTTTTAAACTGTGTTATGGAATTAAGGTCTACATTAAATATTCTTCATATTCCTTCATATGATGTTGAAAGTTTAAAATTATTTTCCCATATTAGGAAATGAAAAAATATATTGCTTTCTTGGAAACATATTATTATAATTGATAGCAAGTTGTAAAGAATGTTTAATTCATACATTAGGGGAAGTTTACCACTTGGGAGAATTATAGAATAGAGATTTTACTCATTTTAATGTTATATCCCTTGGTAACTAGTAAAGGAAGATCTTTACCACTTATTTGCAAAGCTCCATAATCCCATTTTACTATCTGAAACTGTCATGAAAATCAAAATCAAGCATTTTTGGTACAACTGTTACTAGTATTAGATCTAGTAAAATGAGAAATTAAGAGTTAGATTTGCACACTGTCAGTGAAATGGAAAGTTTGCAAAACCAGATTAGCTATTGCATAGTTTAAGGAAACTGTGTGTCCTCAATTTGGGAGGCGGAGGTTACAGTGAGCCAAGATCTCGCCACTGCACTCCAGCCTGGGCAACAGAGTGAGACTCTGTCTCAAAAAAAAAAAAAAAAAAAAAAAAGAAAAAAGAAAGAAAAGAAAAAGAAAAAATGTATACCCAAATAGTATGTATTGTTTAATTGCAATTTGGTAAAGAAATACAAATGAATAGAAAAAATGCCTAGTAGTGTACGTTCTAAAATGTTGATGATAGCTGTTAAAAGTAGAATACAGATTTCTTGGGTTTTAAAAAAAATTGTGAAATAATTCAGAACTACTAAGCCTAAGGTTGGCTCATAACTTCACTGATGCTAACAAATGATAACAAAAGAAATTAGTTGTTTTTAAGAAACTGTTGATACGTTTCTGTGATAGAGAGGTGAGCATGGTGTTTTAGAATGAATACATTCTATAGAGCCAAACACATCTGAGCTAAATTCTCCTAATGGCTTTTGACCTCAGGGGAGAGGAAATTAGCATCTTAGAGATGTGGCTTTCTCATCTTTAAAATGGTTTTTACACTATCTTTTTCTCCCTACATTGGTCAGAATTAGAGGTGAAATGATTCTTATGGCTAGCACAGTAGCACTTAATGGAACTTAATAGGTGATAACTTTTAAATTATGTGGATTTACCATCAGTGAGAGTTTTTTAATTTTTTAAAAATTTTGTCCATTTTTATCAGATTATTAGATTTTGTCCTATAAAGCTAATAGTAAATAGTTGTTTGAGCTCCTTATATATTCTGGTTATTAATTCCTTATCAGAGTGGTAGTTTGCAAATATTTTCTCCCATTCTGTGGGTTGTCTCTTCACTTTGTTAGTTATTTCCTTTGCTGTGCAGAAGTTTGTTAACTTGATGTGATCCCATTTTCCATGTTTGCTTTGGTTGCCTGTGCTTGTGCGATATTGCTCAAGAAGTCTTTGCCGAACCAGTGTCCTAGAGATTTTCCCACAGTGTTTTCTTGTAGTAGTTTCATAGTTTGAGGACTTACATTTAAGTCTTTAATCCATTTTGATTTGATTTTTGTATGTGGTGAGAGATAGGGGTCTAGTTTCATTCTTTTGCATATGGGTATTCAGTTTTCCCTGTACCATTTAGTGAAAAAACTACCTTTTCCCCCAGTGTATGTTCTTGGCAACTTTGTCAAAAATGAGTTCACTGTAGGTTTGTGGATTAGTTTCTGGGTTCTCTATTCTGTTCCATTGGTCTGGTTTTATGCCTGACCATGCTGTTTTGGTTACTATAGCTCTGTAGTATAATTTGAAGTCAGGTAATATGATTCCTCCAGTTTTGTTCTTTTTACTTAGGATAGCTTAGGCTGTTCCAGGTCTTTTGTGATTTCATATACATTTTAGGATTTTTTTTTTCTAAATCTGTGAAGAATGTCACTGGTATTTTGATAGGGATTGCATTGACTCTGTAGATTGCTTTGGGTAGTATGGACAGTTTAATGATATTGATTCTTCCAATCCATGAACATGGAATATTTTTCCCTTTTTTTTTTTTTTTTGGTGTCATTTTCCATTTTGTTCATTGGTGTTTTATTCTTTTCATTATAGGAATTTTTAAAAGTATAATTAGGAAGCATTATAAAATATCTCTGTAAGAGGCTTTGCTTTAGGGTTTGGTTTTGGGGGTAGGGGTGTGTGTGTGTGTAAAGATGAGGAGGGGAGGAGAGGCTTTTGGTGTTTGCACGTGTCTGTGAGAGAAAAACAGCTTTTTGGAGGTGGGGTGAGAGAAAGCATAATTTTATTCAAATAAATAAAAGTAGCATGCAGTCTTTCAGAAACATTTAATGTGAAGCAAATGCATAGTGGAAGAACTGAGAACAGGAAAGGATTAGTGTTCAGCTTTACAGAGAAAAAGAATAATCTAAAAAATATTTTTCAACCTTTAGTAGTTTCAGTAATACATGGCTATTTTATATTTAGATGATTCTCTGATTTTGAGACATTAACATTTTTGTTTATCATTGTAGGTTTTTAGAACG
The DNA here is from genome assembly GCA_036589455.1 of Ateles fusciceps. Taxonomy (NCBI): domain Eukaryota; kingdom Metazoa; phylum Chordata; class Mammalia; order Primates; family Atelidae; genus Ateles; species Ateles fusciceps. Next base: position 5,961,980 of record JAZHEH010002908.1, on the reverse strand, counting down.
ACTGTTCGAGCGACATATAAAACAAAATAAACATTTGGAGGAGGTTTGTCTTTCCTTATAACTTCATTAGAAAAAACCCAATCTAGAAATAATTTCACAGTTTTTTCATACCCTCAAACAATACCTTAAAAGCAAGTGCTTTTTTTTCCCTTGAACTTTTTTGAGGGTGGTGGTGAGAGAAGTGAAAGGGAAAGTATTAATCCTGTGAGATTTGCAGCATTGCAGTCAAAATTTAATTTGACTTAATTAATGTAATTATTCTAATCTTTTCTTAATGCCAGGAAAAAATGCGCCACCTGCTGCATGTCCTGAAGGTAGACTTAGGCTGCACGTCGGAGAAAAACTTGGTAAAGCAAAATGATGTTGATATGTTGGATTTATTTGATTTTGAAAAGGCTGGGAATTCAGAACCAAAAAAGTTCAAAAATGAAAGTGAAGTAACAATTCTGCAGGAACGTCAAGAATACCAAAAGGCTTTGGATATGTTATTGTCTGTACCAAAGGATGAGAATGAAATATTCTCTTCACCAACTGAATTTTTCATGCCTATTTATAAATCCAAGGATTCAGAAGGGGTTACAGTTCACCAGGTGAATGACGAAACGAATCTTGAACCTGCAACTTTGGATGAAAATAATCCAAGTATTTCAGACAGTTTAACAAATCAGGAAACTTCCGTGAATGTCATTGAAGGTGATAGTGACGCTGAAAAGGTTGAGATTTCAAATGGATTATGCGGTCTTAACACATCACTCTCCCAATCTGTTCAGTTCTCCAGTGTCAAAGGTGACAATAATCATGACATGGAATTATCAGCTCTTAAAATCATGGAAATGAGCATTGAGGACTGCCCTTTGGATGTTTAATCTTCACTAATAAATACCTCAAATGGCCAGTAACTCAATATTACTTTTCTTCCTTTTTTTAAACGTATGTATTGAGATTTCTGTATTAGTTTTCTGTGCTGCAATAATAAGTTACCAGAAACTTGGCGGCCTAACGTGCCATATTTATCATTTATCCCACGGTTTCTGTGGATCAGGAGTCTACGCACAGTTTAATTGGGTCCTCTGCTCTGAGTCTCACAAGACTACCCCACAATCAAGGCAGTGGCCGGGCCGTGTTCTCATCTAGAGGCTTGTTGGCAGAATTATTTTCCTTGCAGCTGTAGATTTGAGGGCTTCATTATCTTGCTGGGCAATGGCTAGAGGCTGCCTATAGTTCTTTGCCACTTGTTCCTTTCCTTAGGGAAGTTATAACATGCCTGCTTACTTTTTTTTTAAGGGTATCAGGAAAACCAGAGAGATTCTGCTAACAAGGTGGAGTCTTATGTAATGTAACATAATGACAATAGTAACTTTCTATCACCTTTGCCATGTTCTTTTGGTTAGAAGCCAGTCACAGGTCTTGCCCACACTTAAGGGTTGGGGGTGTATACAAGGGTGTGAATGCCAGATCACAGGAATCACTGGGGTCATCTGAGGATCTGCTGGCCACAATTTCTAAAATTATTTATCAGAGGAAACATATTTTACCCATATTTTCAGAGGAACATATTTTACCCAAACATAAAATGGTTTTGTAGGCTATGGGAAATGGTTTATGATCTGGTGTGGGTCTTGAAAGATTGGTCCTTGCCTGCAATGTCTTTAATTTCTTTTTTCTCACTTTCCTGCAATATCTAAAGCCTCAGGGACCTTCCATTTGTCAGTGACCCAGGGAAATCTGTCAGCTAGCTGAGATATTGTCTCTTCTTATGAGCGTAAACATTCCATCAGACCTGTCTGAAGCCCTCCCCTACCTTTGTAGCTCATGAATGAGACCCTAACTATTAGAACATGGCCCAGAAGATTCATCTCTAATTATATCTTTTCAATTATTTACAATAATATAATTGAATATTTGTGTGCCCATTACGTGCAAAGTTTCATGCTTAGATACTGTGGAGGATAAAAACAACCCATTTTGTTTTTGTAAGCTATATTTTAATTTTACATTTAAAAAAATACAACCCAAGTGTCCTCTAAAAAGTTAACAGTGACTTCTAAGTACCCTGTTCTTTAACTTGGGCTTTTATTATCCTTTGGCCGTAGCAGTGTTTCTCAAAGGGTGGAACATACCTCTAGAGATCTGAGAGTTGAGTTTTAGTGGTATATGGATGACAGGTCCATCTCATTCATGGGATGCTGACCATCACCACTGTCTTCAGGATTCAGACTCAGGCACAACCTGCAAAGCACAATATGGTGGGACTGAGCATCTGACCCACTTCTCCCCCACTGCGCCCCCCCCCCCATGTCAGAATCCCCAACTCATCCTGCTGCAACCCTTCTTTGGCCCACCTGCCCCTCAATTCTCACCTCTGGCTTCTTCCCTTTAACCCTCTAAGCAACACCGTGTCTCCCCCTCTTGCAGTCCTCTTAAACCTCCTGAAATAACCTCAGCTCTATTCTTGGTTCCCAGCCTGGGTCTCCCCATCTATCAGCCTTTACCCCTCTATTTGCTTCTTGGGTTCTACCGTCCCTCAGCCCCAGGGTTCCTATCTTCAGTCCCAGCCTCACTCTTCCACAAACCTCCCCATCCCATTCCCCATGTAACTACCTCAGACCTACTGGCCTGGCCCAGATTTTCCTATCTTGGCTGGAGCTACCCCTCTGTCTTTCTGGAGGCATTCTCAGAAACTGTCTCCTGGCTGCTGTTCTCCACACTTTGGTCCACACCCCAGACCTGCCTTATTTGACATGTCCACAGAGCATGTCTCCATGCTGTAACTCTGGGTACTGCTTCTTGTCTCTGGGGCCATGACCCATCCTAACTTGGATACCTATTAGAACAATTTGTTGTTATCCTTTATTTCCCCTTTAGGTTTTAACAGATGAGTTAATTTAAAGAAATATTAACAATGGTTCTTGAATGTGACCAAAGTATTATAATATGAAGGAAGGATGCGAGTGGTAAGGTTGGGAAACAGCACTTAAACTCTTCAAGCAGCATCTTTTTTTTTTTACTCCTAAGACATCTTGTTATAGCATCAAGCAACATCTCAATTTATATATTTCCCTCTTCCTTCTCACACAGCCCATCAACTGAAGCTGAGAGGCATGATGAATGTGAGTGTGACTTCTGAGCCAGGTTGCCTGGGTTTGATTCCCTTTGAGCTGTGAGTTTGAGCTAGGTTACTGAGCCTGAGTATGTTTTCTCATATCTCCGATGGGGGTAATTATAGAGCCTTTATCATAGAGTACAAGAATTAAATGAACTTGCATGAGAATTAAATACAGGCTTCTGCTACCTTTTTTTTTTTTTTTTTTTTTTTTTTTTGCTTACTATTTATTTTTTATTTCAGTAGGTTTTTGGGAACAGGCAATGTTTAGTTACATGAATAAATTCTTCAGTGGTAACTTCTGAGATTTTGGTGCACCCAGCACTCAAGCAGTGTACACTGTACCTAATGTGTAGTCTTTTATCCCTCACTCCCCTCCTACCCTTTCCCCTGAGTCCCCAAAGTCCATTGTGTTATTCTTATGCCTTTGCATCGTCATAGCTTAGCTCCAACTTATGAATGAGAACATACGATGTTTGGTTTTCCATTCCTAGGTTACTTCACTTAGAATAATGGTCTCCAATTCCATCTAGGTTGCTGCAAATGCCATTGTTTCGTTCCTTTTTATGGCTGAGTAGTATTCAGTTGTATACATATATGTACACACACATACATACATACACCACATTTATTTATTCACTCATTGATTGGTGAGCATTTGGGCTGGTTCCATATTTTTGCAATTATGAATTGTGCTGCTATAAACATGCGTGTGCACTTATCTTTTTTGTATAATGACTTCTTTTCCTTTTGGTATATACTCAGGAGTGGGATTGCTGGATCAAATGGTAGATCTACCCTTAGTTATTTAAGGAATATCCACACTGTTTTCCATAGCGGTTGCATTAGTTTACATTCCTACTAACAGTGTAAAAGTGTTCCCTTTTCTCCACATCCACACCAATATCTACTATTTATTGATTTTTTGATTATGGCCATTGGAAGAGTAAGGTGGTATCACATTGTGGTTTTGATTTGCATTTCTCTGATCATTAGTGATGTTGAACATTTTTTCATGTGTTTGTTGGCCATTTGTATATCTTCTTTTAAGAATTGTCTATTCCTGTCCTTAGCCCATTGTTGATGGGATTGTTTGTTTTTTTCTTGCTGATTTGAGTTCCGTATAGATTGTGGATATTAGTCCTTTGTCAGATGTATAGATTGCAAAGATTTTCTCCCACTCTGTGGGTTGTCTGTTTACTGATTATTTTTTTTTGCTGTGCAGAAGCTTTTTAGTTTAATTAAGTCCCATCTGTTTATCTTTGGTTTTGTTGCATTTGCTTTTGGGTCCTTGGTTATGAATACTTTGCCTAAGCCAGTGTCTAGAAAGGTTTTTTTGATGTCACATTCTAGAATTTTTGTGGTTTCAGCTCTTAGATTTAAGTCTTCGATCCACCTTGAGTTGATTTTTCTGTAAGGTGAGAGATGAGGATCGAGTTTGATTCTACTTGTGGCTTGACAATTGTACTAGCACCATTTGTTGAATAGCTTTGTTGAAGATCAGTTCACTGCAAGTCAAGTCTTTGGCTTTATTTCTGGGTTCTCTATTCCATTCCTTTGGTCTATATGCCTTTTTTTTTTCTTTTTTTGAGACAGAGTCTCACTCTGTCGTCCAGGCTGAAGTGCAGTGGTGTAATCTAAGTTCACTGCAACCTCCCTCTCTGCAGTTCAAGTGATTTTCCTACCTCAGCCTCCCAGGTAGCTCACCACCACATCCAGCTAATTTTTGTATTTTTAGTAGAGATGGGGTTTCACCATGTTGGCCAGGCTGGTCTCAAACTCTTGACCTCAGGTGATCCCGCCTGTAATTCCAAGCGGGAGCCACTGCACCTGGCCTATCTGCCAATTTTTATACCAGCACTATGCTGTTTTGGTCACTATGGCTTTATAGTATAGTTTGAAGTCAGGGAGTGTGATGCCTCCAGATTTGTTCGTTTTGTTTTAGCTATGTGGGCTCTCTTTTGGTATTATATGAATTTTAGGATTTTTTTTCTAGTTCTGTGATGAATGATGGGGGTATTTTGATGGGAATTACATTAAATTTGTAGATTGCTTTTGGCACTATTGTCATTTTCACAATATTGATTCTGTCTATCCATGAGCGTGGTGTTTCCATTTGTTTGTGTCATCTGTGATTTCTTTCAGCCGTGTTTTTTTAGTTTTCTTTGTAGAGGTCTTCCACCTCCTTGGTTAAGTATATTTCTAAGTTTGTTTGTTTGTTTGTTTGTTTTTTGCAGCTATTATAAAAGGGGCTGAGTTCTTGATTTGATTCTCAGCTTGATCACTGTTGATGTATAGCAGTGCTACTGATTTGTGTACATTACTTTTGTATCCTGAAATTTTGCCAAATTCATTTATTGATCTAGAAGCTTTTTGGATGAGTCTTGGGGTTTTCTAAGTATAGAAAAACAGGTATTTTCTAGGTATTGTCATCAGCAAACAGCAACAGTTTGAATTCCTCTTTACCACTTTGGATGCCCTTTTTTCTCTTGTCTGATTGCTCTGGCTAGGACTTCCAGTACTGTATTGAATAGAAGTGGTGAAAGTTGGCATCCTTGTCTTGTTCCGTTTCTCAGGGGGAATGCTTTCAACTTTTCCACATTCAGTATGATGTTAGCTGTGGGTTTGTCTTAGATGGCTTTCATTGCCTTAAGGTATGTCCCTTCTATGCTGACTTTGCTGAGGGTTTTAGTCATAAAGGGATGCTGGATTTTGTCAAATGCTTTTTCTGGTCTATTCAGATGATCATGTGATTTTTGTTTTTAATTCTCTTTATGTGGTATATCACATTTATTGACATGTTGGTGTTAAACTATCCCCGCAGTCCTGATATGAAACCCACTTGATCATGATGGATTATCTTTTTGATATGCTATTGCATTCGAGTAGCTAGGATTTTGTTGAGGATTTTTGCATCTGTGTTCATCAGGGATGTTGGTATGTTGTTTTCTTATTTTAATATATCCTTTCCTGGTTTTGATATTAGGGTGATACTGGCTTCATAGAATGATTTAGGAGGATTCTCTCTTTATCTTTTGGAATAATGTCAGTAGGATTGGTACCAATTCTTCTTTGAATATCTGATAGAATTCAGCTGTGAATTCGTCTGGTCCTGGACTTTTTTTTTTTTTTGGTAATTTTTAAATTACCATTTCAATCTCATGGCTTGTTATTGGTCCTTTCAGAGTTTCTATTTCTTCCTGCTTAATCTAGGAGAGTTGTATATTTCCAGGAATTTATCCGTCTCCTCTAGGTTTTCTAGTTTATGCATGTAAAGCTGTTCAAAGTAGTCCTGAAAAGCCTAAAACATTATCTTTTTTATTTCTGTGGTATAGGTTGTAATATGTCCCATTTGTTTCTAATTGGGCTTCTCTGAATCCTCTCCTTTTCTTGGTTAATCTCACTAATGGTGTATCAATTTTATTTATCTTTACAAAGAACCAGCTTTTTGTTTCATTTATCTTTTATATTGTAGTTTTTTGTTTCAATTTCATTTAATTCTGCTCTGATCTTGGTTATTTCTTTACTTCTGCTTGGTTTGGGTGTGGTTGGTTCTTGTTTCTCTAGCTCCTTGAGGTGTGACCTTAGATTGTCTATTTCTGCTCTTTCAGACTTTTTTTTTTTTATTGTACTTCAGGTTCTGGGGTACATGTGCAAATCATGCAGGATTGTTGCATAGGTGCACACATGGCAAGGTGGTTTGCTGCCTTCATCCCCCCCCCCATCACCTGTATCTGGTATTTCTCCCTTCATTATCCCTCCCCCACTCCCCACTGTCCCTCCCCTAGTCCCCCCCCCTACTGACCGCAGTGTGTGATGCTCCCCTCTCTGTGTCCACGTGTTCTAATTGTTCAACACCCGCCTATGAGTGATAATATACGGTTTTTGGTTTTCTGTTCTTGTGTCAGTTTGCTGAGAATGATGGTTTCCAGATTCATCCATGCCCTTTGAAGAACATGAACTTATCGTTTTTTATGGCTGCATAGTATTCCATGGTGTGTATGTGCCACATTTTCTTTATCCAGTCTATCAGTTATGGACATTTGGGTTGGTTCCAAGTCCTTGTTATTGTAAACAGTGCCGCCATGAACATATGTGTGCATGTGTCTTTATTATAGAACAATTTATAATTCTTTGGGTATGTACCCAGTAATGGGATTGCTGGGTCAAATGGTATTTCCATTTCTAGGTCCTTAAGAAATTGCCACACTGTCTTACACAATGGTTGAACTAATTTACACTCCCACCAACAGTGTAAAAGTGTTCTGTTTCTCCACATCCTCTCCAGCATCTGTTGTCTCCAGATTTTTTAATGATCACCATTCTAACTGGTGTGAGATGGTACCTCAGTGTGGTTTTGATTTGCATTTCTCTACTGACCAGTGATGATGAGCATTTTTTCATACGTTTGTTGGCCTCATATATGTCTTCTTTTGTAAAGTATCTGTTCATATCCTTTGCCCACTTTTGAATGGATTTGTTTGTTTCTTGTAAATCTGTTTTAGTTCTTTGTAGATTCTGGATATTAGCCCTTTGTCTGATGGGTAGATTGCAAAAATTTTTTCCCATTCTGTTGGTTGCCGATTCGCTCTAATGATTGTTTCCTTTGCTGTATAGAAGCTCTGGAGTTTAATTAGATCCCATTTGTCTATTTTGGCTTTTGTTGCCATTGCTTTTGGTGTTTTAGCCATGAAGTCCTTGCCTATGCCTATGTCCTGAATGGTTTTGCCTAGGTTTTCTTCTAGGGTTTTTATGGTGTTAGGTCTTATGTTTAGATCTTTAATCCATCTGGAGTTAATTTTACTGTAAAGTGTCAGGAAGGGGTCCAGTTTCTGCTTTCTGCACGTGGGTAGCCAGTTTTCCCAACACCATTTATTAAACAGGGAATCCTTTCCCCATTGCTTGTTTTTGTGATATTTGTCAAAGATCAGATGGTTGTAGATATATGGTGTTTCTTCTGAGGCCTCTGTTCTGTTCCATTGGTCTATGTCTCTGTTTTGGTCCCAGTACCATGCTGTTTTGATTACTGTGGCCTTGTAGTACAGTTTGAAGTCAGGCAGTGTGATGCCTCCAGCTTTGTTCTTTTTGCTTAGGATTGTTTTGGCTATGTGGCCTCTCTTTTGGTTCCATATGAAGTCTGAAGTGGTTTTTTCCAGTTCTGTGAAGAAGCTCATTGGCAGCTTGATGAGGAGAGCGTTGAATCTGTAAATTACTTTGGGCAGTATGGCCATTTTCATGATGTTGATTCTTCCCAACCATGAGCATGGGATGTTTTTCCGTCTGTTTGTGTCCTCTTCTATTTCCTTGAGCAGTGGTTTGTAGTTCTCCTTGAAGAGGTCCTTTACATCCTTTGTTAGTTGTATTCCTAAGTATTTTATTTTCTTTGTAGCAATTGTGAATGGGAGTTCACTTTTGATTTGGCTCTCTGTTTGTCTGTTGTTGGTGCATAGAAATGCTTGTGATTTCTAACTTTTTAATGCAGGCATTTAAGGCTATAAACTTTCATCTTAGTTCTGCCTTTGTTATATTCCAGAAGTTTTAATAGGTTGTATCACTATTATCATTCAGTTCAAAGAATTTTTTAATTTCCATCTTGATTTCATTATTGACCCAATGATCATTCAGGAGCAGGTTATTTAATTTCCATTTACTGCTATGGCTTTGAGGGTTCCTTTTGGAGTTGATTTCTAATTTTATTATACTGTGGTCTGTGATAGTACTTGATAAGATTTTAATTTTTTTAAATGTGTTGAGATCTGTTTTGTGGCCTGTCATATATAGTCTATCTTGGAGAATGTTTCTTGTGCTGATTAATAGAATGTTTGCAATTGTGGAGTAGAATATTCAATAAATATCTGTTAAGTCCATTTGTTCTAGGGTATAGTTTAAGTTCATTGTTTCTTTGTTGATTTTCCGTCTGGATGACCTGTCTACTGCTGTCAGTGGAGTATTGAAGTCCCTCCACTATTAGGTCTAGTAGTAATTGTTTTATAAATTTGGGAGCTCCAGTGTGAGGTGCATATATATACATTTAGGATTGTGATATTTTCCTGCTGGACTAGTCCTTTTATTATCATTATATAATGCCCCTCTTTGTCATTTTTAACTGCTGTTGCCTAAAAGTTTCCTTTGTGTGATACAAGAATAGCTACTCCTGCTTACTTTTGATGTCTATTTGCATGGAAAGATATTCCATTGGTAACAAATATCCCATTGGTATTTTGTTGATAATTTTTTAATTACCATTTCAGTCTTGCTGCTTGTTATTGGTCTGTTCAGAGTTTCTATTTCTCCCTGGGTTAATCTAGGAAGGTTGTATATTTCCAGGAATTTATCCATCTCTATGTTTTCTAGTTATTCCATTCAAGATATTCCACACAAATAGACACCAAATGCAAGCAGGAGTAGCTGTTCTACCCCTTTACCGCTCTACCCCTTTACTTAAGTATATGTGAGTCTTTATGTGTCAGGTGAGTCTCTTGAAGATAGCAGATACTTGGTTGATGAATTATTATCCATTCTGCCATTTTGTATATTTTAAGTGGAGCATTTAGGCCATTTACATTCAATGTTAGTATTGATAGGTAAGGTACAATTCTGTTCTTCGTACTGTTTACCTAAATACCTTAGTTTTTTTTCCATTGTGTTTTTGTTTTATAGGTCCTTGAGATTTATGCTTTAGGGATATTCTGTTCTGGTGATTTTAAAGATTTAAGATTTAAAGTCCCTTTTAGCAGTTCTTGTAGTACTGGCTTGATAGTGGTAAATCTCTGAGCGTTGTTTTTCTGAAAAAGACTGTATCTTTCCTTCAAAGCTTAGTTTTGCTGGATACAGAATTCTTGGCTAATAATTGTTTTGTTTAAGGAAGCTAAAGATCGGACCCCAATCCCTTCTAGCTTGTAAGGTTTCTGCTGAGAAATCTGCTGTTAATCTGATAAGTTTTTTTTATAGATTACCTGAAGCTTTTGCCTCATAGCTCTTAAGAGTCTTTCATTTTTCTTGACTTAAGTAACCTGATGACTGTGTGCCTAGGCAATGATCTTTTTGCGCTGAATTTTCCAGGTGTTCTTCAAACTTCTTGTATTTGGATGTCTAGATCTCTAGCAAGGCTGAGGAAGTTTTTTACAATTATTCCCTCAAATGTGTTTTCCAAACTTTTAGATTTCTGTTCTTCCTCAGGAACACCAATTATTCTTAGGTTTGGCTATTTAACATAATTCCAAACTTCTTGGAGGTTTTGATCATTTTCTTAAATTCTGTTTTGTCTTTGTCAGATTGGGTTAATTTGAAAGCCTTGTCTTTGAGCTATGAAGTTTCTTTCTTCCACTTTTTCAATTCTATTGCTGAGACTTTCTGGTGCATTTTTCCATTTTGCATTTCTCTAAATGTGTTCTTCATTTCTAGAAGTTGTGCTTTTTGTTTTGTTTTGTTTTGTTTTGAGATGACATTTCACTCTTTTTGCCCAGGCTGGAGTGCAATGGCACAATCTTGGTTACCTGCAACCTCTGCCTCCTGGGTTCAAGTGATTCTCCTGTGTCAGCCTCCTGAGTAGCTGGGATTACAGGCACCTGCCACCACGCCCAGCTAATTTTTGTATTTTTAGTAGAGAAGGGGTTCACCATGTTGGGTAGGCTGGTTTTGACCTCAGGTGATCCACCTGCCTTGGCCTCCCAAACTGCTAGGATTGCAGGCATGAGCCACAGTGCCCAGCCATGATTGTTTTTTACTTATGCTATTTCACTGGACATTTTGCCATTTGTAGCCTATATCTTTTTTTCTTTTTGTCATTGAGAGAGAGTCTTGCTCTGTCACCTAGGCTGGAGTACAGTAGCACAATCTCGGCTCACTGCAACTGCTCCCTCTGGGTTCAAGCAATTCTCCTGCCTCAGCCTCCCCAGCAGCTGGGATTACAGGTGCCCACCACCATGCCCAGCTAATTTTTACATTTTTAGTAGAGACAGGGTTTTGCCGTGTTGGCCAGGCTAGTCTCTATCTCCTGGCCTCAAGCAGTCTACCTGCATCAGCCTCCCAAAGTGTTGGGATTACAGGTGTGAGCCACCACACCTGGCCTTACGTCATTTTTTATTTCTTTAAGTTAGACTTCACCTTTCCTTGGTGTCTCCTTGATTGACTTAATAGTCAACCTTCTGAATTCTTTTTCTGGCAATTCAGAGATTTTGTCTTGGTTTGGATCCATTGCTGGTGAGCTAGTGTGATCTTTTGGGGGTGTTAAAAGCCTTGTTTTGTCATATTACCAGAATTGTTTTTCTGGTTCCTTCTAATTTGGGTAGACTATGTCAGAGGGAAGATCTGGGACTCAAGGGCTGTGTTCAGATTCTTTTGACCCGCAGGATGCTCCTTTGATGTGGTACTCTCCCCTTTCCCCTAGGGGTGGGATTTCCTGAGAGCCAACCTGCAGTGATTGTTATTTCTCTTCTGGATCTAGTCACCCAGGAGAGCTGCCAGACTCTAGGCTGGTACTGGGGAGTTTCTGCAAAGAGTCCTGAGATGTGATTCATCTTCAGGTCTTTCAGCCATGGCTACCAGCACTTGCCCAGGTGAAAGCATCAGGAGAGTGAAGTGGACCCCATGAGGGTCCTTGGTTGTATTTTTGTTAAGTGCACTGGTTTTTTATCAGTTGGCCTCCAGCCAGGAGGTGGCGCTTTCAAGAGTGCATCAGCTGCAGTATTATACGGAGAATCACCCTGTGGGTGGGGCCATAGAGCTCCCAAGAGTTTATGTCCTTTGTCTTTAGAGTTTCTTGGCTGTCCCACAGAGCCTGCAGCGGCAATTCACCTCCTTCTCTCTGCTGAATCCTCTTGGCTTTCCTGGTATGTTCCTGTGATAGTTCTTGGAACAAAGGTTCACGATGTGGGTCTCCACATGCTGCTCTGTCCATCTTAGTGGGAGCTGCAAGTTAGTGCTGCCTCCTATCCACCATCTTCCCTCCAGTATACCCCTTGCTGCTACTGTTTTTAAACAAACCATGCCACTGTCTTCTTTAAAACACCTTTGAGAGTTTGCACTTGCTAACACAATAAAGTCCAGGCCCTTTTGCATTTTCTGTGTTACGTTTTCCTTCCCAGTTGATCTCTTGCCATCCTCTCCCAAGCTCCCTGTGTCAATCACACCTGCTCACTTGTTCTTCACACATAGAGGTCCTCTCTCTCCATGTATCTGCTCAGAGTATCATTTCCCCTCTTTAGCACCCTGGAGTCTTCATTTATAGCCCAGACTGAATATAACACCTCCTGTTAATCCTTGAGTGATTGCCCTAACATCTGTCCCTCCTACCCCAGCTCTGTGTTCTGGAATCTGTCTTATTACGTGAGTTGTATAATATTGTTTACCCAGTTTGTCCCTAGACTGTAAGAATCTCAAGAGGAAGGCCCTGTTTCTCTTTGGATACCCAACTTGACAATTAATGCATTTGTTTATGGAGGAAGATAGTTTGAACTTAATGGGGTTTAGCTTAAGACAAGCTATGGGGAAAACAAGATTTTCCTCTTCTGTTTATACTTGGAAAGCTCTAGTTCCACAGTGTAGAAGAAGAATGTAGCAGATTGCTAGGCTACATGAAAATGTATTTGCTTATGTTTTAAATGGTATAAAATATAAATTAACATCATCATTAGAAGTCTTACTTTAAAAAATCACATGTTCTCAATAAAGTCAATAAGTAAAGATCAGAGCAGCTTTTGTGGGCAAGACTGTAATTTGCCAAGTGAACTGATTAGCTGTGTGGTCGCCAATGAATTATTTTACCCTAAACCTTGGTGTGTTTTTGTTTTCTCAGACCTCACAGGGATGAAGGGCTTTGGTTTTAAAGAGCTTGGACTAGATGATCCAAAGATTTCTTTTTGTTACCAAAATTAGTTTAATTCTTTAAGGTCTGTAGAAATTAAAATGGAAATAATTTATATTTGAAGTAGAAACACCTAATCACTCTTCATGTGCTGGTGTAGTATTGGAAATCAGTCTGCTAAACTGAGTCATACCTCAGTGATAGAAGATGCCACCTTGAGTGACTTTTCCCAGTAGCCAGACAGAACCAGTAATGAATAGCATATCCTAACGGAACAAATCCATACGTTTAAAGACTGGGCAGAAGATTTTTTTGGGCTGGAATAAGGAAAGTTTTGCACCAAGGCGAAGCTTGTTGCCTCGTGCATTCTGTTTTGTGCTCATAATTCGAGTTTTGAGGCAAAAACACCTAGTAGTTCTGGACATGAGGCCTCCGTACTCACCTAGTTTTTCCAAGCCAGCAGACCGTGAAGTTTCTCCCGAGAGAAAGAATATATCATTGTATTAGTTTCCTATTGCTGCTGTAACAAGTTACCACAAACATTAACTCATTGTCTTACAGTTCTGGAACTCAAGTCCTAAAATCAAGCTATTGCTGGGGCTGCATTCCTCCTGGAGGTTCTAGGGGAGAATCTGTTTCCTTGCATTTACCGGCTTGCACAGGCTGCCTGCATTCCTTCACTTGGGGCATCTTCCTCCATATTCCAGGCCAACTGTGAAGCATCTTTAAATCTCTCTACTGAAGACCCTGGTGATTACTTTGTGTCCACCTGGATAATGCAGGTAATTCCCCCAACTCAAAATGCTTAATTTAATCACATCTGAACAGTCCCTTTTGCCATGTAAAATGTATAACTTCAGGGAATTAGGATATGGACCTATCTGGTGAGCCAGTATTCAGCCTACCACAACTATAAATATCATTAACCTAAAAAGAATGGCCTAAGTTGGCTAGGTGTGGTGGCTCGCCTATAATCCCAGCATTTTGGGAGGCCAAGATGGGAGGATCGCTTGAGCTCAAGAGTTCAAGATCAGCCTGGTCTACAGAGTGAGACCCCCATCTCTTAAAAAAAAAAAAAAAAAATTAAAAAACTTAGCCAGGAGTGGCGGTGCACACCTGTAGTTCTAGCTAACTGGGAGGCTAAGGCAAGAGACTCACCTGAGTCCAGGAGATGGATGCTGCAGTGAGTTATGATCGCACTGCACTCCACCCTTGGTGACAGGGTGAGACCCTATCTCAAAAAGAAAAAAAAAGCCTAAATAGACTTTAGGTTGTTTTAATTATAGGTTGGCCATATAATGAGTCCCAAATTAGGATCTATATTAAATGTCCATTGATTTTTAATTACTAAAGCATGGTTCTCAAACTTTAATGTGCATCAAAATCACCTGGAAAACTAAAGTGCTTTCTGGGTCCCATCCCCATAGCTTCTGACTCAGAAGTTTTAGATCTGGTGCAAGGTGCAAGAATTTGCATTTCTAACAGATTCCAGACCCTGCTGCTACTGGTCCAAAAGCAACCCCACTGGAAGATTGAATAAAGTGGACACAACAAATAGCATATGTTCTACTACAGGGATGGCCACATGAGGAGCTCTGCCAGCCCACTGTGAAAATGATACCAAATCTTCATTGGAGTGTACTAATTGACCCACAAATATCCTGATTAATGAAGCTGGCTAGCTTGGCAAGATGCATTCTAACTCTTAAAGTGATTGATTACTGTGGAGATGTGTGATGACAGATTGGCACACACTAAAAGAAACATCTCTTGTCTGGTACATTATTAAAAAGAATCCAGTGGGGAAATAGGACTAATTTAATTACATGCCTCTATGCAGTAAGGTCTACAGTGGAAAAATAGAGGCAAAATATCTTTAATTGCACTATAATATTCACACACAAATCATCTTGCTTCAAACATTTTTTATGGCAAAAATAGGCCATATATTTATTTCACATATATTACATTTAGCCATTCAAGCCTTTTTGCCCATTAAATGTACACACCTTTACAAACCAATAAGTTTAGAATTAAGCTCTTCTGATTATACATTTTTACATTATCGATCAGACAGTAGCACATAAAATTTCTTTTTAAACTAGAAAATACTAGACAATTATTTATACTACCATTTTGAAAAGGCAGAATTCCCAGTGCATTGCTTGAATTACAGAGCAAATTTCTAAATTTGCTCTATGAAAATGTATTTCATATAAGTTTTATCCAAATTTTGGTTTTAGGTTTGACAGACATATTAAATCATAATGACCTCTCTTGGAATTTTTATTTAAATAGCAAAATTTTAAAACTATGCTTTGCTAAATGTGTTATGATTAGGGTTTGGATTGCTTCCATTTTTAACCAGATAGTACAACACAAAAATATAAATCGAATTTCTGATTATAGTGCAGTTCTTTATGTGAACTAAAGAGCTTTGTTATAAATGAGAATATTTCCCTTTGTTAAGCACAATAGATTAAAACATTGTGACTGCATAGAAAATATTCAGTTAACATGTAACATTAACATTGGCATGATAAAAATGTTTTAGAATGTAAAAAATTACTGGAGAACAGTTAAAAAGCAAAAATATATTATCCCAGTGCCAGTCTTTTGAGTAAGGTGTGATTGTATGAGTTTTTTTTTTTTAAAGCCTTGATACATTGACAATTTTTAAATTTTTCTCCCATTTTCAATGTGTTGTTTAGAAATTGAGTATACTGATAAGTAGTTAATAGTTTAATTCTATTAGAAATTAAGCTGCTTACGTTTAATATGGAATTCTAAAACATATAGAGAGGGTCTAAACTGATCATATTAACAAAAATTTTTCAGAAACATCAAGAATCATCCCTACACAACTACTTTAATTTCTCTGTTGTGCCACAAAAACCAAACTACTCAAATAAAACCCACTGGAGCTCTCCTAACCTAAAAGTGGTTGCAGGCTGGTCACAGTGGCTCACGCCTGTAATTCCGAGGCAGAAGGATCTTTTGAGCTCAGGAGTTTGAGACAAGCCTGAGCAACAAAGCAAGACCCCATCTCTATAAAGAAAAGTTGTTTGATTAGCTGGGCATGTTGATGTGCACCTGTCATTGAAGGATTTGCAGTGAGCTGTGACTGTGCCACTGCACTCCAGCCTGAAAGTGAGACCCTGTCTCAAAGAAAGAAAAATAACTGGTTGAAAATTAAATAGTATTTTTTCTTACATTTTTTTGTTTACCTTTTTGTTTGACTTACAGGGGTTTAAGTATTCTTTATTATTATCTTTTTACTACACCCGTTCTAGAAATAAATTTGTCATCTCTGGAGAATATTCATTTTTTTCAAGCTATTAGTTGGTCTGAACCAGCGTTGCACAGTAAAACTATAAAACCTTACCAAAATCCTTTCAGGACACTTCAGTCTTAAGATTAAATTACATTTCCATAATTATTAATTACTGTAAGTAACAAAATATTTGTCTCATTCAATGGTCTATTAATTTCAGGTGATTTCTAATAAACTTCCAGGATAAAAAAATTTGGACCATATCAGCATATGGTAGCAGTCTGACCTGTAATGCCTGTATCTTATGAAATGAATACATTTATATTCCCCGTTCATCTGTTCAGTTTTTCTCAGCTGATGAGCAGACAGAAATGAAAATGTTACTAAATCTATACTAGTCTCATCAACCTACCCAAAAAATTGAGGCCTGACAGACTCATATCCTGTCTAACCCAGATAATCATCCAACCTTGTGAATTTCGGCGCTTGGAGTTAATAAATATGACAATAGCCTTTCGGGGGGGGGTGGGGGGAACAAAACGACGGTTTTAGGGGTTACCGGGGGCGGGGGCCTGGGGGGTTTGGGGCGGCGGGAGGGGAGGGCTCCCCCTCCTTCATTAGCAGCATCCCTGCTTACGTTATAAGCCCCATTCTCCTCCTTACCCATGCACAGCTCAAGTTTCTGCAACAAATGCTGGCATACTTTCTGTAAAGTTTCCCCATAAAACACTTGACTAGTTTGACTTTAGTTGCTTTCTGAGTCCAAGTTGCCACTGCCTGGCAGGAGCAGTGAGAATTTATTCTCTGATCTCACCAGCAGGGTGCAGTAGGGAGAGAAGTTGCCCTATTTCTTGGAGTACAGAACACATGTGCCTTGGTTCTGTACCACCGCTTACCTTTCAGGGCCCCTATGGTTTGAGTAAGCTGTGGGAGGCCCAAACAAAGAGAGTTAACACCAAGAGTATTGTTTGCATGGGTAAATGTTACTAAAAGTCAACATACAAGGGAACTTTTAGAGCATATATTTTATTTGGGAACTACCTGAAAAACACAGAAAACTATGCCACCACTTTAACAATCCCAGGACTTCAACTCAAATGTTTTCCAAAATCCTCTCTATCCAAGTATCCCCAAAACATGTAAACTGTGATCTGAATTTCCTGACGTTTCCTCATTTTTGTTTTGTTTGAGACAGAGTCCCACTCTGTCACCCAGGCTGGAGTGCAGTGGCGAGATCTCAGTTCAAGCAATTCTCCTTCCTTTCAAGTAGCTGGGATTACAGACGTGTACCACCATGCATTACAGGCATGAGCCACCACGACCAGCCTTCCTCAATTTTCTTTAAGTAATTTTAGATAGTAGGGTAAATGGAGCCCTTATCTACAGGAATTTGAAAAACTCATATTCTTTTGATAAATGTTTTCCCAGGCAAATTTCTAATGCAGCTATTCCTCCTCTACTTTTAGTATGTCCATCCCTCAGCTCAAAAGAAAGCCCACTTCAATTTAGATTCTTTTTTTAAAAAAAGCTGGAAAGGGATAGATATAGCTTGTTCCACATGAAATCTTGCTGAGAAGCAAATTCAACTCCATTTCTATCCAAAAGAGTTCCTTTAAAAAATCTGATTTACAGCCAGGAGCGGTTGCTAACGCCTGTAATCCCAGCACTTTGGGAGGCCGAGGTGGGCGGATCCCCTGGGGTCAGGAGTTTGAGACCAGCCTGGCCAACATAGTGAAACCCCATCTCTACTAAAAATACAAAAATTAGCTGGGCGTGGTGGTGTACGTCTGTAATCCCTGCTACTTGGGAGGCCAAGGCAGGAGAATCGCTTGAACCCAGAAGGTGGAGGTTGCAGTGAGCCAAGATCCTGCCATTGCACTCCAGCCTGGGTGACAGAGCGAGACTCCATCTCAAAAAATAATAATAATAATCTGATTTACAATACTAATTCCTATTTCCATTTGTTCATGGAAATCTCAAATAATAAACCTGCTCTTGGTAAGTTGCAGCTAACCTCCAGTTTATTTTACTATACATAGTTGTATGGCACATATTTAAATTTTCTTAATACTGTGAACATTAACATCTCAACCCATCTGAAATGAGTGTTCTCTTCTGATGGTGAAAGCTTCACAGAAAAGCTGGCCATGTCATGCTGTCGTCACTTAGTCCCACACCACCACACTCTCCTCCCTCCTGTGCTTCTGGCTAGACATTGCTTTCTGGAAGTTTCTAAGGAAGCACAGGCTTCCTTAGAAGCCTTACTCTCTCCCAAAACACTCTTAATGCAGCCAAAGGGTTTTAAAGACTAAATTCTGGCATTTTCTGAATGCTTCACAGATGATCCAGAAGAAATTAATAATGAATAACTACAATAAGCATTCCAAATGATATTCTAAAATGAGTACTTTCTCGCCAGGCACAGTGGCTCACGCCTGTTATCCCAGCACTTTGGGAGGCCAAGGTGGGTGGATCACTTGAGGTCAGGAGTTGGAGACCAGCCTGGCCAACATGGTGAAACCCCATCTCCACTAAAAATACAAAAATTAGCCAGGCATACTGGCACATGCCTGTAATCCCAGTTACTCAGGAGAGTAAGGCAGGAGAATCGCTTGAACCCAGGAGGCAGAGGCCGCAATGAGCCAGGATCGTGCCACTGCACTCTAGCCTGGGGAACAGAGCGAGACTCCATCTCAAAAATAAAAAATAAAAAAAATGAGTACTTTCTGTGCTCAAAACTATGAACTAAAACATTTCATCAAAAGATGCCACTAATCAGGAAAACAGATGCCAGAGATACCAAGTTGATCAGTGGAAAACACTGGTTATAACTCTACTTTTTGTGGAAGTGCACATTTTAATAATTTTTATTAAAAGACACTAGGATACCTAAGATACATGAAGCACTGTGTAAGAATGACAGATACTAATATACTCATTTCAGAGGCGGTAAACTTATGGACCCTCAATGTTCTTGTATGCTCTTGAAAAATCACACTATTTCAAAGCTCAGAAATGTGATAGATTTTTATTCAGATATCCTTTCATATTCACCACTGCAATTAAAAGTTTAAAATTACATGGCTCTTAGAAACGATGTCAAACATGCAACATTTTAAGGGTGATAGATTTAAACAAACAGTAACTTTGCCCCTAGAAGTTTACTTATCAAATTATTACAACAACAGGAACACAAGTAGACCATATATTACTCTTTAATTAGATTTGTTTTACAGTATGTTCTTGTCAACAAGCTACTTCAAAATGTTTGTTTAAACCTGATAGAAAAGCATTTTCACAAAAACACACCATGGAGAGGGAAGGGGAGGGGAAGAAGCACTTTTCCAGAGATGGGAAATAATCCCAGTAAAAAATTCTTACTCCTTTCTTCTAAGGGGCTCTTTCTGAACATTTTCACTTAGTTTTATTGTTCTTTAAAAAGGACTTTAAAAAGAATTTTGTATTTAAAATTTTTATTTTGTTCCTACATGAGAAGTGTGCCTACTTTCAATTTTCATTAATACCTTCTGAGTTATCCTCTTAAGTGGCTGGCTTCTGGTTAAGGCAGAGTTAGGCTGGTACACACACTCTGTAGGAAGTCTGTCTCATGGCTGACAACACACATGTAGTGCTCATGGAAGTGAGTTAAACTGCTTTAGGAGTGACATGGGAATCAGAATGATGCCTAGAAGAGTGAAATTTGGGAAACAGCCCTAGATTTGACATTTTGGAAGCTTTCCATTATGAGAAGAGAGCCCAAAAAGAAGGAAAAAGGAGAGGGTTCCTCGGCTAAATATCATTCATCCGTACCTACTCAGTGGTCATTGTGACAAGGCCATCTTAATCTGGGCCAGAGATGACACTCTCCCCCTGTAACTCAGCCTGGCTCTATCTACTGGGATGTGCCTAATGGGATGGGTGAGAGGGCACTAAACAGCTAACACTGACCAGGGAATTAAGGAGCTAAAATGCAAGTACCTCTTGAATACCACAGCAATTGCTGTGCATAAATTTGGACTGTATTTTTGGTAGAAGAGGTGAAAACTATTATTAACTATCCCCTTCCTTCCACCAAAAGGAAAAACAACCCTCTTCAAGGCTTCTTTTAATGATAATGCTGAATTTATTTATGAAAAAAAAAATACAGGTTTAGGTGGAAAAACCCCAAGGAAACAGAGTAAAGTCACTGGCGTGACAGGACTTGAATTCCCTGGGGACAGTGCTGTGGGGTCAGCCCCCATACTCCAAGCCCCTGCTCTCCATCCCAGCACCTCAGTCTGAGTGTAGATAATACTGCATTTTTGCAAAGATGAAGGCATCCTGCACTTTCCATCATGCTCCACTTACTCTTGTCCTAGTCATCTTACATACTCAGTCCCCACTCTCTCCCAGCATACTTCTCAGTGCCCACTGTCACTGTGTCATCTACAAAGCAACACATATATTAAAACTCAGATTTGTTTTTAACAAAAAAGTGCTTAAAACCACCCTAGGCAATTGTTTTTCACTTCATTTTCAACCAATAAAATCAAACTCATTTAGATTTATGAATAATACTGAAAAAATAATGCTTATTCTCTTATATTTTAAATAACGTGCCTTCATCCCCCAACTTTACATGAACTGACTCATTTCAATATCTAAATGAGTTGAGCTCTCGTTTGAAAAATAGAGAAGGTACAACTCTATAGAATTTTTAGGATAAAAAATGTTCTGGATAGAAAAATGTTTTTGATGTTTCAAAATAACACTTTTAGATTCTCAGTATAGTTTTCAATTTGGTAACTAAACTATTAAAACCGAAGGTTTTTAAAAAAAAATAAAAGATAACATGATTTTTAAATATAAAGTTATATAGAAGCCACTCATATTTGTGGATCATACCTACACAAAGTTCTCACTAGAAAATCCCTAAATATTTGTCATAAAATAAAACTCCATTATCAAAAACTCATTTAAGATAGAAATCTATGCACTTTAATGATTGCCAGAATTGCCCAGCATAGCTTCAGTAAAAGAGAGAATTGTGGAGAAATACAATCTCCAAAATGTGTGCAAGTACTGCAAACCGACAGACCGGGGCAGGGCAAGTCCCTTGAAACCAAGTCCTCCTTGAGCACCTTTCCCAGTTAGAAATCTCCTCTTCAGCCTGTGCTTCGCGCGTTTCCTTCAGTGTGCTGCCATTCCGACTGCACCTCATCCCAGTGAAGCGCTGCGTGGATCAAGGGGAAAGTATGAGTTAGGCAAGCGCTTTTTTTTTTAAGCTGTAAACGCTTCACATGACTGGCCCCATAAGAAATGTGGGAGCTTAGATGAGCCTGGAGCTTTTTAGGAACTGGATGAGGACTCTGTACACAAATGTGTACTGGCAGAGAGTCTGTACCAGCATCATTCTCTGTTGCCTCAGCATATCCAGCACTCTCGGGATGTCCAGCACCTAGGTTGAGAGAAACAGTGATGAAAGTAATGCATTCCCCAGGGTGTCAGGAAGGATGGGAAGACACTAGCGTCCTAGCAGAAACCTGGTTAGGGATGGACAGTCTCTTTTCCACCCTAGCATCTCCTAGAAATAAGCCATGATTGCCTACCTCTGATTTTCTGATTAGTTTTAACTATAAACAGAATGTCCATGCAGACTATTTCTTCAGCTTTCCCTGGGTGTAGCTCACTGACTTGGTATGGTTGGACATAATTACCATATCTCACTAAATACCAAGATTCTACAAAAACATAGTGTGCTAAGTGCTATCAATATCTAGCTATTTCCCGCAAGGGCTCTGGGCAGCATGAATCCTCCTTGAAATGTGAACAGGAAAAGAGGGTTCTGAGCTCAAATTTGAAAAACCCTGGGTAAGTAAAAAAACAGCTTTATCGTATAACTTCTCAGTCTTTAATATGCTAATTGGTACTAAGACTCTCCAAGAAGACACAGCCTTTTGCAAGGAACATTAATAATGTCTTGAGGCCACCACAGTCCAAGTAAATGTGTGCAAAAAGAGCTATTACGTCACTATGTCCCTCTCTTCCCCACCCCCTTATTTCAACCCAGAAAGGCCAGGCGATCATAAGAGCCATCACCTCATTGTGTTCCAGGCAGGCAATCATGATCTCCGACAAAATAACCACGCCAGTCCTTCCTACCCCAGCACTGCAGTGGACCAACAACGGAGGGTTGGGGCTTTGGGGATCACTTGTACTATTTGTATGGCGTCGAACAGACTGGATCTCTTCAAGGTATGCTGTGGAAAATCAATGAAATAGAAAAATACTCAAGGATCAAGGCATATCACATCAGTGATTCAATTTTCATATTCTCTCCCTGGATTGAGAGGACTGCAGATAAAGAGCACATTGAGTGCCAATTAACTAAACCCAACCACCAAGGGACAGTGTGACCCTGAGCAAGTCACTACCTCTGCCCACTTTCTGATCTACAAAATGAAATGGGGCAG
This sequence comes from Ateles fusciceps, assembly GCA_036589455.1. Lineage (NCBI taxonomy): Eukaryota > Metazoa > Chordata > Mammalia > Primates > Atelidae > Ateles > Ateles fusciceps. Next base: position 5,939,346 of record JAZHEH010002908.1, on the reverse strand, counting down.
ATATTGAGTCAGTTGTGGCATTCTACTCACTACCAAATCATAATTTATAAACCTCTTGTTAAGCCTCCCCAAAACACTTGTATTCTTTATGTTAAAACAAGTCTGGGCCAGGCGCAATGGCTCACGCCTGTAAATCCCAGCACTTTGGGAGGCCAAGGCAGGCGGATCATGAGGTCAGGAGTTCAAGACCAGCCTGACCAGCATGGTGAAACCCTGTCTCTACTAAAATACAAAAATTAGCCAGGTGTGGTGGCACACACCTGTAACCCCAACTACTGAGGAGGCTGAGGCAGGAGAATCACTTCAACCCAGGAGGTGGAGGTTGCAGTGTGCCAGGATCTCACCACTACACTCCAGCCTGGGTGACAGAGCAACACTCCGTCTCAAAAAAAAAAAAAAAAAAAGACAAGTCCGAAGCTTATATGAGAGAACATAAAGGAAATATTTCAGAAACATAAATGTTTCTCTCAAGAGGCGGCTGTCCTGGGAACAAAGTTAAAGTCACTCACATAAAAATCCCTTGAGGTCCTCTGGGCAGCCATGCTCAGGCCAGTCTGTGTATTGGAGGTGCCAGACGGTCCTCTCTTGCCCAGTAAGGAGGTGCTTCATCTTCAAGCCTGTGGTGGCGTAGCAGCCAGAGTCTGTGCGGAACCGGGTTGTGATCTTAAACCTTCCGTAGGTGACGGTGTTGTGCCTGGAACCAAGTCGTGGCCAATACCTAAAGCTCTTCTCCCTTCCACCCTCCTGTTAAAGACGAGCATGGTTAAACGACCCGAGATCCAGCAGTGGATGCCCTTCTCACACAGAGCACATCTGAAACAAAACCACAACCCTACCCTGCTTTTTTCTCTAAAGGTCAGGATTCTAGAGGATTAACATTAACTGTTCTTCAGAGGCTAAGAAAATCACTTAAGAGAAATGAGTACTTACCTCTTCTGCTGTCACCATTGCTATAATGGCAATTCCCTGTTCCCATACCATCTGCCAAAAGTCTTGACAGGTATTCTGTAATGGTCCTTGTGTAGCAATATAATCCCATTCGATTCCACTGACAGAGACCTGGGATTAGAAAAGATTGAAAAAAATTGACACGTGTGTATGATATACGTAGGTGTACACATGCATTCATGGTAGTACTAAAAAGTTTTTTAAAGTAAAAAGTGGGAAAGTAAAAACTGGATTATTCAGCAGAATAAGGAAAGACTTTTAATCTTTTGTGAATACAGTTTGCATTACTGACGTTTTTATAAACTCAGGTACTCAGAATATACATTATATCTATGCAACCTGCTTAACCTTTCTGAATCTCAGTTCTCATTTATAAAATAAAAATCCTGCCTACTCTCTTAGGGTCGTTGTGAGGACTATGTGTGGTACCTGGAACATAACTCAAGAAGTAGCTGTCATTGCAGCCATGGTTGTTCTTCTTTAAAAAAAAAAAACTTCCTACTTAAGATAGTCTCACCTCTGAACTTCTGAGTCGAGGTCACTCTCCACAATAAGTTTCCACTTAAGATTTAACTTCCTTAAGAGCAGTCTAATACAACAGTAATTACTAGATTTGTAGTTAAGAGACCTGGGTTAAATGTTGGCTTCACCAATATTGAGTGACGACAATAACTGTCTTCTAAGCACTCACTAGGTAAAACCCAGTGCCAAGCCTTGTGCCACACACAGTCTTACTCAGGGCTGTCAGCCCCCTAGTCACTGCTCCACGTTGTCTGAGCACCCAGTGGCTGCCACTGTGGGTGAGTACCAGGTTATAACAGTGAATACACGCTAGGCAGGAGGAAGGGACTGATGAGAAGCCTGCAGAGTAGGTGTCATCATTTATTTATTTCCATATAAGTAAGATGAAGTCCCACAACTGGTGGGGCCACAGAGTATAAAGTGAGGTCCCACCTCATTTTAGATCTAGGAATCAGACCCAGGTCTATCAAATTATTTCCTCTATTCTGCACGTGGCTGCTGAAGATTTTGAAGTATCACTACAGAACTACAGCATCATTCAATTCTTACCCATCTAGTCATAAAAGACTGGATGAGTTATTTCAAAGAAATGCTCAGTTTTTAAGTACATTATGCCCATATTATATTTAAAAACAAAATAGTATGTGCATAGATTCCCAAAAGCCATCAGGGGGTACTGGCATTCACAGGCAGACTGCCAGTCTCCAGGAAAGCCTTGGTATCAGCTTATTCCCTTCTCAAATTACTTGCAAACTGAATAGAAAAATCACCACCTGTCCACAGGCACTCACTCATTCACTCACCATAAGGAGATTTCTCCTATGCAAAATAAAGAATTGAATATGGCCAGCATGAACAAAGGGCACAATGAGGAAGAGAGAACATCCGGCTTTATTTCATCATGTGTTGTGCATCATCATTTTGTCCATTTTCATGGGAGTGATATTACCCCAGATAAGGTGCCAAGAACATACACTGGAGGAAGGACAGCCTCTTAAATATATGGGGCCAGGAAAACTGGATATCCATAAGCAGAAAAATAAAACTAGACCCATAGCTCTCACCATAAACATCACCCCAGTTTAATGGCATTATACTGGTTCCAGGAAAAAGCACCTCTTCAAAGAACAAAATGATACTTAAAAATTATTATAGGGTGTATGCAAAGAGAACAGATGGCACCTTGGTAAGTCAAAAGCTTTTGTGAACACCATCAAAAAGCCCAGATACTTTTGTTACATAAAAAGGCATGTCGGTATGCGATGAGGAAAAACTAGCAATTCAGTAGCTCCCAAAAGAATTTAGGAGCTAAAAAGAGATCTTCAGATTTAGAAGGACAAAGTTCTAAAGCCAGGCAAGAGCAGGTCAAGGCTGCAGGGAGCCATGATCACCTCACTGCACTCCACCAGCCTGGGCAACAGAGCGAGACTATCTCAAAAAAAGAAAAAGAAAAAAAGCCTGGCAAGTAAGTGTGCCCCCCGTCCGGGTAACAGTGCTTGGGCAGAGTGATTTCGCACACAGAGAGCAGACGTGACTTTGGCTCTGTCTGATAGTCACTTTTTATTGAGCATTGGTGTGTGGATTTCCCAGCTTATAATACAGTTTGTCACAAATGTTCAAAACTAGGGTGTTTATCTAAAAAAATAAGATAAATTTTAAAATATCTGAATTCTAAAGAGACATGAATACAATTCTTACCACTCTTGTAACTTAACTGAAACTGCATGTGCTGTTTATTACATGAGGCGTTCCTCTCACCTTAATATGTGATGCATTGATGTAACCAGTATTGTTTTCTTTAGTTGGGACCAACTCCACTCTCGCATCGTCATAAGGGAGAACATCTTGGAATCGATTTCTTTCTGCATTTTCAGGGAGTCGTGCTGTTGAGCACTCCCCATCAACTAGCCGTTTCTTAAGAATTCTTTCATATTCTGTGAATACCATTCCTTGTTCTAATCGTTGTTCCAGAATTTTACACTATAAAACAGAATATGTGGAATAATATGAATACAGCCACATGTCGCAGCTACATTTTGACTGTATATTTGAAATATTGTTTTCTGCTTCAAATCTAGCACTATCTAATATTGAAAATTCTAGGTTGGGCACAGCAGCTCATGCCTGTAATCCCAGCACTTTGGGAGGCTGAGGAGGGAGGCTCACTTGAGCCTAGGAGTTCAGGACCAGCCTGAGCAACACAGACCCCATCTCTACAAAAAATTTAAAACTGAGCCAGGTGTGGTGGTACATGCCTGTGGTCCCAGTTACTTGGGAGGATGAGGCAGAAGGATTGCTTTAGCCCAGGAGATTGAGACTCTAGTGAACCAAACCATGGGACCCTATTTCAAACAAAACAAAAACAAAATTCTAGGTGAAAACAAAGTTAAAATCTTAACAATCCACAACAACAGGAGTTAAAAGAAAAAAAGGACAATCATTTTGGTGAGAAACATAATGCAAAGTTGTGTTTAAAGTTGAAAATTGGCCTAAAGAAATTTGTTGAATTCATTTTCTCTAGATCTGTGGTCAGTTTTGTGACCCCTAATAGATAGAATTCTCCAGGAGAACGGTAAATCTAGAGGACAGATAATCAGTTCCAGTATCTATGAACAAATGTTTCCATTTTATATCATATGATATATAAAAAACCAAAGCAGTAAGAAATATTGGAAACCACCCCCAAGACCCCGTTGTAAGGCAAATGTATGCCTATCTCATTTTGATAAAATAAAACCTCATAGAAAATATGTCTCAGGCACAAAGGAAGTTTGAAAAATTGAAAAACTACTCTCAAGATAAACTTTCAGCATAATAAAAGTCAATGTCTGCTGTCTTTCCTATGTATATGCCCGTATTTTTGTAGATTTCTTCTCACTTTAAGGCCATCAAAACAAGACTGCCCCCAAAGGCCAGGAGAAGGTAAAAAAGAACATTCAGAAACAAACAAACAAAAAAATCGGCATTTAAACCTGAAATTATCTATTAAGACACTAGCTGTAATTTGCCCCAGTTTTGAGGCCCATTACAAAATTCCTTAACACTCATTTATTATTATTAAACTGTGTTAGAAAATTCACCAAAATCTCATGAAGGCATTTGCCTAGTATTTATCAGTTGTCCCACAGAAGGCACAAAGCCCCGTGTGTCCCATACATACCCTTTCATCATTCGTTGCTCTGGTAGGCACTTCCTTTCCTTCATCAGGCAGAGGCACTCGAGATAGGGAGAGTCCATTTAGGGCAGCCAGTTTAAGCGGACCAATTTTTTTTGCATCTACTCGAGTCTTTTTCATTCCCTGTAAAAGGATGTGTATGTATATGTGAAATATACACAAATACAACCCCGTGAAAAGAAATTTCAATGCACTGAAGACCAGGAACAAACAGAGGGAGTGTTCTTCTTTGCTAATAAACCCAGAAAGATTACACTCCTTCACACACCAGTTGTTTAACGAAACATTAGTAGGAAGACATTCCTTTCAAGGCCAAAGCCCTGATAAGTCTTCCAGATAGAAAAGGTTTTGAAACCCAATTGGTTACAAAGTTGTTGTAATGAAAGGTGAGGCTCCAGGCAGACCGCATTCCTTTGAAAACAAGACACACATAAAAAAATCAGCTGCGGTCCACAAAAAAAGCTTTAAATGCAATCACTTGACTGTAATAGGCTTTTATATATATGTTTTTTGAGACAGGGTCTCACTCTGTCACCCAGGCTGGATGGAATGCAGTGGCACCATCATAGCTCACTGCAGTCTCAACCTCCAGTCTCAGGCAATCCCACATGAACCTCCTGAGTAGCTGAGACTACCAGCGCATGCCACCATACCCAACTAATCTTTGTGTTTTGTAGAGATGGGGTCTCACTATGTTGTCCAGGCTGGTCTCAAACCCCTAGACTTAAGCAATCCTCCTGCACTGGCCTCCCAAAGTGCTTGAGATTACAGGTGTGTGCCACCATGCCTGGCCAGCTTTTACACTTTTTAAAATATATAATTTTTTTAAGTCATTCTGAAAAAATTAAATGCTTTCTGCAGCAGCCCCCTTTGTGTGTTGAAGCTCCCTCCTCATATCCTACTCTACATTCTAGTGTAGACTTGTAGGTCACGCTACCTCTCAGAATGGCTACATTTTAAAGGAAAATAAAACAGGGCTAAAATCTCCATCATGACACCCGGAGGACAGGACAAAGAGAAAGCATTGACAAAATCCTATCTCCTGAAAAACACATTTCCCAAAGTTATTATTAGAGCATGATTTTCCTCTCTGAGAATAATAAGCCTAAGAACCCTAAGCTGGCCGGGCCCGGTGGCTCATGCATATAATCCCAGCACTTTGGGAGGCCAAGGCGGGCAGATCACAAGGTCAGGACACAAGGTCAGGAGATCAAAACCATCCTGGCCGACATGGTGAAACCCCGTCTCTACTAAAAATACAAAAATTAGCTGGGTGTGGTGGCGCATGCTCCTGTAATCCTACCTGCTCGGGAGGCTGAGGCAAGAGAATCGCTTGAACCCGGCAGGCAGGGGCTGTAGTGAGCTGAGATTGCCCCACTGCACTCCAGCCTGGCAAGAGAGCGAGACTCCGTCTCAACAACAACAACAAAAAACAACAACAACACTAAGTTTCCTTGGATATAACTACACTTCCTTGAAAACCATCAATACAATGAGAGTAGCCCCAATGTGTAAAAAAATGGTTTTCTCTGTTCTGTCCTGTAAACAAAATCTGTTATTCCAGCTCTCTCAGTCTGTGACAGGCCATGAAGCCCCATGATAATGGAGCAAGAACACAGGGAAAAGGCATCTTGGTAAGAGCGAGAAAAGTGCTAAAAGATTGCTGATGTAATTACAGACTATGGTACCTAACTCAAAAAGCTAAGTGGATTTTTAATTTTATAATTCATATTTGATCATGAGCTCCCCACATAAGGCAATCTAGACTAGAAACTGGCAGAGCCCTGCGTTCACATCCAGCCTCTAACTGACCAACTTCTTTCAGGCAAGTCACTTTTCCTTGCTAAGCCTCATCTAGACCGAAAGAGACAGACACACAGACATACAGACTAAAAAGTTCCTGCCTAGCTAAAATTTCATGATTCTAGCATGCGCAGAAAACAGTGATGTGCTGGTAATGTTTAACAACTGGCTCTTGGAAGGAAGTTCTAATTGGTGTTTACCCATATCCATGGTGTAAATTCTTCCATCACAGCCAGTTTCAAACTGTTAATGTCACATCAATTGGCTCACAAGATTCCTGAAAATTTAAGTGGCGCTTGCCAGCCAATATGAGCTAGCTCTGGCACTTCTCTGCCTGAAAATGACTCGAAATATCCCACACTGGGACATGCTAGATAAAGCTGATTGGCTGTGAGGTCAGTTCAAAAGCCTGTATTGGAAGAATGTCATATGTAGTCAAAACTTGCCTTGACTATGCCTTAATTAGCCCTTATAAGTACAGGATTTTAATGTATACCCTACACAGTAATCTCTTATGTGAGAACAACTGCACGAAACTAAAGAGTACAACAGAAAGAAAATCTTCACGTAGGTGTATGAGCACCCAAACCAGGCTGCCTTTAAGATAACAATCAGGTCACTGGAGGTGGAGATGGGTGGAGAATTCCAAAATCGTTGCTTCTTGTCTGCAGTTTATTTCACTCTTTTTAATACTAAACCTCCACAACCTTAATTCACATTAGGAAATTTGTTTGTTGTAACAGTGAAGATAATGGCAACCCCATGTTACTATGAAAGGTCAGAGGGTACAACAGGGGATTGGCCTCTTCCACTCTCGAAAGCCATTAAGTTAAATGTATGATGCAACCTCACAGTAATATGTTAAGACTGACTAAGCACTTTTGATGTGCCAGAACCTAATTTTATTCCCCCAACAACTCTCTGGGTCCTCTCATTTATAAATGTAAAAACTGAGTCACAGATTTTCTGAGGTCACGTGGCTGTCTCTTTATAAGGTAATCAGTGTCAAAACAAATAAAAGCAAATCTTTCATTAAAATCAGTTCTGCTGAATCATATAATTCAGGAGGCATTTTTTCAAGTCCAACTGCATGTGGGACATAATGCCACGAAGCAGGCAGAGCAGGGATGGCCGCCCATGATCTGAGGTTATCTGATGTGGAAACTGAGGTTCTGACGCATGAAGAGTCCTGACCACGTCACAGAGAACTAACAAATGGCAGGCTCTAGACTCAGGCCCAAGGTTCTTAAGTTGTAGGACCTTTTGCTCTTTCCCCATGACTGCAGCTGCATACCCTTTCTTTCAGAAGAATCCTTTAAGAAAAAAGGACCAAAAACATAATCCAGTCACATAATTTTACTAATATTGTGGTCTTAAAAGTCAATGGGAGAGAAAAGTTCTTTTAAGAAAATCAAATTGATCAGTCTTCAGATTTAACTGAACCTACCAGGCCCCATCGAAAACATAAAGGGATAAAATAGGCCTGAGTACTGAGCTGTACTCAAATATGATTTGTGGAAAGTACTTGAGTCACACATAAAAACGGACCATTCTTAATGCAATGGGAAGAGTGTTAACTGTAAAAGGACCTTGTCCAGCTGGCTCAGGGACTCAGGTAGAGTTACTCTGGAAAGTCCACCCACACCTTATCCCTGAGTCACTCCTCCCTGTACTCTTAAGTCTGTGTCCACTGAAGGCAATGGCCTTTACTGTTCAGGTAAGTGAGTTATGTAGTACGCTGTGAAAAATGTAAAAACCAACTTAAAATTCAGACCCAAAACTGATTAAAAGAAAGCAAATTTAAATCTATGGCATGGCCTTTACTGTTCAGGTAAGTGAGTTATGTAGTATGCTGTGAAAAATATAAAAACCAACTTAAAATTCAGACCCAAAACTGATTAAAAGAAAGCAAATTTAAATCTATGGCACTTTTTGTTAAGTAGTTTTTCTCTATTTATAGTAATCTCATAAGCACTATAATGTGTGAGTTTTTTCCTGCTTGGAAAGGTGTTGCAGCATTTTAAAGATCTTGCACACTAGGCCAGAACCACATTGAGATGAGCCCTCTTGTCTGAGTTTGCAGTCCAGCAGCGATGAGGCAAGGAGAACCCTAGTTGCCAGGACACTGGAAGCCAACAGGAGGATGGATGCCCTAATCAAGTTAGCCTGGCTCAAGTGCAGGACATGAGGAGTGGAGATGGGGGCCAGGAAGAGCTGGACGCCTGAGCACTACAACAAAATAACTTAGTGTGGACACACTTCATGACAAAGCCACAAATGTTTAGTAACAAATTGAGGACTGAGTTTAAAAGTTTCAGTGAAAGACAGACTAGCAAGGCTAGTCATAATTCAACAAGCAATTATGATTTAATAAAATATACACAGTATACCTCAATGCAGAACATACACATCTACAGTGTGGATGATAATAGAACAGGCTGCAGCGACAAGTATGGGTCTAAAATTCCAGTTCAGTCACTCACTAGTCATGTGACCTTGGAAAAGTTAGTTAGTATCTAAGTCTGTTTCTTCATCTGTAAAACAGGCAATAACAACAGGCTTACTGTAAACAGACCAGGAAAGTAGAGGAAGTGTATGGCTCGTGATAAATGCTCCAAGAATGGCAGCTAGAGATGATGCTATTATGCTTTTTTATATTTTGCTTCAAGTAGGTAAAAAGTGCTTAAATCCTATTTATTTATTACACTGAATATTAAAGAACTGCATCTTCCACAAGGTACTTTCCTGATTCTCAGCTGAACTCATCTTTCTTTTAAATTTAAGAAACCAGGACGTCTCAGGATTTGCCTTCACAAAGTGCCGCCTTCCCAACTCCAGAATCACTCTGAAGAATCACGGCCAATATATGTAAGCTGAATCCACACACACTCCAACCTGGAGAATTATATTAGGACTGAGAACACATCCCTACATACTCCTCTCAGATATCTCTTAAGCAAACTGAATAAATGCACCCCTAGGGTGCCGAATCACCCACAGTATTTTTAATGGGCGACTAAAGCAATCCTGGCTAAAGTTATGAAATCTTAACTGTCTTTTCCTTAACACTGCATTACTAAAACATTTCATTCATCTTTTGCATTCCTTTCCACAAAGCCCTGTGAATTTGCCTTTTCACTTCATCTATAGTAATTCATTATCTCCATTAAAACTACTAAAATTCAAGTGGATCCCCATGATTTCACATATAAATTTACATGTATTCAAAATAAGACAAAAAGAGAGTGACGTGGGGGAATGAAGAAAGTTACAAGAACAAGAGGAGCTGAAAAGCATGGGAAGTGATGAGTGAAAGAACCGCCAGGGCCCAGAGGCGTGGAGCGGCTGGCGAAGGCGCAGTTCCCTGCTTGGCACTGCTCTCCAAGCGACTTACCCCCAGGGGCGGGAGCCCTTCCACGATGTTCTTTTTCCCAGAAAGGAGGTCCGACACTGGCCTCTTCTTCAAAGAGTCCCTCCGGACACGGTAGCGGCCCGACGTGGTGAGATCTGACTCCGACATGGAGGGCGTCAGCAGCCCGTCTCTCCGGGGCCGCTGGGCCTCTGCTGTCACGCGGACAGGGCTGCTGTCCGTTGTCCTCTTCTCCGCGTCTGGGACGTGGACATTGGGCTCGAGGATGTGCAGGGGCCCAGCCAGCAGGGAGCGGGGGCAGCCGGGGTGGGTCCTGGGCCAGGCCCAGCCGGGGCTCGCCCGCACGTGCAGGGGGAGCCCGGGCCCCGCTCTCCTCCTCGAAGTCCTCGTCCTCCTCCTCCTCGCTGCTGTGGATCAGCATGGTGGCGTCCGACAGGGACTTCTTATGGCCATATCTCAAGCCCTCCGGCTCCTCTGGCCCTTCCCCGCTTTGTCCGCTCGGCAAAAACGCTGGGCTGGGAGCCAGCCAAGAGGGCTCGCGGCGCCACCTCCGCCGCCGACGCGGACAGGGTCCGCTCCTTGAGCCGCAGGCCCTCTAGGCCATGGCTGAGCCCGGCCACCTCGATGCTGTTCCGCTTGTGCAACTGCGCGTGGCGCGCGGCGGTGAGGGGCTCGCTGACCTCCTGCAGCGAGTGCGCCACGGGCAGGCTGTCCTCCTGAAACGTCTGCACCGAGTGGTGCACGCGCCGCGTGATGAGGTCGGGGTTGCTGCTGCTGATGTACAGGTGGCGGGACAGGTCGGGCGTGCTGTTTGCGGGCCGGGGGGGCGGATAGGGCGGGGGCGGCCCGGTACACCTGCGTCCGCATGATGTTGGGGGCCGGGTAGTCCTGCGCCTGCAGCTGTGCGTTGGTCAGCTCGGGCACGCTGACCGCGCCCACCACGGGCCGCCGCTCGGCGGGGTAGGGGTAGGGAGATGGGCTGTGGAAGCTGTAGCTCAGGCTGAACGGGCAGTGCGCGGCCGGCGGCGAGGGGGAGCTGCGCGTGCTCGCGGATCTCGGGCTGGCTGTAGACCAGCGCCGCGGGCCGGCTGTAGGCGTACGAGCTGCCGATGTTGAGGTTTCGCAGCGAGTGGCTCTGCCGTTCCGCGTGCACCAGGCCCCGGTTGAGCTGCTTCATCACAGTCTCATAGTCTGGGGTGGGGCGGTAGGACGGGGGTATCAGGGCGCTGTGCCGATGGGACGGGACGTAGTCGGGCCTCATGACGTCACTCCCGGTGATGCTGGGGTTGGACGACATCGGCGAGGCCTGCAAGTAGGGCTGAGGATTATTTAAGGAGTTGGTGCTGTGCGCACTGTAGACACTGCCGTTACGGATCCGACCATTGAGGTCAATCTGGGCTCTATCCAAGCTTGTCTGAGAGTGACAGTAGTATCCGTTCTGGTTGGGCAAAAAGAGGTTATCTAGAAAAAATGAGTTCCAAATGAGATTTTTAAAAATTGGACTAATTACTCCAACCAAATATTGAGATCAGCCCTTAACCTCTGATGACACTTTTAACACAGATTGTAAAAATTCATGCTAAAATGACCTAGCTTTGGCCACACTCTCTGAGTGACCCTGGGAGCTTCGGCTTCATCTATAGGATGGGGATGGTTCTGCCTGCTTAAAGGGTGGCATTCACTAGGTGACAAAGTGAGACCCTGTGCTAAAACACACACATACACATACATACACAGACACACACACACACACACACACACACACACCCACACACCCCAGACTAGCAGACTTTTTGGAACTCTGGGGAAGTTGGAGGCAGAGATACCATTCAAGGCACTGAGCCGGGGACCTTGCCTTCCTTCCCTGGGTAGGGATGTGGCCTTGCTGCTGCTGAGTTAGTTCAAGCACCGGCTGTCTGTAAGCATTTCCTTAACTGGGATTTTTGGATTGTTTGTTCTTCCCAGATGAACATGAGAGCTTCGACTGTAAAGGGTAATGGAATAGCAGGATCTGAGCTTCTCTGGTCCAACACAGCAGCACTGTGTCACCAGCAGCCACACAACCCATAAAGTGTCTAGAAGCCAAAAGGAGCCACATTAAAACAGCTGCAGCTGCCCCCTGCCCTGGCCCCCATGTTTCAGGAAGATCCAGACCTACGGCTAACACTGGCTAACACCATCAGTTTAACCTCATCTTACAGTAGCTCTGCATGTGTCCCTGCCCAAGTATGACAGGGGCCATGTTTCTTCCAATTTGTAGCTCACTTGCCATCTGTTACTGAGGGTGATTTCTAACACTAGAAACGCAGCAGCCAAGTCCTTCAAATAACAATTTCCTCTGAAAGACATTCTTTTTGTGCTTCACAAGCTCCATGATGGTTTAAGTGATCATGGTGATACTTAGGTGATACGCCACAATCCAGGGGGTACACTTTATTCTGGTGGCACACACGGCTGTGAGGAAACAGCACTCAAACATCCATGGTATTTATTCTTCTGCTGACACACAGCACTTCCTTGTCACTGTGCTTTCCTCGTCCATGCAAAGCTCCATCATGGCTCCACCTCTGCAATCCCCCTTTTCTCACTGCTGTCACAGCTCAGGCCCCGACCCCAGCTTGTCTGAACTAGCTCCATATCCACCTAGTCTCCTTGCTTCTGCACCCCGCTGACCAGCCAGTCATCTATGAGACTGATATCTGGAAAAGGCAATACTGAGAACAGAAGGGGGGAAAAGGTGGTTGGAATACAGGCAGGAAAAGGGGAAAGGTATACACGAAATCACTGTAATTCAAGGAAGGGAGAAAAGATAAAGGGTTACAGGAGTCTAGAGGAAGGAATGGTTATTTCCAGCCTGGGTTGGGTTGATGGGGACAAGAAAGACAGAACCAAGAACCACCTCACAGAAGACATGGCAGTCAAGGGGACATGAGGGGCAAGTGGGTGGGGTAGGCATGTGCAGCTTCCATCAGAAGTGAGGTCTCTCAACCTCTCAGAGCACGCAGGATCACGTCTCCTCACCCCTTGATATCAGACACAGCAATGCAACTAGTAATGGTCAAAGGAAAGTGCACAGAGGGTTAAAAGCCGGCTTCCAGGCTCTCTTCCACTGCAACCCTGACCAACAGCATTCCAGAGAGAAGAGGCTCTCCAGTTCAGGCCCCTAAAGCAGACTCATGGGGCAGAGCCCTCCTGCTAGTGCAGTGTGTGATGGACAGGTGACCCTTACTACCACCTCCCTGAGAGTTTGGAATGGAATGTTTTGTCAGCACAGCATAACCCTGCCTATCCGGTCTGGATGGAAGCATGTGAATGGAAAAGTGCATCAGATAAGGGCACTTAGGGGGGGCAGAGTAGCACTGGCAAAGCTGGGGAGCACCCCTGGGCAAGCTGGGGTGGCTAGAGTGTCAGATAGCTACAGAGGAGTAAAATAACTTGGGAAGTAAGGTTGGAAGAGCAGGCTCAGGGAATATTGTATGGAGTCTCAAACACTAGGCAAAAGAATGATCTTGTGGCCGGGCATGGTGGCTGATGGCTGTAATCCCAGCACTTTGGGAGGCTGAGGTGGGCAGATCACCTGAGATCAGGAGTTCAAGACCAGCCTGACCAACATGGTGAAACCCCATCTCTACTAAAAAATACAAAATTAGCTAGGTGTGGTGGTGTATGCCTGTAGTCCCAGCTACTCGGGAGGCTGAGGCAGGATAATCGCTTGAACCCGCGAGGCAGAGGTTGTGGTCAGCCAAGATTGCGCCACTGCACTACAGCCTGGGCAGCAAGAGCAAAACTCCATCTGTGCTTTCCATACGGTGCTCCCCTGTCACAACAACCTATCAACAGTTGGAAAGGTGGGGCCGGAGCCCAGGATTGATGATGAGGGATGTGGGGGTGCCGGGAGCCTCAGAGAGGGCCGCTTTACCAGAGTGGCAAAGGCAGAGGAGTACGTAACCAGCAAGCAGAAGTAGCATACAGAGAGAAGTCAGTGAGAAAGGAAAGAAAATCACTCAAACCATCATTTAAAGCGAGGAGAGCAAACAATATTAACATGCTTATAGACGGAGGGAAGAGAATGAGTGGCGGAGTGAGACTAACAATGCAGAGGACGGCCAGGTCCCAGAAGTAGGAGGGGCCAGGACTGCAAGTACCAGACAAGGGCAGGGCGCAAGGAGGATAGGGGGGAATACAATAACATGATGAGGGGGACGCTCTCGGGCTCGACACCCAAAGCCCTGCTCCCTACTACTCACCTCACCGTATGAAAATCCTCATCTTTACACCAGGGCCGACACAAACAAGACAGTCACGTCCCCACCTTCTGGTCCCTTCATGAATCATCACTCCCTACCAGTTCCTTACCTGAGAGAGAACCTGGACCACTCTACTCTCCAAACACCCACTGCTTCCTTCTGGGCATGGCATTCACTATCCCCAAAACCAGGAACAGCAACCCCGGTCAAGTCCCTGGCTTTCTACCTGCTGAAATCCACCCATCTTTTCAGATCCAGAAAGCGGATCTCATCCCCAATGTGATGAGTCTCTCTTCCATTGAAGAGCATGGTAATTGCATATGCTCTCTCAGAAAAGCTATCATATTCAAGTTATTTGTGCCAGAAATGGTGGCTCAAGCCTATAGTCCCAGCACTTAGAAAGGCAGCTTGAGCCCAGGAGATTGAGACCAGCCTGAGCAACATAGCAAGACCCCACTCTCCACAAAAAAGGGGTCAGGCGAGAAGACAAAGTTATTTGTGCACTTGTCTTATCCTCAACTATCAGATTCTACCTTTTTTTTTTTTTTTTTTTTTTTTGAGATAGTCTCCCCGTCATCCAGGATGGAATGCAGTAGCATGATCTTGGCTCACTGTAACCTCCACCCCTACGTTGGGCTCAGGCAATCCTCCCACCTCAGCTTCCTAAGTAGCTGGGACCACAGGCACATACCACCACACCCAGGTTTTTTTTTTTTTTTTGGTAGAGACAGGGTCTGGCCCTGTTGTCCAGGCTGAAGATAAGCTTCTTAAGATGTGAAACTATTCATCTACATAAACCTCCTTAGCATTTGGTATAGCCCCATAAGGAGAGAGTATAGAGTAAATGTTAATTGACTGCTTAAACTTCAGCTTTGGGGTTTGTTATAAATAAAATTCCTTATACTTCTCAGTGAAAACTACAGTAGTCACATGTTTAACTTTTATAATAGGAAAGCCTTTGGCAGAGGAAGAAAAGTAACCCAGGGAATTCTTTGCTAGATAGCAAGGAAGCACTTAAAGGCTATTAGGGTGGTGGTAAAAGGACACAGGAACAGCTTGATAGTTTCCCATTGTACAAATTTGAGATCAGTGGAGCATCAAAATTCAATACTGCAGTTTTTCACATATATTGAAGAACCTGAATATACGTGTATATCACACCTGTAATCCCAGCACTTTGGGAGGCCTAGTGGGGCGCAGATCACCTGAGCTCAGGAGTTCGAGACCGGTCGGGCCAACATGGTGAAACCCTGTCTCTACTAAAAATACAAAAATTAGCCAGACATAGTAGTGCATCTATAGTACCAGCTACTTGGGAGGGTGAGGCACAAGAATCCCTTGAATCTGGGAGGTGGATGTTGCAGTGAGCTGAGACACGCCACTGCACTCTAGCCTGGGTGACAGAGTGAGACTCTGTCTCCAAGAAAAACATGATTATATTGGCTTCTTTTATGAATCCAGGATAGCTATTATCATGACAGCAATTTGGGGTGCAATTTCAGTCAAACATTATCCAGACTTCACAATCTCCAAGCATTCACGGATTTATCCACAGTAATAACTATGTAAGGTATGGTAGAAACAGCGCACTTTACCTTGGGAAGAAGCATATGGTTCTGTGTAATGTCCATTATAGTGCAGCTGCGGAGGGGGAGGCATCACGTAGGGCTGGGGTTTAGGCTAAGAAATGGAGAGTTGGACACAGGGTTAAAACACATTGCTTACATAATACAGTTAAAGTTATTATCCACTGGATTCTTTCTGTTAAAAAAAACGTCTACAGGAATTAAATATATGTGGAAAATAAACATGAAGACACAGTAGTTCTTACCATATCTAGCATTTTATATTTCCCCAAATGGCAACGCCAAGCCTTATGATTGATACCAAGGGCATTAGGTAGCGCAAGAAAATCTGCATCCAAAAAGCTAAGAGCAAGAAGGAACAGACACACATTTCCTTCTGTAAACATTTGAACATAAGCAGCTTTTATGTATTATAGTCAATCTAATTAAAGTCGTCTAGTATCTTAAATATATACCAACTTATGATTACTCTTGGCCAATAGTCTAAGTTCTTAATATTAAGGTCACACCTAATATTCAAATATGTATAATATAAATATTAGGTTGGACCTATGGTAAAAAAAAAATCACCATTTCTTTGGTTAAAAATGATAAAATATCAGTACACTTGTATGGTTCAAACTCAAAATTAACACTATCGAAAGCATATTTTGTTAAGGAAAACATCACTAAAATATAAAAGCAATCACATTTTCCTTTCTTACCAGAGACATCCTGGAAGAAGACCTCCTCCTGATTGGGTTCACTGTGACAGTCTGAGTTGGCCTATAAAATAGGATGTCTCTGAGAAGAGCACATACACACTCTCTCTTAAATTCTACCAAAACAAGATATAGGAACATAAAATAATAAATATTCTAAGGCCAAAAAAAAAAAAAAAAAAAAAAGACAAACTAACTGAGTCATGAAGTCAGAGAAAAGGGAGGTTCTCTGTCGGCCTATGGAGCCTCGGCCCTTTCCTGCTGCCCCAACCCCTCAACCTGCCCTGTGATTTCAGGCTCCCCACACAGCATCATCGCCTGGACCCCCAAAGAGATCAGAGTATCTCTCCCAGGCCCATCCAAGTAAACCTTTGGATTAGCCATAAGCGGGGGAAAAGCGACAAGGCTACATCACCCACACCTTTGTTGTGGGAGAAGCGGGATTCAGTGCACATGTGTCTCTCCCATGCACTGGGGGAGCCCTGCGACTCTCCACTAACCCTCCTCCCAGGGGTGACCATCCACTGTCAACCCAGAAGCCTCAAGCAGTAAGAACTGCCTTTAATTCAAAGTCTGTTAACCACACACTACAAACGTAATAGAGAGATGAATTTATAATTTTAGTGACAAGAATCACAAGTTTTGTAAGCATGCTCCTGTAGTCCCAGCCTCTTGGGAGCATCTTGGGCCCAGGAGTTTAAAACCAGTGTAAACAACATAGTGAGACCCCATCTTTTTAAAAAACTACAATATAAAAAATTTCAAACATTTATATTTTTTAAATCTACATTTCCTCTAAGGAACAAGGGAAAGCAAAGGACAAGATGTGGTTCAGTGAGTGGATGGTAAACTCATTTACCTTTCTTTGCAAGAAATTTCTGATTTGTTTTAAGTATACTTTGTAAAAAGCACCTAGGGCCAGGTGCAGTGGCTCACACCTGTAATCCCAACACTGGGAGGCCAAGGCAGGTGGATCACCTGAGGTCAGGAGTTCGAGACCAGCCTGGCCAACATGGTAAAACCTCGTCTCTACTAAAAATACAAAAATTAGCCGGGCGTGGTGGTGGGTACCTGTAATCCCAGCTACTCAGGAGGCTGAGGCTGGAGAGTAAAGTCACTTGAACCCGGGAGGCAGAGGTTGCAGTGAGCTGAGACTGCGCCATTGCACTCCAGCCTGGATGACAAGAGTGAGATTCCATTCTCAAAACAAAACAAAACAAAAAAGCACCTAAAAGTATTAGGGAGTGCTGACAAACACTTACGTGATAATTTAAGATTTTAAACTATTTGCACAGCAAGTTCTATCTTTAAATAAACAATAAGGTTAAAAAAAAGGAACAACAGAAAAGCCAATTTGTAACCACTGTTTTTAAATAAAGGCAAGATTTTTTTTTCTTCTGTGTGGTCAGTTCTACTGCAGGTAAGATCTAGGAACCTAAACACACTGGATTCTTGGCTTTGTTGATGACATGTAGTTTTGACAAAGCACTTTTTCTTAAACCTTTTACTATCTATTCCTGGCTCATGTGCTTATGTAAAACATAATTACTGATTACAAAAATATTCGTGACCTTTGGTTACAATGTTCTAAGGACTGATTACTAGAAAATCCACTGTGACAAAGTGAACATTCAATCTATTTCAGCCAATTTGCCATAATATCAAGCCTCATGTCTCATAAATTCACATTATTCTTAGCAGTCTGATAACTAGTATCTTATAGTCAAAAACCCTGAATATTAGCGTATTTTTATAAGACTCATGAGCTAAAGAAGAAAACTAGTACATACTAGTTTTAACATCAGGTTATTACAACTGCTTTTACTAGCTGACTTTTGTAAATAATTTCATTTTTTTGCTACTGGAAAGTATTCAGGCTGTTGATGACAAAGAAATGTCTCTGTTCCGAAAGATGTTTCATTCTTCCAGTATTTATTTTGGTGAGACGAGTCTGCATGGTGTGCCTGGGCTTTAAAAAAAAAATACACCTTAACTGCACATTAATATATTCCTTAAAATTAGTACCCACAAATTAGCCAGGCGCAGTGGCAGGCACCTGTAGTCCCAGCTACTCGGGAGACTGAGACAGGAAAATCACTTGAACCCTGGGGACAGCGGTTGCAATGAGCTGAGATCAAGCCACTGCACTCCAGCCTGGGCAACACAGTGAGACTCCGTCTCAAAAAAAAAAAGAAAAAAAATTAGTGCCCAGAATTTGAAGACGCTGCATTTTGCAGCCTTGAAATTTACTTTGTCTCTGGCTATTCTTCATCGTCGGGGATAGGTTTAGGCAAACTGGGTCCTTTAAAGGTTGTGTTCAGTCTAGCAGAGACTCACTGTCTAGATGGAATGAATTTAAACTTTTAAAGTACTATAAATTCACAAGGGTTGCTGACAGAATTCTCTATCAACAAACTCCAACAACATGTCCATAGTTGCCCAGCCTAGGGCAAAAGCAAAACACGAAACCCAAGGATGCAGAGCTTCATCACGTGGGTGGCACTCCCACACTGACAGCAATCTTGGCGCTCTTGCCGGCAGCACCCAGTGTGGAGGCGAACACGGCCCACTGCAGTAGCCGGCTCTACTAACAAAACAAACTACAAAAGAATGTTCCTGCCAAAGTGCTTGACCCAGGCAGCCTCGCCATCAGTTCTAAGGGGCTAACCTTCTCTTTCTTCTTGGCACTGTTCTTATAAATGCAGTTTACTCTGAGATCAGCTGTCCTCAACTTGGCATACCAGAGAAAACCATATAACTGTTGGTTGTGGTTTCCAAACTTTCTAGGCAGTTACTATGTTGACGGGTGCTGCTAAATAACTGAGAATAAATCACCAGAATGTGTGCACCAAAGAAGACAAAATAAAAATGAAAAAGGCTGAGCCAGGCATGGTGGTGTATGCCTGTGTAGTCCCAGCGACTTGGGAAGCTGAGGCAGGAGGACCCCTTGAATCCAGGAGTTGATGGCTGTAGTGCTCCATGATCATATCTGTGCACTGCCACCACACATACTCCACCTGGGAAACTAGGATGCTAGGACCGTGTTTCTTAAAAAAAAAAAAAAAAGAAAGAAAGAAAAAAAAAAAATGGCTGCCAGCCCAAGTAAAAATCAGTATTATTTATTGAAACTGTGCTAAGGACTGTACGTGATTATCTCATGGAATGTGAACACCAACCCCATAAGGGAGGTCCAGTTATTATCCTGATTTTACAGATAATGAAAGTGATATGTAGGTTAAGTCAGTTGCTCCTGGTCACATGGCAAACAAGTAGTAGCACCGGCATTTGAACCAGCACGTCTGTCAGATTCCTGAGTGTATGTCTCTAACAATCTCTAACAATCACGTGTCCAACCTGCTCCCCCAGACCCAACTAATCTGTAAGCTCCATGGAGGCAAGATGTGGTATCCCCAGTGCCTTTGTTGAGCAAATGAATGATGAGCAAGTGAGGACTAAAGCGATGCTTATTACTAAGCATTTACAGCTAAGCTTGTATTTCTAAGCCTTATCTGAATCTTGCTTTGTAAGTTCCCTTTCTTATATGATGAAGCAGAGTCAGATTTTGACAAACAAAAAAATGCATTGATAGTTCATGCACTGGATAGATAGTTCAAGGAACAGATTCCTTCCTGTAGTCCCAGCTACTTAGGAGGCTGTGATGGGAGGATCACTTGAGGCCAGGGGTTTGAGACATAACCTGGGTAATATAGCAAGACCCCATCTCTAAAAAAAAAAAATTAGCCAGGCATGGTGGCACATGCCTGTAATCTTGGCTACTCTAGAAGCTGAGGGCTAATGCCAGCTTTCCAGGCAGGGCCTACTCCAGTCAGTCTCTGGATTACAAAAGTCTCCAGAACCAAGGTGGACACCAGCTGCTATGTTCACCAACAGCCCTGAGCTGCAGGCAGCACTCACCAGCCATCTCGCTGTGCTCAGCAAGTGGTCTGCTGCACCCTGGAATACAAGTTTCCCCTCTGGAGAAAGTCTCTTGAGCCCTCTATCACTTGGCTTTGCAGGTTCAAGGATACCATCCTCCCTTTTCCTGACAGAAAAGGGCGGGGGGAGCCCCCTACACCAAGGAGCCTCTCAAGACTCCCCCACTACCCTGGTCTTCTCCTTACATAAATCAGGGAGAGTGATTACAGCATGACCAGTTCGGGGCCTGGAGTGAGACAGAGTGGGTTAGAAGCAGACTTCTGACCTAACAGCTTGACATTATTATGTCCTTTAAATTCCAATTCAACCCTAAAGGAATATTAAGTAATATTATAATTTTTAATAGTGAGATTATCTAACATTTTTAAGGTTTAGATAATGATAATTCTGTTATCTAAAGCACCCTGTCAGGGGGTGGAGGGGAAGGCTGTTGGATTGTGCCATTGTATAAATACTGAAATATAGTTATCTGGGGCAAGGTTAGATGAGCCACATGACGCCATCCCAAACACCAATAAACTACAGCTCAGGACAGGGGGTGAAGGGAACACCCTGGGACTACAGTCCTCCTTTCTGTGTGAATAGAGTCTATCTCCTGGGCCACCAGTCACCCCAGCCCAAACCAGATGTCCAGAAGCCACTGTCCAGTTCCAGGCCAGCTGCAGTTTTGTTAAATGCCTATAGCGCTTTAATTTACCAGCCTGGGCCATGAGAACATGTCTACCAATACTTGAGAATCATAATACAGGAACATGACTCAACAGCCTATATTGAGAGCCTTTAAAACATGGCCATAACAATTAAAGTTCTTTTCAGTTTTATTACCCAGCAAAAATTTAAAAGCTAATAGTAAAAGCTTCATTTGCTTTACATGGGAAACAAATGCTCACAATGAAATATATTAGTTCCCCACAGAATGAATTGTAATTACACAGGAATAGCTCACAGAAATTGGCTGCCATAATCTGTTGGATATATAGAGATTGAAAACAAACTTTGGAAAATAGCACTTTAAACATAATTATTCCATTTTAAAAAGAATCAGCTGTTCCTTATTTAGGTATAATATATGCAACTCATGACATTAATGTAGTTTTATTCACACTTGCCAATAAATAGCAATATTCCAAAAACTAGAGCTGAATTTCTAAGACAGAATCATTCACCACAATCAATCACTTGTTGCTTTTTCTTCTTTTACTTATTACAAGGTGTTAATTTGAGAAAAAAAAAAGCTTTAAAAAAAAAGAAGGCACTAGCCGGGCATGGTGGCTCAGCCTGTAATCCCAGCACTTTGGGAGTCCAAGGCAGGCAAATCACGAGGTCAAGAGATGGAGACCATTCTGGCTAACATGGTGAAAGCCCATCTCTACTAAAAATACAAAAAATTAGCCAGGCATGGTGGCATGTGCCTGTAGTCCCAGCTACTCGGGAGGCTGAAGCAGAATTGCTTGAACCTGAGAGGCAGAGGTTACAGTGAGCCGAGATCGTGCCACTGTACCCCAGTCTGGGCAACAGAGCGAGACTCTGTCTCAAAAAAAAAAAAAAAAAGGCACTAACCACCAACCAACATGGATGCCTCACGGAGAGGGATTGTATTTTTATGGTTTATTCAAAATGTAGATTCTCCACTATTTTCCAGAGAAGGAATGAACTGAGGTAATAATGGCTCAATATTATGAATACTCTTAAACTTGTTAAAGCCTTTAAAATGAAAATGCTGTGGTCCAACAGACTGCATATCTACTGCCTGAAACGTAGAACTTACTTCTGCACAGAAATCATGCCACACATGGCTGGATAACTGGGCTAGCCAACAGGAACCCCAAAGGCAACTAGTCTGGACTGGTAGCACTGCTGACTATCACCACCAGGGGGGAACACTTTCATATGCAAATGCACCCAGGCAGCTAGTGGAAACCGCTTCCCATCTTTACAAAGAAAGCAGGTTCCTCCTCCCTGTCAATGCTTACGAAAATCCCATCACCAGACCAGCAGTGGGGACTTGGATGCAAACATGGTGCAGGAGAACGCAGGGAAGAGACAGGGACTGGGCCACAGATGCAAACCACTGGGCATTTCCCTGTCCAGGTGGGCATCCCCTGCATGTTCTTTACACTGCTGCTCCTGCCCAGAGTTTCTCTCACACCCTGTAAGACAGAAGGCACTTCCACACAGCCTTTCTCCTTCCTTCCTGGTGCTAAGGGACAAAATGCCCTTGTCAGACTTTCCCCTCCACCCCATGCCTCATTTACAACCTGTAATAAAGGGAGGAGACAGGAGCAAAAGGGCTGTTCTCCCCCTGTGACTCCCATCACTGCCTCACTCAGGCTCCCATCGTTCCACTAAGCCCTTATGCACCAGGCGCCTTGCCAGATACGAGACACGAGGATAAGTAAGAGGACACCCTGCCCTTATGGAGCTCCATTAGGCAAGAGAGACAGATCAAATCCACATGAAAAAAGCAGGCAGGAACTACTCTAACAGGCTAGCACAGCGGCTAGAGCACAGGCTCGAGTCTTGCTGCTCCGCTTACTAGTTGGGTATTACTAGCAGGGTATTTCACTTCGCTAAGTCTCCATACCTTCATCAATAACAGGGCAGTAATAATTGTGCCCAACAGGGTTACTGTAAGGATTAAAGAAAATTAAAGCTCTTGGTATAATGCTTGACACAGAGCAAGCATTTATAAATTATTGTTATGAATTATTCAGATCATTGTTATAAAAGAGGTAGAAAAAACAGACTTTTCAGAGTGGTATTGAGGACTAAGCAAACTGAATGCTTGGTGGTGTCTATGGGGGCTGTATTTTAAACTCAGTCTTGAAGAATGACTAAGAGTCTGTCAGAGAAGGGAAGGAGGGACATTTTAGCGAAGGCCTGGGCTGGGAGCATTCACATAATAAGGAAAGATGTCTTCCAGGAGTCAGACTCCAAGGCCAGCTGGGCTGGGGCAGCTAAGCCCAGAGAAGGACCTCGGGAGTCTACCCTTAATCTTGTACCCAGAAGGGGGTGGGTGAGGGGCACATGCTCAGATTTGGTCCTGACATGTAACTTCAAGAACAGTGCTACATCTTTTGCTTATCCATCCAGAAGACTGACTGCATACAGGCGAGACACAGCAGGGGGGCCAAATGGGAGACAACTCCAGGAGGCGCCTCCAGATATGGTCCAGGGACAAGAGGACAGCTTAAAGAAAGGTTGTGGGAATTGAAAGAAACATTTCAGGTCTCAGCTTAGATGTCACTTGGCTGGGAAGCCTTTCCTATCTGGGCAGTTCTGAGTGAGGTATCTTTTTCCTAAGGGATCTTACAGCATCCAGACATCTTAAATCACAGCTCCTGACACTTGTATCTATAGATTAGTTCAAAAAATTTATTAAGGCCAACAGTGAGCCAGGCCCTTGCTTGGCACGGGGAATATGACACTGAAGGCAGGGAAGAGTGTCTGCCCCCATGCAGTTTTGTAGAGCTTACCTGCTGGCAGGGGATACAGGCAAACAAGCAAACAGACAAATATACAAATTCATGTGGTGCTAAGTGCTATGAAGAACGAAACAAAGTTAGAGGGTAAAGAGAGGTCATAGTGACAGAGGGGACAATCAGGGACAGCCGCTGAAGACGGTCACATCTCACCAGACAATGGGCTGCAATGAGGGAGCAAGGCAGGGGGGAGACCTAGGAAAAGAGCAAGGACAGTGTCCCCGAGGGTGAGGCACATCTGCAGCCCAGCCAGGATACCACTGTGGCTGGAACAGAGCAAGCAAGGAGGAGGATAAAAGACACGAGGCTGGAATCAGGCAAGAACCACACTGTGTATGGCCTCGATTTTTATTAGAACTAAAATGGGGCCGGGCATGGTAGCTCACACTGTCCAGCACTTTGGGAGGCCAGGGCAGGAGGATCCCACAAGTCCAGAAGTTTGAGACCAGTCTGGACAACATAAGGAGACCCTGCCTCTACAAAAAAAAAAATCAAAAAAACTGACCAGGTGTGGTGCTGCACATCTGTGGTACCAGCTACTTGGGAGGCTGAGGTAGGAGAATCGCCTGAGCCCAGGGAGGTTGAGAGGCTGCTGTGAGCTGTGATCATGCCACTGTACTCAGCTTGGGTGACAGGGCTGTCTCAAAACAAACTGAAACAGTACTTAAAAAAAGAAGTGGAATGCCAATGGAGGGTTAAGAAGAGTGACAGGATCCGATTCTGGTTAAACTAAGCTCACTCTGGCTGACATATGGAAAATAAGCTACAGGCAGCAGAGGCACAGAAACAGAAGAGTCAGAAGGCTACTGCAATATTCTGATGAGAAGCAATGGCAGCTAGCACTAAGCTGTTAGCACAAGTGGTAAAAATGGTCAGGTTTCACACCACATCCAATTCATGAGCAAGTTCTGCCAGCTCTATCTTCCAAATATACAGGAAGTAGTATACTTCCACCAGAACTTCCAGAGTGGTATTGAGGAGGACTAAGCAAACTAAATGTCTGCAGTAGGATGCAGGACACAAGAGCTCAGGGAGGTCGGGGGCGGTGGCTCAGCCCTGTAATCCCAGCGCTTTGGGAAACCCGAGGCAGGCAGATCACGAGGCAGGAGTTTGAGACCAGCCTGGCCAACATGGTGAAATCCCATCTCTACTAAAAATACAAAAATTAGGCTTGGTATGGTTACATGGGCCTGTAATCCTAGCTACCTGGGAGGCTGAGGCAGGAGAATCACTTGAACTTGAAAGGTGGAAGCTGCCAAGATTGTGCCACTGCACTCCAGCTTGGGTGACAGAGCAAGACTTCAACTCAGAAAAAAAAAAGAGCTCAGGGGGAGGACAGGCCAGAAGAAGCTCCCTAGAGGAGGAGATCTGGAGAAGAAGTCTCAGGACTAAAGCAGCAAAGGTAACTAAGCTGGCAGCCAAAGAAGAGCAGGATTCAGGAAGGATGGAAGGAGCCATCGGAGGTTCAGTACTGCAGAGCAGTCAAGTGAAAGAACTCGCAAAATGATCACTGGACAAAAGCCACCTGACCACAACAAACAGTGTCCATGGTGTGGCAGCTTAGGGGAAACAGAATGGAAGGAAGGAAAGAAACAAGCATACACAACTGTCTTGAGGAAACCTGCTATTAAGGAAAGCAGAGATATAGTGCAGAGGGTGGAGGGGAATGTAGATGAAGGATGATATTTACATGTGCAATATCACCGTATGCACACCAGGCTCACACCTGTAATCCCAGCACTTTGGGAGGCCAAGGCAGATGGATCACGAGGTCAGGAGATTGAGACCATCCTGGCCAATATGCTGAAACCCCATCTCTAGTAAAATACAAAAATTAGCTGGGCATGGTGGTATGTGCCTGTAATCCCAGCTACTCAGGAGGCTGAGGCAGGAGAATCACTTGAACCAGGCGTGGTGGCGTGTGCCTATAGTCCCAGCTACTCGGGAAGCTGAGGCAGGAGAATCACTTGAACCAGGGAGTTGGAGGTTGCAGTGAGCCGAGATCACGCCACTACACTCCAGCCTGGCGACAGAGGGAGACTCTGTCTTAAAAAAAGAAAAAAAAAAAATGTACACTAGGAAGGAGGGGCACGAATTCTTCAGATGGCTGGAAAAGCTGAATAATCTTTAATGACTCGAAATGTTGACCAGAGGGTTAATGTAAACAAATAAAGGATATTATTCCCTTTTTACCTTTCAAGAATTAGAATGGTTCTTATAACTAGCTGAAATAAATCTTAGAGGCATATGATGTAGTTATTAAAGTTGGTCCAAAGCTAAAATGAGGACAACAGCTATAAAAGTATTAAAAAAGAAAGATGCCAATTGATAAATGTCTTTTGTGATGATACAATAAACTCATGTTTATAATTTCTAAATTCATTATTTTCCATAATTTCCACGAGCTGGACATACTTACAGGTTACACTGGTGTAGTCTGTAAAACTTGTGTCGTGCAACACAGAGTCTCCAAATATATTTTGCTGTTTCCATGTCTTCCTAGAAAACAAAATAGGCAGAAAGCAGTATGAAAACACACATACAACTTGATACATTCAATGCAGAGTTTGTCTAAAGATATAATGGGTGACATTGTATGACAAAGTCACTTTCAGAACACTGTGAGCCTTTCATTTTCTAACACTGTGCCCATGGTATGAATACCACAAGTAGGATTTAACTCAGGAAGACAAAACAATCTGTTCTAACACTGTGATTCTCATATTAAGCAGTTTCAAAATGACTTGAAAATCTAAAAACTATAAAAATACCAACTTTTATTCTTGCCAAATATACTCAGATATTTTTAAACAAAAATATGACTCAGTAACTCGATACTGTCTTTGTCAAGAGAGCAAAAGCAAATAACTGTTAAATAACATTTCTTCAGAGGTATTCATTTATCAATGAAATCTAAAATATCAGTGCTTATTTATAGATGGAGTCTTGCTCTGTTGCCCAGGCTGGAGTGCAATGGCGTGATTCTCGGCTCACTGCAACCTCCGCCTCTCAGGTTCAAGCCATTCTCCTGCCTCAGCTGCCCAAGTAGCTGGGATTACAAATGTGCGCCACCATCCTCAGCTAATTTTTCTTTTTTTTTTTTTTTTTTTGAGACATTTTTCTACTTTTAGTAGAGACGGGGTTCTCACCATGTTGGCCAGGCAGGTCTTGAACTCCTGACCTTATGATCTGCCCATCTCAGCCTCCCAAAATAATGGGATTACAGGAGTGAGCCACCACGCCTTGCCTTCAGTGCTTACTTTCTCCCCTACTTAGTCCCTGAAGCTTAATTTAAAGATTATCATGATCAGACAGTAGTTATCCAAAGACTCATTCATTCAGCATTTACTGAGCAGCCATTTTTTGCCAACCGCCATTTTGCAAAATGTTACATGATAAAACTGCATGTTTTATACAATTATGAAATGTTATAATTTTAATACTGCCCTGCCTCCAAACACATACAGGCATGCAGAAGTAGAAATTGTTAACTTTCAGGAAAAACATTCCATGCAAACTCCTACTCACAGTTTGAAATTGGATGGTCTCCTCTTTATTTGCCAGCTCTAATGCGAAAAACGACTTGTTGTGGGACATGTTAGCAATGTCATGCCACCTAAACAACAGCAAATAGAGAATGGCAATGTGAGTGTGCCATGGAGGGAAACCAGAGATAGAATACACAATTTTCCCCTAAGCCTGATGTGTAAGTTAATATTTGGTAACATTTTTGAGAAAAACAAAAAACACGAAACCAGCCTGGCTTAACATGGTGAAACCCTGTCTCTATTAAAAATACAAAAACTAGGCCAGGCGCAGTGGCTCACGCCTGTAATCCCAGCACTCTGGGAGGCCAAGGCAGATGGATCACCTGAGATCAGGAGGAGTTTGAGAGCAACCTGGCCAACATGGTGAAACCCTGCCTCTACTAAAAATATAGAAAAATTAGCTGAGCATGGTGGTGGGCACCTGTAATCTCGGCTACTTGGGAGGCTGAGGCAGGAGAATCGCTTGAACCCAGGAGGTGGAGGTTGCAGTGAGCCAAGACAGTACCACTGTACCCCAGTCTGGGCAATAAGAACAAAACTCCGTCTCGGAAAAAAAAAAAAAATTACAAAAACTTAGCCAGGCAAGGTGGTAGGCACCGGTAATCCCAGCTACTTGGGAAGCTGAGGGAGAAGAATCGTCTGAACCCAGGAGGCAGAGGTTGCAGTGAGCCAAGGTTGTGCCATTGCACTCTAGCCTGGGCGACAGAGCAAGACTCTGTCTCAAAAAAACAAAACAAAACAAAAAAACAGTGGTTTTAATCCGGTAACATGAATGTTCTAATTAAAGTGACAGCAGCTAGTTGCAAAAAGTAAATTCATGTATATTAAATGAGGGAAAAGAGAATTTAAAAGATGTAAAATGTATCATTCTCATTTGTCAGATTTGCTTGATTGAAGATCCCTGTCTTAGCTGCTTGCCAATGCCTCATCTATTCATACAACAAAATAAAAGATACCTATTGTAACAATGCCAGAAATTGCAGCAGGTCTCAGGGACACTAAGATCAGTGAAGGACAGTGCTTCCCTCAAAGGAGCACAGATGGAGAGGAAGGGGAGGAGAGAGAACACAGAAGCAAACAAGAAGCTTTAAGTCTTGCAGATATACAAGGTAAAATAAGGCACAAAACTGGGGGAGGTGTGCTCTGAAAAGCTTCGGGGTGAAGATAAAGTTGAAATGCCAGGAATTCAAAGAGTGAACTATTCTGGAAGTTTCAACTAGGATACTTTCTAATTTTATATTGGCTTTTCTATATTAATATTTGATTTGATTACATAATCATAGAATTTTTAGAAAAGGAAAAAATGATTATGGAAAAAAATTTTAACCTTTTCCATTACATTTATTTATTTAAAATGTATTTAAATTAATTTAGTAGTGATTCAGTGTTTGCTAAATCTAAAGATTATTAGCGTCACATGGTTTCTTTAAGACAACTTTAAAAACTCCTATCCAGTGATAAAGGAAGCCAGGCAGATGCCTCAAGTTTCCATGTGACACTCTGGGCACCATCTGAGCCCTGCCCTTCAGGTGAAGCCCTGGACCCATTTTCTTCTCCCTGACCCCTAACTCAGCATATTGGGAAGGGTTAATACAGGTGGCCTGGGGATGAGGGAGCAACTGCCAAAGGGGGAGCCACCCAGCCCCGGGCAGTGAACTCTGGGAGTGGGGTTCTACTCTCCAAGTGATACGTCCTCTCTGAGGTCATAATCACCAGGAAGAATTCATGGCTCGAGACAGTAAAGCACAGGAAGTGAAGGAGGAGATGTCTGTTTAGAGAAAAAGCTCTTCAAGGCAAAACTAGTTCTCAAGAAGAAATGGTAGGAATGGTTTAGAAAGCTTGAGTTGTGTGTGTTGTGGGGCTGGCAGTGAGTAGGGGTGGAGAAAATAAAAGCTATTTAAGGCAGAGCACAGTGGCTCACGCCTGTAATCCCAGCACTTTGGGAGGCCGAGGTGGGTGGATCACCTGAGCTCAGGAGTTCGAGACCAGCCTGGTCAACATGGTGAAACCCTATCTGTACTAAAACTACAAAAATTAGCTGGGCGTGGTGGCACACGCCTGTAGTCCCAGCTACTTAGGAGGCTGAGGCAGGAGAATGGCTTGAACCCAAGAGGCGGAGGTTGTAGTGAGCCGAGATCACACCACTGCTCTCCAGCCTGGACGACAACAGCGAAACTCTGTCTCAAAAGGAAAAAAAAAAAATGCTGTTTAATAAAGCAATTGAGAGCCCAAGCATAAAGTGGAGGATCCAAGTTCTAGTACTAGTTATGCCAGTTAATAACTGGGTGACCATGGACAAATCACAACTTTTCTAAGCCTCAATTATCACATGTGCAAAGTGGTGGTTAATACCTACTATGGAGTGTGTTATGAAGATTACATAAAAAAATACACAAAGGCTGGACATGGTGGCTCACGCCTATAATCCCAGCACTTTGGGAGGCCAAAGT
The DNA here is from genome assembly GCA_036589455.1 of Ateles fusciceps. Taxonomy (NCBI): domain Eukaryota; kingdom Metazoa; phylum Chordata; class Mammalia; order Primates; family Atelidae; genus Ateles; species Ateles fusciceps. Next base: position 5,909,578 of record JAZHEH010002908.1, on the reverse strand, counting down.
GGGTGGATCACCTGAGGTCAGGAGTTCAAGACCAGCCTGGACAACATGGTGAAACCCTGTCTCTACCAGAAATACAAAAATTAGCTGGGTGCAGTGGCACGTGCCTGTAATCCCAGCTACTCGGGAGGCTGAGATAGGAGAATCACTTGAGCCTGGGAGACGGAGATTGCAGTGAGCCGAGACTGCGCTATTACACTCCAGCATGGGCAAAAGAGCAAGACTCTGTCTCAAAAAAAAAAAAAAAAAAAAAAAAACCACACACACAATAAGCGCTCAGCATAGTTTATCTGACTCATGATAAGCACTCAACAAATGGTAGACACAAAGGAACCAAAAACCAAAAGTGACAGAATACGTTTTACTACCTTATAAAAGCAATATAAGCTTTTGGCTGGACACCATGGCTGGCCTATAATCCCAGCACTTTGGGAAGCCAAAGAGAGAGGATCGCTTGAGACCAGGAGTTAGAGATCAGCCTGGGCAATATAGCAAGACCCTGTCTCTATAAAACAAATAAATAAAAAATAAAAATGAATTTAAAAACAATATAAACTTCTAATTTTCATTACTCTGAGATTCTATTTATCCGATTAGCTCTTTCTAGAGAATAGATAACTGGATAAATAGAATCTCAGAGTAAAACTGCAAGTATTTCTATGAAATGAACTTTGGATTTTCCAGACTACAGATTTTAAGGAATAAAAGGCAGGGATTGTACAATATGGTCCAACTTAATTTCTTTAAGATACAAGTTAGAACATAGAATACTATAAAGGAAACTAAAATCACCTGTAGTTTCACTGTTCAGAGTCAGCCACTATTAGCATATCACTATATATCCTTTCCATCTTTCTTACATTCCAAGATTTTCACAAATGAATGTATCATTTTTTTATATCAGCAAAAAAACCAACATTATAGAAAATAATTGAAATTTGCTTAGATAACTGGCATTTCAGAAATTTTGGTACATAACTAGTATCAAAACAAAGATCTAGATTTTTCATTAGGAAATAGCCCTACAGGCCAGGCACAGTGGGCTCACACCTGGAATCCCAGCTGGGAGGCAAGCAGATAGCTTGAGCCCAGGAGTTTGAAACCAGCCTGGGCAACATGGTGAAACTGTCTTTACAAAAAACACAAAAATTAGCCAGGCATGGTGGCATTAGCCTGTAGTCCCAGCTACTCAGGAGGCTGGGATGGAAGGATCACTTCAGCCTGGGAGGTCAAGGTTGCAGTGAGTGGACTCTAGCCTGGGCAACAGAGTGAGTGTGTCACAATAAATAAGTTAACCAATAAATATCCCTAGAAACCAGAGCTCAAATTAAAAATTCCCATCAAAACGAATGGCCTCCATATGGCACAAAAAAAGTCACACATTTTTAAGCATTTTATAATAGGCTATCATTATAGGCATTATATTCTGGACATTTACTTTTGAAGAAAGTGGCTTTTGAAAAGGGCTATTGCATTCAGACGGTATTTTTTTTTCTAGGAAGGGAATTATTTCCATTTTTTAACGAGAGCTTGGGACAGACCTGTGAACAATTTAACTGCTTTAAGTACTAAAAAACAGATCACCAACAGGAGCCATAGAAAACATCCAAAAGAGGTAAGAAAAATACCTAAATACCACAGGATGCCTTCCATTCTTGTGTTTCACAAAGATACCTTCCAGACACGCTCCAATGGATATGTCACTTCCTTGGCTATCCTAAAAGGAGAAAGCAGAAAAAGAAAAACCCAGGAAGTAGATGCCTAGAAATTGCTGCTACACAGAGTTCCCCAGACTGGTTTCCCAGACGTAGAGTTTAGAAGACCTACAGAGTCACTATTCAGGAGGAAAAAAGTCTGAATGATATAGATGATCTTGTAGATACGTATAAAAATTTTAAAAGTCTGGGCCTCCTCAGGAATTCTAGTTCAAGGCCATTTCAAAGTATGAACCACAAAATGGGAATGTGTTTTATCCCAAAATTTTGGTCACCAGGACCTCAGCTTCTAAGTTTCCAGAGTTTTGCATGTCCTCAGCCTTTGTACATAAGGACATCCTTGGATTTCTGCACTATTTTCTCAAATTTGTGAGCCTAACTTTAAAGACCCCAGCCGCCAAGTCACACTTACCTTAGCAGGGTAGCTCTCTTCTCCATAGCCATCCATTCTCTCTACCTCCTGCATGTACAGCATTTCAGCATCAGGAGCTGTGAGCCCTCTGCAAAACAAAAGAAGTAAGGTTGTTCACAAAGCAAGCTTAAAATGGTTTTTAAAAAGCTTTTTCTTAAAACCTACATATCAATTTAGCATACAACACTATAAACATCTCAATTTTCTAATTGGTTATATCAATCTATTGATATTTACTGAAAACCAGTATGTGCAAAGCACTGTGCTGAATGCTGAGGGTATCACATGAGATCCTGCTCTCTATACTTAAGGCAGATGAGTGGGGAGGATGGGGACAAAACAACTCCCTAAAAAATCTTCAGGTGAAAGCTTGGGCTTTTCTTAAACTACCAAGTAATTGCTTATTATCCCAAATATCAGGGCTGGGCATGGTGACTCATGCCTGTAATCCAGCACCTTGGGAAGCCAAGAGAGAAGATCACCTGAGGCCAGGAGCTTGAGCCCAGCCTGGGCAACATAATGAGACCTTGTCACTACAAAAAAAAAAATGTTTTAAATTAGCCAGGCATGGTGGTGCACATCTATAGTCCCAGCTACTTGGAAGGCTGAGGTGGGAGGATTGCGTGAGCCCAGGAGTTCAAGGTTGCAGTGAGCTGTGATTGCTCTACTGCACACCAGTCTGGGCAACAAAAAACAAAAACAACAAAATATCAGGCATTACTGAGAATTATGTGCTAAATGTCGAATGCAGGGAATAAGGGTATGAAGAGGCTACATGAAAGCCCCTTTTCGCTCAGGTGAGTGCAGCACTACTAGGATAGGTAGGAACGCAGTGTGGGTAAAGGAGGAGTGCCCAAGTGCATACAGACTTGCATCTCCAGCCTCACCTTCTGATGCTCCCTGCTGTCCTCAAGGCATCCACACTCCAGCCATCCCAAATTCTGCATGTCTTCAGATAGCATATGTTCCCTCACCGCTCTGGGTTTTTACACATGTGAATCCCTCTTCTTGGTACACCTGTGACTTCACTAGTGGACCTGGTCAATCCCTAATATCCTTCAAGACTCTACCTATGCATCACTCCCCCGGGTCACTTTCTGGGATTCCCCAATGCTCCAGCTCCGTGCAGTCCCAATACATTCTGCCCATACCCCTCTAACTGCACTCGTATACTCTTATACTTCTTATATGTATTATAATTACTACAGTGGGTTGTCCTACCAGCCCTCAGATTGCAGGGCTGGGAATGCACTCTTGGAAGACAAGAAATTATTCTATTTATTTGTGCGCCATAGCATCCAGCACTCTTACTCTGCCTAACACAGAGTAAGAACACTAAACTATCTTTTAAGGAAATGCACAAATGAATGAATGAAAGTGACAAAAGGCAGGATAATGTGTGCCTGAGGGATCAATTAGACTAGAAAAGAAATGGTTCATGTGGACGGCAGAAGGTAAAGCTGGGAAGGCAGGATTTAACCAACTTGTGGGAGGCCTTTAATCCCAGGGTAATGAACTCAGGCTCGTGGGAAGCATGAAAATACACATGAGCACGAGGAAGGAGAGAGGTAAGAGGAAAGTGATATATTCTAGGGAAATTAATCTTTTGTGAGCGACTGTGTGGATTTGAGTGGAGAGAGACTAGAGGCAAAAGGTTATTTTATCTGGAAGGGGATAAGCAATAGGTTCTAATGAAATGGACCTGCTTTCAATTCCCACCTCTATGACATGTAGAGATAAATAAATCTTTTTGAGTTTGGATTCCTCATCTGTAAGATGGAGATAATAATATTTACCTTAATGAGTAGTTATAAGAATTTAATAATAGAGCATGGACAGTCTCCAACTTACGATGGTTCAATTGAATGACTTTTCAACTTTACAATGGTTACAGAGGTGATACAAATTCAGTAGGAACTGTACTTTCACGACCCATACAACTATTCTGTTTTTCACTTTCAGTACAGTATTCAACAAATTATGTGCGACATTCAACATTATCAAATATATGACAGGCTTTGTGTTAGACGATTTTGCCTAACCATACGCTAATGTAAGTGATCTGAGAATGCGTAGGGTAGGCTAGGCTAAGCTATGATGTTCAGCACGGTTGGTGTATTAAATGCATCTCAATTGACAGTATTTTCAACTTACTATGACTTTATCAGGACTTAACCCCATCATAAGTCGAGGAGCATCTGTACCTGGAACTGTGTTGTAGTTGGTTTAGAATAAGACCTAGCATTCTCTAGAAGAGTACATTCTCTTACAGGCAACACAGAGATTCACCATGAAAGAACGTCAATATCTACAAGTATACAAAGGTATGCAAGAGCATAGTTCAGAGTAATAAGCACCATAGCTCTTAGTATAGCTCCTCCCCAGATGAGAGACACAGCCCATAGATATACAGAGAGAAGTAACCCTGTACTTGCTATGCTGTATCATAAACAAAGCAAACCTCCCTAATTTTACATTAACCTATAAAGGATGAGGTTATCACACAAACTTTACTATATGCAGTAAAGAACTGGCACGCTTCAATGACTGGCTGCCTTCAACTTCGTCAGTGTCCTCACCGGTAAAACATGGACAATAAATGAGTAATGTGGGTAAGTACTTACTTAGAACAGTGCGTGGCACATAGTGAGTGCTATGTAAATGTTGGCTACTTGTAACTACAGTGGCAGTAATGTTCCAAATTGGGCAAAAAAATATTAATCATGTAAATTAAATATTTGATTGAGTATTTCAAATTCAAGCAGACATTGGTTCTATGCTATTTCCATGTCTTATTTCTTAGAGTTACCTGTATTTCTGATGTAGTAAGGCCACTTTTTGGGTTGCTTCTTCCAATACTTTTTCATCTTGTAACCACCCCTGAAGAAAACACACAGTAGTAAGTACATAATAATTCACCCAAATTTCTTAGAAGGAATCATTGCCACTGATTGTTACTGACTCTCGTCACTATCAGGCAATGACTATTGTTAATGTATGAGAGCTTTACTTACATATGTAATAAGTGGCTTCTTCACATGAGCCAAAAAAAGTTGCCCCACCTTCTCAATTCATCCCAGGGAAAGTTTCAGCTGAGTTACTTCAGGTTGGTGATAGCAGTCAGCCAGTCCTCAGCCCAGCAAGATAAAAACATCTCGTGCGTTCTCTGGCTGGCTGTGTAGACACTCAGAAGAGTATCCCACACCTCCCTTAGTGGCTGCAATGCAGTTTCTGTGTCCCTTCCATCAGTAATGACTTTATAAAAGGAGAAGGCAATGTCTTTGTCATCTACTTTTTAAATTGCTGATGAAAAGTGACATTCATTCCTCAATATAATTTTGTAAGGTTTCAAGCCTTTAGGTAAAAGCAAAACCTAGGCATGCTTCCTGAGAAGCTGAAAATGAATCATTCTTTTTAAACTCACATTTAAATAGAAAACAAATGTCTCCAGGCACAGTGCAGTGACTACAGACCCCTCAGTTTCTGTGGGTTCACAAGGACCAAGATGACTACTATTGGAAAAGCATTCACACTTGAGATATTTATACAAGGGACTTTTTTTTAATATAATGCTATTTCTCACTAGTATGCCTATCATACAGACTGTTTCAGGGATTATTAAGGGTACAGAAGTAAACTGTTTCTTTCAAAAGGCCCAGTGTTAAAAGAAGTCTTACCACAGGAAACAAGGCAAATTTCTGAAGAAAGTCCTGGGATTCATACTGATCAAAGTCACCAAAATCAGCTATATAGAATGATAAACATTCACATGTTAATTACATTTAAATTGCATTGCAAAATATGCACAACAAAATTCAATACAGTATATATAGATGGTATGCTTATCTTTCAGAATCAATTTTTTTTTTTTCTTTTGAGACAGTCTTGCTCTGTCACCAGGCGCCAGGCTGGAGTACAGTGGCATAATCTCGGCTCACTGCAATCTCCGCCTCCTGGGTTCAAGCAATTCTCCTGCCTCAGCCTCCCTAGTAGCTGGGACTACAGGCACACGCCACCACGCCCAGCTAATTTTTGTATTTTTTATTAGAGATGGGGTTTCACCATGTTGGCCAGGATGGTCTTGATCTCTTGACCTCACGATCCGCCCGCCTTGGCCTCCCAAAGTGCTGGGATTACAGGCGTGAGCCACTGCACCTGGCCCAGAATCAAATTTTTTATAGCTATAAAAAGTATATTTTAAAAGTATCCTTTAAAAAATATTAATTAGGTAGATATGAGCCTTGGCTTGGAAAAATGCCTATGAATTAAATTTTTAAAAAGTTCCAAGCTATATATAATATGATCTCATTTTTATAGTTAAAATGCAAACAAAACCTACCCTGTCACCATATATGCTTATGTACAAAAAAATGTCAAGGAGAAACCAAATTGTCAACAGTAGGATGACTTCTGGGGAATGGACTTAGACCACTTCAATATATTTGTTTTGAAATTTTTAATTTTTTTAAAAAATTGACAATTCAGCAAAATGCTCATAAAAAAAGTAATTCTTAAAGCCAAAAATGATACTTAAGAAAATCCATTGTTTATAGCCATTACTGGAAACAAAGAAAAAAAAAGAAAAAGAAAATCCAAAGTACCTTGAAAAGGAATGTGGCTCCATATGCATCAGGCATTTGTTTAAAAATGATATATGTCTCCATGCCTGCTAATAGCTGAAGGAGTTTTATTAATAATTCTTCTGATTAAAGTTCACTCCCAAGGCTAAATGCCAGTTATTGTTTGAAATAATGCCCCATCAGGAATCTTCCTGGCCAGGCACAGTGGCTCACACCTATAATCCCAGCACTTCAGGAAGCCAAGGAGGGAGCATAGCTTGAGCCCAGGAGTCTGAGACCAGCCTAGGCAACACAGCAAGATCCTATCTTTACAAAAAAATTTAAAAATTAGCTAGGCATGGTAGCGCACAGCTGTAGTCACAGTTACTTGGGAGGCTCAGGTGGGAGGAGTGCTTGAGCCAAGTAGGTCGTGGCTGTAGTGCGCCACGATCACATCACAGCACTCGAGCCTGGGCAACAGTGCAAGACTCTCCAAGAAAAAGAAAATACACACACCCATGTAGATACATGTAGATTAGACATGTAAAAATGAAAAAATTAAACAATTCAAAAATGCTTGAGAAATGCAGAATCTTCATTTATATATGTACATTTTAAAGATGAGGTCTTGCTATGTTGCCTAGGCTGGTCTTGGACTCCTGGACTCAAGCAATCCTCTCACAGTGGCCTCCCAAAGTGCTGGGATTAGAGGTGTGAGACACTGCACCCAGTCATCTTTATCTATTATGATTGATGATATTACTATATAATCCAGGACAACCATTTAAGAAACCAAACAAGTGGAAGGAGGGTGAGGGATAAAAGACAACACATGGGGTACAGGGTACACTGCTCAGGTGATGGGTACACCCAAATCTCAGAAATCACCAAGAACTTATTCATGTAACCATGGCCAGACGCAGTGGCTCGTGCCTGTAATCCAGGACTTTGGAAGGCCGAGGCATCCACCTGAGGTCAGGAATTTGAGATCAGCTTAGCCAACATGGTGAAACCCTATCTCTACTGAAAATAAAAAAATTAGTCGGGTGTGGTGGCAGGTATCTGTAATCTCAGGTACTCAGGAGGCTGAGGCAGGAGAATCACTTGACCCTAGGAGGTGGAGGTTGCAGTGAGTCAAGATCATGCCACTGCACTCCAGCCTGGACCACAGAGCAAGACTCAGTCTCAAAAAAAATTAAATAAATAAGAAGAAGTTATTCATATAACCAAACACCACCTGTTCCCCCAAAACCTATTGAAATAAATAAATAAAAAGAAACCAAACAAATGAAACATACTTAAACTATAAGTGAATATAACCTCATCAAACTCACTGACTGGCACTTCTTAAAATATTACCTATTAGCAGATAAAGTCTTTGAACTAGATGAATACATAGCATAGTATTAATAAATATATACATATATTCATATGTCACTTGATGAGAATATTTTTGAAAAATGCATCATTAGGAGATTTTGTCACTGTGCAAACATCAAAGTATACTTACACAAACCTAGGTGGTGTAGCCTACTACACACCTCGGCTACACTGTATAGCCTATTGCTCCTAGGCTACAAGCCTAAACAGCATGTTACTGTACTGAATACTGTAGGCAATTGTAACACAATGGTATTTGTGTATCTAAACAGAGAAAAGGTACACTAAAAATACAGTGTTATAATTTTATGAGACCACTGTCCTATAGTAAGTCTTTCGTTGGCCGAAATGTCATTCGGCATGTGATTGTATATATGTGTATGTATACACATATATACATACTTCTACTTATTGTACTGTTTGCTCTGTTGACATATAACATGATTAACTTCCAGAAGTCTCATATTTGATTCAGGTATTCCAAGTTCATTCTTTCCCAAAAGGAAGCCCCTTTGATAACAGAATATTTCACTAATATGTAAACACTACTAAAGATATAAATAGTCAGTTAACTTAAAAATCCCTTGCTATTTTGTTGCAACACATTTTAATCTGATAGAACTATTTCATTACGAATTGTTCTTATTTACCTTGAACAGCTAAGCCTGCTAGCTGAATTGCTTGTTCTAAGGTACAAGGAATACTTCCTTCCAAGATATCTTCTTCAGTTGCAGATAATACTGATACCTATAAAAAATGTCAGTTTTATAAGGTCAATGTCAATATTATCTCCAATTCAGACACAATACATTTAACCATACTTTGGTAGAGAAGCAAAGACCAGTAAAATAAAACCTTAATCCCACACGGTTTCTTTTCGTGTTTGTTTTTTTAGATAGGGTCTCCCTTTGATGCCCAGGCTTGATGCAGTGCCATGACCAAAGCTCACTGTAGCCTCAACCTCCCTAAGCTCAGGTGATCCTCCCACCTCAGCCTCCTGAGTAGCTGGGACTACAGGCACATACCACTATGCCTGGCTAATTTCTCTATTTTTTGTAGAGATAGACTTCCACCATGTTGCCCAGGCTAGTCTTGCACTCCTGGGCTCAAGCAATCCTAGTGCTTGCATTCAAAATGCTGGGACTACAGGCATGAACCACCACGCAGAGCCCCCAGATGGTTTCAAACAAGGATGAGGAAGTCCTCAACCATATGACACTTACACACTTTAATCAATCTAATGAGTTACTTATCCCAGATTATAGTTATTTCAAAACTAAAACGATCCTGTAAGACAATTAGTCATCTGTTTCATGCCCTGTAAAATAGTCCCTACAATTTCTTTTTAGTTGGAGAAATGGAAAGCCAATGGCCAATCTTTTAAAAACTCCTGATTAGTAACTTGGTAAATAAGATTGTGCTTACCTTGTTTGGTGAAAGTTTCCTAGCACTGGAAAGTAAAGCCAGAGAAAAAATGGTTTCTGATATTTCAGAACAGGCTGATATTAAAATATTTCTAATGAAATCTCCCAAAACAGCTGTTAAGATGCTTTCTTAATATATGGTAATGTGGGTTTACTCCTATTTACCACCCTGTTTATACTTTCAATATGTAGGACTCCAGTTACTAGAACAAGCTTTAGAGTCAAGCAGACCTGAACTTTCCAACATAGTATTGTGCATGAACTTGGGCAACTCATAATTCTGTGGGTTTAAATTCTAACACCAGTAAAATGAGGGTACCATCACCCCTTCACAGGACTCAACATATTCAAATAATAATATATGTAAAGGACTAAAAGCACAGCTGGCAAACAGCAGCTGTATCAATCACGTACTTGAAGCCACGCACTTCTCCACTTTCATAAGGCTTTAGAGTGAAGATTTACTACTTCCTTTTATTCATTCACTAAACAGGTAATTACTGGCATCATCTGAACTCAGTGGGCAATGTCAGCATCACTGTAAGTGGGACAACCAAATACCATTTCTTCTGATGTAATGCATCAGGAAGTACCAGGCACCACCAATGAAAATGACTAAAATGAACTTGTATCAAAGCAAGCCTCTAGTCTGCTTGGGAATTACCTCTAGGTAATTCCCATTATTCTAGATGCTGGGAATACAGTGCTAAATGGAGATCATGGACACTCTGCCAGTGCAGTCTATGGAGCCATCTGGAATCCAAAATGTCCTCTATATTTGGTGCCCGTGAAGTGCAGCCCAGTTATAGTTCATGTTCGAATTCCTCTGAGAGCCCACTCCTTTAATCATTTCATATAAGTCTTTATCATCTTATTTCAGCCACAGGCATGTAAACCTCTGTTCTTTATTACCAAAGAACCTTACCAAAAATTATCCATTCAATTAAGATCCAGCTTTTCCGCTTCCACCTGCTAACAGCCAAACCCATGGATTTCTCCCTATTAGCTAATGGGATGCTGGTAGTTCTAGAATCCATCAAAGAGAAAAACTTGAGATTTTCTGTAAGGCAGCTCCTTTCAAAAGCTTACCTGAGGGAGAAAGTGTTAAGGAAGTCTATCTATTGAACATGCTGTTCACAGATTTCATTCTAAATATTCTAGGCCTTTTCCTTAAATCAAAAACACTAGAAAGGACCAGGTGCGGTGGCTCATGCCTGTAATCCCAGTACTTTGGGAGGCCAAGGCGGGCAGATCACTTCAGGTCAGGAGTTGGAGATCAGGCTGGCCAACATGGCAAAACACTGTTTCTACTAAAAATACAAAAATTAGCCAGGCGTGGTGGCACATGGCTCTAGTCCCAGCTACTTGGGAATCTGAGGTAGGAGAATCGCTTGAACCCAGGAAGTGGAGGTTGCACTGAGCCGAGATGGTGCCATTGCACTCCAGCTTGGGTGTGGCAAGGAGACTCCGTCTCAAAAAAAAAAAAAAAAAAAAAAACACACATGTAAAAAGCAACATACTTGGACCCAATTAATGTAGCCTTCCACAAAAACATTTTTTTGCCTTACATTATACTGTTATGAGAATTGATTCTTCCATATTTGCTCTAACTTACTCATTTCTGGTTCAATGTCTTACATAAAATCACACCTGAAAGTTTCTGTTTAAATGATACACCAGGAAAATGTGTCATGCTTGCAAACAGGTATGCTTCTTTGTGTCACATAATGAATGATGGAACTCATATTTCTTCTTTTGTTTTGACTGCCATTAAGCTCAGAGTTAAAATCCAGGCATAGTCACACTCATTATTATCTCTCTTAATTGCTTTCTCCACTATTTAAAATAGTTAGCTTTCAGTGATGAAGAGCTGGAGCTCACAGATTAAGCAACATGCTCAAATCCACAATGCTAGGTTGAGCTGGAGTTTGAATCCCCAGGTCTGAACGACCCCAAAGGTCATGTTCTTAACTGTGACAAACCTATAGACATTGTGCCACCTGCAAGTACTTCTGTAGGTATTCCTAAAAGGTAAGCTTTATTTTTTTAAAAACATAGCTACATTTTTACCACACCCAAAAAATGAACATCTTCATACTACCCAATACCTGATTCATGTACAATTTTCATGATCACCTCAAAAATGCATTTTTACAGTTTTCTTAAATTAGAATCCAAACAAGCAGATTACATTTGATGGGTATTTCAAAATCTCTCTTGCTATAAAAATGAAAATTTTTATTCTGTTTTCATGTTATTTATTAGCAGAAATGGAGCCACTTGTTACGCAGAATTTCCTACCTTCTAGACTTTTCTGATTGTAGACTCATGGAGTCATTTGGCAAGTTTACATGTTCTCCAGTTTTTCCTGAAAACTAATCATTAGATCTAGAGCAGCACTATCTGATAGAACATTCTGTACTGATAGAAATGATCTACATCTGCACTGCCCAATAGAGTAACCATTAGCCACATGTGGTTATTCAGTACTTGAAATGTGGCTAGTGCAAGAAAATTCTTAATTGTATTAATTTTAATTAACTATAAATAGCCGCATGTAGCTAATGACTACCTTATCGAACAGCGCAGACTAGAGGCTTGCTTTGATACAAGTTCATTTTAGTCATTTTCATTGGTGGCGCCTGGTACTTCCTGATGCATTACATCAGAAGAAATGGTATTTGGTTGTCCCACTTACAGTGATGCTGACATTGCCCACTGAGTTCAGATGATGCCAGCCTGTTCCTTTTACCCAAAGGCTTTAGTTGATATCAATGATTGTTATCTAGACACATTATTCCATTAAAAATTAAAAATGGTGATTCTTCTATTTCACAATTTCTCCTGCATTTATTAGATGTGATTCTTCTATAAAGATCATTTCTTTAATATTTGGTTACCTCTTTATACAGTCTATAAAGAAAAGATAGGATAAATTTAATGCCATTCAGAATAAAGAATTGGTATTCTAGCAAGTTTCAAAGGTGACCAATAAGGGTTTTTTTTAACGTATTATGAATGTGTGCATTTTAAAAGATATATTTGATGTGTTTTAATCCATGCAGTTGTATTTTTTGTTTTGTTTTATTTGAGACGGGGTCTCACTCTGTCACCCAGGCCGTGTTCAAGGGATTCTCCTGCCTCAGCCTCCTGAGTAGCTGGGATTACCGGCGTGCACCATCATGCCTGGCTAATTTTTGTAGTTTTAGTAGAGATGGAGTTTCACCATGTTAGCCAGGCTGGTCTCAAATTCCTGACCTCAAGTGATCCACCCACCTCAGCCTCCCAAAGTGCTGGGATTACAGGTGTGAGCCACCATGCCCGGCCCAGTTGTATTCTTTATGATGGTCAAAATTTCCAAGCTTTGCGCAGTAGCAGTATCATAGTCAATGAGGTTTATCCAAGGCACAATTATTGCTAATTGAAACAAGATTTCCTCTTTTGCAAGTAAAAACTCCAGGCACCAGTGTTTGCTCTCTCTGCCATATGAGGACCCAGCCAGAAGTTCTGCAAGCCAGGAAGGGAGCCCTCATGCAACCTTAACCATGCTCAAATCTCCCAACAGAAAACAGTCAGCTGTTTAAGCTACCCAGTCTATAATATTTTGTTATAGCAGCCCATGCTACGGTATATTCGCAGGTCGTTTTTGCTGGATATATAATCATTGCCTCATATTTCCTTTCCTCGAGGATGTTAAATGTTACTTTTTTATCTGTTGGCATGAAGCGTCTTCCAGAAGTCTGATACCAAACTTATTTTCTTAATTTTATGAGTAATACAGTTTTAGTCTGGATGCCCAATTTCCGGTGACTCTGCCGAATGTGTTGGCACTGATTTTTCTGGACTCACCATCCCAGGTACACAGTAGGCCTTTTCAACATACAGCGTCAAGTCATCTTCCTTTCAAGAAAGTTTTTAGAATGTGTTATAGCTAGAATATAGAATTTGTTATATGGTTTTTAGAATTTGTTCTTTGCCAATGTTTTGCCTTAGATCATACTGTCAGAAGAATGTTCTGGCTTTTTCCTTTAGGGAATCCTATTACATCTATTTTTTAACTTATCTTCTATACTTTTATAGTTTCTATCATTTCAAAATTTCTAATTGTTTTGACAACTATTTTCATATTCACCTGTTACATAGCCAAATTATTCCCAAGCTTTTCTAATTCAGATTTAAATGGTTCTTTCATACCATCTGTTATTTTCTTTAGTTCATTTTGTAGTGTCAGGTACCAGTTTTCTACTGCTTTGTGGTCACATTTTTCTGTTAAGTCTGCATTTTCTGAAAGCATATTATTCAGACTGTTGTTCTCCCCATTTGTTTTCTTACAATATCTTTGAGTGAGTTTTTTTAGAACAGCATTTTTTAGGTATAATTGGCATACAAATAAGCTGTTGAAATTTCAAGTGTACAGTTCTGACACATGCATATATCCATGAAACCATCACTACAAGATGAGGAACATACTGCCCACCTGCAAAAGTTTCCTTGCACCCTGCACAATCTTTCTCTCCTATTCCTCCCTGCTTCCTAGGAAACCACTCATCTGCTTTCTGTCTATGGAAGATAAACAGACTCTGGATATCTTGGACCAAGAGGTAACCTAGGGCATGGAAAGGACGCGCTGAGGATGCTGGAGCAGTGAGAGAAAGAGTGATTGTCCTTGAAGACTCTGTGGAGCTGGCAGACAAGCTCTGCAAGGCTGACTTCTGAACTTCTCTCACAGAAGTCAATGATATTTAGGGTTTTGTGTTATATATAGCTATACTTAATTCTTATTGATACAACTTCTCTATCAGGCTCTCCTATACCGAATCAATTAGCAATCCCATTGATTGAATCCAATAGACCCATTCTCTTTCAATCCAGCTAATGCCTTTCTGTTCAGTTCTATATTGTAAACCAATGCCTAGATTACGGCACAGGCATTCCTAAACTGTTCTCCTGCCTATGGTCTTGTCGCCTCTGATCTACCTTCTACAATGGGTGATCTTTGTAAAATGTAAATTTAATGATTCCATTAAAATTTGAAAATGTCTTCCTCATTGTACCATGACTTTATTGCTAATGCCTATTTTTTAAACCTCCTCTCTAGTTAATACTTGAAACTTCCTGAAGACAGTCATTTTCAATTGCAAAAGCTATTCCCTCTAGAACATTTCTAAAGTCAATTTAAAAGTCATTCTCTTTACCCTTCTTGTTCAAGTTCCCCTTGCCCCACCCCTAGGAATCCACGGCTTTAATTAAAGTATTTATTATCATAGGATGCTGTAACTATTTATACAAACTGCTAATTCCACCAGACTGCAAGCAACTCCTCCAGAATAGGATTTCAAAGCATATTAACCACTCACTCTATTCAACAGAGTTGTTAGATCATATCTTCAGTAAAGGTTTAAATGAGTTAAAGTGATCAGTTGAGGCTTTTTCCTTCTGGCTTCCACTTTCCTCTTCAATATTTCTATCTCAGACTTTTACAGTCAGTTTGTGTTTATCCCTACCACTGGATCCTTACTGCTTCAACTTTCCATTCTCTCCTAATAATTAACTGGCAGATTCAAACAGCACTCCACAAACATGGGGCAGTACCAGGTTCTTACTATCTGCAAGGCACTGTGTAGGATATCATTAAGTAAAGCTAAAGAAAACATGGGCTTAAAACCTAGGAAAAAGATACATGCACAATTGTAATAACAGGCTATGACAATTACCACCTTAACACAAGTAGAATCAAATTCTAGGTCATAAGGCAAAACTCACTCTATCCTGGGGTCATACATGCTTCAGGGAGGAGGTACCTTCTAAGAACCACAATTCAGGAGGCAAACAGGATTCCAGTAAATAAATGTGAGAGAAAGATCTAGGACACAAAGATGAAAGGGCATGCGGCATGTTCTGGGCCCTTGAAGTAGCGCAGCTTCACTCAAAAGTAACATTAAATAGGGTTAAAAAGATAAGGTAGTGATGGGATTCAGAGAACTCTGAAAGGCAGGCTCAAGAATTCAAATTTTATTCCTTTTTTGTATGTTTTCAGGGGGAAAAAAGAGTAAGAACCCTTAGTTCCTCTATTCTGCTCCTTAGTATCATCTTCCCATTCTGCTTTTGTCCCTATTAAGTGCTCCTACTGGCCAAAATTTCCTGACTTAAACACCTCCCCTCCCTCTCCTCTATACTCCCTCCCCAACCTGTCTACAGAGTATAGCTAGAGGCAGAGAACTCCAGGAGCCATTCAGCACATTTCCTTGAGGAATGAACACAGATTTTGTGACTAATTTTTTTAAAAATTTCTTCTCTCCTTTCCTCATTACAAAGAATCAGAAACAAAACAACAAAAACATTAAAGGTAACATCACTACAAAAAGAGTTCACAGCCAGGATAAATACATCATTTTTCTCTTTAATGATTCCTTTGTGCCTAGCGAACCTGTAAGTTACCTAACATGCAGTAAAACACTCTGACATGCCAAATGAGAACCTCTTTGTAATACCGTGGCTAAAAACGTGGGGCGAGAGGGCAAAGTTTCAAGCTTATCTTCTGACTTCAACCTTAGTTTCACTTTTTACATCTCACTAGATTATTTCCTAAAAACAAACAGCATGTAATTTCTCACCTGGTAATCTCCTGCTGCAGCTGAGAAACTGAAGGCACATAAAACACCACTCCAAAATAGACGGTAGGTTCCAATGCATATTTATCCAGCTGCTTCTTCAAAGGTTTTTCCAAATCTACCCACCGGCGCTGATTTTGCTTGTTGTAGTACCAGAGGCTGAAGTAAGTGACCTGGAAAGACAGAAGGTCACTGAAGGAGGCAGTAACATAAAAAAGGATTTCAATAACTTCAGTCCCACTAATCTGTGACCTGGTACTAAGTAACAGCAGTCTCCTATTGCCTCTCTTCTCAGAGAGGAACAAAAGCAAAAACGGGAGGGAAAAAAAGGAGGTAAGACGTATCTGTAACTAGCTACTCATATTCAGGAAACAGAGGCAAAAAGTCAATTGCACTTGCATATCATTTATTAAACTCTGCACCAAAAAAAAAATGCATTCATAACCTAGACACTGGAATGTAGTGGGTGCTACTCAATTTTACATACAGGTTTTAACAACCACCACCAAAATACAGAAGAATATTATCCTTGGTTTTTCAATTAATAAAACACTAAATTAATCTATCTATATAGATAGATAGATAGATTTTTTTTTTTTTTAAGAAGACGTCTTGCTCTGTTGCCCAGGCTGAAGTGCAGTGGTACAATCTCAGCTCACTGCAACCTCCACCTCCCAGGTTCAAGCCACTCTCCTGCCTCAGCCTCCGTAATAGCCAAGATTACAGTGTGCACCACCATACTCAGCTAGTTTTTTGTAATTTTAGTAGAGACAGGGTTTCACTATGTTGGTCAGGCCGGTCTCAAACTCCTGATCTCAGTTGACCTGCCCACCTCAGCCTCCCAAAGTGCTGGGATTACAGGCATGAGCCACCACACCCAGCCTCATAATTAATATTTTTAAATAATCATAACTCAGGTTCTACCCAGTGGACTTCTGAGTAAATAGTGTTGAACCAACTTTTCACTACTCTTAGTTTTCGTTTCTATAAAAAACATTATTTCATGTAAGTACTATGAATTCTAGTATTAGATGCAATTGCAACTCTTCTTTACCCCTTTGTCCCCAAAATTTCATTAGATACAAATTTAAAACAATTTTAATGCTGTGGAGGGGAATGCTCTCTCCCTTTACACACACACACACACACACACACACACACACACACACACACACATAGAGTGTATGAGAAAAGCTATGACTAATGCAGTAAAATAATGTTGGTGTATTGCTCAGAAGTTTAAAGAAAATGTCCAGATGTCAGCATTTAGATCACGCTTACTGTGTAATGAAACTGTTAAGGTAAATCAATACTAGCCCTGGGCCTGGTCAACCTGAAAGGGTATTAATGTACCACGAGTTGAAATGGCAGCCTCAAGCCACTGCTAATACTTGCCTCAAAATCTATCTACAGATCAAGACAATGGAAAAATCACTGCTTTGTAGTTGTACACTCCAGAATAACACTGTCCCAACAGAGGTTTGTGTGAGGATGTCCAATAAAGCAGCCACTAGCCACATGTGGCTACTGAGCACTTGAAATGTGGTAGTGCCACTGAGGAGCTGTATTTTTAATATTATACAATTTTAATTGACTTAAATAGCTGCAAGTATCTAGTGGCTACTGTACTGATAGTATAGATTTAAAGCAACAAGAAAACTGAGAAACAACAGGACATTTGTTTGATCTGCAATCCTCATTCAAATATAAAATAAAACTTTAATCTGTAAGGGAAAAGCTTATGCAAACATGCCCTTAGCAGTCATTTTATTATTTTTTTAACAAGGTAAGAGCTCTATCTTTAAGATTAGTTAATCAAATAAATTCAACGAGAGTGAGGAATGTGCCCATTTTCCCCTAGATCCACAAATCTCTAGAATACTGCTGGACTTCAATAAATTCTGTTCAACGAAAAGAAGGAATATTCTTGTTTCTTAGTTGCCATCCAAGTCATCACACAAGAATGGAATATTTCGAACATTTCCTATGTACCAGGTTCTATTCCAAGAACTGTAGCGATCTCATAGATTAACTCACCATCACTAATTTATGAAGTAGGTATTTTTATCTGTGTTAAAACCCAAAGTCAGTATTTCCCCCAAGTATTGTCCCTGGACTACCTCTACCAGAATTACCTAGAGGGTTTCCTGGGCACTAAAAAGCTATTAATCTCCTAGGTAATTCTTGTGTCCCTTAAAGTTTTATAACTTTGTACTACACTACACTGCCCCTCCAAAGTTATGCAGGAGAAAGTTACATAAAACCTTATCTTTGGTGGGCGTGGCGGCTCGCACCTGGAATGTCAGCACTTTGGGAGGTCAAAGTGGGAGGAGTGCTTGAGCCCAGGAACTCGAGACCAATCTGGGCAATATGGCGAAACACTGCCTCTATAAAAAATACAAAAAATTTGCCAGGAGTGATAGCGTACGCCTGTAGTCTCACTTACTTGGCAGGCTGATCACTTCGACCCAGGAGGTAGATAGAGGCTGCAGTGAGCTGAGATCGAACCACTGCACTCCAGCCTGGGTAACGAAGTGAGATCCTGTCTTAAAAAAAAAAAAAAAAAAAAAAAAACTTATCCTTAACAAGCTTCATGGAAATAAAAGTTCTGAAACTCCAAGCATACTGTAATATATCTGAAAGGCCAAGTCCTATGGTTAATCATATTCTGAAATTATATTTTTTAATGAATTACTTATTATCTGTAAGCACAGAATATGTACCACACATTTATAGAAAACAAGTACTGTTCTTTTCTTTTAAACCGCAACTTATAGAAAAGGAAAATCTGGCTTAATAGAAAGAGCCTGATGCTTAAGTACAAAGTTCTGAGTTTGATTTCCAACTGTTACTTACTAGGTGTGAAATGGCAAAGTCAACCAGTCCAATTCGGTATTCTCAAGCGTAAAATAAGGTAATACCGCCCTCAAAATCTTATCATGAAGACTGGATAAGGGAAAACCATATAACTACGTTTTCCTATGAGAAAACCATCATATTTTATTTTTTTGAAAGAGGGTCTTACTCTATCACTCAGGCGGGAGTGTATTGGCATGATCAAAGCTCATTGCAACTTTGAATTCCCAGGCTCAAGTGATCCTTCTGCCCCAACCTCCTAAGTAACTAGACTACAGGTGCATGCCACCACACGAGACTAATTTTTTTTTTTTCTTTTTTTGGTCAAGACAGGGTCTCACTATGTTGCCCAGGCTGGTCTTAAACTCTTGGCTTCAAGTGGTCCTTCCGTCTCAGCCTCCCAAAGTGCTGGGATTACAGGAGTGTGCCACTGTGCCAGCCTGAAAACCACTATATTTTTAAAAATATTATTTAGTTTTACCCATTCTCCCCACCATGAACACATTCAATTATTGACTCTGCCCCTCAAAAGACTTTTGAAATTATCTACATGTATTTGATTACAACAAAATACATTTCTGTTACTATGACTGTTTTTCGTGCCATCTTAGAACACACGTTTGGGGCTGAATGTACCACATTTGGTCTATAATGTATATCACTACTATGTACTTTAATTCCACGAACATTTATTTTTGCCAGATTAGGAATCCTTTAGGATCTAAAACTGTTTTGGTCGTTAACAAGTACGTCATCATTTTCAACCGAAATGAAAATGTCTTAAAAATACCCCTTTGAACAAATTAACTTTCCCTCTAAATACAGTTGGACTAGACTATTTCAAATACAAAAATAGAATTATAAAATTTTAAGTTTATTGTATAATTTGTGGTTGTACCTTTTGTGAATCAGCTGTGATAGAATTAAAAGAAAATAACACTGAACAGTCTGCTAGCGTTCTTTTAAAAAGCACATTCTGAAAGGAAAACTGTTAAAATGTGCTAAGTTTATCAGTGTCTATTACTCATAAGACATGAATTAGAAAATCAAATAGAACTGGACAAATACATTTGTTGAAACTGCATCATAATTAGTTTTTCACAAATTATATACCATAGAAGAGAGTAGCAAAAACTTTATCTAATGGTACAAACAGCTGAAAAGAATGGTGGGCTTAAGCCGGGCATGGTGGATCACGCCTGTAATCCCAGCACTTTAGGAGGCAGAGGCCAGTGGATCACTTGAAGTCAGGAGTTTGAGACAGGCCTGGTCAACATGGTGAAACCCAATCTCTACTAAAAATACAAAAAAATTAGCCGGGTATGGTGATGGGTGCCTATAATCCCAGCTACTCAGGAGGCTGAGACAAGAGAATTGCTTGAACCCAGGAGGCAGAAGTGAGCTGAGATCATGCCATTGCACTCTAGCCTGGGTAAAAGAGCAAGACTCTGTCTCAAAAAAAAAAGAATGGTGGGCTAAGTAAATTCTTTGTGGGTGAGCTCTTTTAAATGAAGAAGTCTAAGATTTGGAACATCTGAACACGGACTTTGTAGCTTGTCAAGGAAAGACTGTTTACATGACTTTCTCGTGCATAACTACTGCAGTTAAAGTATTTGCTTTGGGATCTGCCCAGTGTTCAAGTTCTATCCTAAGACATGATGAAAGCTAGCCAAAAATCAAATTTATATCTTGTTAAATACCTCCTAGGAGGTATTATATTTCTAAAATTGCTGCTAGAAATGTTTATATACATATGGGTAACTAAATTATCATAATATAATCCTTGGATTGAATGCTCTCTTAGAATTTCTACACATACATAATCAAGTTACAACATCTGATTCCATGAGATTTTATGACTATAATATCGTCTGTTTCTAATTTAGGTAGGCAGAGTTTGAGCAACAAAATATTGTCATTAAATTCTCATAAGATTTTTCCTGGGTAAGACCTTTTTTTTTTTTGGCTCGTCTTGAATAACAACCTTAAGAATCTGAATAATTAACTTTCCAAAATAATTTAAAATCCATTCAAAAAACAAACAAGATGTGGAGGGTGAGCACGAAAATCAAGGAAAAGAGAGAACATTTTCTAACTCAATCTATAGGCCAGCATTACCCTAATACCAAAGCCAGAACAAAAGATAACAGCAAGAAAACTATAGACAGACATCCCTTATAAATACAGATGCAAAAATCCTAAGCAAATATTAAATAACTGAGTCTAACAGCAAATTAAGAGGATAATACACCATGACCAACTAGGATTCATCCCAGGACTGCAAAGGTGGTAAAACATACCCCCTAAAATCATTATATCATATTACTAAGACAAAAGAAAAAACAAACACACATGATCATCTCAATTGATGCAGAAAAAGCATTTGACAAAACACAACATCCTTAATAATAAAAACACCTAGAAAACTAGGAAGAGAAGAACAGAGAAGAGCTTCTCAACATGACAGTGAGCATTTAGGAAAAACCCACAGCTAATATCATACTCCATAATGAAAGACTAAAAGCTTTCCCCCTAAGATCAGTAACAAGACAAGGATACCCATGTTCACCACTGCCATTTGACACTGTACTGAAAGTTCTAACCAGAGCAATTAGACAAGAAAATAAAAGACATCTAAACTGGAAAGAAGTAGTAAAACTATCTCTATACACAGATTATATAATCCTATACATAGAAAATCCTCCAAATCCACTCCCCCTACCCTGCCACACACACGCACATGAACACACTTACTCAAGGTAATAAATTCAGTGGAGTTTGCAGGGTACAAGATCATCATACAAAAATCAGTAGCGATTCTATATAACACCAATGTACATGTCAAAAAAAGAAATTAATAAAACAATTCCATTTGTAGTAATATCCAAAAGAATAAAATATGTAGGAATAAATTTGACCAAGAAGGTGAAAAGGCATACACTGAACACAAGTAAACAGTGCTAAAAGAAATTAAGGAAAATCTAAATAAGTGGAAAGATATCTCATTTTCATAGACTGAAAGATTTAATATTGAGGTGTAGTATTACCCAAAGTAATCTTCAGATTCAAATGCAATACCTATCACAATCCCAATATGCTTTTTCACAGAGATGAAAAGCCAATCCTCAAATTCATATGGGCCTGCAAGGGGTTCTAAATAGCAAAAACAATACTGAAAAAGGATAACAAGGTTGGAGGACTCACACTTCCTTGTTTCAAAACTTATTACAAGGTTATAGTAATCAAAACAGTGTGGTACTGGCATAAGAAGAGACACAGACAAACAGAACAGAGAGTCCAGAAACGAACCTATGTATCTACAGTCAAGTGATTTTAAATAAGGGTACCAAGACCAGTTAGTGGGGGAAAAGAATACTTTCTTCAACAAATGGTGCTAGGACAACTGAAGATCCACATACAAAAGAATGAAGCTGGATCCCTACTCCATACCAAAAAAAAATTAACTAAATATAAGACGTGACCCATAAAATACTTTAGAAGAAAACATTAGGGTAAATCTCCGTGATCTTGAATTTGGGAATGAATGCTTGAATATTACACCAAAAACATAAGCAGCAAAGGAAAAAACAGATAAACTTATTTCAAAATTACAAAACTTGCCAGGCACAGTGGCTCGTGCCTGTAATCCTAGCATTTTGGGAGTCCAAAGTGGGAAAAACTTGAGGCCAGGAGTTCGAGACCAGCCTGGGCAATGAAGCGAGACCTGTCTCTACAAAAAATGTTAAAAGTTAGCTGGGCATGGTGGCACACCCCTGTAGTCCCTGCTACTCAAGAGGCTAAACTGGGAGGATCACTTGGGCCCAGAAGACCAAGGCTTCAGTGAGCTATAATTACACCACTGCACACCAGCCTGTGTGACAGAGCAAGACCCTCTTAAAAAAAAAAAAAAAAGACACAAAATTTAGAACATTTTTGCAAAAAAACATGTCAGGCCAGGCATGGTCACTCACAGCTGTAAACCTAACATTTTGGGTAGCTGAGGCAGGAGGATTGCTTGAGCTCAGAAGTTTGAGTCAATCCTGGACAACATAGTGAAACCTTGCCTCTATAAAAGAATAAAATTAGCGGAGTATGGTGGCACACACCTGTAGTCGCAGCTACTTGAGTGGCTGAGGTGGGAGGACCACTTTAAGCCCAACAGATCAAGGCTGCAGTGAGCCATGATTGTGCCACTGTACTTCAACCAGGATGACACAGCAAGACCCTGTCTCCAAAAAAGAAAAAAAAAAAATATGAAGAAAGTAAAAAAACAATCTACCAAACAGGAGAAAAGGAGAAAATATTTGCAGATTATGTATCTGATAAAGGTCTACCATTTAGAATGTATAAAATAACTCTTACATACAAAAAGAAACCCGATTTTAAAATGAACAAAGGACTTAGACATTTTTTTAAAAAAGATATGAATGGCCAACCAGCACACGAAAAGATGCTCAACATCATTAGTCATTAGGGAAATGCAACTCAGAACCATAATGAGATACCACTTCACACCAACTGGGATGGCTATAATTTAAAAAATAGGAAGTAAGCATTGGTGAGGAGAAATTGGAACCCTTACACATTGCTAGTAGGAGTAGAAAAATGGGTCAGCTGCTGTGGAAAACTTTGGTGGGTACTCAAAACACTAAATATAGATTCACCATATGATCCAGCAATCCACTCCTAGGTACATACCCAAAAGAAATAAAAAACAGGTGCTCAAGCAAACACATGTATATGCATATGCACAGCAAGACTATCTGCAATAACCAAAAGGTGGAAACAAGCCAAGTGTCCATCAATAGATGAACGGATAAACAAGCTTGTGGTGTACACGTACAATGAATATTCAGCCATAAAACACAATGATGTACTGATACATCTGATGTAATGATGTACTTGAGTCAATTTTTGTATAAGAGATGAGGATCCAGTTTCATGCTGGATACATGCTACAATGTGGGGTGACATTCCAAAATATTATGCTAAGCAAAAGTAGCCAGAAGATAAAAGGTCAAATATTGTATAATTCTGTTTATACGAAATATCTAGAATAAATCCCCACAGGTATGGTGGCTCACAGCTGTAATCCCAAGGTGCTGGGAGGCCAAGGTGGGAAAATTGCTTGAGGTCAGGAGTTCAAGACTAGAATCTATAAATCCACAGAGAGAGACAGAAAGTAAATTGGTGTTGCTAGAGGCAGGGAAGAATGGAGAATGACTGCTTAAGAGATACAGAATTTCCTTTGGGGGTGATGAAAATGTTTTAGAACTAGACAGTATTGTAAATGTACTAAATGCCAATGAGTTGTTTACTTAAAAACGGTTAGTTGTACATCATGTGAATTTCACCTGAGTAAAAAATGTTTTTAAAGATCAGAAATATACTTAATGAAAATCAAGTAAATAATTTATCTTTTTACAATAATTTTTGGGAAACAGGTGGTATTTGGTTACATGAATAAGTTCTTTAGCAGTGATTTCTGAGATTTTGGTGCACCCATCACCTGAGCAGTGTACACTGTACCCAATGTATAGTCTTTTATCCCTTATCCCATTCCCACCTTTCCCCCAGAACCCCCAAAGTCCATTATATCATTCTCATGCCTTTGCATCCCCCACAGCTTAGCACCCACTTATAAGTGAGAACATACAATGTTTGGTTTTCCATTCCTGAGTTACTTCACTTAAAATAATGGTCCCCAACTCCATCCAGGTTGCTGCAAATGCCCTTACTTCATTCCTGAGTAGTATTCTGTGCCTGCATGCATGTGTGTGTCTGTGTGTGTCACATTTTCCTTATCCACTCATTGGCTGATGGGCATTTAGGTTGGTTCCATATATTTGCAATTGTGAATTATGCTACTATAAACGTGGGTGTGCAAATGTCTTTTTCATATAGTGACTTTTCCTCCTGGTAGATACCCAGTAGAGGGATTGCTAGATCAAATGGTAGTTCTACTTTTAGTTCTTTAAGGAAGCACCACACTGTTTTCCATAGTGGTTGTACTAGTTTATATTCCCACCGGCAGTGTAAAAGTGTTCCCTTCTCACCACATCTACACCAACATCTATTATTTTTTGATTTTTTTACTATGCCATTAACGCAGGAGTAAGGCATAGAGCACTGTGGTTTGATTTGCATTTTCCTCATAATTAGTGATGTTGAGCGGTTTTCCATATGTTTGTTGTCCATTTGTATATCCTCTTTTGGTAACTGTCTATTCATGTCTTTAGCCCATTTTTTGATGTGATTATTTGTGGGGGTTTTTTTGTTTTTGTTTTTTTTTCTCACTGCTTTAAGTTCCTTGTAAATTCTGGATATTAGTCCTTTGTCAGAAGGATAGTTTGCAAATATTTTCTCCCACTCTGTGGGCTATCTGTTTACTTTGCTGATTACTTCTTTTGCTGTGCAGAAGCCTTTTTGTTTAATGAAATATCATCTATTTATCTTCGTTTTTGTTGCATTTGCTTTTGGGTTCTTGGTCATGAACTCTTTGCCTACGCCAATGTCTAGAAGGGCTTTTCTGATATTATCTAGAATTTTAATAGTTTCAGGTGTTAGACTTAAGTATTTGGTCCCTCTTGAGTCAATTTTTATATAAGGTAAGAAATGAGGATCAGCTTCATTCTTCTACGTGTGGCTTGTCAATTATCCCAGCACCAATTGTTGAACAGGGTATCCTTTCCACACTTTATGTTTTTGTTTCCTTTGCCAAAGATCAGTTGGCTGTATGTATTTGGCTTTATTTCTGGGTTCTCTATTCTGTTCCATTGATCTATGTGACTCTTTTAATCCAGTACCATGCTGTTTTGGTAACCATAGGCTTGTAGTCCAGTGAAGTTGGGTACTGTGATGTTTCCAGATTTGTTCTTTTTACTTAGCCTTGCTTTGGCTATGGGGGTTCTTTTTTGGTTCCATATAAATTTTGGGTTTTTTTTTTTTTCTAGTTCTGTGAAGAATTATGATAGTATTTTGATGGGAACTGCACTGAATTTATATTTTGCTTTTGGCAATATGATTATTTTCACAATATTGATTCTACCCATCCATGAGCAGGGGATGTGTTTCTATTTGTTTGTGTCATCTATAACTTCTTTTAGCAGTGTTTTCAATTTTCCTTGTAGAGATTTTTCACCTCCTTGGTTAGGTATATTCTGAAGTATTTCATTTCTTTTTCCAGCTGTCATAAAAGAAGTTGAGTTCCTGATTTCATTCTGAGCTTCATCACTGTTGGTGTATAGCAGTGCTACTGATTTGTGTACATGAATTTTGTATCCTAAAACTTTACTGATTTGGTTTGGCTGTGTCCCCCCAAATCTCATCTTGAATTCCCATGTGTTGTGGGAGGGACCCAGTGGGAGGTAACTGAATCACAGGGGCAGCTCCTTCTGGTGATAGTGAATAAGTCTCATGAGATCTGACCGTTTTAAAAACGGGAATTGCCCTACACAAACTCTCTTCTCGTCTGCTGCCATGTGAGACGTGCCTTTCATCTTCCACTATGATTGTGAGGCCTCCCCAACCTGTGGAACTCTAAGTCCATTAAATCTCTTTCTTTTGTAAATTGCCCAGTCTTGGTATGACTATCAGCAGCATGAAAGTGGACTAAAGCATTTACAGAATTCGTTTATCAATCTAGGAGCTTTTTGGATGAGTCTTTGGGGTTTTCTAGGTATATGTTCATATCATTGGTGAGTAGTGACAGTTTGACTTCCACTTTACCAATTTGGATGCCCTTTCTTTCTTTCTCTTGTCTGATTGCTCTAGATAGGACTTCCAGTACTATGTTGAACAGGAGTGATGAAAGTTGTCATCCTTGTCTTGTTCCAGTTTTCAGGGGGAATGCTTTCAACTTTTTCCCATTCAATACGACGTTAGCTGTGGCTTTGTCATAGGTGGCTTTTACTACCTTAAGGTATGTCCCTTCTATGCTGATTTTACTAAGGGTTTTAATCAAAAAGGGATGCTGAATTTTGTCAAATGCTTTTTCTGCATCTATTAAGATGATCATATTGTTTTTAATTGTGTTTATGTGGTTTATCACATTTATTGACTTACGGATACTAAACCAACCCTGCATCCCTGGTATGAAACCTACTTGATCATGGTGTATTATGTTTTTGATACAGTGTTAAATTCAGATAGCTAGTATTCTGGTGAGAATTTTTGCATCTATGTTCATCAGAGATACTGGTCTGTAGCTTTTTTGGAACAAAGCCTCCAAAAAATTTTGGATTATGTTAAATGACCAAACATAAGAATAATTGGTATTCCTGAGAAAGAAGAGAAATCTAGAAGTTGGGTAAACTTATTTGAGGGAATAATCAAGGAAAACTTCCCTGTTCTTGCTAGAGAGCTAGACATCCAAATACAGGAAACTCAAAGAACACCCAGGAAATACATTGCAAAAAGATCATCACCTAGGCACACAGTCATCAGATTATCTAAAGTCAAGACAGAGGAAAGAATCTGAATCCAACACCGTATCAAAAACATAATACACCATGATCAAGTGGGTTTCATACCAGAGATCTTAAAGAATCTTAAAGGTTAGGTATGGTGGTTCACACCTGTAATCCCAGCAATTTGAGATGCCAAGGAGGGCAGATCACCTAAGGTCAGGAGTTTGAGACCAGTCTGGCCAACATGGTGAAGCTCTGTCTCTATTAACAATACAAAAATCAGCCGGGTATGGTGGCAGGAATCTGCAATCCCAGTTACTTGGAAGGCTGAGGCCAGAGAATTGCTTGAACCCAGAGGTGGAGGTTGCAGTGAGCCAGAATCACACCATGCACTTCAATCTGGGAGACAGAGCAAGACTCCATCTCAAAAAAAAAAAAAAAGAAGAAGAAGAATCTTAAGAGCTGTGAGGCAAAAGCACCAGGTAACCTATAAAGGAAAAACTATCAGATTAACAGCAGATTTCTCAACAGAAACCCTACAAGCCAGAAGGGATTGGAGTCCTTTCTTTAGCCTTGTTAAACAAAACAATTATCAGCCAAGAATTTTGTATCCTGTGAAACCAAGCTTCATAAATGAAGGAGAGATAAAGTATTTTTCAGACAAACAAATGCTGAAATAATTTGCCACTACCAAGCCAGCACTACAAGAAATGCTGAAAGGAGCTCTTAATCTTGAACGAAACCCCAAATACACCAAAATAGAACCTCCTTAAAGCATAAGTATCACAGGGCCTATAAAACAGCAACACAATGGGAAAGAAAAAAGAAATTATTCAGGCAACAACTGGCACAAGCACCTCACAACTCAATGCTAACCTTGGATGTAAATGGTCCTAAATGCTTCACTTAAAAGATACAGAATGGCAGAATGGATAAAAATCCACCAACCAAGTATCTGCTGTGTTCAAGAGACCCACCTAACACATAACGACTGACATAAACTTAAATCAAAGGAGTGGAAAAGATATTCCATGTAAATGGAAACCAAAAGCAAGCCGGAGTAGCTATTCATATATCAGGCGAAACAGATTTTAAAGCAATGACACTTTAAAAAGACAAAGGAGGGACATTATATAATGATAAACAGTCTAGGCCAACAGAAAACTATCACCATCCTAGATATATATGCACCTAATGCTGGAGCTCCCAAATTTAATTACTACTAAACCAAAAAAATGAGATAGATGGCAACACAATAATAGTGGGGGATTTCAATACTCCACTGACAGCACTAGACAGATCAAGACAGAAAGTCAACAAAGAAACCACGGACTCAAACTATACACTAGAACAAATGGACTTAACTGATATTTGTAGAACATTCTACCCAACAACTGCAGAATACACATTATTTTCATCAAAACATAGAACATTCTCTAAGACAGACCATATGATAGGCCACAAAACAAGGCTCGACGAATTTTTTAAAAATCAAAATTACATCAAGTACTCTCAGACCACAGTGGAATAAAAGCAGAAATTAACTCCAGAAGTAACCCTCAAAACTATACAAATACATGGAAATTAAATAATCTGCTCCTGAATAATTTTGGATCAACAATGAAATAAAGATGGGAATTTAAAAAGTCTTTGAACTGAATAATAGTCACACAACCTACAAAATCTCTGGGATACAGCAAAAGCGGTTCTAAGAGGAAAGTTCATGTCATTAAATGCCTATATCCAAATTTCTGAAAGAGCACAAATAGACAATCGAAGCTCACATCTCAAGGACTAGAGAAACAAGAATCAACTAAACCCAAACCTAGCAGAAGAAAAGAAATAACAAAGATCAGAGCAGAACCAAATGAAATTGAAACAAAACAAAACAAAAAAAAAACAATAAAAAGCTGGTTCTTTGAAAAGATGAACAAAGCTCACTGTAGCCTTGAACTCCTGGACTCAAGCAATCCTCCTGCCTCAGCCTCCTAGTTGGGACTGCACCACCACACCTGGCTGATTTTTATATTTTTTGTTGTGAAGGAGTCTCACTATGTTGCCCAGGTTGTTCTTAAACTCCTTGGCTCCAGTGATCCTCCCAATCTCAGTCTCCCAAAGTGCTGGGATTACAGGTGGGAACTACTGCACCGGGCCTACAGTTAACTTTTTTATAAATAGGAGTATACATAAAATAAGTATAATAAATGCACAAATCAATAACATAGTCATTTATTATTGCTATCCAGTGTTATGTACTGTACATAATTGTATGTGCTATGCTTTTGTACAATTGGTAGCACAATAGGTTTGTTAATACCAGCATCACTACAAAACATGAGTAATGCATTGCACTGCAGCTTAACAACTACAACGTTACTATGTGATAGGAATTTTTCAGCTCTGTTTCAATCTTATGGGACCACCATCACATTTGAGATCTGTCATTGACTAAAACATTGTTATGCAGCACATGACTGTAATTAGCTTCTATGCTTCTAGTTAAACCTTTCAAAAAACAAGTAACAGCAGGTGCCAAAACAGCAGAAATGAAAACAGCTTTCATGTTTGGCTTTGGAAAATATGCTTGCACTTGTAAGTGAAGTAATGAAACCACAATTAAATTGGCTAGAGTACTGTAAAGCTGTATATAAACTAAGTTATTTTCCAATGATCTTTAGGAAATGAAGTGCTTCATCACTAACTTTGCCTGATAAACAAGGCTGAATCCTTTGTTCAAACTATTTTGAGTGCTAAGTTTTGGAAACAATTTATAAACTTCTATCTATTATAAATAAAGTTACCAACTCTACTTTTAGGAACAGTGATTGTTGTTAAATACATAACTAATTAATGTTTGGAGTTATTTGTACCTTTAGTAAGTAACTCCAGACTACCCGGCACATGTAATTCTTTGTAAATTCTATTTAAAGAGTTTTTGTATGTATGTGTTCTCCTTTGCATAAAAAATACTGCCCATCACTTCCCTCTCTGCCAGCCTGCTATTATTTAATAAGCCCTTGTCCTTTGTTATCTTTTAATCTGCTTCAGACTGGATAACCAAATTACTAAATTCATTAAAAGTACATATAAAATAAGAAAAAAAAATCCATAAAACAGGAGAAATTTATTCTTTGTCAAGGGCATATACTTTATAACTTTGACTTTAACATTTAGTTTTGATTGCTCAAACACGTTTTTCCCTATTCTCTGTTCTTCAATTATGTTCACATGAGGTTGCCAGTGAACTGTCAAACTGCACAAAATCTTGACATAAGTATAGATATTAGAAAATAGAAATTGTAATGAACTCATAGCTAGGCTCATCTATTTCTGGCTCATTTTTTTTCTCAGACTTAATGAAGTGAATTTGTGGTAATTAAACATTTAAAGTTTAAAAAATGTCTACTTGTATGTCCTTTCCTGGTTTTGGTATTGGGGTAATGCTGGCTTCATAGAATGATCCAGGGAGGATTCCCTCTTTATCTTTTGGAAGAGTTTCAGTGGGATTGGTACCAATTCTTCTTTGATTGTGTGATAGAATTCAGCTGTGAATCCATCTGGTCCTGGACTTTTTTGTTGGCAGTTTTTTTTTTTTTTTTTTTTTTTTTTTGAGACAGAGTCTCACTCAGTCACCAGGCGCCAGGCTGGAGTGCAGTGGCGCAACCTTGGCTCACTGCAACCTCCACCGCCCGGGTTCAAGCATTCTCCTGCCTCAGCCTCCCGAGTAGCTGGGACTACAGACACACGCCACCACGCCCAGCTAATTTTTTTGTATTTTTAGTAGAGACGGGGTTTCACCATGTTGACCAGGACGGTCTCGATCTCTTGACCTCGTGATCCGCCCGCCTCGGCCTCCCAAAGTGCTGGGATTACAGGCGTGAGCCACCGGGCAGTTTTTTTAAGCACTGTTTCAGTCTCACTACTTGTTATTGGTCTGTTCAGAGTTTCTATTTCTTCCTGGTTTAATCTAGGAGAGTTGTATATTTCCAGGATTTTATCCACCTCTCCTAGGTTTTCCAGTTTATGTGTGCAAAGGTGTTCACAGTAGACTTGAATGATCTTTTGTATTTCTGCGGTATTGGTTGTAATATCTCCTGTTTCATTTCTAATTGAGCTTATTTAGATATTTTCTTGGTTAATCTTGCTAATGGTCAGTCAATTTTGTTCATCTTTTCAAAGAACCAACTATTTGTTGTTTTTTGTTTTGTTTTGTTTCAATTTCATTTGGTTCTGCGCTGATCTTTGTTATTTCTTTTCTTCTGCTGGGTTTGAGTTTGGTTGATTCTTGTTTCTCTAGTTCCTTGAGATGTGAGCTCCAGCCTGGGCAACAGAGTGAGGCCTGTCTCAAAAAAATATACACGTGTGTGTGTGTGTGTGTGTGTGTGTGTGTATATATATATATATATAATTGAAGAAAAAATTGTGATATATTTAATGTAGCCTAGCTGTACAGTGTTTCTAGAGGCTATGATAGTGACCTACTACTATGGTGCAACTTCCTAGGCCTTCATATTCACTGACTCACCCAGTGCAACTTTTAGTTCTGTAAGCTCCACTCACGGTAAGTACCGTATACAGGTGTATCTTTTTAAACTTTTACATCACATTTTTATGGCACAGGCTTAGATATGTTTAAGTACACAAATACCACTGTTATAATTACCTATAGTATTCAGTACAGTAACATGTTGGACAGGTTTATTGCCTACAAGGTCTAGGCCACATCATATGGCAGGTGTGTAGTAGGCTATACCACCTAGGTTTGTGTAAGTACTCCCTGTGATGTTCGCACAACAATGAAATTGCCTAACGAATTTCTTAGAACATTTCCCTGTCCTTAAGTGACACATGGCTGTATTTCCTCTGGGCAAACTATGCCTGAGATGCCAATAGCTGCCACTAGCATGGTGTGGTACAAAGAGTACTAGATTTGCAGGCAAAAGGCTTGGCCTTTGAGTCCTGGCTTTACCATTCGCCAGCTCTGGAGTAACTCAATTCCTCACTGAGGCTGTTTCTTAGTAAGGAAAACAGCGTGTACCCTCCATTGTAGTGAAGAACTTTGTAAGTTCTAATTGTATTGATAATGCCGAAAAGCACTCTTAGGTTTGTTACGGTACATAAATTTAGCAGACACGATCTCTTCAGGTAGATAGAAAATAGAAGAAAACTTGAATCAAGCATGTTTCTTCCTTGAAAATATTACTATTCAAATACGAGTCAAACTAATTTCTTCCTTTAAAGTCTGAATATACTAGGACCTTTATTGTTTTAAAAAAATGCAAAAACTTTGATATAGACAGGCCCCAAGTACCTTAAATTTCTTAAATTTCAACTGGTGCCTTGGTCTAGGATATCTTCCCAGAAGCATGGGTCCTCTCGAGTCCAGATCTTCTGGACTATAAATGTCCTGTTAATGGGGTTTGTTTAATTGTAACAGAAGTTTTCCAGCAGACTAGCCTTTAGTTACTGGCATTCAGTTCATGCCTCCCCTCCAAGCTTTGTGATATAACTTCCGAGTGCTTTTCCTGATAAGAAACTTGACCTCCACGTGGCTTCTCTTTCTCCACAGCTACATCCACTCTCGCTGGTGATGAAAGCAAGTTGACTTGACCTGTGGGAAACTTATTCCAGCAGAAGCTGCTAAATCACTGAATCTTCTAGCATCCCTTAGATCAATTCTCAATTGTCACTGTAGAGATTTTTGTGAAACTTTGTCAGGTGTGTTTACATTCTCCCTTCCTTTCCTATTCTGTTCTGAACAAACATATCAAGAGTTTTCAAAAAGTTATTCAATGATTTCTTCATAGTTTAAAATTTTTTCATAGCTACTCTTCTAAAATCGTACAGAGAACTGTGCCTGCTCTATAAACTACAGTTAAAATAAACCTTAAAAGAAACCTGGCTTCTTTTCAGACACAATATGGTTTACTTACTTTACATGAACTGATGTTGACTGAGAACAAAGTGATTTGATAACCAAGTTTTTTGTTCAAAGCAAAAGAGAGTTTACAAATTTGAGTCGGGAAAAAATGTGCAGCACCCCAAATCACAGTCCTCTAAGGAGACATCAGCTATTATAAGCAGGTCCAAATCCTGTCAGAATATAAACCCTTTCCTAATCCCTAAGTCATTTCTCGTCTAATTATTTTAAGAGTCTTTTTGGTTGTACTATTTTTAAAGTAGAGCAGAGGGACACACAAATTAGCTGAAGGGTTTTTAAAGCCACTGATGCATTGGGTTGATAAAAGTTAATCCCATCTAAAATTGCAAATATAATTTTATCCTGATGCCTTTCTTAGACTAGGCAAAAGTCAGAAGACTTTTCATCAGGAAAGAGATGAGAGGACACAGCACTAGATAAAGTCTATCCCAGGAAGAGATCATCTAACAAGGGTAGTTAACAAGTATTAACCTAATTCAAGCCTGGAGCTTACCTCTACACTGAGTCTGCCATAAATAATGAAGTATCGTACTTCTTCCTTGTGACAGAGAGTGGCAGTCACATTGCCTCAAAGCAGGCAGCATTTTTTCCTTTTCTGTTTAATTTCAATCAGTTTTCTTCTATACTTGATCAAATAATATATATTTTACAGCCAAAGTGATAATATGCAATATCATTATACTCTTATTACAACTAAATGAAGACTCAAGAAAATAATCAAGAGTACATCTTGGCCTTCTAAATTATTCTGAAATTATACTGAAATCCAAGTAACTGAACTTCTCGTGTGGGTAGATTTTTGTTGTTGTCGTAGTACTTAACTTTCAGGAAAAGAGTCAAATGATAAGCCAGTTTCAGGGATTGAAAGACAGTACAAGGCACAAACTGGGATCACTGTCCACATGGATGAACTGCTTGTCTCTTTTCTATTTACTACGAAACACAAATAAATGTACTATTTTTAAGTGGACTAATGTTTAGAAAGATCCATCTATTCATTCAATGAATATCAACTGAATAACTACTATATGTCAATCACTGTTCTGGAAACTAGAAATATAGCATTGAACAAGAGAACAAAATTCCTGTCCTCACATAGCTTAATCCCAGTAGGGAAAGACAGAAAAATAAGCAAAATATATGGTATGCCAGATACCGACAAGTGCTATGGAGAAAGATACTGAATTATAAAATTAAGACAATATCAACATGTTTTTAAAGAGTAAACTAGGATTAAAGAGGAAATTTTAGTACAGTCACGTGTCCGTTAATGATGTGGAAATGCATCAGTAGGCTATTTCACTGTGTGAACATCATGGAGTGTACTTACACAAACCTAGATGGTACAGGCTCCTACACATTTAGACCATGTGATATACAAACCTGTACAGCACATTACTGTACTGAATATTGTAGGCAACTGAAACACAGTGGCATCTGTATATATACATTTATGTAAACATAGGAAAAGTACAGTAAAAATACAGTATTATAATCTTAAGGGACCACCATCTTATAAGCAGTCTGTCATTGACCAAAATGTCATATGCAGCACATGACTATATTATACATTTTATCAACAAGAATGACAGGGATAATTGTGATGTTACTGCACAAAGTTTCAATACAGGCAAAAGCTAATGTGCTCTATGTGCTACCATATAAAAAGTTGTTTTGTTTATGACCCACAAAACCAAAGATAAACCAGAACTTATTCTTCAACCACAGCATGGGCTCATCAGGAAAGGCAGCCAGCACATCAGTGGACTCACTGGCTCTACCTTTCTTCTTGCTTGGATGCAGAGTCTGAATCTAGAAGCCCACCAAATTCATCTAAGAGTAGTGCAAGCAGATAATGCTTTGGAAAATATCTCAGCAGGGAACTCTCCTGGGATGTATTTCATCAGTCTGATACTTTCAACTCTGCCAGGGAACAAGCTCACCAAAGGCTTCTCATCAAACAGCTCTGCCCTGAACACCTAGGGGATTCCCCCACCACTGTCTTGCTGGCCTAATGACACTCATGTTCCTTCTGATGCTTACTTTTCTTTGCCTGACATCACTGCAAAAACCCATCTTAAGCAAGGTAATTGTAAAAATTAAAAAATTAAATAACAAATATCTCCAGAGTACTTACAACAACAACTGTCACATTTAGGAGGCCACTCTGTGCCAGGCTATCATTAAGAGCATGAGCTCCATAGCAAGACACCTGTCACTTGTCAAAGGTTATAAACTAGGAACAAAGATGCTATTCAAGGAGCCAGAACTACTCTAGCTGTGGTTTCTGTCATGTAACCATGAGCAAGTTACTTAATACCTTTGTGTCTCAGTTTTCCGATCAGTAAAATGGAGATGAGCATAACAGTGCCTCACATATAGGATTTTTGTAAAGATCAAAATA
Source organism: Ateles fusciceps (assembly GCA_036589455.1). NCBI lineage: Eukaryota > Metazoa > Chordata > Mammalia > Primates > Atelidae > Ateles > Ateles fusciceps. The sequence goes on along the minus strand of JAZHEH010002908.1, from coordinate 5,873,871 downwards.
AGCAAAAACATTTAAAGCACTTACAAAAGTGTCTCACGCAAACAAGTGCTCAAGTAATATGAGATTTTCTTATCATGGTTTTCTTTAAACAGTATAAAATTTCATTACATTTATCTAGTAGAGGAAATCCTACACTTAAATACTTCCTTCACTAATAGGATTCTGTCTTTGGGAACTTTTCCTTTTCTTTCACCCCACCCCCTTTTCTGAGACAGAGTCTCACTCTGTTGCCCGGCCTGGAATGCAATGGCATGATCTCAGCTAACTGCAACCTCTGCCTCACAGGTTCAAGCAATTCTCCTACCTCAGCTTCCCAAGCAGCTGAGATTACAGACACTTGCCACCACAGCCGGCTAATTTTTGTATTTTTAGTAGAGACGGGGCTTCACCATGCTGGCCAGGCTGGTCTCAAACTCGACCTCCTGACCCAGGCAATCCGCCCACCTCGGCCTCCCAAAGAGCTGGGATTACAGACATGAGCCACCACGCCCAGCCTTCTTTCCCTTTATTTCCTTTAAAAGTAAATAGACAACACCAACACTCGGATTGCTTTTCTTTTAGGAAAATGGCAATGGCTCCATGTAAAAGTAGTATGCTGGGAGAAAAGTGCTAAACCAAGAGCTGGAAGACTTGAATTCTAGCAGGGGCCTGTCACTAACTAGCTGCCCTAGCCAGGCATTGGTCGTATAGCATCATACAGAGAAATCTGCATTCTTTTGAAGGGTAGCAGACGTTATACAAATAATAATAATACAATTTTAGATATATTCACTATTAAACATGCTTCATTTTTCTGTTATACTGCATAATTTAAGGGCTGTTTCCTTAAGTCACTAAACATAAATTTGACTTCAAAATAGGTGCCAATCATAAAAACACAGGCAAGTCAAGTATGCAAGTGTCTACATATTATTTGTAAGTGCAAAACACAAGGGGATGAGAATTAAGGTTATTTTCTTGATATTTCAAACCAAAATTTACAGGAAGAGAAAGGATATTAGTCATGGTGAAGATCTTAATTCTCAGCAGTGTAGCTCTGAACTTAGTTGCCTGACTTAACAATAATACCTCTCCAGTGATTTTTCTCCAACCCATTATTTTCCCTCAGTATATTATTCCAACTAACAAAGGTACAAGATGAAAGAGAAAGTGGAAATGGCTAAAGAATACTGAAATAGAGCAATGAGTTAATGACTGTCCTATGAATGCTACTGGTCTTTGATCCACTCCATCAACGAGATGGTGGGAGGAAACAAAGTTGATTATACTACACAGGGTTAAACATATGTAAAGCAAAGAGCACAGTGCATGGCATATGGTCAGTACCCAATAAATAGCTATCATTCTTACTATTACATGCAGTCATATCACATACAAAAGAAACAAGTCCCAGAGAAGTTGGTTTCCTCAGTTCACACAGGCAGTCTGCAGGGATTTGAACCCATTTGAGCACCAAAACTTTACCAAAACCCCACTTTGCCAACTGTAGTTGAACTGAATGGTATAAAGTTCAACATGCTGGAAATTCACTTGACATTGAGATTCATTTGACAAGTCAACGAAGTCTGAGCCATCTAAATAACTGTAACAAAACAAGTTGTTTTTATTTTTATTTTTTCTGGAGACAGGGTCCTGCTCTGCCGCCCAGGTTAGAGTGCAGTGGCATGATCATGGTTCAATGCAGCCTCACCTGCCTGGGCTCAAGCAATCCTCACACCTCAGCCTCCAGAGCAGCTGGAACTACATGCATGTGCCACCATGCCCAGTTAATTTTTTTAATTTTTTTTGTATAGATAGCATCTCACTATGTTCCCCACGCTGGTGTTGAACTCCTGGACTCAAATGATCTTACTGCCTCGGCCTCTCAAAGTGCTGTGATTACAGGCATGAGCCACCTTGCCCGGCCAACAAGTTGTGTTTAGATTCACATGAGCTTGCCGCTCAGCATGAGATTACCAGTATATTTTCTTAGCCTACTCAGTCAAAACTTATTTAAAATAACAAAACTACTCTGCCCTATTTATAAATCTCGACATTATACACCTTTTAATGATCATATTTGGGTAATCTATAGAAAGTGGTACAAATCCTTGATAGGAAGTTATTTCTACTACATGCTGCCAATTCTCATGAAGGATTTGTGACCTAGTTTCTTCTACTGATGTTAGCATTTTAAGCAAAAATTTAAATTGCCTCTGGATGTTCAGTCAATTCATTAAAAGATAAAGGAAATCTAAGTGACATTTGTTTATGAACAAATTGCTTGGAGAACTGAATAGAAAAATATTTGCTAAATTGGCATATTGTTAAGAGAATGATGAATCCTTGTTAATAGAAAATGCCATGTTCACGTAAGGTGCATATCTGACAAGAAGACTGATAGAGAGGGCTCAACAATTGGCCTGGGAATTTGATTAATGTATAAAGGAAGAATGTATCACCCATTCAATTCCTGAAGATTCATCACATACCTGCTGCCTAGCAGGGAAGACAGACATGGACCTACCATCAGCGGTACAGTGGGGGAATTCCCACTCATGACTTCCCCACTGTCCCCCTGAAGGGGGCTTTTTCCTTAATAATATGTTGTCCCATTGAGGAATAAATGGCCCTTCCTGAGACCTAAAGATTAAGGCCAGAGGAAAAAAGGGCATTTGTAGTAGAACGGGCAGTGAGGGGAAGAACTATATTCAGAGGCAAATTATTATTTTTTAATTATGAAGGTCTTGAATTGTTCACAAATATTCCATCCTCACAGCATCTTCACTCCGGGAAGCAGAAGACCATAGAAGAAAGATCCTGCTCTGTGAAAAGGGGAGAGAGGGGGAAAAAACTGCCTTATCCAGAAAGCCTCCAGGCCCACAGCCTAGGCCTACGGACAACTCGGGGGAGAGAGTGACAATGAACCACCTGAAATTGCATGCAAAATTCTGTGTTTCCATTAGATCTCAAAAGAGTCCATAACCCCCATAAATTTAAAGGTAAAAGTTCAAGCAGAAGTCTGACATAAAATCTCAAATCCTGGGTCTTTTGCTTATTAGCTATGTAATCAGTCAAACTTTTCATAACTTTAGTTTCTTCTTTTTAAAATGGGAAAGATAATACAGTGCTTAACTCATTGTGAAGATTAAATGAGGCAAATTAAGCTTCCACACAATAATGCTCATTTACTCAAATGAAGACAGAAGTCAAAGCTTCTAGAGATATTAGAAGGAATGGAATCTGAATCTATACACCAATGACAATGACAGCACTTAGAGCCTCCAAAACACCATCAGTTCCCCTCATGTCCACCATTTTGTAACTCATCTTACAAATCTCGAATGAGTAAATTCATGCTTAATTCCGCATGGTCCTGAGACTACGCTACTGTGACACACCAATGGTAAGAGAATAAGGACATCTGGTATCTCAAGGGAAAACTCCAAAACTGGAAGAGAAACATCTTGGGCTATTAGCCTTTAAGTTTATTACCCACTAAGCCTAGGCTGAATAATACTCCATTCTTCAAATAAACAGGTTTCCAAATTCTGCAATAACGTGTGATTACAGAATAGACTTTAAAATGCATATCCCCATATGTGTAATTTCTATACTTATTTACATGAGTAATTCTTAATTACCTAGACCAAAGAAGAAAAGTAACAGAAAACCTAAATATCAGGAAAAATCCCTGATCATTTATAATTGGTGTCAGACTTGGGAAGGCTTTATCTAGGTGAGAGGCCAATCTAACATATTTTGCTTCAGATGGTCCAATAACTCTAACTGAAAGTATTCAGAGATTCTTGTCTCTACCTCAATTGTATTTGTTTTATAACATACATACCTAAATGAATAACTACTCGGCCCAAAAGGTAAAAGTTTCTGGGTGCTAGACTTTTACTTTACACATATTTCAGCTATTTTTAGAGTCCAAATGAAAACAGCTAGTACAGAAGGATATAGCATGAAATTCTTGATGTTTATACAGATAACAGTCATGATAAGGTCAGTGGATATTTGGAATACCTAAGACACTCATTTAAAATAAAACACTTTGATGGCCAAGAACACTTTCTAAAGTTGTGCTTGAGGGTTATGGTTTATGTTATATGCTTGATTGCTCTCTATACCAACAAATCCTCTAGCCAAAAAATATCCCCATTTGCCATACCGTGCTATGAGAAGTGTCTATTCCAAGTTCAGTGAGGAAGCTGACACTCCCTTGACACAGCAGCCGAACCTCAGGGAGTCACTACAACTAGATCACTTTCTAAGTATTTCAGAAAAAGCCCCAAAGTGAAAAAGAAGAGTCTAAAAAAACGGTGCCTTTTTATCTGTATACAAAACTTCGGAAATGTTTAACCCTCTCCGAGAAATAAAATCAGACCAAACAAAGACTTAATTATACTGCTGTCCATGTTCATCTAAATTCAGAACAAAAATCTTCATTTTTAAACTAAGGAAACACGTATTCAGCAACGACATACTGTAAGGTACAAGGTGCTGTCCCAAACCCTGGCAAGGCTTCAGTCAACAAGAGTCCTACTTTGATGGAGCTTACCTTCTATGGAACAAAAACTTGACATTGTGTGTAACACACTGAACACACAATTTAAAAAACATTTCAATAAAGATCGATGATAAACCACCGCAGGGTAACCAAATATCCAAAGCCTATAATTAAGAAATGAGAGGCCACTTACAAATTTTGCTAGATTTTTTTTCATCTTCAACAAAATACCTCGGAGATAATTTTTTAGCAGTGGCTCAGTATTTAACTCAACTTCAAAACCTCAGCTATGTACGAAGGCCATATATGGGAACAACAATAAAGAGTCCCCAGTACACACACAACCCTCTCAGAAACAGCTGAAAGAAAACTGCCCTCTAAGTTATAAAACTAACACAATGTATCATAGCAAAAACATGAAAAAAAAATCTTAAAGAGACTTTCATGATTTCATCACTTTCATATCCTGAGGATTAAAAACTCTTTAGGCCGGGCGTGGTGGCTCACGCCTGTAATCCCTGCACTTTGAGAAGCCGAGGTGGGTGGATCTCCTGAGGTCAGGAGTTCAAGATCAGCCTGGCCAACATGGTGAAACTCTATCTCAACTAAAAATACAAAAATTAGCCGGGCGTGGTGGCAGGTGCCTGTAATCCCAGCTACTCAGGAGGCTGAGGTGAGAGAATCATTTGAACCCGGGAGGCAGAGGCTGCAGTGAGCTGAGACCATACTATTTGCACTCCAGCCTGAGCAGCAAGAGGGAAACTCCATCTTAAAAAAAAAACACTTTTTTATCACACAACTATACTCCAGCCTGAGTGATAGAACAAGATCCTGTCTCAAAAAAAAAAAAAAAAAAAACCTCAAACTTTTAAGAACTTCAACCAAAGATAAATTTAAACTGATTAGATCGAGGAAAAGAAGGTAGACAAAAAAATGACACTTCGTAATGAATCTAATTGAAATCCATATGGCATGATAAAAATGTGATTATGCCGGGCACAGTGGCTCACGCCTGTAATCCCAGCACTTTGGGAGGCTGGGCGGGCGGATCACATGGTCAAGAGATCAAGACCATCCAGGCCAACATGGTGAAACCCTGCCTCTACTAAAAAATACAAAAATTTTGAGACTGTCTCAAAAAAAAAATGTGATTATAATATCTAATACTGAACAAGGATTCTTGAGCTCACTGCAGCCTCAAGGAAAAATATATAGTACTTAATCTAAACTTTCATAAAACTATTGTTTTTACCTAGGAATTGAGTTGAGGGCAAGAGGGAAGAAAACAGGCTAACAGAAAACTAAACCCTATAGAAGCTTTGTTTTATGAGGTCAGTGGGCAGTGACATTGGATAAATTAATTTTTTCAGCAGACATGGAATCAGAAATTCAAAGATGACTGCTAAATTACAACGACATACAAACATTTTAATAGTTAAGTAATGTCTAAGAAGTGTGATTACCAGTGCCCTCTAAAGAGACATTTTATAAACAAGCATGTATTCTCTCAGTAAATGGAAGAAACAATATTTACAAAAGAAAAGAGGCTGGGCGTGGTGGCTCACGCCTGTAATCCCAGCACTTTGGGAGGCTGAGGCGGGCAGATCACCTGAGGTCAGGAGTTTGAGACCAGCCTGGCCAACATGTTGAAACCCCATCTCTACTAAAAATACAAACATTAGCTGGGTGTGGTGACAGGCGCCTGTTAATCCCAGCTACTTGGGAGGCTGAGGCATGAGAATCGCTTGAACCTGGGAAGTGGAAGCTGCAATGAGCTGAGATTGCACCACTGCACTCCAGCCTGGGTGACAGAGCAAGACTCCATCGCACCAAAAAAAGAAAAGAAAAGAAAAGAAAAAGAAATTAGATAAAGAGAGAGTGGGAAGGGGAGAAGAGGGGAGGGAGGGGGAGAGAATTCCTATGAATATAATTTGGTCAGTTACTATAACACGGGCATAAGTGTCACTAATAACAATAATATAACATCAACAACAATGGTAATGGTAATAAAGATGAACACTTATTGAGAGTTTCCCAAATGCCAGATCCTTTGCTAAATGTTTTACATTTAACACTGAATCCTGATAACCACTATCAAGTAAATACTATTATTATCCCCCAACTTACAGATGCAAAACTAATTAAATTAAGTGATTTAAGAATTACTCAAATTACAGTATGTGGATGCAACGTAGGCGTTTCTGACTATGGCAGACTGTCTTCACCACTTGGCTAAGCAGCCATCTCAACAGGCAGACAGGCAGTGCTCACTTAAGCACCACCAGAGGAAAGGGTGCCTGACTCAAAGGAATCTGAGCAGCACTACTCTGCTCATGAAAATATGTACTTTTTCCTTTTTTTCTTTTTTTTTTTTGAGACAGAGGCTTGCTCTGTCATCCAGGCTGGAGTGCAGTGGCGTATTCTTGGCTCACTGCAACCTCCGCCTCCCAGGTTCAAGTGATTCTTCTGTCTCGGCCTCCCAAATAGCTGGGACTACAGGCACACGCCACCATACCCGGGTAAATTTTTTTTGCAGCTTGAGTAGAGACAGGGTTTTGCCATGTTGGCCAGGCCAGGCTGGTCTTGAATTCTTGACCTCAGGTGATCCGCCCACCTCGGCCTCACAAAGTGCTGAGATTACAGATGTGAGCCACTGCACTCAGCCTACTTATGAAAATATGTACTTTTTCAAGGCAACACCTCTTCTGATCCCATGCTCACCATGAAACTTCTGGTTTGTTCTGACTCCCATGTGCCCTACCTATAGGAAAATCTTGGCCTGGGCAGAGGGCACACATACCTGGGACCCTTGGCAGTCTCTTACTGCTTATAAATTACTAAATTCGGCCAAGCACAGTGGCTCACGCCTGTAATCCCAGCACTTTGGGAGGCCAAGGCAGGAGGATCACAAGGTCAGGAGACAGAGACCATCCTGGTCAACAGGGTGAAACTCCGTCTCTACTAAAATACAAAAAAATTAGCTGGGTGTGGTGGTGTGCGCCTGTAGTCCCAGCTACTTGGGAGGCTGAGGCAGGGGAATCACCGGAACCAGGGAGGTAGAGATTGCACCGAGCCGAGATCATGCCACTGTACTCTAGCCTGGTGACAGAGCAAGTCTCCAACTCAAAAAAAGCCAAAACAAAGAAAATCACTAAACTTGGGTCCTGGGTTTGCACATCATTATTAGCAAGCTAGATTAAATCAGCTCTTCCCATGACATGCGATGTTTGAGTCTGACTCTTGCACTCTGGACTGTGTTGATTTCATCAGGGTAAAGATGCCCCAGGCAGTGGCCATACCCAGCTGAACCCCTCGTCTCATCACCTCCTTCAAGCCTCTACAGCATAAACTTTTAAAATTGGAGAGAATTTTCTATCTCCCCTTAAATTCCATAAGGACTCACAGCCTCTCTTGAAAAACTGTTTTGAATCTCAGAATGAATGATAGACAGGGAATTCCAATAGCTTTGATAAACTATTGCTATAATGAACACCAATATTTTCCTAAGGGAATAACTCATTTTCCTATTTTTATTCTTATATTTTATTATTATTTTTTGAGACAAAGTCTCACTCTGTCACCCAGGCTGGAGTACAGTGGTTAGATCTTGGCTCACTGCAACCTTTGCCTCCTGTATTCAAGCGATTCCCTGCCTCAGCCTCCCACGTAGCTGGGATTACAGGCGCCACCATCATGTCCGGCTAATTTTTGTATTTTTAGTAGAGACGAGGTTTCACCATCTTGGCGAGGCTGGTCTTGAACTCCTGACCTCGTGATCCACCCACCTCAGCCTCCCAAAGTGCTGAGATTACAGGTGTGAGCCACCACACCCGGCCTTTTTTCCCATTTTTAAAAGTTACTTTCTGTAGTTCAAAAAAGGTGAATTTAGAAGAAAGTTAGCAACCTACGTTAACTACATTGGTTATATGTATATTAACCATTTTGTTTTTAATTTAATATAAAATATCTTAGACACCTATAAAAATATGAAGGCTAAAAATACAAACAAACCAAAAAACATACCCATATACCTTGTGTAAGAAATACTACCCATATACCCAGTGTAAGAAATCCCAGCACTTTGGAAGGCCAAGGCAGGTGGATCATCTGAGGTCAGGTGTTCGAGACCAACCTGGCCAACATGGTGAAACCTCGTCTCTCCTAAAGATACAAAAATTAGCAGGGTGTGCTAGCAGGCACCTGTAACCTCAGCTACTAGAGAGGCTGAGGCAGGAGAATTGCTTGAACCCAGGAAGTGGAAGTTGCAGTGAGCCAAGATGGTGCCACTGCACTCCAGCCTGGGCAACAGAGCAAGACTCCATCTCAAAAAAAAAAAAAAGAAAAGAAGAAATACTACTGATATAGCTGAAACCCCTGGATATAATGTTACAATAATATTATTGTGCAGCCCTTATAATTGTCTTTATAGGGCCCGGCACAGTGGCTCACGCCTATAATCCCAGCACTTTGGGAGGCTGAAGTGGGTGGATCACCTGAGGTAGGAGTTAGAGACCACGTGGGACAACATGGTGAAACCCCACCTCTATTAAAAAAAAAAAAAAATTAGCCAGTCATGGTGGTAGGCTCCTGTAATCCCAGCTACTCGGGAGGCTGAGGCAGGAGAATCACTTGAACCTGGGAGGCAGAGGTTGCAGTGAGCCGAGATTGCACCATTGCACCTCAACCTTGGCGACGAGCAAAACTCCATCTCAAAAGAAAAAAAAAAACTGTCATTTTAGAAGTAAAATGGTATTCAATTAAGCAAGAAGAGTAAAGACTTTTCTCTCCACTTACATTTGGACAGGAGCAAAGCTTTTCACCCCAATCTGCATGCTATGATAATTCCAGATTTGCTTGGTGGGAGAACAGTGCAAGAAACCAACATACCAACATTTCTTAGTGTGAATCATACACAGACTATACGTACAAACTAGAAACAGGTGTGACCCCATTCAGATTATTTCTGAACAGTCATTTGATAAGATTAGGCCTGATGCCTGAGCCATCTGTTTATATGCTACAGAGCAGAGCTTCTGGGGCTTTCAAAGCAAAAGTTTGCTACACAAACTTTCTAACCATGACTGTTATTAAATATTGGAAATTGTGGAACAGATTCTCCAAGGGCAAAACATTTTCTAGGGACCATGCCTGTTTCCTCTTCTGTTTAAACACAGGCTCAAAATATACCCAGAGCTATATAAAGTTACTTATTCCCTGAGACTGATAACTTCTAACAAAGGATGGCAATTTCTGTGGACTTATTAACAGAAGGAAATCAATGCCTGTGGGTTCAGTTCTCCCTGTATTTACTGAACACATTCCACACCTGGTACAAAAATAAATAAACCATAGTTCCTCAAAAAGTTGACTCTCTAGGGGTTATAGATAGACCTGGTGCATGAGGAAGAAAATTACAGGAAGAAGAAACCACAATAGAAAAAAGAAAAAAAGTCAAAGCAAGCCAAAAAAATAAAATAAAATAAAATAAGCCACTAAGCCAGGCAAGGTGCCACACACCTGTAATCCTACCTGCTCAGGAGGTGAAGATAACTAGAGGAAAGAACTTTAAGACCACCCTGGGCAATATACCAAGACTCCATCTCAAAAATGCAAGTTAAAAAAACAAATTAGCTGGGTGTGGTGGTGTGCACCTATAGTCCCAGCTCTTGGCAGGCTGGGCAAAAGGGTAACTTGAGCCCAGGAGTTTGAGGCTGCAGTGAGCTATGATGGTGCCACTGTACTCCAGCCTGGGTGATGGAGTGAGACCCCATCCCTAAAAAAAATAAATGCAAGTAAACAGGGACTGGTTGCTGAGGCCTGCTGCTCCGGTTTTCTTTCGTCTTCTTGAGCAGTTCCATCTCAGTTTCCTTCCAACACTCTCCCCTCTTCTAATCTCACCATGAGGGGTCTGTGATGTCCTTTTTCTCCCCCTAGAGAAGCTCATACCCTCTTCTGGCTTTAATGAACTCACTTAGGCTGATGCTTCCCAATCTCTTTCCTCCAACCTGGATCTCATGCCTGAACTCCAGACCAGCAGATCCATCTGTCTATTCAACACCTCTAATTGGCAACTGAAACTCAGTATTTCCAAAATTGAACTCACCACACGCTTCTCCTTGCCCCTAATAGATCTACTCTTCCTTTCACGTTTCGTCTCTGTTACAGCTCCACCATCTACTGAAAACCTGAATATCAACATGAACCCATACAAACCCTTCCCTATTACTTCGTAGGTAGGTCCTGAATATCTGCAGATTCCAACCACCTCTCTCCAACCCTATCCAACTCTAGGTGGCTACCATCTGTACCTGAACCAATTCTCTCCAATCATTCCCCAAAGGGCTCACTCTTCACAAAGACAATCGTACCACACCTGTTTACACCCTTCATTAACTTTCCCACCACCCTCAGGATAAGTATAAGTCCTTTAACAAAAAATCCTCATTGTGTGGCCCTTGGGTCAGGCAGACCAGCTGTGTCCATGTCTTTGGCCCTGTGCAGTTCTCTTTGTTGGAACACTCTTCTAGCCCCTGATAGGACTCCCTTGTCCCATCCTCAGGTCACAGCTCAGAATCACCCTCCCTGAGCCGCCTTCTTTTTGCTGCACCTCCTCTGGCCTATAGCACACCCTCTACTTCCCTATTCACAGCATGCATCACACCTGTTTTGTTATTGGTAACAACACTAAGGTAAGCTTCCAAGTGTATGTGCTTGGTACTTACGGGTCCTCAGTATTTAATGATCATATCAAAGACTGGATGGTCACCAGGGGCAAAGTTCATCTATTCCTGACTTTTTAAGTGGAATAAGCAGTTTATCTAACTTTCCTTTACCCCAGAACCAGATAGCCAAAGGTAGGGAGGATCAAAGATTTAATTAGAGGCCTTTCTTCACAGGCCTTGCATAGTATTTTAAATTTAAGATATTATATAGATACATGAGTACTCCATAACTTCCTACCAACTAGATTAGGGGTTTCCTGGGCAAACCTCCCTATGAGTATTCTAACAGACTAGTTAGTAGAGCTTATGGCCTTATGCTACTCTGAGAATTAGGTGTCACAGTCATTCCCAGGGTTCAGATAGAGAACTGGGGCTCAGAGATATCACGTAACTTGCCCAAGGTAACAGAAGCAGATGGTGAGGAAACTAGAACTCAAACTAAGTTCAGGCAATATGTCTCTAGAACCTTGATCTGGCCTGTAAGAATAGAGTCAATGAATTTTTGGTTTACTCAATGAATGTTGAAGGAATGAAGTCAGGACATGTTGGCACACGCCTATAGCAGGAGGATCGCTTAAGCCTATGAGTTGAGACCAACCTGGGCAACATAACCAGACCTTGTCTCTAAAAAAATAGAAGTGAACAAAAAAAAGAAAGAATGAAGTCAGAAAACTGTACTAGAGATCAGGAATACCCTTGGGAGTATATTAGAAAATGGAAACTTGAATAACTCAAAGTGCATTCACATTTGATTTTGGATTACGTTGGGGGAAAATATAAATATATTCAAAACTCAGGCACTATAAGTTCTTAGAGGGCACCCCCAACGGAAGACTTCTTGCTGTAATCTGTTCCTGCCTCATAAGGGGACTTGCAGACTCAACTCAGACATCTCAGGCAGGGGGACACAGTGAGTACCCAGGGGGCCAGAACACACAGCCAGCATGGGGGACACAGAAGCCTGCAATGTCTTTTTTTTTTTTTTTTTTTTTTTGAGAGGGAGTTCCACTCTTGTCCAGGCTGGACATTTCAGCTCACTGCAACCTCCCCCTCCTCGGTTCAAGTGATTCTCCTGCCTCAGCGTCCCGAGTAGTTGGGATTACAGGCGCATGCCATCACACCCAGCTAATTTTTTGTATTTTTAGTAGAGATGGGGTTTCACCATGTTGGCCAGGCTGGTCTCCAACTCGTGACCTAAGGTGATCCACCCGCCTCGGCCTTCCAAAGTGCTGGGATTACAGGCGTGAGCCACCGCGCCCGGCCTGCAGTGTTTTTAGGTGGCTTACCTCCCGCAGCTCCAGCCTCTGGGCCACAGCTTCGAGGCTCTCCTGGCCAGTGCTCTCCACCGACAGAGTGAATTCCACAAACTCGTTATTGAGCAGCTGGATCCGGGCAACCAGGCAGCTCTTGCTGGACACCGTGTAGCGCCGGGTGCGTTTCAGTTTCAACCCAAATGGCAGTGGCATCTTCTTCTCAAGAGTGTAGGAGCAAAGAGGGAAAAGCTACCCCCACCAAAGCGATCCTCTCCAGACGGGACGAACGCTGTCCAGCCTCCAGCTGCTCACCCAGCAGCCGCTGCCGCCATTAAAAAGCAACAGAGTCTCCAACGGCCCGGAGAAGGGAGCATCGACGCCAGCGCTGGTGAAGAGGAACGCCAAGAGTTACTTAAACAAAGGTAACGCCGGGCTTTGCTTATACAAAGAAAAGTCAATCAAGCTGTGTCCAAAGAGTAAGCCGTCCCTCTCCGATGGAGAAAGAAGGCACTAATAGGACCCGGGTGGCAGGGTGGAATTTTATCTCAGAGGTGCGTTGGGCCCAGGGTCAGGCTCCACCCTTCACTTTAGCCTACAAATAGTGATAGCAAACTGTGGCTATCCTCAGGATTAAATGAGATAATGGCCAGCACTACTGTAATCTCAAATTTACTAGTTAGCATTCGTAGTCCTCCTCCTATTTTGGATAAGATTGTTTTTCGTAAGTAACTCTTTCGGGCTGTAATACTACCAATGTCAGAGTTCTTTAATCCTTAAATGAGAAAAGTGCAAAATACCCCCAAAAGAACTAGGTTCCAGCCCCAATCCCTTTAGAAAATTAACCCTGAAGGCAAAGGGGAGGAATAATCCCCACTAAGAATGGCAGGTGTGTGGTTCAAACACGGTGAGATGCCTAACAAGCGCTTGTGGAAGTATTTCCGCCATCAAATTGGTTTACTGATAAACATCATAAAAGACCCTACAAATGCTCCTTATCCAATTACCACTAGAAGAGTGGCAGTTCTGAAAAGCGAGGCCCCCGCCCCTCTCCAGGGTGGGGACGCTCAAGCAAGCCTTCACCTAAGCGGGGCCGCGACCCAGAAGAGGAGGCGGGCGAGGCCTTCCACGCCATCCTGAGTTAATCAGCGGCCCGGGGTCAGCAAACCCAAGAAGCCCACGGGGCCCTGGAGAGCTCACGCCCCGGCTTCTCCCGCGTCCTCTCCTCGGGAAGAGCACGCGGCGTTGCCAGGCCAACCGGTAGCCTCTGGAGGCTCCGGAACTCTCGTTCTGCAGCCCGCGTTCCTGGACGGACGCGCTCTGAAAGGGACCCGTCCCTCTGCTCCCGGAGGGGGACATTTAAAGGGACCAGCGCGAGACCTACAGGCAGTGGAAAGATTGGGCTGGCCCCGTGCGATGCCCGCTTTGGAGCCACAGCACCCCGAAATACGCTACTTAACGTGTTTCACAGAGCGGGGTCTCGCTCCGCCACCCAGGCTGGAGTGCAGTGGCGCCATCGTAGCTCACCGCAGCCTCGAACACCTGGGCTCAAGCGATCCTCCAGCCTTAGCCTCCCGACTAGCTGGGACCACAGGCGCGCGCCACCACGCCGGGCTCTAACAGAGTTTTTAACCAGACCAGTTGATGGTAACTTCTGGGCCGAGACAAATGAGGGCGAGCACCAGCTGAGGATTTTTTTTATTATTTCACTGGTAAAGCTTATAACAGCTGGGGATTTTATATCAGCTGAATTAGTTTTTTCCCCCTAAACAAGTCTACAAAATCCCGGGTATTTCCAGGGTCCTGGGACGGTTCCCCCACCTTCCTTCTTCTGAGCAGAGGTTGCCTGCTGGGGATGAATCGTTTAGCGAGAACCAGCTATGGCTGGCTACGCTGAGCTCGGGCCCGGGACCGCGCGGAGGGGCAGGATGTGCCCCCGGCCCTCTCATCTGGCAGGCAGAACCCAGGCTTCAGAAAGAGAAGCGACTTCGCAATTTCACGCTAGGACAGGCTGGGCTGTGAAACGATAACAAACTCCACACTCCCAGTCCTCTGCTAGGTCCTGCTCTCCTACTGCGTCTCAGGCCCAGAGGCGATGGGCACTCAGGGTTAGGGAATGGCAGAGCTGGAGAAAAGAGTTCGGCTACTACCCTCGGCTTTGCCAAACTTAACATTTTGAAATTCCATTCCACAACTGTGTATTGCCTCTCTGGGTACAAGACAGCGTAATGAGCATCGTGAGAAATCTAAGACGAATCCTAAGCCGTCGCTGTCTTTAAGGAGATTACAACCATGCTATAATTACATACAGAGCTGTATCTCTAATAAGGACCCAACCACGGTTTTATCTGGCTAGTTTTTTTGTTTTGAGCTCTGGTTATTCCCCATACCCAGGAAAATCAAAATGTTAAAAACAAGGGATAGGGGGAAGGCCAGAGGAAAAAAACAAAGCTGGAACTACCTAAAGCACTGTGTTAATTAACAGCATTTGCTGAGTGCTTTCTGTAGGTAAAAGCACCACACCATGGAGGGAAACAAAATAAATATTAAAAGATACGGTTTCCACTTCCAGTACGTCTCAATGCTCTTTGCTGTTCAAGGGGTATAAACTAAGCAAAGCAAGATGAAAAAAAATTAGCAAATGAGAACCTTAAATAATAAGCTTTTAACCAGAAAACTGATAAACCCGGAGTGTCAATAGTTAAGGATTATAAATATCATGCATACTAAACGCCCTTTCATGAGATCAGATGGTGGGTTTAAATTTTATATAAAAATTATGGTAACTGGAAACTAAACGGATTAAGTAGTGTAGACGAAAAGACAAGATATAGCATATGTGTAAAGATCAATATTTGTATTAGGTGCCATTCAAATATGGTAGACTTTTCACTACATAGAACTATGCCTTGAAAGCAATAGATACTACACTGTAACTTATTAACTTAAGTTCTGATTAAGCAAACTCAGTAAAACTTTCAATTGTCTCTCAGATTTGAAATGTATTACAGCATCAGGGATAAAGGAAAAGTCAAAGTTATCTCTTATTTTGATTGATGAAATTGAAAAAGTTGCTGTGTGTGTGTGTGTGTGTGTGTGTGTGTGTGTGTGTGTGTGTGGTGCACCCCCTCCCACAAGATGTAACCATAAGAATGCCTTGCTTTTTGCTTATTTATATAAAACCCACTATGCTAAAACAGTGTTTTTGTTTAATAATTTACAAACTGATCAATGATTTACACATCTTAATTTTCAGTAATATTCAGTATTTGCTGCCAAATGATATAATACAATTATGAATGTCTGAAGGTAATAAAACCAAGAGGAGTAGAAATTTAAGAGTTCTTTGGGGAGGTCTGTTTCAGGTATAAAATAATATGCAATAATCTGGAAATGGTTGGGTCTGGAATTATAATTTACTAAATTAAACATAATTCATAAACAGCTATTAAAGGAAAACTAGGATAACTTTCTCTACAAAATCTGTTTTGTAGTAAGTAAACGGATACATACTAGATTCTGCTTCAGTACAAGTTTACAAAAGGCAGTCTGAACTATTTGTGAATTCATTTTAATTTTCCCTCACTACATCCCCTTCCAAAAGTTTCTCAAATACACTTTACCTCTGAATCTTACAGCGTGTCCCCTTTCCTGCTAAGGTGCTTACCACACGTAATTTTGCCAATGTTGCTTTAAAATAAAATGAACACTAAAAGGAGAGAGTATGTGACATATTTAGAGTAATATCTATAGCATTAAATCAAACCCATGCTTCTCACGGAGAAAACATTTGTGCGTAGATGCTCCAGAATAAAATGCCCTAGAAACAAAACGGACAGCTATATTCAGAGTAAAATTACTCTCGTATTCCAAACTTAAAATAATAAACTGTCAGCAACTAAGAGGCGTACAGCAGTTGTCACTTGGAGCACATGAATGTTTTCAATGTGTTTGCGAGCATACGCTATTATTATAAGGCTTTCTCAGCAAAAAAGAAAATAGGACGAACATGCCAAGAGCGGCCAATCTAATCAGGATTTGCAGAAATCACAAGTCGGAATTTGCAGATCCAAGAATTCTCTTCCAGAGTAAACACTCTACTCCAAAAACAAACCCAGGCGTTACCAAACAGCCCTTCCTTGCGCCCCTTCTCGCCAAAGTTATCTGGCGAATTTCACGTTTACATATTCTGAGAGGCACAAATATGCCTAACAAATTTAAAACCTCGGTCCAGAATTAACCCGCAACAATCGGCCAGGGCGTTCAGAATAGAAGTTCCAGATCCCTTTTAGAAATTACTCAAGTACGTGGGAGCGAATCTGGAAAAGCAAAACTTTTCTCTTTGTTACGCTCCCGCTACGGGTCTGGCAGCCGCGCCCCATCCTCCGGGACTCCGGGGCCGCGGGCGCGCTCCGGGGTCCCGGCGAGCGGACACACCCCACCGCTCGTGCCGGCGCCCGCCCCCTCCCGCCGGCAAAGCCCAGTACCCTCACCTGCTCCCGCTCCCGCATCCTCCGGGCCGTGCGCACCGCTCAGCGGCCCGCCTCCCGGGGCCCCGCACCGCGGCCGCCGCAGCCGCGCCCGCACGCCAGCCCGCGCCGCACCGCGCTCATGGGGCTCTCACGCCTCACTTCCTGTCTCCAAAAACCCGACCCGCAGACCATTCCCCTGGGCAGAGTCCGGCTGTGGCGACGGCAAGGGGCGAGGCCTGGGGGTGGGACCTGCCGGCGAGTAGCGCCGCACAAAGAAGCCCTGCGGGGGCGGGGGGGAGGCAGGAGGACGGACGGACGGACGTTCGGACCGACGCGGGGGACGCGCGGCCGGAGCAGCGGGGCGGCCGGGCCGGGCGTCCCCTCCCCCCTGGGTCGGGCGGGCGGATCCAGGGAGGCGGCGGCGGCCCGTGACCTCAGAGAGTTGGAATGCGGGCAGCCGCGCGGGGGAGGCGCGGACAGCTGCGCCCGGCCGCCGGGGAGGGGGCGCGCCGCAGCTTTTTTTAATCGTATGACCACTTATTTTAAGAGTTTCCAAATAAAACAAGGCTTTTAATAAAATGAGAGGAGGGGGTGTTATTTAGGTTCCAGATAAAGGGGTTTATTCTGTGTTATTAGGTAGGTTGTAAAATGCTGTTATTGATGGTTCGTTTACTCTGGGATGTTTCTGAAGACTATTGGAATACATTACTTCTTTTCCTTCTTGCTCCTAAGGTTATGCCCCATATAACTAGACACTTCCAGTATTGGGTGGGAAAGCCCCCCCCCCCCCCCAACAAAAATGGTTCATATGCCTCAAATAACCTGTCAGTCCCCAAAAGAGAGCTGTCTGCTTATATAATACGGAGCAGAGCTGTTAAGAGTGGAGAGTCGACTAAGTTGTCTGGGTTCAAATCGGGTGGGTGGATCCGGGGGAGACGGATCCTGGGTTCAAATCCCAGCTCCGACATTTACTAGCTAGGTGACCTTGTGCAAATTTCTTAACTTCTCTGTAACTGTTTCCTCTCCTAGAAAACGGGGGATAATATTAAACAATATCTTTGCACCGCAGAGGGGGGGGGAAAAAGAAATACTAAGCAATATCCAATAACTTGTGTAAAATATATATGAAATGTTTCGTTTAATTAACGTTTATTACACAGTATTCTTGCACTGCATTATTATTACTATATTGCAACACCTAAGCTAAGGAATAAAACTGTGTGACACTAACACTATTACAACAGAGTATAAGATCTTTTTTTAGCATGTGGAACAGAGAACCTTTTATGTAAATTTTAATTTCAATGATTTTGTTTTAATGCTGTTGTTTCTGGAAAGCTTTTTCAAGTATTATATTTCATTTAAATCTCATTTTCTTCAACAATTAACAAAAACTTTTTTTTTTTTTTTTGAGACAGAGTCTCCTCTGTCGCCCAGGCTACAATGCAATGGCGTGATCTCCACTCACTGCAACCTCTGCCTCTTGGGTTCAAGTGATTCTACTGCGTCAGCCTCCCAAGTAGATGGGATTACAGGTGCCTGCCACCACACCTGGCTAATTGTTGTATTTTTAGTAGAGACAGGGTTTCACCATGTTGGCCAAGCTGGTCTCAAACTCCTGACCTCAGGACATCCACCCTCCTCAGCCTCCCAAAGTGCTGGGATTACAGGAATGGGCCAACAAAAACTTTTGAAATACTTATCTATGAATGACATGTGGTCCCTGCACAACAAGGACTTTTGGTCTAGTGGGTGATAAACGCACCTGCACACCACACACACAGAGCAAGGCCAAAGTGAGGAGCATTGTCACAGAGGTATGAGTTATATCCAAGAGCAAAGCCCAGCAACGTGCATCTTGGGTCATTTACCTAAAGGCAATAAGATTGTGTTTCTAAGGGAAAAAACAGATCAATTCTGTTTGTAATTGATATTTCAACTGAACTTTATGAGGGGGTCAATTTGTGTGTGCAGAAAGAAAGATCTGAAAAGAAGTCACTTTGCTGGCTTCCCAAGCTAGAAGAATTGGAATCATGTGTGACTTCTCGCATTCTCATCTCCAGCGTGTCATCAAGACCTGGTATTTCCTCCTCCTTTGAAATGCCTCATGAATTCTTTCTTTCCTTTCTGTTCCCCTCTGGAACGTTCTAAATCCAAACCGTCATCATTTTACATCCAATTATTGCAACAAGGGTGGTCTCCTAGCATCTGGTTTCTCAGTTCTCTCTTACTTCCTTGCTAATACCAGGCTTCCCTCTCTTATCACTCCTAATGGACTCCCAAGGTTAATGTCTTCTGCCTGACCTTTAGGGACTTTCCAAACCAGTCTCCTTGACCACTCATATCGCTTTCTGCCCCTATCAAGCTTTGACCCTCACCAGCAGCCCCTCCTGTCCTCCTTCCATTTGTCTAAGCCTTCTGCTTCTCTCCAAATAAGACTCTGCTTCCAGGATGACTTTCTAGTCACACCATTCCACAGTGATCTCCACACTTGGCAAGAACTTTAAAAGTTGTTCCATGAAGGCTTCTTTTATATCTCCTTGAATTTCCAGGACAGTACTGGGCAAAGATAGGCACTAAATAAAAACTTGTTAATTGAATCAGGAAGAAAATAAAAGAATTTTTAAAACAGAAAATGACCGTAAAACCCAAGAGATGTTAGACAACTGAGTTGAACTTCCTCCCTCACAGTCCGCAGATGTCATTTACTAACCAAGTACCTAAGCCCTGTTTTCCCTCAACCATGTTAATTTGGCAGGAACATTCATGACAAGGCACTTGAATAACGCCTTCAAAGTATTAGACATAAAATTATTATTAGCTTGCGTTTCATATCTAAGGAAGTGAGATAATTTATATGGTTCCACCCCCAAAGATACACAAGGGTATAAGTACAAAGTCCCCTTCTCACTCTGCCTGCTAGATACCCAGCCCTTCTCCTGGGGAGTAACCAGTGTTCCATCATTCCTCTGTAGCCTTATAGAGATGTTCTGTAGAGATACAAGCAACTACATATATGTATCTTTACCCCACCTCTTGTTATCTAGAAGGTGGCATATTTATACGTTTATACTGGAAGTTAATTCTTACTAAAATAAATAAGTTAAAACATAAAAAGAAAGCCCAGCATATAAAATGATGAAAGACAAAAAGATTAAAGGAAAAGAGGCCAGGCATGGTGGCTCAATCCTGTAATCCCACACTCTGGGAAGCTGAGGCAAGCAGATCATCTGAGGTCAGGATTTCAAGACCAGCCTGGCCAACATGGCGAAACCCCATCTCTACTAAAAATACAAAAATTTTGCACATGTACCCAAGAACTTAAAATAAAATAAAAATACAAAAATTAGCTGGGCATGGTAGAGCACGCCTGTAGTCCCAGCTACTGGGGAGGCTGAGGCATGAGAATCGCTTGAGCCTGGGAAGCGCAGGTTGTGGTGAGCCGAGAGATCGTGCCACTGCACTCCAGCCTGGGTGACAGAGCAAGACTCTGTCTGAAAAAAAAAAAAAAAAAGGAAATTGTGGTTTGGTTTGGTGGGTGCATTGACTAGTGTTTTCTTAGAATTTCAAAAGTTAATCTGTTTTGATAGCATGGTAAATACCCATTGTATAAATTATCATCATCTGCAAAAAAACAAATTGAATGAATGCCCTGTCACACAAAGATAATGACCCCTGAGGAAGGGGATAGTGAGGGCTAGAACTAGAAATGTGAAGTTTGGTCTCTGAATCTGCACTTTAAGTTTTGCCTACCACACTCAACACTGTGTCACATGCAACACCTTTTCAGTTATAAAATAGTGATAATTTTATGGATAGATTCCCCTGAACATCAGAGAAATGATGATGTTGGCAATGTGTTTGTTTAAATAGAGGAGAATGTCTGCCTTGGTAGTAAGTGACTGCTGTGACTGTAATTCCCAACACTTAGGAACTTTGATCCAAGTGTGTCTATGCTATGTGATAATCACTATTGGAAAACATTTGTCCATTCAGCCCACATATAGAAGCCAGGTGCTGCAAGGAGACAGGTAAATAGATACATACCCCTATCCTCAAATACTCAGCATGGGAACAGGTGAATATGTAATTGTAGCAGGTGAGGAAATTTATACATGGTTATACTGTATAGTCTGAATGGACTGGTAATGTCTGTTTAATCACTGTCATCAGCTTCTGCTTGAGTCTGGAAGGACAACAAAAGATTGACTGAGCACTCGAAGAAAAGCAAAGCTTTGGGTCGGGCACAGTGGCTCATGCCTGTAATCCCAGCACTTTGGGAGGCCAAGGTGGGCAGATCACGAGGTCAAGAGATTAAGACCATCCTGGCCAACATGGTGAAACCCCATTTCTACTAAAAAGACAAAAATTAGCTGGGCGTGGTGGTGCGCACCTGTAGTCCCAGATACTTGGGAGGCTGAGGCAGGAGAACTGCTTGAACCTGGGAGTTGGAAGTTGCAGTGAGCCGAGATTGCACCACTGGTGACAGAGCCAGACTCCATCTCAAAAAAACAACAACAAAAAGAAAAGCTTTGCAGGCAGGCAGGACACCCCCAACCCCCTTTCCCCCACCCCCCCCACTGCTTCTACACACACACACACACACACACACGTGCGCACCCCGAACAATGTGCAACATCTAGCTGAAATGCAACCTGAGAAGAAACTGCAGGCGTGGTGGAGGGCAATGTTGGAAGACTCATGGCTCCATGGAGATGGGGTGGGTACTCAGCCCTTCTGACTTCAAAGCCAATGCTCTTTTCAGTCATCTTCTCTTTTTGGAAGATAGCCCAGAGCCCTCTTAGCTGGCACTTTGGTTTGTTGAAATCTGGTCTTCATACTATCCCCTAGAGGAAAATATGTTTCGCCTGAATCAGAGAACATTTCCAAGCTGGGAAAAAAAAATGTCCAGCTTAGTCTTTTCCAAGCCTAGCACTCCTACTCCCCTCTAATGGCTTCTCTTAGGGCATCATCATGAACATTTTCAGGATGTGATGTAGTTTGTGAAGCCGCAGTTTACAGGGAAGTGCCTGAAATTGCATTGGATCACCAAATACCATTGGTTTAGTGGTGTTGCCCCACCTGTGATCCAGACATTGTAACATCTTAGATCTAAGGGTGGGAGGTCTCAAGCAGCCTTCCAGTCTCTATTCCATAGTTGTCCTAAAAGTTAGCTCATTGTCCTAAAAGTTAACACTTTCTTGAATATATTTTTATAAGTTTCCCTACTCTGAATATGCTTTAATGAAAACATTACTTTTTATTAAATTTATTTTCAATATTATGTAAATATTGACTGAGAATTGGGTACCCAGTAATGGTAAAACAAGTGTTTTTGTTCTTAGTTCTGAAACGGTTGGTAAAGGAATAAAAGCAATTCATCTGTCTTTTGGATTGTGAGTGTCATGAAAGCAGGGACTTGATCTTGCTCCTCTTTGTGCTCTGGCTCCTGGCACAGTATCTGGCCCAGTGTAGGTACTTAATTTTTAATCAGCAAGTTAGTGCTGCTATGAGCCAGGCACAGTTCAATATGCTTCACAATTATTAACTTATTTCAACCTTATAGTAACCCTTTGCAGGTGAAAGTAGTATCATACCTTATCAGTCACAGATAAGGAAACTGAGGCACAGAGATGAGAAGCAATTTGCCTAAGGTCTCAGAAGGAGTGGCAGAGCCAAGATTCAGACCAGACAGTCTGGCTGCAGTGCCCTTGTTCTCTGTCATTCTGCTCTGTTGCCTGTCATCAATGTTGAATGAGTGTATGATCACTGGATTTATCCTTGAGGAATGCTTTTGTAAATTAGGTCTTTAATTTCTTTTACCCCATAAATATTTAATGAGTGCTTATTGTGTGTCCAGCATCCTGAAAGAAAGGTTGGAGAAATATAAAGCCCTACAGAGAGTTTATAATTTTAATTTTGTTAGGGAAGACACACACACACACACACATACACACACACACACACACAAAATAACACAATAGACAGTATATTATTATACTAATAGCTTCCATATAGATGCCATAGGAATTCAGAAGAAAGGATATTAGATTGCTGGGCGTGGTGGCTCATGCCTGTAATCCTAGCACTTTGGGAGGCTGAGGTGGGTGGATCACCTGAGGTCAGGAGTTCAAAACCAGCCTGGCCATCATGGTGAAACCCCATCTTTAAAAAAAAAAGAAAAAAAATTAAAAAAAAAAAAGAAACAATATTAGATTATTAAAGGACCATATCACAGACCCTAGGTAGCCCCACAACTCCTGCTCCTGCTGTCCACACACTGTACAACCTGCTCCTGACCCCTATTGTGGATTGCTCAGGTAATAAATATGGCAAAAATGAGAGGTTTGACAGATGTAATTATAGTCATAAATCAGTTGATTTTGGGGTCAGGTCCTGGGTGGGCCTAACTTAGATAAAAGCCCTTGGCTGGTCTCAATTTTCTGGTCTCAAGTGATCCTCCCACCTCTACTTAACTGATTTGAAATTACAGGAATGAGCCACTGTGCCTGGCCTTCACTAGCTTATGTGAACAGAAATGTTAGAGAACCCTTTGACAAAGAACCATGGGCAGCCTCTAGGACTTGAGGGTGGCTTTCAGATGATAGCCAGAAAAAAATCAGTGTCCTTACAAAGACACAAGAAAATAAATTCTTCTATTTTTTTTTGAGACAAGGTCTCACTCTGTCACCAAGGCTGCAGTACAGTGGCGAGATCTTGGCTCACTGCAACCTCTACCAACCAGGCTCAAGCAATCCTCCCCTCTCAGCTTCCTATGTAGCCAAGACTAGAAGTGCATGACACCATACCTAGCTAACTTTTTGTACTTTTGAAGTGACAGGTTTTTGCCATGTTGCCCAGGCTGGTCACGAACTCCTGGTCTCAAGTGATCCACCAGCCTCAGCCTCCCAAACTGCTGGGATTACAGGCATGAGTTACCGTACTTAGTTGGAAATGAATTCTAGCTAACAACCTGAATGAGCCTGAACATAGAAACTCAGTCAAGCCTTCAGATGAGAACACAGCCTCCCTGACACCTCAATTGTAGCCTTCTGAGAGCCTGAGCAGAGGACCCAGTGAAGTTGACCCAAGGAAACCATGAGATGATAAACATTTGTGTTTTAAGTTGCTAAACTTGTGTTCATTTGTTATGCAGTAATGGATAACAGACATCACTCTCAGGAATTGGTGGATATAAGGGAGAAAGAAGATTTCTCTGCGCTGTTTCCCAAGTTTTGTGATCAGGGATAGGGAGAATTCAGTTACTGATATAAATTTGGGAATCAGGAGTAGCAACCTATGAGTGGGGAAAGGGGAGATGAAGATGACTTCTGTTTAAGTGCTGAATTTGAAGAAAATAAAGTAAGAGTAGTCACTTAAAAGTTGGGGGGGCCGGGTGCGGTGGCTCACACCTGTAATCCCAGCACTTTGGGAGGCCGAGGCAGGCTGATCAAGAAGAGGTCAGGAGATCAAGACCATCCTGGCTAACACGGTGAAACCCCGTCTCTACTAAAAATACAAAAAATTAGTGCACGCCTGTAATCCCAGCTACTCGGGAGGCTGAGCCAGGAGAATCGCTTGAACCCGGGAGGTGGAGGTTGCGGTGAGCCAAGATCACGCCACTGCACTCCAGTCTGGCTGACAGAGTGAGACGCCGCCTCAAAAAAAAAAAAGAAAGAAGTTGGGAGTGGGGTTTATGTGAGAATTTAAGGCTGATGGAAAATTCTGTCATTATCAGCAGAGTTGACAACTGAAGTCCCCAGAAAAAAAGTATTGTCCCACGGAGGGTGTTCAGAGGAGCATGGGGATGGGGATTCGTCTCGAGGAGAGGCCACGGGTGGGCCCGGGAGAAGGAAGGCAGAACCAAACCCAGGAGGGGGCCAGGGTAGTGCAGAGTCAAAGAAAAGACTTGACGGATTGGTTCTGTTGCTCTGGACAGTCCATTTTCCCTTCAATGGTAACTACAGTGCAACTTCTAAGAGGCAGACTCCATTTTTCAGGTCAGAAAAGTTGAAATACCTGGACCGATACCATAGTAACAGTAAGTGAAGGCTGGATTTGAACTCGCATCTCATATCATAGCCCAAGATGTTTCTGCTACACATTTAATTCATTCTTACCACCCAAGAGAGAATAAAATGAGTAAGCAGAGGGCCAGCAGAGAGACTAACGAAGGCTCTCCGAGGCATCCGGAAGGCGGAGCGGCAAAGCCGACCGCAAGCGCAAGCCACTGCTCTCCTTACCGGAGCGCAGGTTTGGCGGGTAGAAGGTGTGCGCAGGCGCGGCCCCAGGCGCCTGCGCGCTCACTCCGGCGCGCCGTGCCGGCGGGGGCGGGGATACGCCGTGTGCGCGGCCGGGGGGCGGAGCGGAGGAGGAGGGGGTGGTGGCCGGGCTGCGGGGTAGGATCCCGCTGTAAGCTCGGGTAAGCTACGCGCCGCGCAGTGCTGAGTTCCCGCACGCTGCGGAGCCATGGAGATCGGCACCGAGATCAGCCGCAAGATCCGGGTGAGGCCTGCGCCGGGCGGGGGTGGGAAGCCGGGTCTCGGCGGGCGGGCGGTTGTCAGGAGTAACGGGGACCTTGGGCCCGGGTGGACGCTGCGGCCTGGCAGCCGCCGGACGCTCCTAGCGGGCTGCAGCGCCTCCTGGTCCAGGCCGCCTCGGGCCTGGGGGCATTTGCGGCCTTGGAGCAGGGCTCCGAGGCGGGCGGGCGAGCGGGGCTGCGGCCGAAGTAGCCGCCGGGAAACGGAAGGACGGGTGCAGGCCCGGCGGGAGCCACCACCGCGGCAAGGCGAGCAACTCAGGATCCGCTGCGGGAGGTGGGCGACGCGGAGCCGGAGCGGGGTGTATTGGGGGAGGGCTGGGCCCCTCCCCTCCCCTCCCCTCCCCTCCCCTCCCCCTCCCCCGCCCGGGGGACCCGGGCGGTGCGTGCACCAGCAAAGTGGCCTCAGCGCTGCAGAGTCGGTCTTTTCCTAGAGCCGCGTTTCTCATATGCACGTTTGCTCTTTTTCTCTCAGAGTGCCATTAAGGGGAAATTGCAAGAATTAGGAGCTTATGTTGGTAAGTGTTTTTTTGGTTGTTAGTCTCATGGAATTTTGAGTTTGCAGCTAATTGAATTTTAGGGAGTGCATATTTCTCACTGTGCTTTGGACGTTGAGAGAGACTCCCTTCTATCTTCTTCAAATCTTATACTCCTTCGTTACTTCCTTATCATTCTTTTTGCAACCTTGCTTTTTTTCTCCCAAACCACCTTCTGTTACAATGTTTTGAAATTTAGTTTCCTGCGTTAAGGCTCTGTAATATTTACATAATGTTTAACCAAATTTTATTTTATATTTTTTGCTATTCTCTCTCTCTCTCATTTTAAATTCTAGGGACGGGGTCTCGCTACGTTGCCCAGGCTGGTCTTAACCCCTGGGCCCAAGCGCTCCTCTGGCGTCAGCCTCCCAAGGTGCTGGGAGTGCAGGGATTACTGGTGTGAGCCACCATGCTTGTTTAAGATTTCCTATTCTTGTTACTTTCCTCTTAACATTTGTTTTTAGAACTCTGATTTTGGATGTGAATGTTTGATGCTTTCTGGCATTTGCTTCTGTAAAATGGTTCAGTGAGTTTTATTTTCAGATCTCTTTGTGTTTTCCCTCTTTCTCTCCTCTGAAACAGTAAAGCGTTTTCCTTCACCTTATTCTTTTATAATTTGAGTGTTTACTCTGATCCAGGCACTGTACTTAACTCTTGTATATGCATTAACTCAGAATAATCCCTGCGAGAACACTGGAACGTAAGTGGAAGTATCTTTGACTGTGTAGACAAGGAAACTGAGGATTTGCCTACTTGAGCAAGGTTTTATGGTTTGCCCCCAAAGCTAGTGCCTCCTGTAAAAATAATAGCTACCACTTATGACAGTGGTTCTCAAAGTGTGGGGAGACTCCAAGGGTCTCTGAAGTCAGAACTGTTTTCATAATAGTACTAAGATAGTAACTAAGATGGTATTTGCTCTTTTTCCACTGTGTTGACGTTGGATTGTGTAAAACTAATGATTGGTAAAACTGGTCAACATAGTCACACCATAATAGAGATCGTATTCGAAGCACTCCCCCACTTGTATTTTTTTTAAGCCAATTACATTTAAAATGTCATTGATGAAGATGTGAAGTCCAGGGTTTAAAAAATATTTTTTTGTCTTTTTAGTATTCAGTGTGAGGAAATGGAAATGCTCATAAAACATTTTTATTGTATACTGAAATATGGTTGTTTTAAGGAACATCATTTGAGTTGAGAACTGAGCTAGCCACCTCTTTCATGGAACATCATTTTTAACTTCAAAGACCGACAATCTGGTTACATACACTAGGATATTTGGCAGATATTTACTTGAAAGTGAGCAAAGAAAACAACCCATAGTCTTTGTTGCCAATCACATGTGAGCTTTCAAATGAAAATTAGAATTTTGGAAAAAATCTGAGCCTGCCTCCATGAACTTGACAGCTTCCCAGTACTAAAAAAAATTTCTGATTAAAATCAATGGTGAGATTAAAAAATAATTTTATATTGCATAATGAAATGTATCAAATATGTCAGTGATTTTTGTAGCTCAGTGAACCTGTTTTTGTTTTTTTGTTGTTGTTTTTGTTTTTTGGTTTTTTTTGAGATGGAGTCTCACTTTGTCGCCAGGCTGGAGTGCAGTGGCTTGATCTCAGCTCACTGCAACCTCTACCTCCTGAGTTCAAGTGATACTCCTGCCTCAGCCTCCCAAGTAGCTGGGATTTCAGGTGCACGCCATCATGCCCAGCTGATTTTTGTAGTTTTAGTAGAGACGGAGTTTCACCATGTTGGCCAGGATGGTCTCAATCTGTTGACCTCGTGATCCACCTGCCTCGGCCTCCCAGAGTGCTGGTATTATAGGCATGAGCCACTGCACCTGGCCTGAACCAGTATTTTCTAAATAACCAATGCATAATGTTATAAAATTATGCATGGTTAAAGATTTAAACTGTAGGGTGTGCTAGGCATGGTGGCTCACGCCTATAATCCCAGCACTTTGGGAGGCTGAGGCGAGCAGATCACCTGAGGTCAGGAGTTTGAGAACAGCCTGACCAATATGGTGAAACTCCATCTTTAAAAAATAAAAAATAAATAAATAAACTTTAGGGTGGATCAGTGGACTTCTCTGTAACAGTTCGAAAAGGTCATTGATGTATTTGACATTCCACATTGCTCTAACATTTAGTAAGCTACCACTTGTTTAGTTTTGGTGCAGTGTCACAGAAGGATATCCACCTTATCTGAAAGACTGTCAGAATATTCCTTTCCTTTCCAACTGCGTATCTGTGAGACCAGATTTTCTTCGCATTCTTCAATCATAAGGACAAAGCACAAGATATATAAAAATATGAAACAAGGCCACTCTTTGCACCAAAGTTTTTTTGTTTTGTTTTGTTTTTGAGAAGGGGTTTCACTCTGTCACCTGGGTTAAAGTACAAGGGCAAGATCTCGGCTCACTGCAACCTCCCCCTCCCAGGTTCAAGCAATTCTCCTGCTTCAGCCTCCCAAGTACCTGGGATTACAGGCGCCCACCACCACGCCTAGCTAATTTTTGTGTTTTTAGTAGAGATGGGGTTTCACCATGTTGGCCAGGATGGTCTTGAACTCCTGACCTTACGTGATCCATCCACCTCGGCCTCCCACAGTGTTGGGATTACAGGCGTGAGCCACCACACTTGGCCTAAATTTTTTTTTGGAAAATTTATTTTAATAAAAATAATGTTACTTATATTAATATAATTGGGTTTGTGATTAATATGTGATGGGTGTATTTTTTAATGAATTAAATACTTTAAAAAATTCTCAGTTCTAATTTTGAACACAGTAAATAATAGATAGAACCTGCATAAACCAGAGAAGGGGCCCAAGATTGAGAATTGGTAATTTATGGAGTGCTTACCACCATTTGCTGGGTACTTTCATAAATTATTTGTTGTCAAGATTGTTGTAAGACTAACAGATGAGAGAATTGAGGCTCAGAGAAAATGAAGCTAAACCAAGATTTATTTATTCTATTTTCTCAACACTTGAACTGCATTTTTAATATTTTTCTTTGAAACAGATGTTTGAAAGTACTTTGAATGAACCTTTCTGCCTATGTAGAAATATTACAAGTATTTAAGGTATTAAAAAACCTGGCAGGGCACAGTGGTTCACACCTGTAATCCCAGCACTTTAGAAGGCCGAGGTGGGTGGATCACTTGAGGTCAGGAGTTCGAGACCAGCCTAGCAAACATGGTGAAACCCCATCTCTACTAAAAATACAAACATTAGCCAGCATGGTGACAGTCACCTGTAATCCCAGCTACCCAGGAGTCTGAGGCAGGAGACTCACTTGAACCCGACAGACAGAGGTTGCAGTTAGCCAAGATTGTGCCACTGCACTCCAGCCTGGGAGACAGAGCAAGACTGTCTCAAAAAGAAATCTAATGGAGTTTTGGGGGTGCAGAGCTTAGAGTTCCTAATAACCTTTTGCCTCTTTATCTTGTAACTGAGGGTTTTTTTTTTCTTCTTCACTGTAAGATTCCCACTGTGATGGTGTTTTTTGGCTTTTGGCTTTTTTTTTTTTTTTTTAAATCCTAGACCTCACCCTTATGATCACTATAGGATTACCACTGTGAGGTAAAACAGTGAGTGGAGTTGACATTATTTAATGTTTAAATTGAGTTTTTTAAATGATACGGAGCTTTTGAGTCTATTGTTTATTTGATGTTGCTGCAAGTTTGTTACCCTGAGTACTTGAAACCTGCCTTTACCAAAAATAAAGATGTCCTCCTCTTGAGGAATTAGTGTTATTTTGAAACATTGTAAATTTAAACAAAACTCAGTTCTTTTTCTTGGGGAATGTTCATGTATTTCCTGGAAGCTTCTTTGAAGTTAATAAGCATTATTAAAAAGATTCAAGGAAGCGAATGCACACTCAAGTTTGATTCTATAATTCAGAATGTCTAGTTTTGTAAGTATTAATTCTTAATTTCCATCCTTCTAGTAATTAAAATACCTGTGGAATTAAGAGAAAAAAAATTAAAGCTAAGCTTTTTTGTTCAATATAATTCCACTATCACTCTGAGACTCTAAAGCTTAGAGCTACGTGTATATTTTCAAGCATATCAACTTTAAGAAGAAAGTTTTGAGGAAACAAAGTTTTGATATACCTTTCCTTTTAAATAGATGAAGAACTGCCTGATTACATTATGGTGATGGTGGCCAACAAGAAAGTCAGGACCAAATGACAGAGGATCTGTCCCTGTTTCTAAGGGAACAACACAATTCGATTCACCGTATGGTATGTTTCTGAATTTTTGTGCCTCAGACCAAAGTTTGGCACAAACCAGAGTTGACATCCTGTCTGAAGAATGGTTCTTGGCAGTTGAGTTAGGTTCACTTTGGAGAGGCAGTTTATGAGTGATGAGAGCACAGCCTCTGTATTAGTCCCATTTTCACACTGCTGTAAAGAAATACTTGAGACTGGGTAATTTATAAAAGAAAGAGGTTTAATTGACTCACAGTTCCACATAGCTGGGGAGGCCTCAGGAAACTTATAATCATGGTGGAAGGGGAGGCAAGCACCTTCTTCACAAGTTGCCAGGAAAGAAAAGAGTGAAGGAGGAACTTCCAGAGACTTACAAAACTATAAAATCTCATGAGAACTTACTATGATGAGACTCACAGGGGAACCACCCCCATGATCCAGTCACCTTCCTCCCTTGACAGGTGGGGATTATAATTCGAGATGAGATTTGGGTGGGGACTCAGAGCCAAACTTTACCAGCCTTTGAAGCCTGACTGCCAAAGTTGAATCTTGGCCCGGCGTCCTGCCTTGGTTTCTCCATCTGTAAAACGGGAATAGTAAAATCACCTGCTTTATAAAATTGTGAGGCTCAAATGTTGTGAGGATCAAATGGGCTCATATGTGTAAAGTGCTTATAGGTGTCTCTAGCCCATGTCCCTAAGGAATTCTTACAATCTGTCAGCTATAGTTACTATGTTTCTTTTGTAAACTTCTGTATCTTTTTTTTTTGAGACAGGGTCTTGCTCTGTCATCCAGGCTGGAGCACAGTGGTGCAGTAATGGGTCCCTGCAGCCTCAATTTCCTGGGTTCAAGTGATCATCCCATCTTAGTGTCCTCCCTCCCCCACACCTGTGCCTGGCTAATTTCTTAATTTTTTGTTGACACAGGGTCTTCTGTATTGCCCTGGATGGTCTTAAACTCCTGGGCTCAAGCAGTCCTCCCGCCTTGGCCTTCAGAAGTCTTCGGATTATAGGTGTGAGCCACAGCAGCTGGCCAGCTTCTGCATCTTATAGTTCCTTTTCCCATACCAAAACCAGTTACAGATTTTTTTTGAACTGGGTTGGCTTCTTATATTGCCTTTTACAATGAGTTACCTCTTATAGGACAAGGTTTTTTAAGCTCTTTATTAAACTCACACCTTCATTTTAAGTAATAATTATAGTGTAATTTGATAGTATATTTGAGATTATGTTTTTTTAAGTTTGGAATTTTAAAATAGGCAACTTTGCTTTTATACATAAATTACTGTTACATGTCTTTAGTTGAGAATACTGACTAGAAGAGTAAGATTTAACTTAAGATGCTAGGTCCTGGTACCAGGTTTGAGATAAAGTGAGGATAGGGGCTGGAAGATAATGATATAGCTGAGAATAGACAAGAAATACTTTATAAGGCCCCTCAGACTAGGAATTACCAGTTACCGTGAAAGCTGATGATGTAGCAAAAGTTAAGTGAGCAAGTGGCCCGCTGAATTTGAATGGCAAGGGAAGGAGCTAAGTGGGGGAGATGAGCATGGTTAACTTCTTGCCTTTATACCAGAGGTCGTCTTCAAGGTGTTTTTGCCCCAGTAGGCAACTGTATGCTTATCAGCCTTCTTGAAATTCTGCACAGAATTCTCTGGGTTTATACATTGCACAAATTTAAAGAATGCTGTATAGTGGTCATCAGTAGTTATGATACACACACTGCTGCCTCACTGTGGGTGGGTGACCCAGCCCGTTTGTTACAGTTTGTCCCCAGAGGTTATTCTCTCCCAGCCTCTCTGCCAAAAAAAGATTGTGGGGCTTTTACTGGGGAAATTACCATTATTGTGAGTACCATTTTTTTTTTCTAAAGTCCAGCCAATCTAAGATGGAAGATTGACTGAGTAGATTGTTTCTCAGATAACTTGATGGAATACTGTAGAGAGTTTTTTTTTTTTTTTTTTTGAGATGGAGTTTCGCTCTTGTTACCCAGGCTGGAATGCAATGGCGTGATCTTGGCTCACCGTAAACCGCCTCCTGGGGTTCAAGCAGTTCTCCTGCCTCAGCCTCCCGAGTAGCTGGAACTACAGGCATGCCACCATGCCCAGCTAATTTTTTTTTTGTGTGTGTGTGTTTTTAGTAGAGACGGGATTTCACAATATTGACCAGGATGGTCTCGATCTCTTGACCTTGTAATCCACCTGCCTCGGCCTCCCAAAGTGCTGGGATTACAGGCGTGAGCCACCACGCCTGGCCTAGAGAGATTTTTTTAAACAGACTATGAACTGAATTTAAAACCAAATTAATTCAACATTCCCATCTGGCCATAAATTTGGTTCTTTAACCTGTACTGATGCGATGGAGGATGTCCCCATTTTGGCACTTTGCTGTCTTAAGTTAATGTTCATTAACACCATCCCCAAACAGACTATTCTGATTATTTGGAGCCTTGAAATAATTGTGCTTAAGGCGTCTCTAGCCCATGTCCATGGGGACAGTAGCATGTGACTAGGGTTGTCATTGAAACATGAGATTTCTGGCATTTTTTTGGAGGTACCGGGAAGGGATGTAAGGCAAATTACCTCATTTATAACTACCAAAACAGGTTATATTACAAGCAAGGTTACAGCCTTACAGTGTCAGTTTTCAAAGTAATAGAGTGAAATGATAAAGCGTATTTTGAAATTATAACTTTTTTTAACCTCAGAATTAAGTTGTCCAAGAAACCATCTAATTTAAGCAGTTAATATAAACTGCTTAAATGCTTGTAATAAGCAATATTACATGTTTATGATACTTGGTCTTATTTTACAGTAAGCTGCAGTAAGTCTTTAGTACTTAGAAAACAGGGTGACATTTTGTAGACTAAGACTCTGGTCAGTTGATGTTCTTTCCCTTATTTTTGCAGAGGCTAGGTGTTGAATACAGTGAAGAAAAAAATACATTTTATTGACTTCTGTAGGATTTATACAAAGCTTTTTTTAAAAAATGTGAAATTTGAAAGTTAATTTTAATACTGTTTATTCACCTAATACAGCTTATCAATATTTATCTCAGCTGGGTATGGTGGCTCATGCCTGTAATCCCAGCACTTTGGGAGGCTGAGGCAGGTGATTCTCTTGAGTCTAGGACTTAAAGTCCAGCCTGGACAACACAGTGAAACCCTGTCTCTATTTTAAAATGATAAAAATATAAAACATTAAAAAAAATTATCTCTGAATATGATGTCATGAATTTAGAGTGACAATTGAATTGAAATCTTCCTTAACAGAGGCTTTATTGTTTTTTGGTTGTTTTTTTCAGGCTTCATGGTGTATTAGATAAACTTCGCTCTGTTACAACTGGTAAGATTCATAACATGGTTTTTTAAAAAAATTTCTGCTTGCTATGGCATATGATTTGTTTCTTTCTAAAGTCATTTATAGTGCTTTGGAAAAAACCATCAATTTCAAAACAGTGGTTCATTTGAACTTTTTTAGAAAGCACATATTTTTATGAACTTAAGAGTAGTAAATGTAATATAATTCAAAGATAATTTAAGTGTGGGAGAGAGAGCAGTACACTTTATCCGAAGGAAATGCTTATATATGTGTGTGAAGATTTAGCCTCAAGGATATTTCAGTATTTTATAATTGAAAACAATTTAAAAGTCCAGTAATAATAAACTAAATTGTTATATTACCATGTATGGCATAATAGCTATTAAAAATAATGTTGTGGAAGAATAACATGAGAATATACACACATAGGTAGATGTTTTCAAAAATGTGTATGTATGTTCTTCCCCAAAAAATCACTTTTGAAATAATTGGTGGAGGGTGGCGGGGGGAGGAAGAGAGAGATAATTGGTGATTTTTATTTATATTTCTAAAATTTTCTACAATAAATATGTATTGCTTTTGAATCGGTGATGAGGAAGGAAAAGACTTAAAGTAATAAAAATAGATTCAAAGGACTGTATTTTTCTTTTCAGAACCTTCCAGTCTAAAGTCTTCTGATCCCAACATCTTTGATAGTAACGTGCCTTCAAACAAGAGCAGTTTCAGTCGGGGAGATGAGAGGAGGCATGAAGCTGCAGTGCCACCACTTGCCATTCCTAGCACTAGACCTGAAAAAAGAGATTCCAGAGTTTCTACAAGTTCACAGGAGTCAAAAACCACTAATGTCAGGTAAGAGTCTGGTGTAGACCTGTTGTGGGCAGATGGCTCTGTATATGTGGCGTTTATATTAGTTTTTATATCTTTCAGTTTGTTGTTTTCAGCAATTTTTAGAAACAGTGAAGTGATCATGAGCAGTTTTTTAAATAAAATAATGGATAAGATCTAAGTATGATTATCTTTCATCACAGATTTAGTAAATCAAAGTTTAAAGAATATGCAATTTCAAAGTAGTTTTGAATGGAATATATAAAGGGAATATCCTCATTTTTTTAATTGAAATTTTTTTTTTCTTTTAAAGACGGGGTTTCACCATGTTGGCCAGGATGGACTTGATCTCCTGACCTTGTGATCCACCCACCTCAGCCTCCCAAAATGCTGGGATTACAGGCGTGAGCCACTGTGCCCAGCCTTCATTGAAATTTTTTAAGTAAACATTCTTTGACGATTTGGAGATAATTGCCCTAATTTGGTGTAATACATTTTGTTCTTTAAATAGGCAGACTTATGATGATGGAGCTGCAACCCGACTAATGTCAACAGTGAAACCTTTGAGGGAGCCAGCACCCTCTGAAGATGTGATTGATATTAAGCCAGAACCAGATGATCTCATTGATGAAGACCTGAACTTTGTGCAGGAGAACCCTTTATCTCAGAAAAAACCTACAGTGACACTTACATATGGTTCTTCTCGCCCTTCTATTGAAATTTATCGACCACCTGCAAGTAGAAATGCAGATAGTGGTGTTCATTTAAACAGGTTGCAATTTCAACAGCAGCAAAATAGTATTCATGCTGCCAAGCAGCTTGATATACAGAATAATTGGGTGTATGAAACAGGACATTTGTGTGAACCAGAAGTGCTTAACAGCTTAGAAGAAACATATAGTCCGTTCTTTAGAAACAACTCGGAGAAAATGAGTATGGAGGTTTGTATGTATTTTTACATTCTAGCTTATTCAGCTAAAAATTGGCAATTCTTGATACTAAATAATATGTGAAGTAACTAAACACATGTTGCAAGTTTATTTTTAAATTGTGTAACTGCTGTTTCTCATGATACACCAGTCAGATTTTCTTCTCCATGGCTTGCTCCTAGAGTTCTTTTATATCGCATCTGAACACCTTTTTGGGATTTCCAGCATTTGAGATAGCTTTAATCTTATATTAATTTGAGGGGGCGGATTTCAGATCAAGTTTAGATTGTTCATGGTAATTGCTAGTAAGCAACCAATTAACTGTTTTATTAGTTTCCTCAGTAGCACTGTATGCAGCTATTAATAAAATAAACATAAAGCTCTAATTTTTATTTTAGCTAAAGATTGGCTATTAGGGATAATATTCATAGTTTTATACAAAACCAGGAAATATCCTGTGAATTTTTCATATTACTGTTTTTTTCTTAAAATTGAAAAATATTTTGTGGTAGAACTTTCGTTATTTTCCGAGATGAGTTAAGCATAAATTTTATCTGATTGCAGGATGAAAACTTTCGAAAGAGAAAGTTGCCTGTGGTAAGTTCAGTTGTTAAAGTAAAAAAATTCAGTCATGATGGAGAAGAGGAGGAAGAAGATGATGATTATGGGTCTCGAACAGGAAGCATCTCCAGCAGTGTGTCTGTGCCAGCAAAGCCTGAAAGGAGGTACCTTAAATGTGGCTGTAAATTAATCTTTTACTGCCTTGATGGAGTCTTCACAACTTCTTGAAGAGAATAATCATGAAAATAAGTTTTTTTTGATACGAAGTCTTGCTCTGTCATCCAGGCTGGAGTGCAGTGATGTAATCTTGGCTCACTGCAACCTCTGCCTTCCAGGTTCAAGTAATTCTCCTGATTCAGCCTCGTGAATGGCCAGGATTACAGGTGCATACCACCATGCCCAGCTAATTTTTGTATTTCTAGTAGAGATGGAGTTGCACCATATTGGACCAGTCTGGTCTTGAACCCCCTGAC
The DNA here is from genome assembly GCA_036589455.1 of Ateles fusciceps. Classification (NCBI taxonomy): domain Eukaryota; kingdom Metazoa; phylum Chordata; class Mammalia; order Primates; family Atelidae; genus Ateles; species Ateles fusciceps. The sequence goes on along the minus strand of JAZHEH010002908.1, from coordinate 5,837,531 downwards.
CTCAGGTGATCCGCCAACCTTGACTTCCCAAAATGCTGGGAATACAGGCATGAGCCACTGCACCCAGTGTAAATACTTAATGTAATACCATGTAGACTTTTCCATTGGCTTGTGAAAAACACATTAATGAGAGAAATTGCTTAACATTGTAAAGGCTTGCAGAGAATATTAAACACTGATGGTGGGGTGAGGGGGAACACATCAATTAATATTCAGATGTGTTATTTTAAAAAAACTAGGCCAGGTGTGGTGGCTCATGCCTGTAATCTCAACACTCTGGGAGGCTGAGATGGGTGGATTACCTTAGGTTGGAAGTTTGAGACCAGCCTGGCTAGCATGGTGAAACCCCATCTCTGCTAAAAAAAAAAAAAAAAAAAAAATGGCTGGGCATGGTGGCAGTGCCTTTGTAATCCCAGCTACAACGGAAGCTGAGGCAGGAGAATTACTTGAACCCAGGTGGTGGAGGTTGCAGTGAGCTGAGATTGCGCCATTGCACTCTAACCTGGGCAGCAGAGTGAGACTCGGTATCCAAAACAAAACAAAAACTGAAAGGGACCTGGGCATGGTGGCTCATGCCTGTGCCTAGCACTTTGGGAGGCTGAGGCAGGAGTATTGCTTGAGGCTAGGAGTTCAAGACCAGCCTGGGCAATGTAATGAGTCTTTGTCACTACCAAGATAAATTAGCCGGTCATTGTGGCAGGCGCCTGTAGTCCTAGACTGGAGAGGCTGATGTGGAAGGATTACTTGAGCCTAGAAATTTAAGGCTACAGTGACACACTACACTCCAGCCTGGGGGATAGAGGAAGACTCTGTCTTTTTAAGAAAAAATAAGGTTCCAGTGTAGTTGGCATTTTCTAAAAACTGCAGCTAGTGTGTTTAAAACCTAGAGAAGGTTGTGGTTAAAGGCTTAATGGCTGGCCTGTGAAGAACTGAAAGTTAAAGTTTTAATAAAAATACCTTTCTTAACTCTTTCAGACCTTCTCTTCCACCTTCTAAACAAGCTAACAAGAATCTGATTTTGAAGGCTATATCTGAAGCTCAAGAATCCGTAACAAAAACAACTAACTATTCCACAGGTAACTTAAGTGTATTATGTTTACACTTCGTAAAATATTTCTGTAATTCTTGAGTAAGCTGAAAGTGATTGCTCCTTAAATTGTGTAAAATAAAGGTGCCTGTCAGATGTCAAGACCAAGATGCCGTTCCCCTATAGAAGAATGGCTTTAAAGGAGATTGACCGGTTTGAGAAGCTTTGCCAACTGTTAGTGGACTGTAGTTTTTTGAGCACCATATAATGCCTTTTATACTCTTTCCAATGTGTGTGAAATACATAGTACATAAACATTTTGAAGAGAATTTTGATGAAGTGGGACTTTCATATTAGTAGCATTAGATTCAGCATTAGGTATGAATTTATGATGTATAAAGCGGAATACAATTGGATAATAATAGGCAGCTGAAGTCATAGAAATTTGTTTAACAGTAGTATATAAACAGGTTGGTTTCCTCCCTTTCAGTGGAACTCAAGAATTTAATCATTTGTGATGTTCCTGCTCTAATTCTAGTGGAAGTACTAAATCATTTTATGAGAAAATATAGAAGTATTACATTTTTTTTCCTCTTGTGACAGAGTCTCGATCTCTCACCCAGGCTGGAGTGCAGTGGCATGATCTCAGTTCACTGTAACCTCTGCCTCCCGGGTTCAAGCAATTCCTGAGTAACTGGGACTACAGGTGCACGCCACCACGCCCGGCTAATTTTTGTATTTTTAGTAGAGACAGGGTTTCACCATGTTGGCCAGGATAGTCTTGATCTCCTGACCTCGTGATCCACCCACCTTGGCCTCCCAAAGTGCTGGGATTACAAGCATAAGCCACTGCTCCCAGCCTACATGTGTTCAAAACAGGAGATGAATCAACTGTAAGCTGGTCTTAGGGAAAGCTCTTTCGGAAATGCAAACAACTGATGGGTGTCATTTTGTGTTGTCATTAAATACTGTACTCTACGGCCAACCTATTGTAGCCAGTGTGTAAACTTGTGTTAACAAGCTGATGATAATGAGCTACTCTAAAAAGATGTAAGTTTTTGCTGTGGATTTGATGGATGTACTTACAGCATTGCCCTGCTTGTCCACTCTCTCATGCATCTCTTTACCCTTTCCTAAAGTGAGGTAAACTGTACCCATTGGTTTTTTGTTTGCTTTCTCTTTTGAGATAAAAGTTTTGCTCTGTTGCTCAGGCTGGAATGCAGTGGCATGATCTTGGCTCACTGCAACCTCTGCCTTCTGGGTCCAAGCGATTCTCCTGCCTCAGCCTTCCAAGTAGCTGGGATTACAGGTGCCGGCCACCATGCCAGGCTTATATTTTTGTACTTAGTAGAGATGGGATTTCGCCATGTTGGCCCAGCTGTCTCGAACTCCTGACCTCAGGTGATCACCCGCCTCGGCCTACCAAAGTGCTGGGATTACAGGGGTGAACCACCATGCCTGGCACCATCAGGTTTTGATTCTGATATTTGCCTGTCGTCGTCTTTCTCCTTCTCCCTAATTTAACCTTGAACACAAAATTCAACAGGTTTTGGCATATGGAATAAGGATTTGTAAAGATAGCAAAGGTCCGCTCTTAACCTAATGGTATGTCTATCTACATTTCATTTCTTGATCTGTCAGCATATTAATTGTCTAGAATGATAAGAAGTTTAGAGAATTTCCATGACTTTGAAAATTTCTTTCTTTACCTAGGTTATCTATTTGAAACTGATGTAAGATCATGAAGCTAAGTTTAAATAAACTGCATTTTGTTGAAAGTGAATACATGTGTACTATATTCATGACATGTGGGTTAAAATGTATGGACATTATTTACATATGTGTGGATAAATAGGTCAAGTATCTAGCTCAGTAATGTAAGAAAAAATGAATGGTATGTGAATTGACCTCCACATATGTATGTTGTATTCTGTTCTTTTTTTTTTTTTTGGAGATGAAATCTCACTCTGTGGCCCAGGCTTGAGTGCAGTCGCGTAATCTCAGCTCACTGCAACCTCCTCCTCCTGGGTTCAAGTGATTCTCCTGCCTCAGCCTCCCAAGTGGTTGGGATTACAGGCATGTGTATGACACCCAGCTAATTTTTGTATTTTTAGTAGAAGCAGGGTTTTACCATGTTAGCCAGGCTGTTGTCAAACTCCTGATCTTCAGTGATCCACCCACCTCGCCTCCCAAAGTGCTAGGATTACAGGCATGAGCCACCACGCCCAGCCTGAACTCCTCATATGTTCTAAACCAAAGAAGGCATTTGTATTTAATATGATGTAGTCACTGTTGAGTTTTGATGTATTACTGCATTTGTATTTCTATCTTTTTTGCTTTTATGTGAAAGTCCCACAGAAACAGACACTTCCAGTTGCTCCCAGAACTCGAACTTCTCAAGAAGAATTGCTAGCAGAAGTGGTCCAGGGACAAAGTAGGACCCCCAGAATAAGTCCCCCCATTAAAGAAGAGGAAACAAAAGGAGATTCCATAGAAAAAAATCAAGGTAATAACTTAAATGGTGTTTCATTGTTTACTACAGTTTTTTCATGAGGCATTACATATTTTCCAATGGGTTTTTATGAAATGTTACACTATTAAAGTGATGAGTAAGACCAGAAATAGAATGAGAAGAATATCATGAGGAAGGTTCATAACAACACTTTTCAGAAAGAAAAAAAAAATTTTAAAGAGATAGGGTCTTGCTATGTTGCCCAGGCAGGCCTCAAACTCTTGGGCTCAAGCAGTCCTCCTGCCTCAGCATCTTGAGTAGCTAGAACTACAGGTGTATGCCACTGCACCTAGCCGTTCCTAGAAATTTTTGAAAGTCTTTTTGTTGTGATAATTTTTAACATTCTGAAAAATGGAAAGGGTAGTACAGTGAACTCTCATGAACCCAGTCATTAAGCCTTGATTATTATCAGAATTTTGCTGGTCTTTAGATAGCTCCTTCTTAAAGATCTATTTGTTTCTGCATTCTTTCTTTTTCTGTTTTTGTTGATCCTACTCATTTACCTGAACTAGAAATTTTAGTTATTTTTAAATCTCCCGTCTCTCAAGCATTCTCTCTCTGACCTGCCATATGTGTCCCAGCGACCCTAGCTCTTTTTCTTTTTTTTTTGCTTCCTTTTTCTCAGCTTTCTCCCCCAATTCGTATACAATCCTCTGACTTTGAAAGTGTGTCTCTCATCTTCTGACTCCTTTTTGAAAGTGTTTCTCCCCCTCCTCCTTATTGCCCAGGATTAATGCCATTAGTTTGGGCTTTTGGTATCTCTGTTGTCTGACCACCGAGCTTTTACAACCCTTATCCATGACTCTCAAACTTTTTGTTTCTTCTGTTCCCATCAAGAAGGATTCCTGTTTCTTTTTCTACTAAGATTTGAATTTTAAAACCCCACCAAGAAAATCTGTATGCTTATTATGTTATTTCTCACATATGTTTGAAGAACCTTGGAATATATTTTTTTCATATCTCAGAAACTGTCCTTTAAACTGTTCCAGTTTCACGAAACCTTATGATTTAAAAATTGTCAAATGTGTATTTGTCTCCTCATTGTGTCTCTTTGAAAATTTTTGACTATATTGTGCAGTTTGCCATGACAGCGTTATATGCTATTCTGATAAATGATAGGCCTAAGGACAAGACCTGTTTGTTCCCCAGACAGCCCATAGGTACCAATTGGAAAATGTGAATGGGCCAAATTGAGATGAGAAGCTGAAACCTAGGAGGGATTTTGCACAGTGCAGAGGCAGATGAGGCTAATGTAGAAGGGCTGTGGCGGTCTACTCCCTGTGGAGTCTGCAGTGTGTTGCCCCAAGGTTTTCTTCAAAGACAGGACTCTCCATGAGAGTCTTGGAGTAGAATCAGATGGAGCAGGGAAATAGACAGTAGAGATAGGAAAGAATGTCAGATAAAAATAGGAGAGGGAAACAATAGGAAGTCTCAAAGCAAGGTGCCATATTTTTTACATCACAAAATCAACAGAAGAAGGTTGTTGATTCTGAAGTTAGAATAGCTATCCAAAGCAAACTTTCCCCTAAAATGAACAACAGAAAAGTATCAAAGTCAAGTTCTGTGCCAAATTAAAAGATAAAAAGGATTAAAAGACAAAATAGCATTGTTTCAGTGAAAGCATACAGAAAGGTATACTAAAAAGAAATACCATTGCAAAGTGAGCTAGAAGACATTGTTTAAATACAAGACAAAACCAAGGAAAATGTAAAACAGAATTAGAAGAACTTTGAGTCTGGGTGTGGTGGCTCATATCTGTAATCCCAACACTTTGGGAGGCTGAGGCAGGAGGATCACTTGAGACCAGCCTGGGCAGCATAGCAAAACCCTGTCTGCAAAAAATAATAACATTAGCTGGGCGAGGTGTACACCTGTAGTCCTGTCTCCTCAGGAGGCTGAGATGGGAGGATTGCTGGAGGTTGCAGTGTGCCATGATCATGCCATTGCCCTCCAGCTTGGGTGACAGAGTGAGATCCTATCTCAAAAGAAATGAAAACTAAATTAGAAAGAACTCAAGAATTACTGTGTCTTAATAAAATTAAACATCATGCATATAATCTCAACAATTTGGGAGGCCAAGGCAGGAGGATCACTTGAGGCTAGGAGTTCAAGATCAGCCAGGGCAACATAGCAAGACTTTATGTCTATAGGACACAGTAATTTAAAAATAAATAAAACATCTTCAGAGAAATTGAGGATAAATGAGAAGAACATTATAAAAGTCTAAAAGGGTTCATGAGAAAGTGGCAAACACTGAATTATAGGCAATAGAAATACACTATATTTATAATAGTAGTCTCCAAAGAAACAATATTGAGAGGAACAGAGCAAACGTTAACTTTCAAGAAAACTTTCCTGAAGTGAAAACATATTTGAAACTATTGTCTGAAAAATTGCACAGTATACCTCAGAATATTCACCCAGAACCGTAAACACTAAGATGTAGTCTATAATTAATGAATTTTTAAAAAGAAAAAAAGTCATTTGGACATCTAGGCAAAAGGGGCACATGACTTAGAAGAAAAAGAAAAGTAGATTATCATCAGACTTTTCAACAGCATCACTTTTGTGCCAGAAGAAAATGGACTAGCACGTTTAAGATATTCCAGAAAAGAAAATGTGAGCCAAGAATGTAACGTCCAGCAAAAGTGACCTTTAGAAGTGATCGGCACCAACTGTTATCTATATGCAGAAATTCAGAGACTATTATTCCCATGAACTTTTCTTAGGGAATCTAATGGAGGATGAGCTACAGACAAGTAAAAGACCTGTTGTCTTGAATTTACACTGGAAACTTTTCTGAACTCATATTGTATTTTATATATAAATAACTTTTTTTCTAGTTCTCTCTACTGCAAGGGCATAGAAACAATAATCAACCCTTAGTAGTATTCGTAATTCCCAGATTGTGGTCTTGGAATTCTTCCTTTTTAAAAGCTAGGCTTCGGACTGGCATGGTGTCTTACTCCTGTAATCCCAGCACGTTGGGAGGCTGAGGCAGGCAGATCACGTGAGATCAGGAGTTCGAGACGAGCCTGGCCAACATGGTGAAAATACAAAAATACAAAAAATTAGCCAGGCATGGTGGTGGGTGCCTGTAATCCCAGCTACTCGGGAGGCGAGGCAGGAGAATTGCTTGGACCTGGGAGGAGAAGATTGCAATGAGCTGAGATGGTGCCACTGGACTCCAGCCTGGGCACAAGAGTGAGATTCCATCTCTCAAAACATAAAAAAAGAACTGGGCTTCTTGAGAAATGTCTTTTTCCAGGTCTGGGGCAGGAAATGTTAAGATGATCCTGGAATGTCTCAACATCCCAGATAGCAAAGAAGCTGTCGATGAATGGTAGATCATGTCTAAAGGATGCAGGAGCCAACTTAGAGAGGTTTTCATTGGCCAAAGATGGAATTATTTGAGCTTCAGTAGGTGTAAGAATTGCAGTGGATTAAAGCCCATTTAAATCCACAGTTTGCTAATTTTTTTTTTTTTTTTTTTTGAGACTGAGTCTCGCTCTGTTGTCCAGGCTGGAGTGCAATGGCACAATCTCGGTTCACTGCAACCTCCGCCTCCCAGGTTCAAGTGATTCTCCTGCCTTAGCCTCCCTAATAGCTGGTACTACAGATGCGTGCCACCACGCCTGGCTAATTTTTTGTATTTTTAGTAGAGATGGGGTTTCACCATGTTAGCTAGGATGGTCTTGATCTCCTGACCTCATGATCTGCCCACCTTGGCTTCCCAAAGTGCTGGGATTACAGGCTTGAGCCACTGCACCCGGCCCTAATGATATTTTTTAAAAGTAAACCGTAACTAGTCAACTTCTGGAGGATAGTAGATACTCATTTATTGTCTTGAAAACTGAGTAAATAAAATAATTGAACATTTATGCTGTCTTTTCTGTAAGAATGGTACCACTGGGTAACCCCATAGGATAGGAGTTGGCATCTGTTGGAACCAAACCGTGCCTGTTTATGTATGTATTGTCCATGGCTGCTTTCATACTACAACCTGAGTTGAATAGTTGCAACAGACCATATAGCTTGCATAGCCTAAATAGCCAACCTCTGATGCAGTAGATCAGAGAAACATTTCCTTTTAAAATGATTTCAGCTAATAAGAGAACAAGATGGTAGAATTAGAGTTTTGCTTTTAAGAGTGAAACAGTTGTTTTGTGCCTATTGATGCAAAAGAACAAAACTTTAGTCTTGCCAAAAATGTAAACCTAAGTCATCAAGTGTCTAGTCCAGTAGTCAGTTTGCAAGCAGTTACAGAGGCCAGAGGAATATGTTGGTTGAGCTGCACCATGAGTGTGCAGCTGGCAAAATGGTCTTTGGGACACTATGGGTCGAATAGCCCGAGAATTTGAGATTAAAAGGCAAATCAAAGTAAAATAAAAGGAGCAGGATTAAGCTGCAGTGGCTAGGGATACACAGTATGTGTGAAATTATAAAGAACCTCTAGACATTAATATAAAAAGCACATAGTGTGGTTGCTTTTGAAGAGGACTGATAAAGATGGAGCACACAGAGGCTTCTGGGGTAGCAGGTGAAGTCCTATCTTTTGACTTGGTTGGTAGTCAGAAGGGTGTCTTGCCTTATAAAAATTCATTAAGCTATATGTTTGTGTGGTTTTCTATATTGTGCTTTTAAAAGAGGTAATTGAAATGGTGTCAGGTACCTTTGCTGATGAGGACTCTTGGTATTACTAGATTTATTCACAAGTGTGAAATGATACTACAAGCAATTGTTACCTGTTAATGTGCTTACTCACTGTTACACAGTAAAATCTATGGCAGGTTTTTAAAATCGAAACATGCACATGTATTAGCATAAGTTGTTGATAGCTTTTTCTTCTTTTGTTTGAGCAAATAACATTCTCTCATTTCTCTGATGACTTTATTTTTACTAGCGCACCCACCCCACAATATGTATACTCTTTTTTTAAATCTTGCCATCTGTCTATCACTAGAAGTTTATTTTGCTGATCTTTTCAAAGGCTTAGCAACAATTATTCTGGCTTTATTGATTCTTTTTTGGTGACTTTGTTTTCTATTTCATTGACTTCTTTTTTTTTTAAGAGGTGAGCTCTCACTCTGTCACCTAGGCTATAGTACAGTGACACAATTTTAGCTCAGTGCAACCTCAAACTCCTGGGCTCAAATGATCCTCCACTTCAGGGACCACAGACACACGCCACCATGCCCAGCTAATTTTTAAGTTTTTTTTGTAAAGGTAGAGTCTCATATGTTGCCCAGGCTGATCTTGAACTCCTGAGCTCAAGTAATCTGCCCACTTCAGCTTCCCAAAGTGCTAGGCTTACAGGTATGAGCCACTGCTCCTGGCCTGACTTCTCTTAGTTTTAATTTATCCTTGCATATTTTAAAAGTATTCATCTCAGCCTTTTTCTCAAATGTAAGCATTTAAGCTGTAATTTTTTCTTGATGTGCCCTGTTTACTACATATGGCAAGTTTTAATACATCATGTTTTCATTATCAGAGTGTCTTTAATTTCCATTATAATTATCATCATTGGCCCATGCATTATTTGAAAGTGCTTTTTCTATACAGTATTTGGAAGTGGTATGTGTTTTTGTTTTTAACCCTTTTTACTATATACACCTGACTTAATTGCACTGTGGTTAGATGATGTAATTTTTGCAATGCGTAGTTTTTGAAAATTGTTAACACTTGCTTAGTGCACAATCAAGTTTATGCATCTTCCATGTGAATTTTGAAAGAAAGTAGACTAATTGTTGGATTGGGAATTTTACATTCATTCAGTAGATAAAGCTCTATCGTTAACGTTATTCAGATCTTGACCTTGCTGAGTTTTTGTGCTGCTTGACTCATCACTTGAGAAAGGGTATTGGAATTGCCCAACATGATGACAAATTTATCTTAATTTCCTTGTACTTATATCAGTTTTTGTTTTATTTTGAGGCTGTTATATATTAATAGTGGGTACATACGTATTTAAATTTCTTATGTCTTCTTCGCAAATTGAATCCTTTATCTTGATTTATGACCCTCTGCAGCAAAAGATGTTTTTATCTTAAAGTCAGTTTTGTCTGATATTAATACAGCCATTGAGTTATATTTGCTTTATATATCTGGTTTCCTTGCCTTCATTTTCAGTTTTCTCTCTCAGTTGACCCTTGGAGTGCACAAGTTTAAACTGTGTGGGTCCACTCATACACTTACATGGATTTTAAAAAATAAATATATTGGAAATTTTTTTTAGATATGTGGCAATTTGAAAAAAATTGCAGATAAACTATATAGCCTAGAAATATTGACAGAATTAAGAAAAATTTAGATATCATGAATACGTAAAATATGTGTAGCTACTAGACTATTTTAACATTTATTATCGTAAGATATACACAAATCTATTACGAAAAGTTTAAATTTATCAAAATTATGCACACACAGACTACATGATGCCATTTGTAGTTGAGAGAAATGTAAGCATACATAAAGATGCAGTAATAGCCATATAAAATTCACTGTAGTATATACTGTACTACTGTAATAATTTTGTAGTTACCTTCTGTTGCTTTATGGTGAGATGAGGTGTTTTGAATGTCCACTTAAAATGCTGTGTGATGCTTACCATCTCTGCGCGAGCAGTTCAGCTCTCCAGTAAATTGTATATTGCTGTAAAAGGTGATCTCACAGTTCTTACGTATTTTTCATCTTGTTCGTGCAATACTGTAAACCTTGAATAACACCAGGAGACCCATAATGAAGTGCTACTAGTGATGCTGGACTTCTCCTAAGCAGTAGGGAAAAGTCATGACGTTACAAGAAAAAGTTGAATTGCTCAGTATGTACCAGAGATTGAGGTCTGTGGCTGCAATTATTCACCATTTCAAGATAAATGAACTTAACATAAGGACCATGGTTAAAAAAAAAAAAAGTAAAAAAAATTGATGAAGCTGTCACTGGAGCTACATTGGCAACAGGAGTAGTTAAATGTTTGGGAAGTCAAAAGTTATATGTGGGTTTCAACTTTTGTGGGGGGGATTGGTTCCATTAGCCCTCATGTTGTTTGAGGATCATCTATATATTATATTTTAAATATCATAAAGCTAGATTTTGTTTTTTAGTCTAATCTGAGTTTGCCTTTTATTGGAGCATTTAGACGAGTCACATTTATTACAATTATTGACACAGTTGGATTAGTTTCTGTCATCATTTCTGATTGGTATTTTCTGTTTTTTCTCATCTTTTTTTAAGGTTAATTAATTACTGTTATTGTTGAAAACCTTAACCCTGGTTCTGCAATTATAAACTAGTTTACTATTTAAAATTTCCATTTCTGTACTTCTTCTTCTTCTTTTTTTTTTTTTTTTTTTTTTTGAGAATGGAGTCTTGTCTGTCGCCAGGCTGGAGTGCAGGGGTGCGATCTCAGCTCACTGCAACCTCTGACTCCCTGGTTCAAGTGATTCTACTGCCTCAGCCTCCCGAGTAGCTGGGATTACAGGCACGCGCCACCACACCCAGCTGATTTTTGTATTTTTAGTACAGACGGGGTTTTACCATGTTGGCCAGGATGGTCTCGATCTCCTGACCTTATGATCCGCCCACATCAGCCTCCCAAAGTGCTGGGATTATAGGCATGAGCCACCCCGCTTGCCCATGCTGTTTTTTTTAGTGGTTATCAGTGAAATATTACGTGCAAATTTAATTTAGTATTCTAAAAGTTAATATCCTGACCCCATTCTCAAACAGTAAAAGGACTTTCAGAGTTTTGAAGAGCTTCATTCTTTACTCTCCTAATTTACTTTTCAGTGTTTCAATTTGATCTTTTTTAAATGCATAAGTTGGACAACATTCTTGTAATTTTATCCAGGCAGTGTTTTTTCAGGTTTACCTCCTGTTTATCATTTTACTTATTCTTAACATCTCTGAATGTTGTTTGGGGATCATTATTTTCCAATACTCTGAAGTTTTTTTTTTTTTTTTTGGAAGTTTCATTGAAACGTGTCTGTTGGCAGTGTATTTTCCAAGAGTCTATTCACCTATGAGTGTTTTCTTTGTGTTCTTGTGCAGTAGTTTTGCTGGATACCCAAATCTAGGTTAATAGTTATTTGCTCTCCCACCTTATATATATTATTATCCCATTGTCTTCTGCATTCCATTGTTGAGTGGAGTTCTGTCATTCTAATTGTCTGTCGTTCCTTTGTAGGTGATCTGTCCTTTTTCTCTGGCTGCTTTCAAGATCTTCTCTTTGTCTTTGATGTTCTGCAGTTTCACTACGATGTGTCTAGGCGTGGATTTCCTTTTATTTTTCCTGTTTGGTATAATGTATGGAAAAATCCCAGATGTTTGAAATAAAATACTTTACATTATGAAATATATGCTCACCATAGAAAATTTGGAAAAACAAGACATACCAATGTAATATCTCATGACAGATGAGAAAATAATCAAATAGTATAAAAAGATTGAAAATAAAAAGCAACATTCCTTGCTTCATTCTTCTCTATACTAGTCCCATTCCTCAGAATCCCCCCAGTTTTAAATGCTTCAGTTCCCCTTCTCCATGTTGTAATAACATGCTTTATACCATTTCTTCATCGATGAACTGTAGATAGTATCTGTTAATTTCTTGCTGTATGTCAGGATCTAGCTCATTTATACTTTTCCCTTGCTTCCAAATTCATACAGCAAAATCAGTTTTTAATTCATTTATTGGTTACTTTAGTACTTGTAAGCAATATACCTAAATATTTCTTGTCTGGTTATATTTTAGTATATTTTGACTTCTGAAAGATATGAACATTTATGTTCTCCTCCTTCAATTTCTTTTTTTTTTGGGGGCGGGGGGAGGTAGAGTCTCAGTTTGTCGCCCAGGCTGGAGTACAGTGGGACAGTCCTGGCTCACTGCAACCTCTGCCTCCTGGGTTTAAGTGATTCTCCTGCCTCAGCTTCCTGAGTAGCTGGGACCACAGGCACACTGTGCCATGCCTAGCTAATTTTTTGTATTTTTAGTAGAGACGTGGTCTTACTGTGTTGCCCAGGCTGGTCTCAAACTCCTGAGCTCAGGCAGTCTGCCCACCTCAGCCTCCAAAGTGCTGGAATTATAGGCATGAGCCACCATGCCAGGCCCCTCCTTCAGGTCTTATATTTTATTTCTTGCTGCCACCTACATTCTGTCCTGCCTCCACCTTCTAAATTGTCACCTGTACTTTTATATTGTCAAAGCTGATCAAATTTACATTTTGTTTTCAACTTTAATTAAGACTTAGTAGATTGACTCAAAGAGTTGATAAACAGTAAGCATTTACACTATTCAGACTATTTAGGCTGGGCGTGATTGGTGGCTCATACCTGTAATCCCAGCACTTTAGGAGGCTGAGAGTAGGAGGTTTGCTTGAGCCTCGGAGTTTGAGACCAGCGTGGGCAACATAGACCCTCATCTATATATATATTTTTAATGTTTTTTAATTAGCTGGATGTGATGATGTGTACCTGTAGTCATGGCTACTCTGGAAGATTGCTTGAGCCCTGGCATTCTAGGTTTCAGTGAGCTGTGATTGCACCAGCCTGGGTGACAGAGCAAGACTCTTTCTCTAAAAATAAGAAAAAATTTTAAAAAATTTAAAAGACTATATAAGTATTTATTACAGGGCCAAATTTATACTCTATTTCTTGGCACAGCTTTGTGTAGGGACTCTCTAGAGTTTCTTTTTTTAATTTTTCCCCTTTCATACAGTTTTTTTTTGTTCCCCTTAGGTTCTTCTTTTTTCCCTTCTTGTATTGCCTACCTGTATTGTAGCTTAAAAGTCTGTCACTCTGTGCTTTGACTCTTTGGGTTTCCTGCCTGTTCTAGGTACCTTCCTCCTGGAGCCTCTCTCCTCCTCTTCTGACCTGACTGCTTGCTCTAGGCCTACTCCAGGCCATCATCCTGGGATGTTCTCCTCCCCCTGAGTCAGCTCTGCATTTCCTGAATTCCATTTTGTCTTCTCAGTTCATTTCTCCATTTCGTAATCATATCACAAAGAAACTCCTTAAGAAAGTATGGAAGGTAAATTTTCTGAGTGCTTGGAAATCTGAAGCTAGCCTTGTATTTGTTTGATACTTTGGCTAGGTATGGAATTCGAGGTTGAAGTCATTTTCTTCAAAACTTTGAAGACATAGTTTGATTATCTTGAGGCTTCATTGTTTATGCTGAGAAGCGGTTGCCCATCTTATTCCATTGTGAAATTCGTGGGGATTTTTTCTCTGGGAATTTTGGGTTGGTTTTTTTTTCCTGTGTTCTTCGTGTCTGAAATTTCACTGTAATATGTCTAGATGCTAGTTAGATACGTTAGGCACCCTTTTAATTTGAAAATCCATTTTCTTCAGTGTGAGAAATTCTCTTGCATTGTTTTAAAATTTACTGTCCTTGTTTTCATTGTTCTCTTGTGGAAATTCTGTTAGTTGAATGATAAGCTCTTACTTTGTTCTGTCAGTTGTGTATCTTTTCTCTCCTTATTTTTGACTTGTTCTTCTTGGTCTGCTCTTGAATACTTCTTGACATTATCTTTAATCTCCTTACTGAACTTTTTAAAAATGTAGGCAAGCATATTTTTTAATTTCCACAAACTTTCTGTTTGTTCTGTTTTTCATAGTACCTTATTTTGTGGATACAGTATCATCTTAACTGTGTCTGAAGATCCTAAGTAGAGGGATTTTTTTTTTCAAGGAATTCATTCTTGTCTCCTAATTAATGGAGTCAGAGTCAGAGTTTATGCTTTTTTTCCTGCCTTTTCATTTGTGGGATTTTCTTTCAACAACATCTGCAGATAGTGGTTCCTAGTTTAAGGAAAGGTAATGCAGAGGCTTACTTAGAGTTGTGCTGTGGGCTGAGCTTTTTCTACCGGCAGGTTTATCTTTAAATGAAGCAGACAAGGAGCTGCATTTGGCCTTGCAGTTGTGGAGGAATTTCTTGGGGGAGCAGGTTGGTATGCTTACAGTCCCACTATTTGCCTATTAAAAATATTTAAATTTTGTCTTTTAAACATCTGTCTATGGCAATACCATCACAAACCTTTTTCTCTGCCTTATATCCTTCTTGGTTTTTGCTCATTGCTCCAATGTCTCACAGTTGGATGACCCTTTGTTTCATCCAAATTCAAGGCTTGGTATATCATCTCTGCATCATGACTGTCACATTTCTATCACCAGTCTGGACCTTGCTCTGAACTCCCAATTTCTGTTCAACCACTTTATATTTCTTCTTGGATATATAATAAATCATTTCAAACTTGTTCAAAACTCAACTATGAATTTTCCTCTCTAGTCTGTTCTTCCTGCAGTCTTCCTCATTTTAGTTTAATGGCAACTTCACCTTTCCAGCTTCTGGGACAGAAACCTGTTGCCATTCTTTCTTCACTCTCTCTCCTTTCCTTCCTCTTCCCCCTCTACCTCTGTCTCCCTCCTTTCCTTGTTCCACCTGTCTACCTCTACCTCCAGATTTGTGGAATTCACCACTGTTTATCACTTCTGCTTCTACCAACCATCAAAGTCACCGTCTGGCCGGATGTGGTGGCTTATGCCTGTAATCCCAGCACTTTGGGAGGCCAAGGCCGGTGGATCACATGAGGTTAGGAGTTTAAGACCAGCCTGGTCAGCATGGTGAAACCCTGTCTCTTCTAAAAATAGAAATGTTAGCTGGGCATGATGGCACATGCCTGTAGTCCCAGCTACTCAGGAGGCTGAGGTACAAGAATCACTTGAACCTGGGAGGCGGAGGTTACAAGTGAGCTGAGATCGCACCACTGCAGTCCAGCCTTGGCAACACAGCGAAACTCTGTCTAAAAAAAAACCAAAAAACAAAAGCAAAGTCACCATCTGTGATTTGCCTTGATTACTTGATTATTGGAATAGTGTTCTACAAGGTATGCCTGCTTTCAAACTTGCCTTCCTTCAGTCTGTCCCACATAGCACCAGAGTGATCCTTTAAACTGTAAATTAGATCACACTACTCTACAGCTTAGAAACGCCTCAGGGGCTCCCTATCACACTGCAGGTCAAAGTCTTTTGCTGTCTTATCGCTCACCTCCTTCCCTCTACTCTGGCTCCCTGTCCTTGCTGCTGCTTCTGCACACTGGCCTGCTTGTCCTTCAGGACATTTGAAGAGGTGTGCATCTCGGATGCTTTTGCCCTCTCCTGGGTTTTCCTTCTGGATGTTCTCATATCTCATCCATGTGTCATCTTTGAGGCCTTCTCTGACCCTGTCTCCCTCCTTTTTAAAGCTTTATTTTTCTCCATAACATTTGTCATCATCAAATATATAGTTTATGTTTTTGTAGTTTAGGTATTTTTTGTCCAGGCTTAGGTCTTTACGTGTCAACATGAAATGTTTTCTTTTAACATATGTTTATTTGGGGGGTCTTGAGAGCTATATACTTCCCCATCTCAACAGAATCCATCCTTTTTGAGTGGGGATTTGTGTGTTTATTGTGTATGGATGTTACTGAGTGCCTAGAGCAGTGTCTGGCACACAGTAGTAGCAGCTTAGTCAGTGTTTGTTGTCTGAGTGGATGTCACTCCTGCCTTGCAACTAACCTGCAGTTTTCCCAGGGGCTCATTTGTGGTTTTGCCTGCTCTGCCTGACAGCCAGTATTTGTCCATATATTTTCTATTATCCAGAGATTGTTGACATCTCATCTGCTGTGACCACCTTGTAACCCCCATCTCTAAATCAGTGATCTCTGTCATATTTTCGAACTAACAATTTTTGTATAGCAGTCATTTTTAAATATGTATGCCCAATATATGTATTTTATTTATGTATACATGCTATATTGGTATGAATGTTAGAAAAGATAAGAATTAGAAATGCAAAGATCATAAGGTAGAGATGTAAATAGTAAGTTTTTAAATTCATTTTTATGGACTCTTCAGAAGGAGAGATTATACTTGTATGTACTTGATATATTGTGTTGGACTGGAAGCACTGTGAAAGATTCTTAGTAAAGGAGCGATTTTGTATTCCGAGAAAATGGAAAATTCCCTGCCTTCCTCAGAGGGAAGCATGCATTTAGAAGTTTGACGTGTATCGGTGTCGTCTTCTAGGTATTTCTTATATCTGAATATGTGCACACTTTGTATTTAAAGTGGATTTACACCTTATGTACACACACACGTATGTACATTTAAAGCAGGAATTACACCACACAGAGCTCTCTGTGATGTGTTTTTTTGTTCCACTTAATGTATCAAGAGTCCTTGAGTATGGACCCAGGACCCAGACTGCCTAAGGTGCAGACCCTGTAGTTTACTAGTTGACTTTAACCTTTCTGTGCCCCAGTTTCCTAATCTATAAATGAAGGATAACAGTAGCACTTACTTCAGAGTTACTGGTAGGAGTGAATGTTAAAATACGTAAACTTTCTCTTGTGATTAATATTTACATTGGAGCCTTAGGAAGGGTCCTTGCTTATTTTCCATTCTAAAGTTGGGCTGGACACAGTGGGCTATACAGGTACCATCAAATGGGCTCTTGTTTCTCTACGACCCGTTCTGTTAGATCTCTTCCTACTTTTTCCCTTGAGATTGTTTGTCCTCTAGTGAGCCAGCTGGTTTACAGGTGGTACTTGGCTGAGAGTGTCTTGCTGTTAATAGTTACTATGCATGTCATATGTCAGCTGGTTCTGTTAAAAAAAAAATCTGTGAATCCAAAGCCTTTTGAATTTTGAAAATTATTTTCTGTCTGGAATTTTGAAGAACTGATTCATACGGTGGAGGACTGAATACAGATTTTTATTTTATAAATTCCAGCACTTAAGCATTTTCTTGATTCTATTATTGTGAGTGACATCTATTTGACTAAGAAACCAAAGACTACAATTCTTTATAAGGATTCCTCTTTTTTTTTTTTTTTTTTTTTTTGAGACGTAGAGTCTCACTCCGTCACCCAGACTGCAATGCAGTGGCGTGATCTCACTTACTGTAACCTCTGCCTCCCATGTTCAAATGATTCTTACGCCTCAGCCTCCCAAGTAGCTGGAATTACAGGCGCGTGCCACCATGCCTGGCTAATTTTTGTATTTTTAGTAGAGACAGGGTTTCGCCACGTTGGCCAAGCTGGACTCGAACTCCTGACCTCAAGTGATCCACCTGCCTTGGCCTCCCAAACTGCTGGAATGACAGGTGTGAGCCACCGTGCCTGGCCAGGATTCTTTTAGAAGAGGCTGTAGTGAACAGCATCTACCAGCTTGCATCCCTGTATGTTTCATATCTTAAGTGTTTGCTTGGGGAGTAAACCAAAGTAAAAACCTCCTTTCTCAAATTAAGGACATGGAAAGATTTACTATTCTTTTTTTTTTTTTTTTTTTTGAGACAAAGTCTCACTCTGTCGCCCAGACTGGAGTGCAGTGGTGCAGTCTTAGGATCTCAGCTCACTGCAGCCTCCACCTCCCGGGTTCAAGCAATTCTCCTACCTCAGCCTCCCGAGTAACTGGGATGACAGGCCCACGCCACCATGCCTGGCTAATTTTTGTATTTTTGGTAGAGACGGGGTTTCACCAAATTGGTCAGGCTGGTCTGAAACTCCTGACCTCATGATCCACCCACCTCAGCCTCCCAAAGTGCTGGGATTACAGGTGTGAGCCACCTTGCCCAGCCTGGAAGTCTTTCCTATACTTCAGATGGCAGTAGTCCCCAAGTTAATCTATGGATTCAACTCAGTCTCTGTTTAAATCCCTGATTGCTTTTTTGTAGAAGTTGGCAAGCTGATCCTAAAATTCATATGGGAATAAAAAGGGACCTAGAATAGCCAAAATTATTGAAAAAGAATAACGTTGGCAAGGTTACGTTGCTCGATTTCGAAACTTAATACAAAGCTAGAGTAATCAAGACTGTGGTACTGGCGTAAGGATAACCATTCAGACCCATGGAACGGAATTGAGAATCCAGAAATGAATGCATACTTTCATGACCAATCGATTTTTGGAAGCGGTGCTAAGAGTCTACTGACAAAAGAATAGGCTTTTCCACAGATGATGCTGGGACAACTGAATATCCACATGGAAGAGAATGAAGTTGGAACCTTATGTCATATACAAAAATTAACTCAAAATGGATCCAGAACTTAAATATAAGATCTAAAACTATAAAACTTTTCGGAAAAAAAATACATATGTCTTAGATTTGAGAATGGTTTCTTCAATACGACACCAAAAGCACGAGCAACCAAAGGAAAAAAAAGATAAATCGAACTTCATTAAAATTTAATATTTTTGTGTTTCAAAAGATACTATCAAAAAACCAAAGACAACCCACAAAATGGGAGGGAATATTTAAGAAACACCTATCTAATAATAGTCTAGTATTAAGCCAAGGTTGAGTTCTTATTTCCTTAATGTACACGATACTGTATTAGTGAAGTTGAATTCCATTATTACCACATGTATCTTTAAAGAAGTTTGTTTGGATCATGGGTCCAGTTACTTTCTTTGCCTTCACCCTCCAAAGGATTTCTCAATCTCAATAATGTTATATATATCAATAATTTCAAGGGGAACTACAACCCAAAACAATTCAGAAATCTGAAGCTTAAAAATTTATGGTTTAGTTGATGAGAGGGGAAAAGTACATTTAATTCATAGCATATTTAGGTGTAAAGCACTTGATGTTATATTGCTTAACTTTGTAGCTCTTCAGTGTTCTCATCACATGAAGTAAATAATAGAAAATTCTTTGTGGGTCACATGTCTGTTTCAGCCAATCAGAAACCAGAATTATTTTGTATGTAATAATAGGGTTTGTTGGAAGAGGAGCTATATATATGGTAGGACTTAGAGAATAGAGGGCCCTGCATATTAGGGCTTCTTAGTTGTAGCGAAGAGGCAATTGGTCTGGTATGTTTAGCTTTTTCACATTTACTTTTGAGTTCTGACTCTGGAAATGTACAACCCTATCTTTTAAATTATAGGTTGTTATTTGCTTTTAATACTTCTTAAGGTAACAGCATTGATCACTGCTTTTACTTTTTATGAAATAACAATGAGCTGTGAAGAAAAAATTACCAGATTTTAAGGCAGAGGGAGAATTTTACGAAATGTCTTTGAGGTTTCTATCACCTTTATGAGAATGTCTTTGAAGTTTCCATCACCACCTCTACCAGTTTTTCTTCCATCGGAGCCAGTGGACTTAGGTTCCATAACAAGCTCCTCTTATTCACTGAATGAGCTAGACAATATTTCCTACCTTTTAAGGAAAATAGCAGCTGATATCAATGAAATTAAAGAAATGAAAGCTGCTATTTTGACAGTGGAAGCAAATCTGTTGAGTCTAAATGTTAGAGTGTCCCAGAATGAAGCAAAAATTTCATCTTTGGAGGTTAAAATGAGTGAATATTCAACAGCATCTGAATACAACAGACAATTGGAAGATCTTAAAGAAGAAGTTACTGAATCACAGTCAAGACCTACTGATGTAAAAATAATTGGCTTCCTTAGAAACGTTGAGAAAGGTAAACTCTTAATATACAATATCTTCTCGGTACCCATCCTTTGATCTGTATCTTTCCACGTGTGTAGCTCTGATGTGGAGGGAGCAAGTTACAGAGAACTTGAATTTTTCATGGACCTTGAATGACAAATTTGGATTCTGCTTGATTTAACTTAGAAACCTAGAATTAATCAGAATTCCATCTCCTTTAATTGAACTCTCTAAAACGATATTTTGAAAAGATAGATGAACCTAGAGCAATAAAGCAAAACTTGAAATGTGGAAGAGTGGTCTTTCATGTATCTGTGTGAAATTATTTTAATTTCATCTAATTCTTTCATCATCTACTGTTTATGTGAAGTCCTGTTGCAGTGTTTGGATTGAAAGAGCCTTCTTCCTGTAATCTTCTACGTCAGTTCTCCAAGCTTCCCACAGGAATACAGCTTGACCTAAGGGACATCTTGGTTACAGTTCCTCAGAATGTATGCTTTTTCGGTAATAATTCTGGAAGGAATTCACATTTTTGGGATGCACCAATAAAATGTCATATAACATATGTTTTAAAAGAAATCAACTGACAAAATTTCAAATTGGGTATATCTTTTAAAATTTAAAAACACCTCTTAATGAAATGTGTTTGGTGGGACATTGCCCACTTACATCTTCGCACTGAGTAAGCAAAGCCTGTCCTTGTGAAGCCACCTGTAATGGATGTACCAAAAATTAGGAGGTGGGCATGTTAACAAGATTTCAGTATTTGCAGCCCTATCAGTTACATCCCTTTGTGCACTGTAGTGCAGTACCTTATAATGAGCCAAGTGAATGTGTGATGTCTGCTAAGCACTGTGGGAGGGGGGCTGCAAAAGTGTGACATTCTCCCATCCTCAAGGACCTTAACATCACATGGAAGAAAGAAAATCACTTCTTTGACCTTGTTTTGTGCAGACTGCTGAGTGTACTATTATTAGAAATTGTGAACCTAATGTTAGGAATTAATGTTATGAACCTGTTTTAGAAGAAATAAGTAATTGAATATCTTTTCTTGTGGGAGAGCCAAACAGTTACTATCATGCTTCCTGACATCTGGTGTGGACCCCAGAGCTGAGTGTCTTGTTGTTTTCTTAGCATGCATCAAAGCCCATACTTTGTCTTTTAGGAACTCTATATTTAGATGATTCTAGAGTGTTTTGTTTTGCTATTTGTTACCTTCAAAGGTCATGGGTGAGTGAGTCGTGATGGCAAGAGCCCAGGTGATGGAAGGAGGTGCTTGCCATCTTTATTTTGCAGTTGGCTGTGATGTGAGCTGCTGGGCCACAAGGTGCCTCTCCCTGGATTTTCCACCCTTTTACCACCTTTACTTTCCCCGCAGAATTCAAATCCAGAAAAACTGATATCCCCCACAGAGGGAGAACCAGGAGTGTCTTACATTGACACTTTTAGTTTAACCCTGAGTACAGCCTTTTTTGTCTTACAGGATATCCTTTGGTCCATAAATACTATTAAATTTCATTGCTGAAGCTTTAAGTTACCTTTAAGACTTTCAGTTAAGAACCTAGAAGGATTGATTTCTGGGAACCACATGCTCGTATTACCTATGTTGTAAGCTTAGTGAAGTTTTAAAATTTATATTCTAGGAACTCAACAGAGGCAATTATTATCCCGACTACAAATTGACCCAGTAATGGCAGAAACTCTGCAGATCAGTCAAGGTTGGTAATGTTTATAGTTGTACTGTAACCTAGCAGTTTCAGTTGTCATTTCCATTTCTTACACCCCATTTAATGCATCTCGTTATTGCTTAGATCCTGCCCTAAGATGTTATATTTAGATCTGTGAAAATATTTTAGGGCCAGGAGATAAGATCTGCATTTTCTTCATGTTATATAGTGTTTTAATTTTTTGCCTCATTGGAAAGCTTTGTTCCATTCACACCATTCCACGTGTGTCCCTAGCACTGTCGGCTGTCACTCTCCTGCTGTCAGGAATGACTTGCATTTCGGACTTGCCCTTCTACTCCACCCCAGCTTTTGCCATTGCCATGAGTGGCTTTTGTATCCTCTTTTTCACCTGGTTAGCCTTATCTTGTACTTCACTTTGGAATCTTATCACCAGGGCCACACCTGGAACTTGTTCTAGAGCCACTTTGGTTTACCTGTTTCCCCCTCCTCTTCCCACAGACACACATGCCAAGGGTTACTTCAGGACTGGAGCTGGCACCTTCGTTTTTATTGTCTCTGTCCTCAGTGCCCAGTCCCTGGCAGATGCATGTTCAGTGTCTTAAGAATGACTGCAGGATAAACACAGGCAACCATTAGAGACCTAGAATCATCTCAGTCCTGTTTCCCCTAAGTCTGTCCTTTGTGGGATGCTCTCTTCCCTTGACCCCTCCCAGTTAGTCCCTTCCTAGATTTTCTTTCCCTTCAGTCAGGACTCCACAGTGAGTCACTTTGTTCCTGACCCGTCCCCAGCTTTCCACCTCAGAAAGTGTGCTATACCTTCTCAAGGGTCAGCCTCCACCAGAGCCCAGATCCCCACCGGATTGGTGAGCACTGGCATGTCACCGCACTCCTCCAGCTTTATCCTCTGCCTCTTCTCTTCTGTCTCTAGAGGTGTTCAGACATTGCTCTTGCATCTCCCAGCAGTCCATCCTGCCTCCTACATAGGAGGCTTTGAAAAGGTTGGCAGCCAGGGTTTGTGTGTGGGATCCACTTCACCAGCTCTTGTGCATGTTTTCTTTTCTGTTTCCTTGTGCTTTTCATTGTATCCATAGTGCATGCAGTTTGAAATGTCAAGTAGTTCTGTGAGGCTTATGAATGACTGCAGTCCTTATCTCCTATCACATTTTTTATTCTAAGAGCCCTTTGTTTCCTCATATTCTATTACTTTTTTAAAAACATACTGATTTTATGTATGCAATACTTTTTGTTATTTCTCTGAGGATATGAAAGGTTGTTCTGACATTTTTCTCCCTCCCTGCTTGGTCTTGTTTTCTGTAAGTGGTCTGTTTTGGTTGTCTTTTATGCTGGAGGTTTCTCTCTGATGTTTGGGGATCCTAGGTGGTCTAACATTTAAGAGTGGAGCACTCAGAAGCTCACTGGTACTCTGGGTTCATGAGTTGGGGCATGGGGTGCTTTGACTTTTTATTTGAAAATAGATCCTGTGTTGGAAAGTAATTTCTCCTGCCTGTCTAGTTTGTGCGCACCCTGATGGCACTGCCTTTAAGTCTTTCCTCTTAGGCTGGTCAGCTTCTCCAATAAAAGGTTTTTCAAGTAACAGCCTGGTAGTTAGAGTTCTGGGAGCTTAAGTGAGGATAGAAGACTGGGGGAGGCACCTCAACATTAATTATTATGTAATGTTTACTTAACCCTTCCCCCACCATTGTCAGTTCAGTACTTCTTTCATCATGGCTGGTGTCTCTTGGTCCACGGACTCTGTCGTTACCCTCTGAAGAGTCTAAAGCTCCACTTTCTCCGAGGGAGAATGCATGCAATGGGTAAAGATTCATCAGGAAATCTAATTGCCTTTAGAAATTTTTAACTGTACGTCCAGTTGATTTTGTTGTAGCATCTTTCTGGCAGAGACCCTGATTACTTCATCCATAGGCCTCTTCTACGAGAATCTACAGGAAAGCACATTGCCAGTCATCCCAGGTGTCTTCAGTGTAGGGGTCGGGATTGGTGTGGCAAGCACCAAAACCAAGAAAACAGTGGCCGGGCATGGTGGCTCATGCCTGTAATCCCAGCACTTTGGGAGGCCAAGATGGGCAGATCGCTTCAGATCAGGAGTTCAAGACCAGCCTGGCCAACATGGCAAAATCTGATCTCTACTAAAAAATACAAAAATTAGCCAGGCATGGTAGTGTACATCTGTAATCCCAGATACTCGAGAGGCTGAGGCAGGAGCATCACTTGAACCCAGGAGATGGAGGTTGCAGTGAGCTCAGCTGCGCTCCACTGCACTCCAGCCTGGGCAACAGAGCAAGACTGTCTCAAAGAAAACAGTTACCTGGAATTAGAGTTGAAGAAGTAACTGCTTCTCAGAGGGACACCTCCAACACCTTTTTTGCCTGTCATCTCTCTCATTTCTTCCCAAGGTCCCTTTTACTGCCAGTTCCTCAGCCTTTCGAGAATCTTGTGGTCTGAATTGGATGGCTTCATTATTGCCTTAGAATTCAGCTTTTACAGATCCCTTTAGTTCCTAATCATCTGTTTTCCACTTTCAAAATTTCTTTGTACACTTATTTTCTTAGTGAGTTTTTAAAACATAAAACCCTTATTGACATTTTTGTGTGCTTTCAGGAGGGAACAAAAAGTAAATGCGTGGACTCAGCCTGTGTTCTTTTACTTACAAGATTTACTTACTCCGTCTATCTGGTCTCCACGTGATGCAGGCTGCTGACTTTCAGCTTGCAGAGAGGTGTGTGGGAGAGAGAGTCTGCTGTTGGTGCACGGTTTCCTCAACCCTGGAGCGTGTTACACTTGGCTTCCCATACTTTCTCCAAGCTTTGACCTTTTGGCTTTGAGGACTTCAATGTCTCTATTCTACTCCTTCCCTTTCATTCTCATGTATCAGCTCCTCTCCTCCACTCCTCCTTAAAAGGTTAGCTTTGCTCTCTCCCACCTTCAGCGTTATTTTCATCTCTTCTGTGTTCACCCAACCTGTAAACTAGCAGAACTCGTTCGTCTTAAAAAGTGCAGGGTGGTGGCAAGGAGTGAAGCTGCCCGCAGACCATTGTTTGGGCGCATCTTTGATAGTGGTGAGACCTCGGTGAATCATTTAATAACTTGGAGCTGCAAACGGTCATCTGTAACGTGGGAGGAAAACTACTTTTTTTAGGCTTTGAGGATTCAATGAGAAACGGCCACCTAAGTATGTTAAACACTCTTCTGTCACCTTCAGTTTGACTCAGCATCTTCTGTACCTCCACCTACAGGTCAGATCTGAATTTTCTACTTCCTCTTAAACATGGAGAGTCCCACAAAGACTTTAAATAAATCTAATATTGAAATGTATCTTTGTCCTCTTTAACTTTGCTCTTTTTCCTTTCCTAAGTTTCTCTCCCCCAGCTTTCTCTTCCACTTGTCTCCCTTTACCATCTGTACTCCCCCTGGCTGAGGAAAGCAGGCGTGCCCCTTCCCAGCACGGAGTATGTCTTCTCTTCCTCTCCGCTGTATGAGACCAGGACAGATGGCGGAGAGTCTTTTCATTCAGAGCCTCACCCTCTCTCCCGGCAACAACAGGTCAAGGACTCTGGTTCTTTCTTAACACTGTCTTTTTTCTAAAAACCAGTTTGATCAGGTCACTTCCCTACTTAGGAACCTCTCTTGATTTCTTTTTTCTATTTTTGGTTTGAGATGGGGTCTCCCTCTGTCACTCATGCTGGAGTGCAGTGGCACAATCATGCTCATTGTAGCCTCGACCTCCTGGGACCAAGCACTTCTCCCACCTCAGCCTCCCAAGTACCAGGTAGCTGGGACTATAGGCATGTGCTGCCACACCTGGCTAATTTTTTTTTTTTCTGGTTGATGGGAGGTCTCACTATGTTGCGTAGGCCGATCTCAAACTCCTGGGTTTATGGAACCCTTGTGCCTTGGCCTCTCAAAATGCTGGGATTATAGGTGTGAGCCACCACACCAGGCCTCTTGATTTCTTACTATGTAGAGACCAGAATCCAGAGTCACTGAGGCATAGAAGAACCTTTATTATATATGTCAGCCTTCCTTCCCATGCACCGCTGAGCCCACCACACACACCATTCCAGACATTCTACATTGTAGCCTTTCTCAGATACCTTAGGCCTTGTGAAAGTCCCTTTCCTTCTATGTGCGTTTTCCTCTGCCTTAAGTGCTGTGTTTTTGTCTCCTCCTCTCTCTTCTCGTTTATTCCTGCTCGTTCCTTTACTGCCAACTTCAGATGTTCCTCCTTGGTAAGCTTTTCTTTGGTTCTTGGCTGGAGTGGACTGCTCTGTATTCGCAGCACCTTGTTGGCGTTCCTTTTGGGTCATGCTGTTCTGAAATTGTGTATGTGTCTATTTTTCTTTTTTTTCTTGTGTACCTAGCTCAGTTCTCTTAGTTGTTCAGTAAATACTCAGTGAATGAACGTGAATGAATATCTTGTGAATTTTGGTCTCTAAGATTTAAAAGAAATGTATTAACTTTAGTCTGTTGATGGCATATTGACAGGTCATCCATATCCATTCTGGGTTGTAGGTCTTGGCATATTTTATAAAATAGCCTTAAGCATATTGTAGATGATGTGAGCTTATGGGTTTTGCATTAAAGGCCAGTGTTTTTCCTGATATGCATGTGTAAGTGCCCATTCATCTTTCAGTTCCCTTTAAAAGTAGTCCTCGGACTGCAACCAATTGGAAATTATGCCACTTGAATTCTTTTTATCAGGACGTGATTCTTAGCTGTAAGTGGTACTGTGTGAAGTGAACAAACCAGATTTTTGAAAAGTGGTTCAGTAGTCTATTGTAATTGTAGGGAGCCTTACAACTCAGATTCTCCAGGTTTTTAGAAAAGACTGTTGTACTTTAAGGGTATATTGTTAATACCTCATTAGATGCCTCACCTGAGAACCTTTCTCTGCTCTAGGTAGGGAGTGTTAATCAGAATCCCTTGTACTGTGCCCTGGAGGAAAGGGCTGAGTTCTTTGAAAACATGTTTGGAATAGAATTACAGCCCTATTTTCCTGAGTGAAACCAGTTGTGATTTTCCTTTGAAATAATTTGAATATATAAAAGATTGACATTCTTCTCACATGTATGATGTTGGCAAGGTATATTCAAAAGTAAACATTTGTGGCCAATTTTTTTGGCTCAGATTACTATGACATGGAATCCATGGTCCATGCAGACACAAGATCATTTATTCTGAAGAAGCCAAAGCTGTCTGAGGAAATAGTAGTGGCACCAAACCAAGAGTCGGGGATGAAGACTGCAGATTCCCTTCGGGTACTTTCAGGACACCTTATGCAGACACGGTAGATGGTTTCTTTTTCTTGTGTAGTTAATTTGTGTGATTAGATAGTACAGGTTAACCATTCATTTGCAGTTTCCCTTCTTCCCGCCCCAGCCCCTAGCGTAGAATGCTTTCAGTGATTCAGTAGCTAGCCTATGAATAGTTAGCCAAATTCAGTTTTCAAGAATTCCAGTTCATCTTTCTTGTTCAGAAATCCATTAACCCACAAAATAGAACTCAGTGTATGATTTAACTTTATTAAGATTCTTTTCTTTATGCAAATCCAGGAAATGCATGTTTAAAAGCCAACTGGCCATAATCAGGAAATCTGTCTAAAGGGAGTTGGCAGATCAGGTTTGGGTGATTTTTTTTTTTCCCCTAAAAAATTGACTGATTCTATAAAAGAACAGACATACAGATAATGAATTAGCATAAATGTTGCTGGCCCTTGTGTTCTGAACATTGATGCTAATTTTTTGGTTTATTTCCATGTTGAACCTATGAGGATCAAATGGGTAATGGGGTCAGGCTTGAGGGGAGATTGTCCTTAGTAAGTGCAGGCTGGAGGGTCACTGATGATGATGCCACTGTGACTGTCCTTGGTCATTGTGTATTAGTAGGGAACCCACCAGTGCTGCACCTGGAAGCCTTACCTAGTCTTTTTTTATTGAACCAAACACTAAGCAAGGGAGTGATAGTTCTACTGAAGAGCACTTGAGAGGGCTCAGCGTTTTGTGTTTGTTTCCCTAATTCTATGGTATTTTTTATCTGTCTGGCAGAGATCTTGTACAACCAGATAAACCTGCAAGTCCCAAGTTTATAGTGACGCTGGATGGTGTCCCCAGCCCCCCAGGATACATGTCAGATCAAGAGGAGGACATGTGCTTTGAAGGAATGAAACCCGTAAACCAAACTGCAGCCTCAAACAAGGGACTCAGAGGTCTCCTCCACCCACAGCAGTTGCACTTGCTGAGCAGGCAGCTTGAGGACCCAAATGGTAGCTTTTCCAACGGTGTGTTGAGAGCTCAGATTTTCAGGGTGCTGTCATTGTCAAGGGAATCTTTGACTTGTTTCTCTACCTTGAATGAATATTGGTTAAAGGCCTTGCTTTTATTTATATTCAGTAATGGCCTTTTTCTTCTTTCAGACAACCACCAATTATATTTCAGACTCTTTTTCTGTGTCTGTTTCATAGATGGGCTGTTATTCCAGTGCGAAAATGGAGTTCAGCCATGGAACCTAAGAGTCCTCTTCCTTATGCTGGCTAAAGGATGAACCATCATTCTTGATGCCTTGTTTACCTTTTTATTTTCCTCAGAAACTGTACTGCCACTTTGCTCTTTTATCGGTAATAGTCTCTTGTAATTAACTTGAGAGAAAAATTTAGATTTGCTGCTATTTCTACCTCAGTGAAATTTCTTTGAAAGGAGTTTCTCACTTCATCTGTCAGGATACTTCTTGGAACTGTTTAAATTAATGTTGGAGAGTAATATTTAGCAGAAATCAGAAGAACTTAATTCGGATAGCACCACGCTTTTAGGCAGGTGACAGTTGCTTATCACTGCTTCTTCTCTCACTGGTATCAGTGGCAACACTGATGATTTTCATTCATGATAGAGAATGGTAATTATATTCCTCATATCCTCTAAAATTTTCAGAAACACCTCTTCATTGGCAGGAGGGATAATTACTGAATCTTAAAAGTGTACAGATTCAGATGAAAAACAGTAATGGATTTTGAAACATTTCCTTGATTAATCCTCTTTGAAGAGATTTCTATGAAAATGTGTTGACTACCTTTTTAGGTCACTAAAAATAGACTTCAGAGGGAGATAATATGTTAGTGGAGTGATAACACTTAGCTTTATTTTAACTGGATGCGTTTCCTGTGGACCAGTGACATAGTGTCGTGGTTTTGATTAGTGGAGGGAGTTGAAAATCTGACCCCATCAACAGGAAGAAAAACTTAAAAATAGTAAAAGCTGCAGTAATCAGGCAGATTTCTTGACTCTGTATGTTTTGTCTAAAGAGAAAACGCCAGTGTTTTTACAACTCTTGATTTTTCAATTTGGTATTTTAATTTTTTGGTCTGCTAGGATCTGATTTCATTTTAAATGTAGATGTCCATTATGAGGCTTTATGGGGGGGGTATACATGTAGCAGCAATGACACCATAAATAACATGTTAGTAAACATTCTTCCCAGTGCTGTGGCCATTGTGCTGACAGCTGTGATGAGTGGTGAGCCTCCTTTCCATTGCTTTGACTGGGGACTCAGTGATTTGCTCCTGCTCAAGGATGAAGCTTTGTAAGAATTAGCATATGGGTCTGGCTGGAGAGATTCCCGCAGAACAGTTCTCAGCAGTCTCCAGCCTCTGTACCTCTTCCCTTATGAGCAAGGAGTTTGAAACTGCAATTGCTTCTGGTTGGTTTTATGTTGGGTTGTTTCAAACAGCAACATCTGTTTCAATCTGCTGCCTTTTCATTCACCATCATATGGCAGCACAGATTTTATAGCCTTTTTTTTTTTTTTTTTTTTTTTTGAGATGGAGTCTCTCTCTGTCCCCCAGGCTAGAGTGGTGCAATCTCAGCTCACTACGACCTCCACCTCCTGGGTTCAAGCCATTTTCCTGCCGCAGCCTCCCAAGTAGCTGGAATTACAGGCATGCACCATCATGCCTGGCTACTTTTGGTTTAAGTAGAGATGGGGTTTCACCATGTTGGTCAGGCTGGTCTCAAGCTCCTGACCTCAAGTGATCTACCCACCTCAGCCTTCCCAGAGTGCTGGGATTACAGGCGTGACCCACCGCGCCCAACCTATAGCTTTCAATAAAAGGTGAATTTGCCTCTTAAAATTTGAACAGGAAAAGTTTTAATAGCTTACAAAGTCAGTCAGCCAGTGAAATGACTGATAGAAACATTATGACTTAATGCTTCTATCAGAAAGATCGTTTCTTTGTAAAGTATTATTGTGATAATAAAGGTTCTTCGTAAAGTATTATATTGTTCCTGATCATCTAGCTACTTTACTTCCCAGCTAGGCTTCTCTTGGGTATTCTCTTAATCTTTTATTTGTACTGGGTTCTTGTGTATGTATTATAGTCTGCTGTGTGTAATTTATTATAGGAAAAAGGCAAGACATATTTACTTGGCAGGGATGATGTAAAAAAACATTTAAAAGTCAGAGAAACTCCAGTCATCTCAGATTTTCTTTGGAACTAAGAATATTCTTGTATCTTAGAACTAAAATGATTTTTACTGGGTTTTTTTTTTTTTTTTTTTTTTTTTTTTTTGAGACAAGGTCTCACTCCCATTGTCCAGGCTGGAGTTCAGTGACGCGGTCAAGGCTCACTGCAGCCTCGGCCTCCCAGGCTCAAGTGATTCTCCCACCTCAGCCTCCTCAGTAGTTGGTTACTACACGTGCACATCACTGTGCCCAGCTAATTTTTTGTATTTTTAGTTGAGGCCGGGTTTCGCCATGTTGCCCAGGCTGAGCTCAAGTAATCTCTCCACCTTGGCCTCCCATAGTGCTGGGATTACAGGCATGAGTCACCGTGCCCAGTGGACTTTTACTATTTTTAAAGTAGCATAGAAAATTGTATCACGCATTGTCATAATTGGTCTTTGATGATGCTCCTGTCCGGGCTGCATGACTGGATTTGTGTGCCTTGTTCTCCTGTAATGAGGACAGAACGTGGATCACTGGAACAGTAAGTACTCACAGTACTAGCTGCTGCTGCTATTATGATTGGTTGCTTGTTTTGTATTTTTTCCATTTAATCATCAGACTCTAAGGAAGACATTATTTTCCCTTTGTATAGGTGAGGAAACGGAATACAGAGAGCTTAGCTGACATTTGCACAGTGTCTAGCTGAGCAACTGAGTGGCAGAGGACTAGAGGAATACAGTTGAAGTGATACTTGGCTTTTGTGAACACCAATGTGAACCATAATACGTAATACCCATGATGATATTTTAGGGGAGGTTAAGGTGTCTCAGGCCAGAAATTAGCAGCTGATTATCACCTGTAGCTGTAATTTTACTTATTCAGTGTTTTATGGATTTTTTTGTTTTTGTTTTTTTTGTTTTGTTTTTGGTTTTTTTGAGATGGAGTTTTGCTCTTGTTGCCCAGGCTGGAGTGTAATGGCGCAATCTCGGCTCACTGCAACCTCCACCTCCTGGGTTCAAGCGATTCTCCTGCCTCAGGCTCCTGAGCAGCCAGGATTACAGGCATGCGCCACCACGCCCAGCTAATTTTTGTATTTTTAGTAGAGACGGGGTTTCCCCATGTTGGTCAGGCTGGTCTCGAACTCCTGACCTCAGGTGATCCATCCACCTTGGCCTCCCAAAGTGTTGGGATTACAGGTGTGACCCACCTTGCCCGGCAATTCAGTGTTATTTGAATAAATTACCAGCATTACAGTTTCAATGAAAGCAGATTTTTGGCTACTGAAACATGATAAAAATCTGGCAACAGGGGTCCCACTTTGCCTTGTCATAGTAATTGAAGCTGTGATTGGACATGGCATAGGGAATGGGGTGGATGGTTGTATACTTGCTTTCCAGGTTGCAGCTCCCCATCTGTCCCTTACTGGATTTATTGTCGTGAGCCCAGTCAGTCTTACTGTGTTAGGGGAATTGCCCACTCCCTTTAGGTGATGGCATTTGTGTTCCCGTTGTAGGCAAAAATATTTTCCCCTTTTTAGACATTGCTGGCTGAGCACAGTGGCTCATACTTATAATCCCAGCACTTTGGGAGGCCGAGGTGGGTGGATTGCTTGAGTCCCAGAGTTTAAGACCAGCCTGGGCAACATGGTGAAACCCCTTCTCTACAAAAAATAGATAAAAATTAGCCAGATGTGGTGGCACATGCTACTTGGGTAGGGGCTGAGGTAGGAGGATCACTTGAGCCTGGGAGGCAGAGGTTGCAGTGAGCTCAGATCACGCCACTGGCACACCACTGCACTCCATCCTGGATGACAGAGCAGGACCCTGTTTGAAAAAAAAAGTAAAAATAGACATTGCTGTGAGTTTAGCACCTGGACTTACACAGCTCAGCAAGTGGGAATACTTTTGTATTTGGATCACTCATAATCTTGCTGGCATGTGAGAATTCACATTTCCTTATCACCTTACATGTTTTCAGTTTTTAATTTTATTGGTTCCCTACTTAACATCCTTCCCCCTCTCTTTTAGTTCAGCTGTGAATTAGTATTGAGAATTAGAATTGTTGTGAAAACTCTGGCCTTAGCTGCGGAAGCACTGTCCTCATTCCTTTTCACAGCGAGAACTATCGTCTCCTTCCTGTTGTCTTTATAGGTTTCTGTTGCCGGTGTTAATCTTATTATTTGGGCTCACTTATTTTACATGACTGTACATTTAATGGAGGATTTTAAGACTGAGGCTTGAGGGAAATTTGTTAAAGGTGCTGTGTACTGAATTGATCATAATGAATGAAATTCCTTTCCCTTTGTAGCTGAAATGAGTGAACTGAGTGTGGCACAGAAACCAGAAAAACTTCTGGAGCGCTGCAAGTACTGGCCTGCTTGTAAAAATGGGGATGAGTGTGCCTACCATCACCCCATCTCACCCTGCAAGTGAGTACCACCCCCCATCTCACCCTGCAAGTACCATCCCCATCTCACCCTGCAAGTGAGTACCACCCCCCATCTCACCCTGCAAGTACCATCCCCATCTCACCCTGCAAGTGAGTACCACCCCCCATCTCACCCTGCAAGTACCATCCCCATCTCACCCTGCAAGTGAGTACCATCCCCATCTCACCCTGCAAGTACCATCCCCCATCTCACCCTGCAAGTGAGTACCATCCCCATCTCACCCTGCAAGTGAGTACCATCCTCATCTCACTCTGCAAGTGGGTACCATCCCCATCTCACCCTGCAAGTGAGTACCATCCCCATCTCACTCTGCAAGTGGGTACCATCCCCATCTCACCCTGTAAGTACCATCCCCATCTCACCCTGCAAGTGTACCATCCCCATTTCACTCTGCAAGTGAGTACCATCCCCATCTCACCCTGCAAGTGAGTACCACCCCCCATTTCACCCTGCAAGTACCATCCCCATCTCACTCTGCAAGTGGGTACCATTCCCCATCTCACCCTGCAAGTACCATCCTCCCATCTCACCCTGTAAGTACCATCCTCCCATCTCATCCTGCAAGTATCATCCCCATTTCACTCTGCAAGTGGGTACCATCCCCATCTCACCCTGCAAGTACCATCCCCATCTCACCCTGCAAGTGAGTACCATCCCCATCTCACCCTGCAAGTGAGTACCACTCCCCATTTCACCCTGCAAGTACCATCCCCATCTCACTCTGCAAGTGGGTACCATTCCCCGTCTCACCCTCCAAGTACCATCCTCCCATCTCACCCTTAAGACCATCCTCCCATCTCATCCTGCAAGTATCATCCTGCCATCTCACCCTCCAAGTCAGTACCATGCCCCCATCTCACCCTCCAAGTACTATCCTTCCATCTCACCCTGCAAGTGGGTACTACCCATTCCCCCATCTCACCCTCCAATTACCATCCTCCCATCTCACCCCGCACGTACCATCCCCCCATCTCACCCTGCAAGACCATCCTCCCATCTCACCCTGCAGGTGAGTCCGGTCACCCCATCTCACCCTGCGAGTGAGTCATAGCCAGCGGATTTTGGCTTTCAGTTTAGTGTCTATATCTTACATCTTTGTTTTTCTTTTCTGTGGATGAGTTTTGAGTTTTATAACTAAATGCAGTGAGGATTACCATGGCCCTTTCCAGAACAGTGTATTTCTTGTTTATGTGCGTCTGTTGAGAGGTGAGGGTGGGAGGGCTTTCTTTGTGCCTCAGACCTGTGAGATACAGAAATACCTGGAGTTCCTTAAGAATTCTGTACGTTTAAGGAGATGGGTGTATGATAACTGCCCCAGTTTGTATGCATTTTGGCCACACACAATATACACAGATTTTGAGGAGTTGAGGAGAAAGTTAGTTATGGATAATGAAAATTTTGGACTTAGGTTAAATTTTTCTTTACAAGCTGGCTGGCTTAATGAACTTTGTGAGATGTCTTTTAGGGGCTTTATTTTTCAGGAGAAGGGGTCCTGTGAATGGAATCTCCATTTTTAACTTCAGGAACTATTTATGTGGGAATAATACAGCTGTACATATAAGGAGAATATGGGATGAGTCTTTTTGTAGCACAAAGCCTTGCATAGAGGATGTGTTTATTATATTGAGTTCACTGCATAAAATATGGACCTTACTTATTAAGTGGTGTGATTTTTATGACAAAAGCTTCCGTCTTTCTTCGTGGCTTGGCTCAAAGCCTGTTTGTCACTCATGTTCTCACTCATAAGTGGGTGTTGAACAATGAGAACACATGGACACAGGGAGGGGACTATCACACACTGGGGGGCCATTGGGGGGTCAGAGGCTAGGGGAGGGATAGCAGGGGGTGGGGAGATTGGGGAGGGATAACATTAGGAGAAATACCTAATGTGGGTGATGGGGGGATGGAGGCAGCAAACCACCATGGCATGTGTATACCTATGTAATAATCCTGCAAGATCTGCACGTGTACCCCAGAACTTAAGTAAAATTTTTAAAAAATCTCTTTAAAAAAAAAAAGCCTGTATTTGTGTTATCCCAGGCTTTGGAATAAATGATTGTGTCCTATTTTGATAAATGGCCTCATTTAAAAATACTCTTTTGTTGTTGCTTTTGCATTTCTCAAAACAAGTAGTGATGGGGAGTGTAAGCCTTTATACAAAAAACTAATAATGCATTGAGAAGATTATGAAATGTGCTTTTTTTTTGTTTTGTAGAGCCTTCCCCCAATTGTAAATTTGCTGAAAAATGTTTGTTTGTTCACCCAAATTGTAAATATGATGCAAAGTGTACGAAACCAGATTGTCCTTTCACTCATGTGAGTAGAAGAATTCCAGTACTGTCTCCAAAACCAGGTGAGTGACTTACTGTTGCAACTGCATTTGGGTAGAAAATATAAAATGGCATTTCATGACTAAATGGAATTGAACAAACAAAAAGGTGGTTTTAGAAATAATTTTGGCAGGATCAGTTAATCCAACCAGTCTTTAAAGAGCAAGTGTGCCTATCTGTAGTACTCTGAAGTATTTTGACTAGTGAATGTATAAACCTTACCATTCTAATTTAAAAATGGTTTTCACTTTCATAAAAAAAATCAGTAGACTGCATTAAAAATTGACTTTCCAGACAGATTGGATCAGTCCCGGTTTTTATTTTGTTAGCAGTTGCACCGCCAGCACCACCTTCCAGTAGTCAGCTCTGCCGCTACTTCCCAGCTTGTAAGAAGATGGAATGTCCCTTCTATCATCCAAAAGTAAGAACTTTTCTCAAAAATCAATTTAATGATAACATCTCAAATTACTCATCTAACTTCTTTTTGTCAGAGTTACGAGGTTGGTGCAAAAGTAATTGTGATTTTTGCCAGTAAAATCTATTAAGTTGTTCCTTCACTGTCACTGAATCTCCATCTGGCCTCTTAGGCCAAGTGGTTTGAAACTGTTTAATGTTAGTATCCTGAGCACTCAGTAGGAAGAGGCCTGTCTTTGCTAGTCACATTTTCCATTCTTCTCTGCATTTGAGCATGTGGGTGGTTTTTTGGGGGTGTGGGGGGGTTTGAACCTAATGCCAGAACTGAGATGGTGAAATCCAGTAGGTACTGCTTAAAATCATCAAACTTGGACTGATGGTTTTAATTGTCTGTGTGCTAAAGATTGATGATGGTTGATGACTCTCCAGATGTTCAGTTGCTCAGAATGAAGTATCTCCTTCCCCTGGTAGCCTGAGGACTATATGAAAGGCCTTCACTTGCCCCATCTGTAACTGGGTGTAGATGAGGGTACAAGAGAAGAGTATAAAGGATAATTACTGCATCCATTAGAAGTTTATATGGTATGCTAAATTATCTTTTGAAATTTACTTGCTGTGATTCTTTGACTAGAATTTTGTGTCTCAAGAATAAGTTCATTTTTTCAAGGCTTCACTAGTATTAAAATGGTCATTATGGATGGGATCTCTTACTTTGTTAATGGTTAGGTTGAGTCGGTTGTTGTCATCTTAAGTTGTATGTTGGCCAGGTGGGGTGGCTCAGTCCTGTTAGTACTTTGGGAGGTGGCAGAGGCAGAAGTGGAAGGATCATTTGAGCCTGGGAGTTTGAAACCAGCCTAGGCAACATAGTGAGACCCCATCTCTTAAAAAAAATAAAAAATAACCAGGTATGGTAGCACACACCTGTAGTCCCAGCTACTCAGGGGGCTGAGGCAAGAGGTCACCTCAGCCCGGGGTGGTGGAGGCTACAGCGAGCCATGATCATGCCAGTGCACTCCAGCCTGGGTGACAGACTGAGACCCCGTCTCAAATAATAAAAGTGTGTTTACTTATATTAACCTTATGGATATTGTTGAAGCTCTGTTCTCTCTATTTAGCACTGTAGGTTTAACACTCAGTGTACAAGACCGGACTGCACATTCTACCATCCCACCATTAACGTACCACCACGACATGCCTTGAAATGGATTCGACCTCAAACAAGGTAAACATTAATAATAGTTTTTCTAATGTCATTTCAAATCTTTTTCTAATTTGCAGTTTCTTAAATTAAGCACACAAAATTGGAAACTAGACTGTTTGAATTTTTTTCTTTGCTGTTTAATTATACAAGGATCCTTTGGCAAAATAATTTACTACATGGGCTGAATTTTATGTTACCCAGTGGTTACTTTTTTAACCTAGAGATTATCTTGCTCTGTTGCCCAGGCTGGAGTACAGTTACGCTATCACAGCTCACTGCAGCCTCAAACTCCTGGGTTCAAGCCATCCTCCCGCCTGAGACTCCCAAGTAGCTGGGACTACAAGTGCCCACCACTACACCCAGCTAATTTTTTTTTTTTTAAGTAGGGATGGGGTCTTGAAATCCTGAGATCAAGTGATATCCTCCCACCTTGGCTTCCCAAAGTACCAGGATTACAGGCATGAGCCACCATACCCACCCAGATTTTAACTTGATTATATACTATGTAAGAATATACTAAGGCCAGTAAGAGTATATATATGTACATGTACTGTTCATGAATCTCAAATCCATTTTCTTTGACATTAGCAAATGGGAAATATTGAAAGGTCAAGTTTCAAAATATTTTAGTGTAGCCTAAAAATTTAATTATATATGGTATTATCTTTTACCTTATATAATTGAATTCTTGTAAAAAATCTGCCATTTATATTCTAATCATCTTATGACCAAATATTGTCTAAAACTACTTTTTAACTGAGATATATGGTATATATGGATACAAAGCAGAAAATTAAAACAATTTTTGGTTCTGTTCACTCAGCGAGTAACACTCAGTCCTACCTGGCAGAAGATCATGCAGTTTGGAAGTTTCCATCTACTGATGAATACTCTACAGAATTTGTCAAATCTTTGAAACTTGGAATATATTGCTTTCATAATACGAAGTTTATTGCCTATCTGAAGTGTCTAATTTTTCCAGTTTGTAAGTTTATTAAGTGGTTTTAACATTGGGTGTTTTTGTTTTGTTTTTACTATGAAAAGACAGCTTAAAGAAGAGCTAAATTCTGTTTAAAATATTTGGGGCATGTTTGTGCGCTGCTGTTGTGAGGATCAGCATATGAAATTGACATGGTTAGTAATGGTACTGCAGCTTACGGGGCTACACGGTTGCTGTGTGAGTGGAGAGATGCAGTGAGGCAGTTGTCATTATTCTGAAAATTGAACTGCTTTTACTTTTCCCAAAAATTATATAATATTCATAATCCACCACGGAAACAGGATTGGCCAAAGGTACGGAGGCTGCTTAAAATATTCAATTCTGCTTTTTAATTTTTAAGTGAATTTAGTTTGAAAAGCATGATAATACAGGCCTCTCAGGCTCAGTGCTACTTTGGTAAAGTTCCCAGTTTCCTTGCCTTTGTAACAGGATGCAGAGGTGGGTATGGACAGTGAAGACAGCTGGAATGGCAAGTGCTGAAAACAGGAACAGTTCTACACATTTACTAATAGCATAATACCTTCTAAATAAATTTTTTGGGAAACTACATTATCACAAAATTATACAAATTTTTTTTACAAGTATTTACATATCTGAAAACAGACTTTAAAGTCACAAGATTATAAATGTACATATATATTCTCACATTCTGAAAAATAACATTCTCAGAAATAGCTCCACAGAAAATATACTTAGTTACTACTGAAGATAATTTTTGAAATGTAAAAATTAGATTGAAATAGTATATTTTAAATGACAGAACTATAATTACAGAGATCAGATAGGTAAACTGCAAGATAGGATGAAACTTTTGGCCTACCTGTATTACAGAGTTTTGTGTGTGTGTGTGTGTGTGTGTGTGTGTTTTTAAAACTGTTAAGGCAAGAAGTGTCAAATGCTTTAGAGTTAAATAACAAACAGATCACTGATTTCAAAGACTTGATGTATAGTAGTGTTAAAAATTAAAGCTTAAAAGGTGGTTAGAAAACTAGATTAATGCAAAAGGGATAATAAAGACTGCAACATTCTCAGGACCAAATTAAACTGCTAAAAAGTTCATTGACTTGCTTAGTCATATAGCCAAATGATGATAAACCTACATGGGCAAAGGCTCATGTTTTAAGACTGTCAAGCCAGCAGTCTACTGTTGTGCTGCCATTGCTTTTCCATTGGGAGGAGAAAGAATTAACCAGTCATTAAACCATTTGGTAAGTTGCACTTTGCTGTGCTGATCCCACAGGAAAGGCTTGAAACACGAGAAGCAGCAAAGAGAGCATAAGGCTATTGTCTTCAGCTTGGGTGAAATGACAGTTCCTCTTCATTCTAAAAGCTTACTCCACTGAATTTAAGGCATTTGTTCATTCCAGCATCACTTGAGATGCTTTGCATCTCTGCGGAAGAAATTTATTTGAAATTGTTTAAATTTCTGGAAATTACTTTTAGCTATCATTTATAAACGGTAAATAGTTTCATTCTCAGTTTCACTATAAAGAGCAAATGGGAAACAAGGGCTTAATTTATTAGTTCAGCCATTTTACAAGGAAATAAAATACTAAAATCTGATTGGTTTTTGCTATTTAATAGACACTGCCCAGACACACATTTAAGAGTTTAAGTTTTCAGTTACTATGGCTTAAGAACAAGCTAAGGTTGACCCTAAAACATTTGTTGGATGACTTGGTCTAAAATGATCACCACAAAAAGGGATCACAAAAAAGGAAGGAAACAAGCATGGTTGGCTATGTGAAGCAAGTGGTGCCGGAGTGCACAGTGTGTCTTGGCATTTTTACACAGAAAATGAACGCAACGAAAGGTGCCAGAAGTCCCAGGTTACACAATCAGGAGCTTAGATAGTGCACACAAAAATAATTCTCTGGGTTAAAAAAGTAAACATAGGGCAGATTCTATATGGCCTATCATGTTTCTTCACCTTCCCCTCATTGCTGGCTGATACATCAAGGTGGTCAGGGGATGACTACTTAGTCAATATGACCTTTAGTCATGAAACTGACAGCAGCAATGATTGAGGCTGATTTATCAGGTTGACCACTTTGAAGGACAAAAATGCAATGGAAACAGTTTTATTCTATGTAGTTTACATGCTTAAGGTTACAGAGTTTCTACCTGCCCTGTAATGGGAATATAATTTCTCTGTAGTCAAAAGCTGGCAAACTTGACCCAGAGGGAAAATTCAAAACTGCAACAGGCTCAAATGTAGAGTATTTTTCTTTTATGGATGGATTGTTTAGGGATTTTTTTCCCCTTTAATTTATTGACTGACTATAAATACATGAGTACAAACTTAATAGTCATGTATTCCAAAATTTGGCTTAATTTAGGAGAATCTATTGAATGAGTACCAACTTACATTTCCAGCTGCTTAGCCCCATAATCAGTCCTTCAGCCACAGCGATTTAGAGCTTTAAAACTACCAGGTTCAATAACTGGTTATGCTTTCTGTGATATAATTTAGTAATTTCTGTTTTTAGTATTAACCAAGTATTAGACACAGAAAATAGATATTAAGAATCTTCATATATCCTGTCAAACCAAATGGGATTCCAGAAACCTGAAGGGATCTATTATGCTATAAAGACAATTAACACATTAAAGTGAAAACTCATAGGACCAATACAGCAT
Source organism: Ateles fusciceps (assembly GCA_036589455.1). Classification (NCBI taxonomy): domain Eukaryota; kingdom Metazoa; phylum Chordata; class Mammalia; order Primates; family Atelidae; genus Ateles; species Ateles fusciceps. The sequence goes on along the minus strand of JAZHEH010002908.1, from coordinate 5,797,388 downwards.
CTTAAACTTCACACTTAGAAAAATATATTTTTAAATAGCACTCTACGTAATTTTCAGTCTTCAGGAAACTACAGATAGGCTAGACAGCGAATTCCTGAATGATGAGTACTGATCTTTGGCAGCATTTAAAGTGAAAAGAAAAAAGGATCTAAGAATTCAGCCCTAGTCCACTAAAAAAGGAATTCTAATGGACAAGTTTTACAAATGGAGTTGGCTTCATTCATTTTGGAAATAAGCCTATGGAGTGGCACACATCTAGGTGAACACATTTTCTCAATAGAAAAAAAGCTAAAAAATTTTATTCCAAGAGTGATTAAATTGTATAGTGTTGTATATGTGAATTTAACACTTTTGTTTACATGTTAAACAAATGTCTATTGTATTAGACCACATCATTAAATATGCAACACTCTCTTCCAGCTAAATACTGTTGCTCTCTAAAAACCTTTAAACTGTACACCATTGGGAATTGTTTATCGACCACTTTTGCATTAGTGACGCTACAATTCGGTTTTAAATTTTCAGTTACAGAGATGGCGTCTGAACATAAACTGATGGCTCAGAAATGAAAATGAAGCAGCCATATATGACTAACTTTGGATCTGTTCTTGAATTCAAAACTACTAGGAGAAAAATGTCCTTTATAAAAAAAGGACTTTATTAATGCTTACAAAACATCATATTCTCCAGGAAAGCTTGTGTCTGTTTCCTTAGGGAAAATGTTTGCCTTTTAAAAACTGTGATCCTTTGGGGTGATCATGACTTTTCCTTTCCTTATGGAAATGAAAGAATAAAATACTTCATTAAACAATGAACCTTGAAAATAAAATATAAACACTAAGAAACCATTTTGCTAAAAAGATGATGAAAATTATCCAAATTGGGTTTTTGAGTTTTTCTGTAAAGGGTGAAGTATCCTAAATTTTCCCAGCAGGTCTGCCAAAATTGCACACTTCCCAGTACACCACAAGGACTTGGCTTTTACCATCAAGTAGTCAATCCTTCCTTGAAATGGCATTATCTGGCAGTGTATGGATTATGGATTATACTCAGTACATATAGCAAATATTTTGAATAGATCAGTCTTTCACTATTTTGATGGGTCTGGGCATTTCTCCCTGTTACAGTCTTGGGTTAGCACCACTTGACCATGCAGGGTTTGGTTTTGGTTTTTCTTCTCCCCTGTAATTCTGGTCTCAAGGTTAATTTGTGTAGTCATCTCAGCATCTCTCAGTGAGGCATATGTACGCATTTCCAGACAAATAAGCTGCAATTAGAGAAGACAATTGCAGGAAGTTCAATTTTTAAGATTTTCATAACATTTTAGTATTTTTCAGTTGAACTTTGAATTACACATGTAATGTTTTTCCTCATTAACTCCTTTTATTCTATATTTGCATAAGTATGAGATTCTTAAGAACCATCTGGTTATACTACCTTCTGCTAATGTTGACTAGCTGATTTCATAAATCAAAGCTGTAGGAGTTAGTATATTAAATCTCTGAACTAGTAACAGATAGTCTGCTCTTCTTCATGGGCTGAGAAAGTTACTAACCTGCAGTCATCCCCCTCCAGCACTAACAACATGTCGATCACCACTGGTAAATCGAATATTTGTCACGTGGGGCGAATGACCCAAGAACCTTTTGTGTTTTGCCTAAAAAGCAATGACAGACAAAGCTCAGGGCATTTGGTGCACACAGAGATGTCAAAGGCTCTTATTGGGAACTGTAATCTCCATCACAAGAGCTGTGGAGAGAGTAGGGAGTTAGCACCACAGCCAGTGATTAGAATGCTTTTTCAGAGTGAGTGATGGATCTGCACTTAACACAAACCAGGCTGTTTGGGCAGTCAGATGTCTCCAGGTACACTGACAATTTTTCTCTAAGGAAAAGCATTTGAAATTTGATAATTGAGTATAGGTTTGGTGAAAAGCTAATTACAGCTTTTGTAGGATAGTTTCCAAAGATGTTATTACTCGAGGGGAAAGGATTTGTTTCTGATAGCCTTTTTTTTTTTTTTTTTTTTGAGACGGAGTCTCACTCTGTCACCAGGCTGGAGTGCAGTGGTGCGATTTCGGCTCATTGCAACCTCTGCCTCCCGGGTTCAAGTAATTCTGCTGCCTCAGCCTCCCGAGTAGCTGGGACTACAGGCATGTGCCATGACGCCCAGATAATTTTTGTATTTTTAAAAGAGACAGGGTTTCACTACGTTGGCCAGGATGATCTTGATCTCTTGACCTTGTGATCCACCCGCCTCGGCCTCCCAAAGTGCTGGGATGACAGGCGTGAGCCATCAGGCCTGGCTGTAATAGCTTTTATTTCAGAGTAAATAGATTTAGGAAGTTTGGGGAAAATTCAGAAATACAAATTTGAAAGTATTTTCAAATTAGGACAAAACATTTAAAATATATGGGAAAAAGTGCCAATGATCAGACATCAAAATTAGGAGCAAACTGATAATACTAAACAAAACACATACTTACAAATTTTTCTGGACATGGGAAGTCAAATAACTTAACCATGCCAAAGTCATCTCCTGTTACAAGACTGATTCCTGAATGGGATACACAGGCACAGTTGACATCAGCTTTCTCAGCATGTCTGGACCAGATTCCCAAAACCTCATCTCCTAGAATACTAGAGGGAAAGAACAAAAGAAAACACCATAGCAAGTGCAGGCAGGTTGACCATATTCAAAAAGTTGATTGTCGATTTTTAAGTACCCTAATGTATTACTTAAAATACAGGAAGTAAATTATGGTAAGGAAAGTTGTATGGATACCTGAATTTCATCAGTATATTATCTCTTGCCTTTTAAAAATGAAATTTTATAATTTGAAGGGTTTCTAGATTACTCATTTTATGATTAAAGTAGTACTTTATGAAAACTGATAGAACAATTTTTCTTATTTTGAGACAGAGTTTTGCTCTTGTTGCCCAGGCTGGAGTGCAATGGTGTGATCTCACCTCACCACAACCTCCGCCTCCCGGGTTCAGGTGATTCTTTTACCTCTGCCTCCTGAGTAACTGGAATTACAGGCGTGTGCCACCACGCCCAGCTAATTTTCTATTTTTAGTAGAGATGGGGTTTCTCCATTTTGGTCAGGCTGGTCTTGAACCCCGACCTCAGATGATCCTCCCATCTCGGCCCTGCAAAGTGCTGGGATTACAGGCGTGAGCCACTGCGCCAGGCCAAAAACTGATAGAACTTTTTATCAAATTAAAAGTGATACTTCGCTGGGTCCAGCAGCTCATACCTGTAATCCCAACATTTTGGGAGGCTGAGGCAGGAGGATTGTTTAAGGCCAAGAGGTGAGACCAGCCCGGGCAACACTGTGAGACCCCCATTTCTACAAATATGAAAATGGTTTATTATATAGGAATTGTCTTAAAATTTTTTTTTCAGAGATGGGGGTCTCGCTATGTTGCTCAGGCTGGTCTCAAACTAGGCTCAAGCAATCCTCCCGTCTCAGCCTCCTGTGTCAGAGATTACAGGCATGAGCCACCATATACCTGGCTGATACAGAAATTTGGTGGCATTTTTCATTGGCCAAAAAAAATCGATAGTCACGGTTACCTGTCATACAGCCAGAAAATTTGAACAAATTTGTAAGCTTTGACTTCTAATAGATTCAAGATAGCATTCCTATAGATAGAGAACTCATAGTTGCTTAACAGCACCCAATACCTTTTTGCCAGTCATTAAATTTAATGTTAAGAAAAATACCAAAGTGTCTTTAATAAAACTTTGATTTCATTTCCTTTAAAAAAAAAAAACTTGATAAATCATGGGAACTGATAAAACATGGAAATATATTCAATACAAATGGTCTCTACATGAACATACTGTTACTCTCTTTCTAAGAAAAGTTCAAGATATGGTAACAAACTTGAAATTCAATTACTATTCCTTAGTGGAGTGGCTCTGACAGTTCAGAAATAGGATTTTCCAATTTTTCTAACTGGCCTTCAAAGTCAGTTCTTGCCTTGTGAATATATGAAGTATTTACCTAGTCCATGTAGCCCAAGTAATTCTGTCAATAGCTGCATGATCCATAAGATGTTTTCCTGAAGGCACTTCATAGACATGCCGTTTATAGCAGCCACTAGAGACCTTTCATCATTAAAATGGGACAAGAATTGCATTAGGTGAGAGACAAAATCCACAGGAGGTTTACAGAATACTAGCATATTGCTACTTGATTTACATGTTTAGCATTAAGTATGCAAAAGATCACTACAAAAATTTAGAGGATAAAAGCACTGATAAGTGGGGGAGGAAGAGGAGCTGTTGGTTGGAAGATAGGAAGGCAAGAGTGGAGAAGCTTGGGCTGGGGAACTTTAAATGCATTCACTAACATGAAATGTAAAAGCAGAAGAACTTGCCACCTGGGTATATAGTATTGGTACTGTACCTGGAGATATCTGCTATCTGCAGAAAAGTCCATTTGAATGACAAAGCTTGGAATGTCTTTGCAGTAGCTGATTCTGTTAAGGGTGGGGCCCAATGTCAGGTCATAAAAATCCACTGAATTTTCACTAGAACCCACTGCCAGATACCGGGAATCTGGACTAAATCTGAATACAAAACAAAATATGTAAAAGGTTTTAAACCACATGAAGTATTACAAACATTTAAGATCAGTGACTTTTCCTTTCTCTCTTAAAAGTAACGTGTGATATGGCCTCAAATAGATCCTGACAGACGCAACTGATTATGTATACTGAGATGGTCTGGGTACATGAAATAAGGAAGTTTATATTTTACTTCATTTTAAAATATTTCCTCAATTATCATCTCCCAATTCCTTTAAAAACATCTCACGGTTTAAAAAACTTTTAATTTTTTAAATAGAGGTGGGGTCTCAGTATGTTGCCCAGCTGGTCCCAAACTCCCGGCCTCAAGCAATCCTTCTCCCTTGGCCTTCCAAAGTACTAAGATTACAGGTATGAGTCATGTCCGTCCCCACTCCCCACCACCCAGCCAAAACATCTCGGCTTTTTAAAGCTATTAGCATTGCATAATTTCTAAGCTAACAATTCATTAAGATCATTTTCTTCCATCTGGAAAAAATGGTGTCTTAATATTAAGCAAAGAACACAGCCCAGCTTAATTAACCTCCAGTTATTAAGGTGAAGTGACGCAACTTGAAGCTTGGAAGAATTTATTTAAAAGACAAAGTGAAATGCTATTTGCCTAGCAATCCCTGGAGTCGTATGGGACAATTCAGTCTCTTGAAATGGCCCATGAGTCTTACTGAGGTACCATAGGGACATGTAAAAGCTAAGGGAAGCCACTGTTACTGTTTTTAATGTTGAAGTTCTGAGGAAGGTTTCATTTGTAAAAGGATTTTACTGAGGAAAAGTGTACAAGCTTTTGGCAGACAGACCTAGATTCAGTATTATCTACTGATCACATAGAAGTGCTCAATAAATAGTAGCCACTGTTGAAATATGCTTAAGCACTGAAAAGGGTTCAAGAAACAATTAAATTAATTTAAATTCTGGAACATTTACTCAATGAGTATTGATTAAATTAATGAACTACGTATTCCCAAACTGAGGTTATTAAGAAGATATGTTTGGAGTCACAGCTTTAGTTTTCCAGGGTGACAACTTTTGAAGGGCGGATGACTCCCTTTTATTACAGTGGGAGATACTTCTTAGCAGGATGAACTTAATGGACATGGCTAAGTGTTAACATGAATTCATCAAACATTACCTAGTACTTGGTATTATAAGGCACCGTGTTGGTGCCCAGTGGGTTTACAATTTAGCAAGAAGAATTAAGTATACAAACAGCCATATTTCAGCATACAATGTCTAATGTGGGAAAATGCTACAGGCCCTGGGGGACCTCTTTTGAAGGTATGGCTAAGGAAAATTTTTCAAATGCAAGCTGTATCAAGTATACACTAGAAATTCTATTTCATTTGTTCACTAACCTGATATCATGGATTGCACATCGCCTATCTCTCTTCTTTCCCCATATTTTTAGAGAACTCACTAGTAAAATGATAAATTCTCCATTTTTCATTCCAATAGCCACCATGTCCCCTTCAGGGCTATAACACACAGTACGAGCAGCATGTCCCAAATTCACTTTGTTTAACATCTTCTGCATTTAAATTAAAAAAAGAAAAGTCATAGGAAACAGTAAGTACTTCCAGCTTAAACCAGTTTCCCCACAACATTCTCAACCTAATTCTGAGACAGTTCTTTAAGCACTAGCAATTTAGAACTTCCAACTTTTCTTCTTAGAAATTGTAATCTCTTTTAAAAAATTATCTGTACGTACTTTATCAGCAATATCCCAAAGTCTCACTGTCCCATCTTCTGCAGCAGAAAGGAAAAAATCCCTGGAAGGATGTGTTGCTAGTCCCCAGATTGGTCCATCCACATGACCGTTAACTAAAATATTACATGCTGCATTTTTCTCTCCAACTTCGATTATTTCAGCATTCCTTGTCCCAACAAGTATCTTGCCCTGAAACAAAAGTAGGACCAATACATTGAACGTAATACAACAGCATAATATAAAAATGACCCTATTGACCTACTTTCAGAGACCTTTTTGCTTTGAGCTAATCTAGTAGCAAGGCAGTCATTAACTCATGCAAATTTTTCTGTGACTACAGGCACACATCTATCGGTAGAACACTGGGGTGGGTTACATATTAGAGTCCATGCTACAGAACAGAACATTTCTTTGACAATATACCTGGATTCTTCAGTAATCAAAGTCTTTATTTTGACTATGATAATGTTAGGATCTCCAAACAGGGGGTAAGTGCAGTGGTATATAGGAAGAAAGTACTAGAATTTATTTTTTAGTTATAAAGTAAAAGTTTATTTAATATGCAGACTGAAGATAATATCTGTATATGATTTATAAATACAATTAGTGCATGCACACTTAAAAATTTTCATAGGAATTGTAGTTTAAAATTTTTTTAAATTGACACATAATTGTACATAGTTATGGGGCATAGGGTGACTTGCATATCCATCACCTCCCCCACTTCCCCCTCCCCCTTCTCTACCTCTAGTAACCATTGTTCTATTCTCCATCTCTGTGGGCTCATCTTTTTTAGTTTCTGCATCGGAGTGAGAACATGTATTTACCTTTCCGTGCCTGGCTTATTTCACTTAACATCATGTCTTCCAGTCCCATCCATTTTGCCACCAAGATTGACAGAATTTCATAATTTTTTATGGCTGAATAGTATTCCATTGTTTGTTTATAACACATTTTATCTAGGGAATGTGTTTTTTTTTAAAAAATGGAGACAGCTGTCCTAAGCCAAATGAGTAAACTGGCTAGGGTTTTCAGTTCTCTCTACCACAGCTGTTGAATGGGGCAGATTCAAGAAAATATTGGAGGTTTATATACAGTATTTAGACAGAATAGCTTCCTAGCTTATGCACCACACTGGTGCCAACTTTGGCAAAGAAAGCAGCAAAGACAGTAATGCTGGTAAGCAAATCCATCTTTATGCATTATTAAGTATTGTTCATTAAGCTGCAAAAGGTGAGAATCAAAATAATAGCCACTGTTAATTTTCTGCTGCACTGTATCAGCTCACGGAACATCTTACCTTGCCTCTGCACACAGAACGAACACAATCTGTGGCCTGTCCTGTCTCAAGCCTGAAGGCACGGCACCGCCTCAGTTCCTGATCCCACAGTTTAACCGCTCCTCCTTCTTTTGACCTAAGTAAAATAACCAAGCCAGAGTAAGTGTTTATTATTGGCTACTATAATTTTTATTATAAACAAATACTAAGTTATAAGCAGAATCCTTTAAAAAAAAAAAGGCCCTGATATTTATAATTTACTTCTAGCATTCTTCTAAACTTTCTATGGCAATTTGAGGATATACTGTATCAATCAAAATAAACATTGTTTCAGTGAATTTTATTTTGAGAAAAACTTTTTTTTTCTGACGTGAGCATAATTTTATTTAGCCTCTACATTATCCTCTCTCATGATACTTTTTCTTTTTCTTTATTTTTAAAGATGGAATCTTGCTCTGTCTCCCAGGCTGGAGTGCAGTGGTTCTATCTTGGCTCACTGCAACCTCCGCCTCCCAGGTTCAAGCGATTCTCCTACCTCAGCCTCCCAAGTGGCTGGGATTACAAGTGTGCACCACCACACCCAGTAATTTTTGTATTTTTAGTAGAGATGGGGTTTCACCATGTTGGCCAGGCTGGTCTCAAACTCCTTGACCTCAGATGATCCACCCGCCTTGGCCTCCCAAAGTGCTGGGATTATAGGCGTGAGCCACTGTGCCTGGCCTCATAATACTTCTTGATTAAGAAGATGTAAAAAAGATTTTGTTAAAAGGATAATGGAAATGTAAGCCAAGTTAATAGAACTGCAAATGCTATGCTACAGAATTTATTTTATTTGAGACAGAGTCTTGCTCTGTCACCCAGGCTGGAGTACAGTGGCATGATCTCAGCTCACTGCAACCTCCACCTCTTAGGTTCAAGCAATTCTCCTGCCTCAGCCTCCCAAGTAGCTGGGACTACATGTGTGCGCCACCACAGCAGGCTAATTTTTGTATTTTTGGTAGATACAGAGTTTCACCATATTGGCCAGGCTGGTCTCAAACTCCTGACCTCGTGACCCGCGACCCCCACCCTCAGCCTCCCAAAGTGCTGGGATTATAGGCGTGAGCCACCACTCCTGGCCTAGAGTTTTGTTTTTTGTGTTTTTTTGAGATGGAGTCTTGCTCTGTTGCCCAGTCTGGAACGCAATGGTGCGATCTCGGCTGACTGCAACCTCCACCTCCTGGGTTTAAGCAATTCTCCTGCCTCAGCTTCCTGAGTAGCTGGGATTACAGGCACCTGCCACCATGCCGGGCTAATTTTTGGTATTTTTAGTAGAGATGGGGTTTCACCACGCTGGTCAGGCTGGTCTCGAACTCCCAACCTCAGGTGATCTGCCCGCCTTGGCCTCCCAAAGTGCTGGGATTACAGGCATGAGCCACCACGCCCGGCCCACCAGAGTTTATTTTTAAAGGCCAAAACAGAAGCCTATTTCTTCCCTACTATCTATTAAAATATCTCACTGGAACAGTTTAGCAGGCTAGTGAGTGGGGGTGTGCAGGAGTAAATGACGTGGGAAATACAACTGTTGGAGGATGAAATACAGCCCATTTATGGATTTTCTCCTGGAAGAACTGAAAAATGTATTCCTTCATTTTCTGCTAGATGAATTGCTTGTCTTTGGAAAAGCACGCCTATGGGCGTTCTTCCTTTATGTCAAAGGCACAAACTCTGCACTTGTGTTTAATGAACATATGTGGGTTCTTTCAATCCTGTATTGAAGTGTACATGTCAGTCACCTATATGTCACGTTTGTTTTTCTTTTTTTTTTTTTTTTTTGAGACAGGGTCTCACTCTGTCACCCAGGCTGGAGTGCAGTGGGTGTGATCACAGCTCACTAAAGCTTCGACCTCTCCAGGCTTAAGTGATCCTCCCACTTCAGCCTCCTAAGTAGCTGGGACTACAGGCATGTGCCACCACACCCAGATAATTGTTGTGTTTTTTATAGCGATGGTGTTTCACCGTGTTGCTCACACTGGTCTCGAACTCCTGGGCTCAAGTGGTCCCCCCTGTCTTGGCCTCCTAAAGTGCTAAGATTACAGGTGTGAACCACTGTGCCTGGCTTACATGTCATGTTTCAACATGCATATGACTGTGTTGGTGACAAATCATCATAAGTATGTGGTTACTGTTGGGAAATTTGACAATCACTCAGCAAAAGGCCTCTTGTCAAATTTTGAGGTCTTGTATAAAACAGTTTAAGTTTGCCTCAAGCAAAAGGAAACAAGCCAGTTCCCTCTAGTCCCCTCATCCTCTTCTAAAGCAATGTGCATTCTACTCCTTAGAATCTAGTCTGAACAAAAACGAAGAGAGCAGACAAAATAGAATCCTGGCTTAAGATTCCCCCATGGGTCTCCTACTCAGCAAATACTTACACAGGCATACAGACATTAAGAAAAGTAATTCTTAACTTGTAGGACAAGTGCCTAACCATACCTCAGAAAAAGTATCACCCCAACAGGAAAACAATTGGAAGTGAATTAAGACCAGAAATGCAGATCAATAGAAGGCACATAAAAGGCAATAAAGGAGAAGCATATGAGGAGGAAGGTCTGAGAGGACACTCTGTAGCCTAGAAACAACTAGAAAAATTAACTGCAAACCTCAAGTAGGTCACAAATGCATAAATATTCTGTGAAAAGAAAGAGGACTCACGGCCTTTCCTTGCCCCCAGTCACGATAAGTCCATCTCGAAGGGTGGTGTACATGGCAAACACAGGCCCGTTGTGAGCTCTCGCCACAATTCTACACAATATGTGATCTTTCCACACACAGACATCCCCACTGATGGTACCTGTAAACGTCAAGTTATTCTGAAAAGGAGTGGGGGAGGGGGGAGATAAACTCATCAAAAGTTCAAATAGAGTTCAAATCCATGTAATTTTCTATGTCTGTGTAATGCTGTCTCACCCATGATACAAAGAGCATGCATTGTGTAGTGGCAGCAGCACTGAATTCAAGAGTCCGGAAACCTGAAGTGGAGGCTTAGCTTTGTCAGGACCTTTTCCTTTCCAATTCTGTTGCTTATTAGCTAGAATAACCTTGGACAATTCTTCCCTTCCAATTCTAACATACTATAATTCCAGGTTATTTTTATTTATTTATTTATTTATTTTTGAGACAAAGTTTCGCTGTTTGTTGCCCAGGCTGGAGTACAGTGGTGCGATCTCAGCTCATTGTAACCTCCACCTCCTGGAGTCAAGCGATTCTCGTGTCTCAGCCTCCCAACTAGCTAGGATTATAGGTGCCTGCCACCATGCCCAGCTAATTTTTGTATTTTTAGTAGAGATGGGGTTTCATTATGTTGGCCAGGCTGGCCTCAAACTCCTGACCTCAGGTGATCCACCCGCCTTGGCCTCCCCAAGTGCTGGGATTACAGGCATGAGCCACCGTGCCTAGCCTGAGCCACTGTGCCTGCCCAGTCTTATATTAAGAATACCCAAAATGTTCAACTGAAATTTGACATGGCACAAACAACATTTCAATGGTCTTTTTCTAAAAAATGTAAGTGTACTTTTCTAAAATTCTAAAATTCTAATATTCTAAAATTCTAACTTTTCCTGCAAGTATTGCATATCCACATAAACACTTCAATTAAAAAATCCACTTAGTTTTTTGATGCACCAAAGGATTTTTACAGACTAGCAAATGCAGGATATTAAAGGAAAGAGATGTGGATTGAAAGCCACAGGCCCAGATGAGATGGAATAAAGTGAGGGGAGAGCAGGGCTCCTGAGCACACTTCTATCAGGGCCAGGAATCGTGCTATTTCTTTCTATCTCACTACCTCTTTCGAGACACTGACCCAAAGCACTTCCAGCTATCTGATAAGCAATGTGTTAAATGATAAAAAGCAAAGGAAATCCTAAACCCAAGTACTAGTTTAAGTCATTTGAAAATCATGTTTCTTGATTTACCTTTCTTTTACTCTAATTTTTAGGACCATGTAGAACTATGAGGAAGAGAGAAATTTTAGAATATTTAGGGTGACAATTACAAGATTAAAGAATGCATTTGAGTATGACAGTAGTCCAAGGAATCAAATGTTCATCATAATCCTTATTACGGTGGCTCACGCTTATAATCCCAACACTTTGGGAGGCCAAGGTGGGAGGATCACATGAGTTTAGGAGCTTGAGACCAGCCTAAGCAACACAGACTCTATTAAAAATGAAAAACAACTAGGCGGGGCCCGGTAGCTCACGCCTGTAATCCCAGCACTTTGGGAGGCCAAGGCAGGTGGATCACCTGAGGTCAGGAGTTCAAGACCAGCCTGGCCAATGTGGTCAAACCCTGTCTCTACTAAAAATACAAAAAATTAGCTGGGTGTGGTGGCGCATGCCTGTAATCCCAGCTACTGGGGAGGCTGAGGTAGGAGAATTGTTGGAACCTGGGAGGCAGAGGTTGCAGTGAGCTGAGATCATACCACTGCACTCCAGTCTGGGCAACAAGAGTGAAACTCTGTCTCAAAAAATAAATAAAATAAAAATAAAAAATAGCCGAGCATGGTAGTACCCGCCCTCTAGTCCCAGCTACTAGGGAGGCTGAGGATTACTGGAACCTGGGAAATGGAGGCTACAGTGAGGTATAATTGTGCCACTGCACCCCAGCCCAGGCGACAGAGTGAGATTTTGTTTCAAAAAAAAAAAAAAATTCTTTGTCCCTCTCATTAACATTCTTTTCACTCCCTAATTTCTAGATTTTTGAAAGATGAAATATATGCTTGACCAGGACATGTAATGATTAGCAGATCACAGTGCCATATCAACAACATTAATGTGGCTGATGATCTAAGGCAAGAGAATGTAAAGTAGTCAAAGTCATGTCACATGCATTTTAAGAGACATACTGCACCAAATGCAATAGCAAGCATGGTCTGCATCCGGGCATCTTCCAGTGTGCTCAGTAGCCCTTTTTTGCTAAGAAGAGCCCTTCCTGCTAGGGTCCAGAACTTCACATGTTTTACTCCCACTGAGACAAACTGGGTATCTGAATCTGGTCGGAATTCTGCCACAAAAATACGTTGATTGTGACCAGCTCTGCTGGCAATTTTGGCACCTGATAAGATACAACAAAATTATCTAGGTTATTATAAGAACCAAGCTAATCAACAGTTAGCATCAAATAAATATGTAAAATACGTAGTTAAAAGGCTTAGAAGAGAGGCCAGTGGCCCCTGCTGTACTACCTCACAATATGTGATTTACAATTATTTGTGTATTGAGTCCTTTTCACTTATTTTCACTCCATTAATTTTTCTTTATATAACTTAAACGTTTTGTCTAAAGTGTGGTAGGTAGTAGTATCCTGCTGATCTGCCATTATCATTAGAAATATATATAATTTTCATTGATAAGATTTTCCAAAACCAATCAAATCATTAATAAGAAACAAATACATAGTTTCTTGCTTAAAGGAAATAGCAGTGAATCATCTGTAATACTAATAATGGTTTCATTGATTTATCTGTTTTGTGAGGTTTCAGATCCACTGGACTTTTAAAGTGAAATATACCTACAGTACCACTAACAGTGTACAGTGTATTGTGTAGGGCTATACCGAATAATTGTTTCAACCACAAACTTTAAGGTAAATATTAAATACAGAATTCCTACTACCCTTGTATTCTTGTTTTTTAAAAATCAGACATACAAAAGAATCCTACCTTCCTGCCATCTCCAAATGGTAATAGTATGTTCTGGGTCTAGTCCCACAGACAGCAATAGTTTGCCAGTAGCACTGAAGCTGACTGAACACACTCCCTTTGAATGGTAGCATCTTAGGATAGATAAAGTCTGCTTGTTCATCGCATCCCAGATGTGAATAGAAGGAGCTGTAGCTAAATAAAGATAAAATTAAAAAGTTGTAATCTACCTGTAATAAATGTTTCTGTTTCTAAAGCTGATGCATACTCATCTCTGAAACATGGACAAATATGTGCCAAACAAAAACTGTACTAAACAAAGAACAGCTCAAAACTAAGACTAAATTTAAAAAAGGAAAGGTGGGGAGGAAAGAAAAGGAAAAAATATAGAACACGTCTTCACGCTATATTCCAAAATTGCACTTTTGGAAAAACAGCATTTAGACAAGCAAATCAGGCAATCTCAACTTTAAACAGTTAAAAACAAATGAATGTTTTATGTATACTTTTAATCTTTATACAATTATATGGAGAATTATACAAATATCACACAATAAATATTAAACACCAAGTATATATTCAGTACTGATGTTACCTGAAAGAGAAATGAAAAGCAGACACAAATTGAGAAAGGCAGTAGATAGGAAACCACCCGAATAGATCTCAAAAGAATTTTCAACCATACAGATATACATCTGGTAAAAGCTAATTTCACTTCACTTTATAAGACATTTATTTAAAAGCAGGATTTCATGAGAAACATAAAACTGCTAATCTTTAAAAAAAATGTGTTTAGTATTAATTAATCTTGTGTAGCTTGTTTCTGCTGTTTAAAAAGTTATCCCAGTTTTCCACATTTTCTAAATTTAAAAAAACATAGCTTTATTTTTTTTTTTTATGAACTGTACCCTATAAAATTGGATAGGTCAATTCAGCAGTTAATTCAATCTCAGAACATAAGTACTTTTAATGAAGCAGTAAAAATACTAAAGTGTATTTGTTTCAAATTATAAATGTTACAAATGTTTTTAAAAATAAAGAAACATTTACATAAAACAAGCTGACTTAAATCATTCAATGCAGAAATAAATGTTGGTCCCTAAAGAAAATATTCTGATAAATTTAGATTAGATTTTATACCATCTGCTATTTGTAGTACACAATGATAAATTAAATCTGACAGTTCTTCAAAGCAGTTAAAATATATTAAACCAGAGACTTAAATTTGAGTATCATTAAGTAGAAACTGTTCAAAGATTTATGCAACTGTAAAATATCAAAACTACATGGAAATATACATAAAAGTTTACCATATAATAGGTTATTTGTTTGTAAAATGTATGACAATAATGTAAATATTGGACTAAAATTAAAATATTCTTCATTCATTAAAAGTCAGTACCCCAAGGCACAGGTAAACTTAACCTCAATAAAGAATGTTAGGTGGCTTAAATTTAAAATGTAAATATATATTAGTAGATCACTCTATAAATTTTGGCAGTGATAAATATTTTTATATTTACAAAGAGCCTCTGGGCAATTCACATGTTATATTTGCCAACTTGCGATGAGGTAGACATACGATTTTCAAGAAATATCACGAATTTTTGCCTCCAAATCTTTTTCCTTTTTTTTTTTTGAGACGGAGTTTCACTGTTTCGCCCGGGCTGGAGTGCAGTGGCTCGATCTCAGCTCACTGCAACCTCCACCTTCCGGTTTCAAGCGACTCTCCTGCCTCAGCCTCCCAAGTAGCTGAAATTACAGGCACCAGCCACCATGCCCAGCTAATTTTTGTATTTTTACTAGAGAGAGGGTTTTGCCATGTTGGCCAGGCTGGTCTCGAACGCCTGACCTCATGATTCACCTGCCTCGGCCTCACAAAATGCTGGGATTACAGGCGTGAACCACCACGCCCGGCCTTGCTGCCAAATTTCATGTACCACAAGTTTCAAAGTTTTATTTATCTAAAATTTAAACAGCAAGTAATCTTAAATTACAGAGCTTCTCATATTTTTATAAAAAATTAGAGGAGACAGCAAAAAGCTGAAAGCAGAATTTATGTTTTAAAACCTATAGGTATGTGAGGTAATGGAATTGCCACATACTTAGAGTATTCTAAACTTACATCAGTAACAGTATTTAAAATTAATGCAAATTTTCAGGACCTTTCGAAGTTACTAAAGAAAGATAAAACTATGTTCATTAGGTATATTGTATTTTCTCCTATCATCTGGAAACGGTCATTCCTGATGCTTGATACAACTCTTGTTAACACAAGAGTTAACTCTTGATAACTCAGATACAACTCTTATTCCTCCTGTTCCGGGAGGACATGAGGTATTAAGTACCTATCATGGCAGGCATGTTACTGGGGACATCTCATATTTTCTAATGCCTACCTTCTAGGTAGGTATATTTTTTCCTGAATTCAGGCTCAGAGAGGATAACTCAATTGCCCTAACGTAACTCAGAGCTGGGAGAGGGAGCACAGGTATGCTGTTCTCAGTATTCAGGTTCCATTCTTGCTCTTTCCCCCTATCTAGTTCCCTCCAGAAAATCAATCCCACTAACTTTTCACTACCATTTTTGACTCTTTGTTTCCTGTATAGAGATGCCGTAAGTGTCTAAATTGTGAATTGGGTCTTACAAGTATCAAAGTTTTAAAGGATATTCTTTATCCCCTAGTTTGCCTCTGATGCAGTATAATAAAAACTGTATTTTAAAAGAAAATTTTAACATGGGCCATTAGGTATGCCAATTGTATTTTGCCCTTTAGTCTCTGTAGTGAGTAACTTCTTACTGCATACTCAGCATCCATTACATCCTTTCTTCCTACCAAGGCTCCAATTTTATTCAGGAATCTACTCCCTCCTAGAGTGTAAGTGATGCACTTACAAACGGCATGCTCAGCTAATAAATCTGAGCTCACTGTGATAATACTGCCTCCACTCCCAACCCAGACCTGAGTGATTAGTTTAATAACCCAGATTTAAACCAATCAGCACATGGTATTCTCCTAATATCTTCTTAGTATGAGGTTTGCTTTGTGTCCTAGCATGACTCAGTCAGGCTAGAAGGAAGGATTTCTAGGTCACGGTTCTGAAAAGGATTTTCTTCCTTCTTTCCCACTGGATAACAGCAAGGGAGCATGTAACTCCAATTGCTACTGCAGCCATTTTCATGTCCACAAATGCAACCAGCCTTATGGGCGAAGCCAACACTGTGGATAGCAGAGCAGAGGAGCTGGAAAGTCCCTGGGTTCTGGATGATATTGTGAAGCTCCTGAAGTAGCACACTCAGGAGACTACCCTCCTTCTTCATTCTTGTGTGCTAATGCATTTTCTCCTCCTCTGCTACAAGATGCACAGACACCCACTAAAGTTATTTGTGGGCAACTGCCTGTTACTACAAATAGTAACCAAGACCAGAGGGTGAGCTTTCTCTGCTTAATTGCCTTAAGGATCAAAAATATAAAATTCTAAGGTCTTAGGAGGGCTGACATTATTTTGTCAGAGACAAAAGACATTCCCTTAGGGTCCACTGAAAACACAATTGATGTTTTCAGTGATAATTATACCACAGCTTTCTTCTTCTTGAGACAAGTTCATCCAGGCTGGAGTGCCATGGTGGAATCAAGACTCACTGCAGCCTCGAACTTCATGACATTAAAATAATGTATTCTCAATTTCAAAAAATAATCCACAAGTTTTTTATAGAGTAACAAGATACTTGATGATATGGTTTGGATTTATGTCCCTGCCCAAATTTCACGTTGAATTGTAACCCCCAGTGTTGGAAGACGGGCCTGGCGGGAGGTGACTGGATCACAGGGGCAGATTTCCCCCTTGCTGTTCTTGTGAAAGTGAGTTCTCCTGAGATCAGCTTGTTTAAATGTGTAGTACCTCCCCTTTCTCTCTCTTCCTCCTGCTTCAGCCATGTAGGACATACCTGCCTCCCCTTTGCCTTCCACCATGACTATAAATTTCCTGAGGCCTCCCCAGCCATGTTTCCTGTACAGCCTGTGGAGCCATAAGCCAATTAAACATCTTTTCTTTGTAAATTACCCAGTTTCAGGTAGTTCCTTATATCAATGCAAGAACAGACTCGTATACGTGACGTTAAGTTCAATTTGCACCATCATTACCAAACAATATAAATAAAGCAGAAAGTATTTAGTTTTACTTACCTGACATGTCTGCTGAATCACCTATAATGGAAAATAATTATCTATAAATAACATAAATACTAACAATAAAACCTATAAAAACCCAAATATCAAAAGATATTAATTATAAATAAACTATTATATACAAAATTGGTTTTATTACATTTGATTGAGTAAACTGTAAGAGAAGGCACTCGTTCCAATTATGCATACATATTAACATTTTGTGTATGATCTTTCTTTTTTATTTTTTTTTCTTTATTATTATTATTTTTTATTTTATTCTTCCTTGGTTGTCAAGAACAATTGTGTATGATCTTTCAATCTTCCTTTGGATAAAAACTTTGTTTTCTTTGCATTTAATGAGTTACATAAACTTAATTATAACAACTTTTAGAATGATATTGATATGATTTAAATTGATATTACCCTCATTTTGGTTAACAAAAATGTACTGCTAATAATAGACTCTCTGGAGTTTTAATGCATCTCTATCTCCAGGGGAAGAATTAGATCTAAACCTTCTGAGCTGGGAGACATGATAGCAAAGGTTACTGTATAGCTCAAGAAAGGAAAAAGTTCTTTCTTTCAACTAAAGATTTTCCATATGAGTACAAGTTTGCCAAGAAAGAAAATGTGAAAGCCCATGCTCATTATATTTGTGGTAGAAATACCTAATAACCAAACTTTTCAAAGTAGCAGTCTTCAGAGCAAGAAAGAAAAGAGTAAAAACTTAGAAATCCACTGAAAACAGGTGATTGTTTTTTGCTTTGGTAAAGCTTTATATCCATACGAAATAATGATTTCAAAAACATATTGATAACATAGGACAATAGCGTCTTGACGTGGAACATGAGGAAAAACAATAAAGTACTTAACTCTGCTGAGCAGACGACATAGGAAATACCATTTTTAGTTATGAATATGCTCTATTATCAATCAAATGGTGAGAGGGCTTGGAACTATGCCACCTGAAGACTGGTTGAAAGACTGAGAGTGTTTGGTTTGGAGAGACCAGGTTTGTCTCTGAATATTAACATGGTGTGAGACAGAAGTACAAATGAAGGCTTAAACGTCATTGGCCAAAATATTTTAAAGCTATTAATTGAGATAAAACTTATCAAATGAAATATATTCTAGCCTCCTACCTTGATGAGTACACTCCTACAATGACCTGGAAGGCAGATACAATTCAGAACTCCTTGGAGTTTGGGTAACATGAGACAACCTGTCCCACTCTCTTCCATCCCACACCACAAAGAACCATGGAAGCTCATGTGTAGTTTTATGAACTGGATGTCTGTCTTCTGCCCAAATTCATATACTGAAACCCTAATCTCCAGTGTGATGGTGTTAGGAGGTAGGGAGGTTATGAGGATGTAGCCCTCACAGTGAGATTAGTGTTCCTATAAGAAGAGACAGGAGAAAGATAATCTTTTTCCACCATGTGAGGATCTAATGAGAAGACAGCCATCTGCAAACCACAGAGAAGGCCCTCACCACAACCTGACCATGCTGGCACCCTGATTTTGGTCTTTCAACCTCCAAAACTGAAAAATAACATTTCTGTTGTTTAGGCTACACACTCTGTAATATCTGTCATGGCAGCTCATTTTTTTTTTTTTAAGACATGTGGTTATCCCAGCTAGTACATTAAAACTCCATCCACCCCTATACAATGAACAGCTTGGCCACCCCCTCAAGGGTATGCACATTGCTTATACAGTTTGTCACTGGGAGGACAGATGCAGAGAAAGGGCTCATGCAGGCCCATTAGTAGGTTCAGAACCATCTGGCAGAGAATTCCATACACCCAAAGCATGGTTTAGTGGAGAAGTAGGCTCCCCCATGAAAAGCAATCCCTTGCTCTCATGTACAACTTGTTCCATGGAATGTAGTTGGAGGGTGTCCAAAGGAGACCTTTTAAAGAGAAGAACTAGGCTGGGTGTGGTGGCTCATGCCTGTAATCCCAGCACTTTGAGGCCAAGGTGGGAGGACCACAGAATCAGGAGATCAAGAGCATCCTGACCAATACTGTGAAGCCCCGTCTCCACTAAAAATACAAAAATTAGCCAGGCATGGTGGTGCGCGCCTGTAGTTGCAGCTACTCAGGAGGCTGAGACAAGAGAATTGCTTGAACCCGGGAGGAGGAGGCTGCAGTGAGCCAAGATCGCACCACTGCACTCCAGCTTGGGCGACAGAGAGAGACTCTGTCTCAAAAAAATAATAAATAAATAAAAATAAATAAAAGAACTAGGTAAGACTCAGGGAGAACATGCTAGCTATCTCCAAAACTGGAAGATAATGTCATGGGAATGTGATTAGATGTTCTAGGCACCATAAGAATGAGGGCCAAAGATTAGTAATCACAGACAGATTTTTGTTCTATATGAAGAATCATTTTATAACTAAGCTTCCCAGGAAATCATTTAACTACTTCATTAGACATTAAGTCGCAGCAGGGTTCAAGCACATTATAACAGAGAGGATAAAATGATATAGTTGGCCCTAAAATTCCAAGATTCTAGCCAAGAAAAAGAAAAGTTTGAATGTAACTGGCTAAAACAGTACAAAATCAAACATTTCAATTCCTCTATGATCTATATGATTTTTAACAAAAGGAACAATAAACACAGTAAATGTTGTTTTGTGCTTTGTGGGTATTAAACAAGCCTGACAGCAAAGTAACTAACAAAACAATTCTCTTTATGTGTGGAGAGAGAGAGACAGAGGAAAAAAAAAAATCCTTCCTCATTCTTTAGTCTTCCCCTTGAGTCTATCTAATTAGTCTCCAGTAATTTTTTTTAAATCTATTTTCTGGAAGGGTACAAATGCTGCAAGGAGTGGAGTTACATATGTAATCTAAAATGTACCTCTGTACTGCCCAGAGTTTGACTTGGAAAGAAAGAGGAGGGATATCATTAACTATTTCATATTTCCTACAATGTTGTCTTTCAAAATAAAGGGAAAGAAGGGGAGAAAAGGGCCAAATTCCTAAAAGATTAATGTGTGACCATGATATTTCTTAACTAAGAGAGAAAAGCACAGCACTAAAATGATAAATAAAGTTGCCTAACAGAGGGAGAGCAAAGAAAAGAAAGGAGAAGCCAAAGTGGAAAATGAAAGAACAATACTTTCTAGAATTCAAATTTGCAGAATATAAATTCCATTAATACAGGGATTTTGCCTTTTTGTGAGTTGCCTGTATCACCAGCACCTAAAATAATACCTTGCACATGGCAGGTGTTCAGTAAATTTGTTGAATAAATGAATTCACTCAATAAAAATTAACTGAATAATAACTATGTACCAAGAGGCATTGAGCTAGGTTCTTAGGTAACATAGTCTCTTCATTCCTCAAGGAGATGGATGGGCCTCGTTCCTTGTGCAGAGTGAAAATAACACTTCACTTTAAAAAAACTTAGCACAAACAGAAGCTAGACCTTCATATTTATATGCAAAGATTAGAATATTTTCTGTATAATGGGTAATATTCTATTTACTTTTAAAAGTAGAAAACTGTACAGAAATAAAAAATACAAGGTCTATGTGGCACAGCTTCAGAACCAGGCAACCCAGGCAACAAATTCCTGACTATCAATTTAGTACTTGCATGAAAAATAAAAATATGAAAAGTATAAATTACCTTAATCAAGAAGAAAAGACAACTGGAAAGTTAGCTTAGCAATCAAGGCCCAGTGAAATCCAACAAACTCAATGATTTCAATAAATTTTACAAACTTATTGAAGTTTATGAAACTTCTGCCACATTCATATTTAGTAATCACAAGGTGACAGATATGTTCTAAATAGACCTGCTATCCTCTCATTAGTTGGACTATAGGGTTATGGCCTTTGTCTAAGTTTTTCACAGAGGTAAAATAACACGGGTATATTTTAAAACAGCTCAAAACAGTTGGTGAATTAGATCAATGACAAAGAAAAGAAAAAGGAAGAAGGGATTTACCAACAAAAAACAGACTTGGGTCCTCTCTTCTTTCTAGCCTAAACCCCTGCTGAAGCAGTATTCTACCCCACCCAGTCTAGTTATTTCTTAGCTGCCCTTATTTACTACTTCCTCTTCAAACTCTTCTTTTTTGCTTTATAAGCTACTGAATATGAATATAGGCTGACCAGAAATTCCTGCTAAAGGACTAAATCCAACTATTTCAACTACCATACAATAGTTTACTTTAAATTCTGGATTGTCAAGACCAACTCAGATAACCAGAGTGAGTGACAGAAAGGTACCTGGAAGCAAATAATATGCTATAATTGGGTAGTGCTTTACGTATACATAGATTTTGAATAATCAATAAACATATTATATTTTGATTTTTTTCTTGGATATTGAATTTCTTTGAACAAAACAAATGCTTCATATTATTTCTTTTTAAAATATAGAAACATACCTACTTGGCCAGTTGCCACTATGTTGATAAATTTGGGGTGCTGATTTACAGTGAGGCACAGAATGTCATCATTATGTTCCTGATAAAAACTCTGAGAACCTACAAAAAAAGAATTTGAGAATTAAGTTTGAAAACTTTAAGATATAACAGCCAAACGCACTTAACGCACAGTAAACTACCCTTTACCTTATTTGCTTATTTAAAACGTTATGTTTGAGCACTTACTACGTATACAGCATCATAAGGATAGAAATTGATTCAGAATTCTTTAATGGTATAGACCCGTAAAAGGGATAAACAATACAGTAAAAGGCTGAATGTTCCAAGTGTCAAGAGAGTTGGGATCAAAATGCTATGGGAATTCAAAGCAGAAAAGATTAATCTCATCATGGGAATATGGTACTCCTGGACCAACCCAGACAGGTTTTACAAATGTAAAAGTCAGTGGGGAAGGGCATTCTAAGCCAAGGAACACTTTAAGCAAAGGCATAAAGGCAGGAAAATGTTGTGGATGCATATAAATGGCTCATTTGGCTGAAGTGTAGGGTCATGAAGAAGAAAGATGAGTAACATGCTTGGAAAGGCAGCTTGGGACTAGAGTTAGGGAGGATTTTGAGTGCCAGCCCATGATCCTTCTGTTTTGGTTTCTCAAAGAAAAAGATTCACCAGGGTCACACAGAAATCAGTAGTAATTTTCCATTTAATAATTTGGGCCATATTGAATCATATTTTGTATTTGTTCTGAAGTCAGTGGGGGAGGAACTGAAATCTGTTTTTGTTTATTTTTGAAACAGTCTCACTCTGTTGCCCAGGGTGGAGTGCAGTGGCGCAATCTTGGCTCATTGCAACCTCCACTTCCCCAGTTCAAGCGATTCTCATGCCTCACCCTCCCAGGTAGCTTGGATTACAGGTGTGTGCCATCATGCCTAGCTAATTTTTTTGTATTTTTAGTAGATATGGGGTTTTGCTTTGTTGGCCAGGCTGGTCTCAAACTCCTGGCCTCAAGTGATCTGCTCATCTCAGCCTCCCAAACTGCTGGGATTACAGGCATGAGCCACCGTCCCCAGCAGGAACTGAAGTTTTTTTATTAAAGAAGTATAATGTGATTCATCTGGTAGTAGTGACAGTGAAGAGACCTTGTAAGACTGCGACACCAGTTCATGCAGAAGGGAATAAAGATAGATTTGTGCAAGTAAAATGAAGAGGTGGAAAATGAGTTCAGAGCAGTTAGTTGGAGAATCAGGGTTTCCTACCTGTAGCAACATTGCGCAGAATTCCAATGGATGCAGTGTGATAAATTATATCATCTCCATCATTTAAGTAGTGAACATTATTCCTACAGTCTCTACCTCGATAACCAAAAACAAGCTCCAACACAAGGTCCTATGATAATAATAATAAAACCATTATATTCTTTATCATGTCTAAATGTTCACCATTGTTTCCTGTATACATAATACTAGTGTCTGGAGTCAAAATGGAGTATGCATTTTTGATATTTTACAAACTTCATATACACAATTAAGCTAGTCATACTTCTTTGTATAACCTGTTTTGGGTGGCTTAAACATATATTCTATACTTTTCTACATAAAGTTATAAAAAGGAAAATGGAATCACAAGGTAGTCTGATTCCAAGAATCAGACTATACAGTGAATATATCGCATAGGGTCAAAATTTTTGATTTGGTATAAGTATTTAATCTTTAATTTACAAATTGAAGCCACTAAGTATTAGATACTGCCAAGGTGTCTGTCCTTCTATAAGCAAAAGATCATTCACACATATTTAGCTTTAGGAGTTCTCTGAGATACAGTTCAATTAGGGCATTATTCACAGAAAAGTAAAAGGAAGACTAATTTAAAAAAATTAAGAGAAATAGAGAGTATCAATCCAAAACTCAGATTTAGGTAAGAATTAAGTCAAACAAAAAAAAGTACTCAATATACTAATTTTCATGAAAACTAATGATAAGACTTGGGTGTTTTATAAAAAGTAACTCTGGATACATTTCAGTGACACTGGAGAGTGAGTTTTCCTTACCTCTATAGGTCTCTTTTTCTTGCCTACATTGTTTGTCTGGAGTTTCTCTGGCTGTGGTGGGGCCCTGCTCACAGGGGGCCTGCAACAGAGAAGTGGGAGGGAGGAAAGGCATGCAGCACCCAGTGCCTTCACTGACTCTCTCACACCATCCCTCCCACAGAAGTGTCTGTCACACCTTCCCAAAGATGACCTCATTCTGTGGTCCACTAGACTGCCTTCTACATCTTGAGAGATTCTAAAGTGGGAAGGTAGAAAGAAAATATTAGAACTTCTATTCATTTCATTTTATTTTATTTTGAGATGGAGTCTCGCTGTTGCCCATGCTGGAGTGCAGTGGCATGATCTTAGCTCAATGCAACCTCCACTTCCTGGGTTGAAGCAATTCTCTTGCCTCAGCCTCCCGAGTAGTTGGGATTATAGGTGTGCGCCACCACACTCAGCTAATTTTTGTATCTTTTTAAGAAGAGGTTTCGCCATGTTGGCCAGGCTGGTCTTGAACTCCTGACCTCAGGTGATCCACCCGCCTCAGCCTCCCAAAGTGCTGAGATTATAGGATCAGGACTGAGCCACCGCACCCAGCCTGTTCTCTTCTTTCTTTCTTTCTTTTTTTATAGACCAAGTTTCACTCTGTCACCCAGGCTGGGGTGTAGTGGCACAATCTCAGCTCACTGTAACCTCCGCCTCCCAGGTTCAAGCAATTCTTGTGCCTCAGCCTCCCCGAGTAGCTGGAACGACAGGCATGTACCACCAAGCCTGGCTAATTTTTGTATTTTTAGTAGAGATGGGGTTTCACCATGTTGGCCAAGCTGGTCTGGAACTCCTGGCCTCTAAGAGATCCATCTGCCTCAGCCTCCCAAAGTGCTGGGATTACAGGTGTGAGCCACCGCACCTAGCCTTACTTTTAATTTCTTTAGTGTACATGTCATAATGTAAATAATATAACAGCACAAGAGTAGATTGTTTATAAACAAATGTGAAAATGTTAATTTAATATACTCAGATATTTCTTGATGGATGCATTATCGACAAATCCTGGATTACTGCTCTAAAGTATCTAACAGAGTTATCTTCACATGGCAGGTATTCAATATATCCTTCTTGAAAGTGAATTTTCATAATATTTCTTTTACTTTTTTTTTTTTTTTTTTTTTTTTTGAGATGGAGTTTCTCTCTTGTTGCCCAGGTTGGAGTGCAATGGCACAATCTCAGCTCACTGCAACTCCTGCCTCCTGGGTTCAAGCGATTCTCCTTGAGCAAGCATGTGCCACCATGCCCAGCTAATTTTGTATTTTTAGTAGAGGCAGGGTTTCTCCATGTTGGTCAGGCTGGTCTTAAACTCCCGACCTCAGGTGTCCCGCCTGCCTTGGCCTCTCAAAGTGCTGGGATTACAGGCATGAACCACTACACCCGGCCAATTTTCATAATAGTTCTATGAATGTTCCATACTGTAAGCAACATAAATCACATCTGTGTTCAAATTTGTACTCATCTGTTTCTCCATGTCCTTTACCTTCTCTACCTACTGACATCCCTAGTACTGGTTAATGGCATTGCCATCAGATGGTTACTCAAAGAAAACATTTTATAGTCACAAAGGATTGTAAACCATACAACATGCTGTAAAAGGAAATTACTATTATTATTGCTTCCAGCTCTTTCTCTTCTCTTATTCTCACTATTTACTAAAAATTTATCAACTTTACACAGTAGCTCTCAAATCTCAAATCTCGCCCCTCTTCTCTGTTCAGGATCTATTTATAATGTGCCATGTCACAACAGGTGTATTGAGTTCACATTTTCAATTATTTAAATGTAGAATATCTTCTCTAGAACCTTCAATTTTTAAAAAAATGAAATTGTTTATTATTTTTACCTCAGCCATTATTCAAATATTGAATAACCTGAACACTGAATTTAATCATGCACTAACCCCTTTCCAAATTTTAAGTTAATATTTAATTTGTAACACCTAAATCAGGAAATGATACAAAAATTAACTTTCCCATGTAAAAGACTCCAACATTTACGAAGAAGTCTCATAAAATTAAAGGCATAAAATATACTTGCATTTTCAAAATGGTTGTCAAGTTATATATACATCAATAAAAAGTAAATGTGTTATATCTTAATCAATAAGAAATGAATGGGAATGGCCAGGCGCAGTGGGTCACACCTGTAATCCCAGCACTTTGGGAGGCCAAGGCAGGTGGATCACAAGGTCAGGAGTGCAAGACCAGCCTGGACAATATGGTGAAATGTCGTCTCTATTAAAAATACAAAAATTAGCCAAGTGTTGTGGCACGCGCCTTAGTCCCAGCTACTCGGGAGGCTGAGGCAGGAGAATGAATCACTTGAACCTGGGAGGCAGAGGTCGCAGTGAGCCGAGATCGCACCACTGCACTCCAGCCTGGGCAGCAGGGCAACACTCTGTCCCAAAAAAAAAAAAAAAAAAAAAGAGAAATGAATGGGATGTTGATATGTAATATGAGGCAGCATGTCAAATATATAAGCATGACTAGTGTCATAAAAAGTAAACATCCTTTTCAAGAATATATGAACCATTTTTCAAGTTATTATAGAAATTTTGGTTTCAAACCTTCTTCATATACTTTTCTAGATGTCCACAAGTAAAAATAAAATGGACTTTATCATATTTAACATTTAAAAATATTTCTGCTAGGACCATTTCAAAGAATGAAGTTAATATCCATTAACTTCATAAATAATATTATTAAGAATAATATAAAATATTCAGCTACTTGGGAGGCTGAGACAGGAGAATCGCTTGAATTTGGGAGGCAGAGGTTGCAGTGAGCCAAGATGGCGCCACTGCACTCCAGCCTGAGTAACAGAGCAAGATTCAGTCTCAAAAAACCGCCCCCTCCCAAAAAAAACAAAACAAAACAAAAAAAACCTCTTCTTGTGACAGGGAGGTCACTTCTACTTAAAAAACCACTCATATCCAAGATAATAATATCCGCATTTAGTTTTCTTGTTTTAAAACAAGATTCCCAGAATAACAATAACCTTGGCTTTTCTCCCCAAGTCAATTTTGTTGGTGAACCTTATTTCTATGTTACTGTCTGACAGCTTTAAATGTAACCCAAACAATAAACAGGTAATTTTTATCTACATAATCCCATGTAACAATTAAGCATATTTTAATTTTTATAACTATCATTTAAGCATATTTTAATTTTATAAAGATCATTTATATAAAGTATATCATTGCTTAAAATAAAATTCTACACCTTATAAAAATTATACAGGTTGAATGGATAAAGTTTCAGTAAAGCAGTTACTTATACAGTGTAAGTCCAATAATTAAGATGCTATTCATTTCAGGGATACCAATTCCAAAGGAAAAAGATGTGCAAAACTGTGAAGAGTGGTAAAGAACACCAAGTAACATAGTATCCCATTAATGCTAACTAAAAATTTGACAAAAATACAAAATTAGGCTTTGTAAACACAGCAAAGAAAGGATTACCTGGAACCTCTTTTCAGCAGCAGATGAAGATGGAAAAAGATTAAAACATAAATTTGAATTGAAAACACTAGTAAAATACCTCCTGTAATAAAATATTTTAACAAGCTCAATGCAGACAAACTATGTTGCATATATTAAAGGCCTGTTGTTTTTAGTTTATTACTGCACATAAGAAAAGGCTTAAGGCTGGGCACAGTGGCTCACGCCTGTAATCCAAGCACTTTGGGAGGCCGAGGCAAGAGGATTGCTTGAGCCCAGGAGTTTGAGACCAACCTGGGCAACACTGTGAGACCCCGTCTCTACAAAAAATTAAAAATTAACCAGGCCTAGTGGCACGCACCTATAGTCCCAGCTACTTGGGAGGCTGATGTGGAAGAATCACTTGACCTGGAAGGTTAAGGTTGCAGTGAGCTGTGATCACACTACTGCACTCAGCCTAGGCAACAGAATGAGACCCTGTCTCAGAAGAAAAAAAAAAGGCTTAAGTTACTCCATTAATGGCAGGGAAATCACAAGAATGGTGAAAAAAGAAAAAAAAATGAGAATATATATAGAGAATATATATAAAATATATTTTATGTTGTGAACTTTAAAGCTTGCCATTATTATTCTGCAATGTAATCTGAATTTTAAACAGAACTTTTTTTTCTTTTTTCACCGCTAACAGTCATATTACACAAAACATTTAAGCTTGTCTTTAAGAATGGGCACTGGCACTAAAATGTTAATTTAAAAAGCTGGTAGCACTGGAGATACTTTAAAGGAAATTGTCTAAAGAGCCTAAGTTCCACCTATTCTGATCTAAGAGGGTTCCCCAATCAGTGAATCCAAGCAGGCAGAATTAGTCACTTGGGACTATGCTGAATTTAGGATTTTGCTAGTAAAAGAAGTAATCTTTGAAAAGTTTTTTTTTCTCTCTCTCTTAATAGCATAATGATCAAAACAAAATTGGAAACAATCACAAAAGTCACTTCATCCATTCTCCCACTGAGACCAGGAACCTTCTTTACATGTCCAGGACATCCTTGTATAGCATTGATGAAAACTGGTCATCTAAACTCTATAAACACTGCTTGTGCCAGGCATGGTAGCTCATGCCTGTAATCCCAGCACTTTGGTTTTTTTTTGTTTTGTTTTGTTTTGTTTTTGTTTTTGTTTGAGATGGAGTCTTGCCCTATTGCCCAGGGTGGAGTGCAATGGCACGATCTCGGCTCACTGCAACCTCCGCTTCCCAGGTTCAAGGGATTCTCCTGCCTCAGCCTCCTGAGTAGCTGGGACTACAGGGGTGCATCAGCATACCTGGCTAATTTTTTGTATCTTTAGTAGAGACGGTGTTTCACCATGTTGGCCAGGCTGGTCTCAAACTCCTGACTATGTGATCCACCCACTTTGGCCTCCCAAAGTGCTGGGCACAATGTGGTTACAGGTGTGACCCACCATGCCCTGTCAATCCCAGCACTTTGGGAGGCCGAGGTGGGTAGATCACATAGTCAGGAGTTTGAGACCAGCCTGGCCAACATGGTGAAACACCGTCTCTACTAAAGATACAAAAAATTAGCCAGGTGTGGTGGCACACACCTGTAGTCCCAGCGCTCGGGAGGCTGAGGCAGGAGAATCCCTTGAACCCCGGAAGTGGAGTTTGCAGTGAGCCGAGATCATGCCATTGCACTCCAGCCTCAGTGACAGAATGACACTTCATCTCAAAAACAACAGCAGCGACAACAACAACAACAAAACACTGCTTGTGACAGGGAGGTCACTTCCACATAAAAAGCCATTCATATCTAAGATAATAATATCTCCATTTAGTTTTCTTGTTTTAAAACAGGATTCCCATAACAATAATAATTTTTTTTTAGACAGGGTCTTGCTTTGTCACCCAGGCTAGAGTGTAGTAGTAAGATCATGGGTCACGACAGCTTTGACCTCCCATGCTCAAGAGATCCTCCTGCCTCAGCATCCCAAGTTAGCTGAGCTCGCAGGTATATACCACCACACCCAGCTAAATTTTAAAGTTTTTTAATAGAGATGGTGTCTCACCAGATTGGCCAGGCTGATCTTAACTCCTGGCCTCAACTGATTCTCCAAACTTGGCATCCCAAAGTGCCAGGATTACAGGCATAAACCACTGCACCTGGTCAATTAATTATATGAAGTGGCCTCCCAACCTTCCTTCATTCTGTGCTTTCTTCTAGTCCATTATAAACTATCCAAGTCTCCTTTAAAATGCAGAGATCAGTACTGAGTAAGCTATTCTAAATGTGAGGCTAGATACAAGTGCTTTATTTCTGTTAAAATCGTGTAAGATTTTTATGGGCCATTTTAGAAATTGCGTTATGCTCTGAACTCATATCTTTGTACACATCACTCTGCTTAAAATACATGATGGATTCCTGCTGTCTAATATTAACAGATGCCTACTATTTGAGTTTCTGCATAATCTGGTCTCAAGTCCACTGTTTTCATCCTCATCTCCCAGCATCATTTTCCTAGTAATACCCTCGCCCCGCCCCAAAAATAGGCTATTGCTGTGTTGCCCAGGCTAGAGTGCAGTGGTGCAATCACAGCTCACTGCAGCCTCAAACTCCAAGGCTCAAGAGACCCTCTCACCTCAGCCTCTTGAGTAGCTGGTACCACAGGCCTGCCACCACACCCAGCTAATTTATTTTTACTTTTATTTTTTGAAAAGACAGGGTCTCATTATGTTGTCCAGGTTGGTCTCGAACTCCTGGGCTCTAGTAGTCCTCCCACTTCGGCCTTCCAAAGTGCTGAGATTACAGGCCTGAGCCACAATGACAGGCCTGAGCCACTGTGCCCAGCCATGATAACCTTTTTTAAATTATAAAACGGACTAGCCATTTCCAAATTGTCTTGTTTCAGAAACTCTTTCAAGACATTTTCTTATTACCAAAAGTAAATATAAAACTATCCCAAAGAAATAAAATAAAAAAATAAAAAATAAAAAAATAAAAATAAAAATAAAAAAAGTATCCCAAAGAGTCCTTTCTTACACATCATTTTATTCAACATACAAATACCATAGTTACCCTCTTTTCATCTTTTTAAATGATTAAACATGCATTAAATCAAGTTAACAGGTTTAAAATTGAATAGTCTTTCACTTAAATATATGTGTGGTTAAGTTTGTTTTTCTGAGGCTCTGAAACATAAGGAAAAACTAAAACTATTTATTTGCATTGTAGTAGTTTGTATAGTCATATGTAAAACCAATTTATCATAATGAATACCCTTATAATAACCAAATATACTATCTAAAAATGCAACTCTTTTATAGGATTTGTCATACTTCATTTTATAATGCTTTGTTGACAAATGTAGTTAAATGTTTTATAAGAAAAAAATCAAAACCTTAAAATGCTATAAAGAATAAAGAATAAATTTTTGAATAAAATATTTTCTTTAATAAAACACTTACCTTACTACTCCCTGCCTTCAACAGGAGCAAGGGGAAAAAAGTAGGAAAACATATAAAAATTGATGATGAATAGAATAGACCAGTTTAGCAAACAGAAGAAAGGCAACATGTCGACAGAATTTTAAGAAAATATAAAAATGTCTAACTTATGTCATGCTGATTTAAATATCTTTATTCACAAATATTAGAAATTTGACCAAAATTAACTACTTTAAACATACAATGTTTGTTACAAAAACACTTATTGGCCGGGCAAAGTGGTTCACACCTGTAATCCCAGCACTTTGGGAGGCCGAGGTGGGAGGATCACTTGAGGTCAGGAGTTTGAGACCAGCCAGGTCAACATGGTGAAAACCTGTCTCTACTAAAAATACAAAAGTTAGCTGGGTTTGATGGTACGTGCCTGTAATCCCAGTTACTTGGGAGGCTGAGGCAGGAGAATCGTTTGAATCTAGGAGGCGGAGGTTGTAGTGAGCCAAGATTGTGCCACTGTACTCCAGCCTGGATAACAGAGCAAGACTCGGTCTCAAAAAAACAAAACAAAACAAAAAAACAAAAACAACACAAAAACATCTCTTAAAAAAGAAAAGAAAAAAAATCCACAAGAATATCAACAGAATAGAATGGTTATTGTCATCAGAAGCATTTTTCCTTTAAGTGGGTATTTGATGAGTATTTAATTGTTTTTAAAAGTTTTTTATTTATTTATTTTCCCAGAGACAGGATCCCACTCTGCTGCCATGGCTGTAGTACAAGGGTGAGATCATAGTTCACTGCAGCCTCCAACTCCTGGGCTGAAGCAATCCTCCTGCTTCAGCCTCCTGAGTAGGAGCCTCCTGGTACAGGAATGTACTACCATGCTTGGCTAATTTTTCTATTTTTTGTAGAAATGGGGTCTTTCTGTGTTACCTAGGCTGGTGCTGAACACCTGGCCTCAAGCAGTCCTCCCACTTCAGCCTCCCAAAGCGCTGAGATTGCAGGCATGAGCCATAGCATCCGGCCTGCTTTGCATTTAAAGTGTTTTATTTCATATTTATGACAGTAATATATGCTACTTAATATTAAAAAAGCAATTATTTAAATAAACCATGAACCATATTATCTCCTCACAAATATTCTAAGTTGGTAAAAAGAGAAATGAATCTCTTAATTTTTAATCTCCCTTGATTTTTTTCATTTTGTGAAAATGAAGTCACATTAATGACTTCTTCTGCCTTGTCATTTTCTTTTTTTTTTTTTTTTAAGGTGGAAAGCAGTGCTTGGACTCCACCTTGGGGGCCAACAGAACCCTCTCTCCCTCCCCACACCTTGTCATTTTCAAAATATTTAGCAGGGTTGAAATTGAGAACAAAATGCAAAACAATTGCAAAAATTATTTTGAAAAAGTTAGCTGCAGAATATATAACCTAACATCAAAGATTACAGTTATAACAGTGTTAATCATTTTTCATGAGTAAAATATTTCCTTCTGTCAGAACACACCTCACTTCAGCAATGGGCGGACATTTACTAAGTGTTTTACCATGAATGAAGCAGCCTAAAGATTAAAATTAGGTCATATTTTCTGACATATCACTTATCCAATAAATGACATATATTTTTAAAAACCAATGTAACAAATGAAAGAAATTTGTGGGAATGTTTACAGTTCCTTCTTCCCCATAGAACTTTTTTCACTTTTCATTACTTAGAAGACATAATTTTCCTTAAGTCATATTAAGCACTATACTTCAAATATTCTAATTATAATATTTAAATATCTATTTGCATATTTATCTGCATTTCTCTAATAAATAAATATATATGTAGTACTTATTGCTTTGTGAATATTTAATTTCAGAAATAATGTTTAAGTATTTACCAGGTATTCCTCAGGTTACTTTGTATTTCATTCCAAGGGATAGGGGTCATTGGTGAAGACCTACTATCTAAATTCTTGATTTACATTATTTCATTTAAAACTTGAAATACACCATAAGTTAGGGATTATAATGTTCATTTGCCACTGAGGAAACTGAGGTTCAGAGAGAATGAATAATTTTTCAAAGTCACACAACTGGTAACGATAAAAATTAGTATTTTACCCATTTGTCTGACTCCAGAATCCATGTCCTTTGCACCATATGATGCTGCATTCTAGCAAGTTGCTTGCAAACATGGAATTCTGTACAAGAACTTAGATTATGGTATACTGTGCTTGCTTAAAAATACCCCTAATTTAATACTTTGCCTCTTTATACGTAATGAAAAACTGGATAATCAATCTCCATCCCCTTTCCTTAGGTGACCTCCCATTGCTATGATCTGAGGTATATGAGGTATACCATCAGCAAACGACACCTGGAAGAGGAGCTGAAGAGGCACTGTGTCTTCAACATTCCACCTAGAACTTCCCTGACAATGCTGGTGTCAGTTAATTCACAAAATCTCTCAGTTCCCCCCTTCCCCATCACAAATGTGTTTTTGACCTTAAATTTCATCCCTTTCCCCGAATATAAAACCCATAGGTGCAAACTCAAACCCCTCTGCCAAAGCTTTCCTGTAATGTCATTTCTATCTTGCTGAGTTGCAAAACTCTTCAGCACTATCCTAAATGACCACAAATATGCTTGAATTTTCTACAAATTCTGTTTAACTGTGAATGAATTCCCTTTTATTTTTAATTTCTCCCTCAAATACTCTTACTAACTTCTCATAATAAAGTTTTCCTCACCACAGCCTTGTTCCCACCTCCCACTGCTGTTCCCACCTTCCACTCCCTCTGTTCCTTCCTGCTGTTTCTGGACACCTTTTACTTTTTCATTCTTAAAACCTCTTTGCTTCTGAAGTCCATGCCATTCACTGCTCCACATGTCTTTTTATTGTTTACCACCTTTAATTTAGAAAACATCAGGTTCACAATTTATTTCTTAATCTGTCATCTAGCTCAGAGACTTTATTAAAAAGTGATCTCTAAATTACTTTGGGCAGTATGGCCATTTTCACGATATTGATTCTTCCTATCCATGAGCATGGAATGTTCTTCCATTTGTCTGTGTCCTCTCGTTTCCTTGAGAAGTGGTTTGTAGTTCTCCTTGAAGAGGTCCTTCACATCCCTTGTAAGTTTATTTCTCGGTATTTTATTCTCTTTGTAGCAATTGTGAATGGGAGCTCACTCATGATTTGGCTCTCTGCTTGTCTATTATTGGTGTATAGGAATACTTGTGATTTTTGCACATTGATTTTGTATCCTGAGACTTTGCTGACATTGCTTATCAGCTTAAGGAGATTTTGGGCTGATACGATGGGGTTTTCTAAATATACAATCATGGTATCTGCAAACAGACAATTTGACTTCCTCTCTTGTTATTTGAATACGCTTCATTTCTTTCTCTTGCCTGATTGCCCTGGCCAGAACTTTCAATACTATGTTGAATAGGAGTGATGAGAGAGGGCATCCTTGTCTTGTGCTGGTTTTCAAAGGGAATGCTTCCAGTTTTTTCCCATTCACTATGATATTGGCTGTGGGTCTGTCATAAATAGCTTATTATTTTGAGATACTTTCCATCAATACCTAGTTTATTGAGAGTTTTTAGCATGAAGGAGTGTTGACTTTTATCGACGGCCTTTTCTGCATCTATTGAGATAATCATGCGGTTTTTGTCATTAGTTCTGTTTATGTGATGGATTACGTTTATTGATTTGTATATGTTAAACCAGCCTTGCATCCCAGGGATGAAGCTGACTTGATCATGGTGGATAAGCTTTTTGATATCTGCTGGATTCAGTTTGCCAGTATTTTATTGAGGATTTTCGCATCGATGTTCATCAGGGATATTGGCCTAAAATTTTCTTTTTTTCGTTGTGTCTCTGCCAGGTTTTGGTGTCAGGATGATGCTGGCCTCATAAAATGAGTTAGGGAGGAGTCCCTTTTTTTCCATTGTTTGGAATAGTTTTCAGAAGGAATGGTACCAGCTCCTCTTGTACCTCTGGTAGAATTCAGCTGTGAATCCATCTGGTCTTGGGCTTTTTTTGGTTGGGAGGCTATTACTGCCTCAATTTCAGACTTTGTTATTGGTCTATTCAGGGATTCGACTTCTTCCTGGTTCAGTCTTTGGAGAGTGTATGTGTCTAGGAATTTATCCATTTCTTCTAGATTTTCTAGTTTATTTGTGTAGAGGTGTTTATAGTATTCTCTGATGATAGTTTGTATTTCTGTGGGATCAGCGGTAATATCCCCTTAATCATTTTTTATTGTGTCTATCTGATTCTTCCCTCTTCTCTCCTTTATTACTCTGGCTAGTGGTCTCTTTTGTTAACCTTTCAAGAAAAACCAGATCCTGGATTCACTGATTTTTTAACAGTTTTTCATGTGTCTATCTCCTTCAGTTCTGCTCTGATCTTGGTTATTTCCTGTCTTCTGCTAGCTTTTAAATGTGTTATTATTTGTTTGCTTGCTCTTTCTCTAGTTCTTTTAATTCTTATGTTAGTTTGTCAATTTTAGATCTTTCCTGCTTTCTCCTGTGGGCATTTAGTGTCATAAATTTCCCTCTAAACACTGCTTTAGCTGTGTCCCAGGGATTCTGGTGCGTTGTGTCTTTGTTCTCATTGGTTTCAAATAACTTACTTATTTCTGCCTTAATTTTGTTATTTACCCAGTAGTCATTCAGGAGCAGGTTGTTCAGTTTCCATGTAGTTGTGAGGTTTTGAGTTTCTTTTCTTTTCTTTTCTTTTTTTTTTTGGAGTGAGTTTCTTAATCCTGAGTTCTAATTTGATTGCACTGTGGTCTGAGAGACTGTTATGATTTCTGCTCTTTTGCATTTGCTGAGGAGTGTTTTACTTCCAATTATGCGATCAATTTTAGAGTAAGTGTGATGTGGTGCTGAGAAGAATGTATATTCTGTTGATTTGGGATGGAAAGTTCTGTAGATGTCTATTAGATCCGCTTGGTACAGAACTAAGTTCAAGTGCTAAATATCCTTGTTAATTTTCTGTCTCATTGATCTAATATTGACAGTGAAGTGTTAAAGTCTCCCACTATTTTGTGTGGAAGTCTAAGTCTCTTTGTAGGTCTCTAATAACTTACCTTATGAATCTGGATGCTCCTGTATTGGGTGCATATATATTTAGGATTAGCACTTCTTGTTGCATTATGCACTTCTTTACCATTATGCAATGCCCTTGTCTTTTTTTGATCTTTGTTGGTTTAAAGTAGATTAAATGCTATCCCCATCAAGCCACCATTGACTTTCTTCACAGAAAAGAAAAAAAAACTTTAAATTTCATATGGAACCAAAAAAAAAAAAAAGGAAAAGCCTGTATAGCCAAGACAATACTAAGCAAAAATAACAAAGCTGGAGGCATCACACTACCTGACTTCAAACCATACTACAAGGCTACAGTAACCAAAACAGCATGGTACTGGTACCAAAACAGATATATAGATCAATGGAACAGAACAGAGGCCTCAGAAATAATGCCACACATCTACAACCATCTGATCTTTGACAAACCTGACAAAAACAAACAATGAGGAAAGGATTCCCTATTTAATAAATGGTGTTGAGAAAACTGGCTACCCATATGCAGAAAACTGAAACTGGACCTCTTCCTTATACCTTATACAAAAATTAACTCAAGATGAATTAAAGACTTAAACGTAAGACCTAAAACCATAAAAACCCTAGAAGAAAACCTAGGCAATACTATTGACGACATAGGCATGGGAAAAGACTTCATGAGTAAAACATCAAAAGCAATTGCAACAAAAGCCAAAATTGACAAATGAGATCTATTTAAACTTCTACACAGCAAAAGAACTATCATCGGAGTAAATAGGCAACCTACAGAATGGGAGAGAAATTTTGCAATCTATCCATCTGACA
The DNA here is from genome assembly GCA_036589455.1 of Ateles fusciceps. Lineage (NCBI taxonomy): Eukaryota > Metazoa > Chordata > Mammalia > Primates > Atelidae > Ateles > Ateles fusciceps. The sequence continues at coordinate 5,760,718 of JAZHEH010002908.1, read as the reverse complement.
AAGGGCCAATATCCAGAATCTACAAAGAACTCAAACAAATTTACAAGAAAAAACCAAACAACCTCATCAGAAAGTGGGTGAAGGATATAAACAGACACTTCTCAAAAGAAGACATTTATGTGGCCAACAAACATATGAAAAAAAGCTCATCATCGCTGGTCATTAGAAAAACACAAATCAAAACCACAATGAGATACCATCTCATGCCAATTAGAATGGTGATCATTAAAAAGTCAAGAAACAACAGATACTGGAGAGGATGTGGAGAAACAGGAACACTTTTACACTGTTGGTGGGAGTGTAAATTAGTTCAACCATTGTGGAAGACAGTGTGGTGATTCCTCAAGAATCTAGAATTAAAAATACCATTTGCCCCAGCAATCCCATTACTGGGTATATACCCAAAGGATTATAAATCATTCTACTGTAAAGATACATGTACACATGTTTATTGTGGCACTGTTCACAATAGCAAAGACTTGGAACCAACCTAAAAGTCCATCAATGATAGACTGGATAAAGAAAATGTGGCACATATACACCACGGAATACTATGCAGCCATAAAAAAGGATGAGTTCATGTCCTTTGCAAGGATATGGATGAAGCTGAAAACCATCATTCTCAGCAAACTAACACAGGAACAGAAAACTAAACACCGCATGTTCTTGCTCATAAGTGCGAGCTGAACAAGGAGAACACATGGACACAGGGAGGGGAACATCACATACCAGAGTATGTTGGGGGATGGGAGACTTGGGAGGGATAGCATTAGGAGAAACACCTAATGTAGATGACAGGTTGATGGGTGCAGCAAACCACGGTGGCACGTGTATATCTATGTAACAAACCTAAACATTCTGCACATATGTCCCAGAACTTAAAGTATAATTTTTAAAAAAGTTACCTCGGCCGGGTGTGGTTGCTCACGCCTGCAATCCCAGCACTTCGGGAGGCCAAAGTGGATCACCTGAGGTCAGGAGTTCAAGACCAGTCTGACCAATGTGATGAAACCCCGTCTCTACTAAAAATACAAACATCAGCTGGGCATGGTGTCACGCACCTGTAATCCCAGCTACTTGGGAGGCTGAGGCAGGAGAATTACTTGAACCCCGGAGGCAGAGGTTGCAGTGAGCCAAGACTGCGCCATTGCACTCCAGCTTGGGTGACAAGGGCAAAACTCTGCCTCAAAAAAAAAAAAAGTGGTCTCTCCTCATAAAATGGACTTGCATATGTCCTCATTTTTTTATTTGCTGATTCTAGACTAAGACCAATAATTCTCATTAAAGACAACCTGTCTTTTTGAAAAATTTTTGAAATGAGGATTGGCTATGCTTGAATAAAGGCACACGAATAGGCATGTCTTTTCAAAACTGAATCACAATTCTGCTCACGTACTTCTTTAAAATTACTTCGTATTGGATTCAATTTTTATTATCTCCTCCAACCCCATCACCTACATTTATAAAAGTTAGCAAATAAGATTAATCATACCAACTTTATATATATTCATAATTCCCTAAACCACTAGTGTTAACAGACATTGTTACCACCAATACAGTTTTTTTTGTTTGTTTGTTTTTTGTGGGTCTTTTTTGAGACAGGGCCTCAATCTGACACCCAGATGGGAGTGCAGTGGTGCCATCATAACTCATTGCAACTTCACCTTCCTGGACTCAAGCAATGCTCCTGCCTCAGCTTTTCAAGTAGCTGGGACTAAAAGCACACACTACTACACCTGGATTATTTTTATATTTCCACAGAGACAAGGTCTCACTATGTCACCCAGGCTGACATCAAAAGGTATTTAAAGACAAACATAATTTCTAAGAGGTGCTGTGAATTGTATAAAGCAAGAGTATCACTGTTACTTTCTGTAAAAAAGCCATTTAAACAATAAATTCAATTTTTAACACCAATATCTCTTTCTTCATATAATATTAAACTAAATTCTTACCTCTCATCAACTGAGGGTTCTTTTTGTTGTAAATGAGGCTTGATTCCAAACATTGGGCGAATATTTGTTGATAAGGCTCTGATGGTGTAACTGATTTCATTCTCCCTTGTAACATCACTGTCATAGCCTACCATTAAAATACACGAGTTATTCTTAAGCAATAACTGAGATCAATTATGATCTTATAAATTGGATACAAAGATGTTCAACAATATGAAATAAATTAGTTATAAGCAAATTATGAAGTAATATGCAACCAGAAAAAAGATGTAGAATATTTATATGTAATCATGTTTTCAAAGTATTACTAAGTAATAATAGCAGGTTAAAAAGTAAGCTCATGAAAATCAACAGGAAGAAGCAGCAAAAAAAAAAAGTCAAAAAAAAAAATAAGTTCAATACAATCACACTTTTCTTAAAAAATATTAGCCACATACATTTTAGGATACACTCCAAATGTTAAAAAAGGTTATCTGTGAGGTCAAATTATGGAGGCTGTGTTTAATTTTTATGGCAAAATATATTTTCTATAATGAACTGGTATTACTGGTATATTAGAAGAAAATCAAAATTATTTTAAAATATGATGTGTAATAATATAAAATTTACTTTAACAGTATTTATTTAAAATTAAGATAGTCTTTGTTTGTAGATAAATAGTATCTAAGTCATAAATACATGCCAATCTGTTATTCTTGAGTCACAAAACTGATTTTGATGTTAAACAGACTAAAAACAGCAACACTGCAATTATCCAAACATTATTATTACTTGATTTAACTTCTATAGCTTAAATAAGTTGTGCTAAATTTTCCCTATATTTTTGTTAAAGTATTATAAAATGACATACCCCCGTCTTCTTCAGAATCAATGTCGGATTCTTCACTATCACAAGGCCTTTTTTCTCGATAGGCTTCCATCTCATTTGTCCACACCATTAAAGACATATCTGTACCTCCTAGGGTAACCAACATGCTGTCATCATAAGTCCAGCGAACATTTGTGACATGTGTACTATGGGCCACATACCTCTTAAACTTTCCAAATTTTCCCTAAAGAGGAAAAAAATTCAAACAATCTTTCTGAGAAATTCCATTATTTAATTCCATTATGATTTTGATTTTATTTTAATAATTAGAAATTAATCACTTCAAGTGCAATGTGTTAAAAAAAATATGAGAAAATACTGAAACTAAGTAGAATAAAAGTTACCAATTCCTAAACCTGTTAAGGACAAGATATAAAACCAGTAGTTTCACAAATGCTAGTACCCCAGGTAAAACTCTTTTAAAAACCAACTTGGTATTCTGCATTGAAAGTATAAAAATGTTCTTGTATTTGACTCACCCATCTCCCTTTTAGGGATCTATGCTAAGAAAATGCTATGTGTGCAAAAAAAAAAAAAAAATACTTATGGTATTTACTTAGAGCAGTGAAAAAAATTAAATACCTTAAATGTTCAAAGTAATAATTACAATGTATATGGAGCAGTGTATATATATTAAAGACAATGGTTATGCAGATGTATTACTGTTGGAAATAGATGCAATAATTGACAAAGGATACACATGCCTATGTACAGCATAAATATGTTAACCAAAAGTAATTATCAATTGCTTTGGTACAAATATATGTATATACCCATGTAAGTATCTTTCATCTTAATTCATTAGTGCTTTTGTTTGTAAGCAATACACATAGGAATGTATTTTCCTTTTAAATATCAATAGAAATTTAAGTTATAAATACTGTCAACTTTAAAATCTAGTATTACCAAGTTACATAAATCTCAGATCAAAGCATCATAAGGTTTTGTTAACATCTTTTCAAAGGTATTAAAATGAGAGATGTCTTAAACAAAACACAGTGATAGCAAAATTTGTGAATTCCCTAGCAATGACAACTCTTTTTTTTTTTTTTTTTTTTTTTTTTTGAGACCAAGTCTCACTCTGTCACCAGGCTGGACTGCAGTGGCACAATCTGGCTCACTACAACCTCCGACTCCTGGGTTCAAGCAATTCTCCTACCTCAGCGTCCTGAGCAGCTAGGACTACAGGCACGTGCCACCATGCCTGGCTAATTTTTTGTATTTTTAATAGAGACGGGGTTTCACCATGTTAGCTAGGATGGTCTCGATCTCACGACCAAGTGATCTGCCCACCTCAGCCTCCCAAAGTGCTGGGATTACAGGCGTGAGCCACCACACCTGGTCGACCACCCTTTTTGAGACTGGAGTGCAGTGGTGCTATCTTGGCTCACTGCAACCTCCCCTTCCTGGTTCAAGCAATTCTCTGCCTTAGTCTCCCGAGTAGTTGGGACTACAGGTGCCCGCCACCATGCCCAGCTAATTTTTTGTGCTTTTAATAGAAATGGGGTTTCACCATGTTGACAAGGCTGGTCTCAAACTCCTGACCTCAGGTGAACCACCTGCCTTGGCCTCCCAAAGTGCTGGGATCACAGACGTGAGCCACTGTGCCCAGCAGGAATGACGACTCTTAATAAAAGTTAGGGCAAGGGATCTGCCATCAAAGCATGGCAAGAAGGTAGTTTCTCTAAGACTGTGTGGTTCTTGATACACTAAGGTGAAAAGAATCTGTAGACCAATATTCCAGAACCTACTCCTAAAGGATCTACACCATTTGGAATGCTGGAAGTGAAATTTCTGATAAATATTTTAGTGGAACATATTCTTAACAACTAAGACCCTACCATTTATATGTATCTGAACAGGAATCTGTGAAATATTTTCTTGGGTGTCTGAGTTTTCAATGAGAATTTTTAAACCTGTTTTTTCATTTCAATGCTGATCTAAAAATATTAATATAAGCAGTTACTTAAGAGATCACTATGAACTGAATACCATAATATTATTTCAGTTCCCTATTTCAAATTTATCTTTATGTTCATGTTGGTGCCAGAGTATAACTTAATTTGTGAATTAAGAAATAAATGCTGCCAGACACAGTGACTCATGCCTTTAAACCAATCACTTTAGGAGGCCGAGGCAGGAGGATCACTTGAGTTCTGGAGTTTGAGACCAGCCTAGGCAACATCTGGAAACCCCATCTCTACAAAAAAAAATCCTTTTATTAAAAAGTTTTTAAATTAGCCAGGCACGGTGATGGGTGCTTGTGGTCCCAGTTACTCAAGAGGCTGAGGTGGGAGGATAACTTGGGTCTGGGAGATTGAGGCTGCAGTGAGCTGTGATTGCACAATTGCACTCCAGCCTAGGTGACAGAGAAAGAAAGAGAGAGAGAGAGAGACTCTGTCTAAAAAAGAGAGAGAGAGAAATGAATGCATTGCATCTGGACTTGATACATAAATTTTATTTCTGTGTTAAGGAAAAGCCTAATATTTTACAGTAGTTTGAACAGAGGGAAGTGATAAAAGAATTAAGTAACTGCACAGCACACAGTAGCATAGGTACATAGAATGCCAAATCTGTACTATCTGGTTTCAACAATAAAAAAATTATTCATTACATTAAATCAATAGTGTTTATCTTAATTTTATAAGTATTATAAGTATTTTGTATTTAATTGGTTAAAACAACTTAAACTTTGAAACTATAACTATAAAGAGTTTATATTTACTGTTCATAGTATATATTTAATCAACAAACTGAAACATTACTGAAGTTAATTTTGGGGATGAAAGGAATCTCTCTCTCTCTCTTTTTTTTTTTTTTTTGGACATAGTGTTTTGCTCTGCCACTCAGGCTGGAGTGCAACGACATGATCCCACACAGCTCACTGTAGCCTCCAACTTCTGGGCTCAAGCAATCCTCCCACTTCAGCCTCTTGAGTAGCTAGGACTACAGGCATGTACCACAATTCCTGGGTAACTTTTTCTATGTTTTGTAGAGAGGAGGTCTCGCTATGCTGCCCAGGCTGGCCTGGAATGCCTGGCCTCAAGTGATCCTCCCACCTCAGGCTCCCAAAGTACTGTACTGGGATTATAGGCATGAGCCACTGTGCCCAGCCAAGATGTTTCTTTTGAAAGGGTTATTTATATTAGTCAATATTGAAAAACACTATAGGATATGATATATAACTTAAGGTATGAGATCATAAATTATAATACTTAAAAGCTATACATATGAAACATAATTCTGAACCTTTCATGTTACAACATTACATTTTACATATGTACAATTCATAACGATGAAGTGCTATGACAAGACATTACCTTAACAATTTCATAATGTATGATCATTAGGAAAGTTAAAGAAAAACACATACTTTAGTAGGATATCTAAATAACTTCACAAATCCCAAATCATCCCCAGTAGCTAGAACCATTTTGTCATTGGTGAGGCAAGAAGCAGTTACATCTGTAACTTCGCCAATTACTGGCCAAATTCCTTCACAGCATAAACCAAGTACACCTGTCCATGATGCCCAAGCAATTTTTTCTACCTAGAAAGGAAAAATATTGCTGTACGTTTAGATCATCCAAACCTAAAATATTAACAACCAAAATGTTAACATTTTTCTTTGTAATTGTGTGTGTCATAAGTAAAATTAAAGTTTTAATGAAAAACGGTTATATTATTAGTTGTCTTGGTTATGTAGCTCTCCAGAGCCTACTGTTGCTGTAGAAAAATTTTTACATAGCATTATTCAGAATATAATTATATATCCACCGTATGTTCTAGGTGCTAAGCATATAGCAATAATAAATAAAACTCTTTCGGGCTTTAGGATAATCAAGAAAGATTCTCACAGTTCATGTTTAAATTTCTAATAATGCATTATAAGCATGTTTTCCAACTAACGCTTACTAGAAATTTAGAACTTTTACTTGTGATCTCTCTCTTCATTAAACCACTTTCATGTTAAATCTGTTGAGCCTCTCTTCCTAGGCCAAGTTAATAAAAAAGGCTAATATTGTTAGGCACAAATGCAACACAATTTTTTTTTTAAACAGTAATCTGCCAACAAATATGTTAGGCATATGGAGTCCTAAGGACAAGGCAGATACCCAGTATTCTATAGATGGCATATCTTCTATTTGCTATTTCATGCTTCTTGTCTTTTGAGGAAAGTAATTGGAGCATAGCTAGCCATACACATTATTTATTCCTTTTTTTCTTTTCTTTTTCTTTTTTTTTTTTTTTTAATACAGGATCTCACTTTGTCGCCCAGGCTGGAGTATGGTGGCATGCACATGGCTCACTGCAGCCTCCACCTCCCAGGCTCAAGCAATCCTCCCACCTCAGCCTCCCAAGTAACTGGGACTACAGGCACATGCCACCACACCTAGCTAATCTGTTCTATTTTTCTGTAGAGATGGGGTTTCACCATGTGCCTGGGCTGGTCTTGAACTCCTAAGCACAAGCGATCGGCCTGCCTCAGCTTCCAAAGTGCTGGGATTACAGGCATGAGCCACCATGCCCACTGACTCCTTTTACTAATATAGTATTTTTTCCTTTACCTATATATTCTGACTCAATAAAATAAACTCACTCAAGAATATTCATTATTTTAATAATTTGAGAACAGAGTTCACCTGTAACTAAATAATAAAAAGTAGGTATCAGTTTTCCAGCCACTCTTATTCACATAAACAACACTACAAGCACCACTATTTTCCTACCTCCATGCTGGGGATGGTTTGTTTTTTCCCTCTGGGAGCTTCAAAGAATAATTGTTCTTTAGCACCAGTGTTGACCTGTAAAAGCTTTCCTTAAAAAAAATTTTTAAAAATATTTACATATATAAAAAATATATATATACATCATCAGTATGATGTTTAAGTTTTATGAGAAAAATTCAGCTTAAATATAAAAAAATTTTCTGCTACAGTCAACATATAGTAAGAGCATTTTATTTTTAAAAATTCCATATAATTAACTAAATTCATAAATGGTTTGATATTTTGTGAATATATATATACATATACATAAAAATGATTTCTTTGGTGATGCATATGTAAAAAACTAGAAACAAATGTTGGAATTTTTCTTAAAGTGTAAATATCTGTTTAACAGTATTTAGAAAAACTTTATGATACTCAATTTATATAGCTGAATACATTAAACAATAAAATCCTTAAAAAGAGAGCATTTAAAATATTTAACATTTATCAAACGTATTAAATAGTCATATGCCATGCATTCTGCAAAAATACAAAGATACTCATTAAGTTCTTTATGTTACATGATTATGACTATTATTAAAGAATATATTTCATAATAATGAGAAAAATGACTTTAAAGTCCTCATTAACATTTCTTTTTAAAATTTATTTTATTTTTTTAGGAATGGGGTCTCACTCTATTGCCCAGGCTGGTCTCAACCTCCTGGGCTCAAGTAGTCCTCCAGCCTTGGCCTCCCAAAGCACTGGAATTGCAGGCGGGAGCCAGCATACCTGGCCAATATTTCTATTATTCTATTTATATTAAATTTATATGACAAAGATCAAGACATCCATACAACAATTTTTTGCATATTTAAATTACAAATTAAACAACTAATCACTTACTGTACTATTATTCAAGTATTAGATGAAGTATTGAAAAGTGTAGGCTGGGTGCAGTGGCTCAGACATATAATCCTAGCACTTTGGGATGCCAAGGTGGAAAGACTGCTTTAGTCCAGGAGTTCTGGGCAATATAGTGAGACCCTGTCTCTACAAAAAATTTAAAAATTAGCTGGGCATGGTGGTGTGTGCCTATAGTCCCAGCTACTCGGGAGGCTGAGTTGGGAGGATCACTTAAGCCCGGGAGGTCAAGGCTATAGTGAGATGTGATTGCACCATAGCACTCCAGCCTGGGTGACAGAGTGAGACCCATCTCAAAAAAAAAAAAAAAGAAAAGGAAAAAGAAAAAGCCTCAACTCTATAGTGTTCATCTTCAGATGTAAAATAGTAAAAAACAATTTTGAGAATAATGGTTGATTTCCCAATGCTTTTGAACTCATCTGTTGAATCATTTTTCTTCTTCTCTAAAATAGCTATACTAAATCAAATGAAACTTTTATCAAATATTAAGTTATTTAAAGTCTTACCTCTAATATCCCAATCAATATGAGTTATGTAACTGGTAGCTCCTTTGCATATTCCTACTCGTTTACTACTCATTACATTGTATATATCTATAAAGCTGTCATGGGATGCTACAGCTAGATATTTCCCAGAACCTGTAACAGAAACATATTTGCTTGACATTTTCTGTCTTTGGAAGTATTTTTTTACACTCTGCAACTAGAGTTAATTTTCCTTTTCTTTATGAAGAAATCTTATTTCATAAATTATAACAAGACAGGTATGTCAAATGACAAATAATATTTTCAAGTATAATTAACAAAATAATTTTTTAGTGTAATAAATTAGTTCAGTGGCAAGCAAATGTCAAAAACTATATATGATGTAGTTTTGATTCTTTGTATTAAACAAAAATACTCCCTCTAAATTTAGGAAACATGGAACTAAACCAACACAAGTAAATTCTGCCTTAACATCAGTAATTGCTACATTACAGTAGGTTTGTAGTAGATAATGAACACACGAAAACTGATGGAGTAAAATGAGTGCAATTTCAAAAGTATTAAGAATAATATAACAAAAACAGTCAGCCAACCCCTTTTATGTCACAAATGAGGAAACAATAGCTCAGAGAAGCATCCTGGCTCCAGTCACACAAAAAATTTAAGAACAGAATTGACACTAAGACAGATATTTGCACTAATCTAATAACAGGGCTTTTATACACTGCCTTTTCTAGTAAAAAAGTTAAGTTCTGGAATAAAATAACAGTTAATAAAAATTATACACTGATACATTTACACACTGCCAGACCCAAGTTAATGCTCAAATACAATTTCAATGGATCTTACCAGGTGAAAATCGAATATCTGAAATCATATCTTTTCTGTGATGAAAAGACACAAGATCCTCTAGAGTATCTGCATTTGCCATTAAGAAGCTTCCATCGTTAAGACCTACAGCTAAAGCTTTACCATCAGGAGAAAAACAGCAACACCTCCCACCTGAAAGAGAAAGAGTGTATTAGGCAATTTTCCCTTACTTAAAAAAAGTATGGGCCATGTGTGGTGGCTCATGCCTATAATCCCAGGAGTTTAAGACCCCATCCCTACCAATAGGCAGGGTGGGGGAAGCAGGAAGGGGCAAAGGGAAAGGGGCAAGAGGGAAGAGGGAAGGGAAAGCAAGTAAATAAGTAAATAAATAAACAAATAGCCAGGTATGGTGGCACATACCTGTAGTCTCACTTACTCAGGAGGCTGAGGCAGGAGGACTGTTTGAGCCCAGGAGGTTGAGGCTGCAGTGAGCTATGATTGTACCACTGCACTCCAGCCTGGGTTACAGAGTGAGACCTTGTCTCAAAAAAAAAAAAAAGTATTTTAGGGCTAGGCGCAGTGGCTCAAGCCTGTAATCCAGCACTTTGGGAGGCCAAGACAGGTGGATCATGAGGTCAGGAGATTGAGACCATCCTGGCCAAAATGGTGAAACCCTGTTTCTACTAAAAATACAAAAATTAGCTAGGCATCATGGCGCATGCCTGTGGTCCCAGCTACTCTGGAGGCCAAGGCAGGAGAATCGCTTGAACTTGGGAGGCGGAGGTTGCAGTGAGCAGAGATTGAGCCACTGCACTTCAGCCTGGCAACAGAGTGAGACTCCATCTCAAAAAAAAAAAAAAAAAAAAAAATAGTATTTGCTAAAGAATCTTTTATTTCAAAAAGGTTGCCTCTTTATTATGGCCTCAAATCAGTATTAAAAACGGAGTCAAGAGATACAGATAAAGTTTTCTATAAGAAGTCAATGTTATGGAATTCTAATATTTACCTTAAAAGAAATTAAGTTGATGAAAAAGAATGAGAGATTTAAATTAACATAAAAAGCCAATGACATATGTGGAAGTTTTTTTTTTTTTTTTTTTTTTTGCAGAGTAGGTTTTACCCTTGTAGCTTCTTTCTAACAAAACAGAAATTTAAGAAATAAGTCATCTTTATAAAAATAATTTTTTTTTTTGAGACGGAGTTTCACTCTTGTTGCCCAGGCTGGAGCGCAATGGCACAATCTCAATTCACTGCAAGCTTCGTATCCCAAGTTCAAGCAATTCTTCTGGCTCAGCCTCCCAAGTAGCTGGCATTACAGGCATGTGTCGCCAGGCCTGGCTACTTTTGTACTTTTAGTAGAGACAGGGTTTCTCCATGTTGGTCAGGCTGATCCCAAACTCCTGACCTCAGGTGATCCACCTGCCTTGGCCTCTCAAAGTGCTGGGATTACAGGCATGAGCCTCTGTGCCCGGTCTATAAAATATTTTTAAAAATCTGATAATAGGCTGTTATTAGTTTAAGGTAGGAAGATCTGTCTATCTATATAAGTTTCAAACCACATATGAAATATTAATATTAATTTTATTAATGATAGAATGAAGGATATTCATTAATGTCATTAATTATGTTAACATTAATTTGTAAAAGTAAGGGTTAGTGCTGCACTGGTAAACACAAAAAAATGGGCTTACCCTAACAGCAAGAGTTGCAGCAGGCATATTCAAAAGCCCTAAGGATTTTGGTATCTTGTATAAAATCTGATGAGGAAAGGACAGGGTATATACAGAATGAAAAGTTATAGAATAAATTGAGAACAAGTAGTCATTTAATTATCAAGCAAACATTGGAAATGAAGAAATCTAAGATGTGATTTCTCAGATTTGAAAGTCAAGAGATGATGATGACCTGGAGCAGGGTGGCAGCAGTGGAGGTGATGAGAAGATGAAAGATTTGGATATATTTCAAAGGCAGAGCTGGCAGGACTTGACCAACTGGATGTGGAGTGAAAGGTAAGTCAAGGGCATGTTTTTGCTTGAGTGGTGATGCCATTTACTGAGATGGGATAAACTAGAGGAGGAACCAGCGCTTAGTTCTGTACAAATTAAGTTAAAGATGCCTATGAGAAGTTCAAGTGAAGACATGAAGGAGACAATTTAATATATTAATCCTTTCCAGGAACTCAAGGAAGAAGAACAGATGGGATATAATATGGGACACAGTCGCACACAGATAGTAGTTACAACCATAAACTGGTTAAGAGTTTGTTATTAATTGATTTCCTCTCAGCTCCAAATCCAGCCTTCTTTTTCCTGCTATGTGACACTGAAGCTGAATCCTGTAGATATGTTTTTCCTTGCTAGCTGACTTGATTTTTGCCAGTAGATATACTGGAGGGACATGCAAGGCCAAATCACAAGGAAAAGACTTCTTCCTTCTTACCATGTGCTGGAGCGAGAGGGTCAATGGAGGGTGCGAGGGTGAGGGGTTGGGGGTACAGGGCTGGGGAGGGAGGGTCTCTGCAACCACAGATTTCCTAGATCAGCTTTGGCCCATGCCCTCTGGCACATTTCTTTACCATTGGCAGGTTGTGCTTTTCTGTGGCACCCAGATACTCTACAAAGAGATCTGAATCTCATCCTGGGGTGGAGAGGAAGGTCCATCCTTCCCCCTCCATGAGGTTCATTCTTCATTAGTCTAATGGGCAAGAGCTGCTTTCTGCAGTTGCTACTTCTGAGTTGCATATGAAAAATCTATTGAAACATTCTTACCTCCCTAAGCTTTAAGATTTATTCCTCTCCAACAGGTGTCAGCCTATGAGTGACACCCTTTGGAATCTTCTTTTACACCTTTTTAAACCACCTTTAATGAGTTAACACGTCGTATTAAATTTTCTCTGTTCAAATTACTGGGGGTAATTTCTGTCTCTTGACAGATATAGAATTGGTCCTGAAGTGGTCTCCGGAGATAGACTATCAAAGGTGGATTGACTTAGTCATGCCTTTGGGCTTGAGCACAGTGCTGAGTTCTTACCAATGGGAAATGGAATGCTAACAACCCAAGGTATACATTGGCATCACAATTAATCAAGTTATCTCCTATTGTTGATTATGATAAAGTGTCTACTGAGCTAAGCGCCTTGGGAGCCCACAAGGTTGCTGCCTTAGCATTACCATAATGATTACAAGGACTGTGGTGTGCAATAGATTTTACTGACAGTGTGAAACATTTACAGAAATAAGTAAAACTCAAGTCTTTAAACTATCAGCATGAGTTGTGGTTTAAGCAGAGAATGTTTCCAAGGCAAGTCTAAAATAATCGCTGGTATCTTAAATGCACAGGACTGATATTACTAAACATTAAACACAAATTTAATTGTGTGAATTTCCAATTGACAATGTCAATGGAATTGACAGCCTTACCAAGTTTTTTATATGAAAGTCAGGGCATTAATTGGGCACTCTGAAGACTGGAATGGGGATATCTGGTTGGACTTAAATAAAGCTGATAAACTCAAACTTCTGTGTTATTCTGAGTCTCACTTTCCAGTGCAAATAGCTTGCTTTCCCTGTTTCTGAGCAGTCTGACCTTCTGGGGCAGTTGCCTTGCAGGGAAATGCTCATCTTTCTGAAGAATCACCATAACCACTCCTTTGCTGTTACTAGACTCAACATGGGTCAAACTCCAGCATACTCCAGGACAGAGATCAGCAAACATTTTCCTAAAGAACCAAATAGCAAATATTTTAACTTTGTGCACCATATGGTCTCTGTTACAAATACTCAGCTCTGCTATTATAGTGTGAAAGCAGCCCTAGATGATACATAAATGAATGGGCATGGCTGTGATTCCATAAAACTTTATTTACAAAATCAGGAGGTGGGCTGGCTTTGACCCATGGGCTGACACCTGATGGAGAGGAATGAATCTAAAAGCTTAGGGAGGTAAGAATGTTTGAATAGATTTTTCTATTCAAAAAAAGAAGATTTTTCTTTTTCTTTTTGGAAATGAAGTTTTATTCTTGTTGCCCAGGCTGGAATGCAATGGTGCGATCTTGGCTCACCACAATCTCCGCCTCCTGTGTTCAAGCGATTCTCCTGCCTCAGCCTCCCAAGTAGCTGGAATTACAGGCATGTGCCACCACGCCTGGCTAATTTTGTCTTTTTAGTAGAGATGGGGTTTCTCCATGTTGCTTGGGCTGGTCTCGAACTCCTGATCTCAGGTGATCTGCTTGCCTCGGCCTCCCAAAGTGCTGGGATTATAGGCGTGAGCCACTGTGCCCAGCCTTGAATGGATTTTTTATATGCAACCTGCACACCAATCCACCAACTACATCCCCCAAGAAAGTCTAGAAAATAGTCCGTTCACTAATACATCGGAAAATATATTAAGGGCAGCATCTGCATCTCAAAAAGCTCTGTGACTATTCTCATACATAAATGACCATAGTACAAGTTTGTCCAACCTGTGACCCATGGGTGGCATGCAAGGCAGGATGGCTTTGAGTACGACCCAACACAAATGTGTAAGCTTTCTTAAAACATCATGAGATTTTGTTTTGCGATTTTTAAAAAATTTATCAGCTATCGTTGGTGTTAGTGTATTTTACATGTGGTCCAAGAAAATTCTTCCAACATGGCCCAGGGGAAGCCAAAAGATTGGACACCCCTGCCATAGGAGATGTTGCCATTGTCATAGCCTCCCTGATTTAACCGAGATAATCATGGAGAAGCAGAGGCCAAGTAGCAGCACTTAACCAGCCCACCTCCTGATTTTGTAAAGGTAGATGCTTTCACAGCAAAGGACAGGAGGAATGTAGTGATAATCAGAATGTTTTAGCCTGTGGAGACTGCTGTTGGTGGCTAATGAATCACATTTATTTAGGAATGAAGATGGGTAGGCTACTAGATGAATGTTTGATTTATTTAATAGTGAAACCTCCATACCTGGTGAATAGAAACCTGACTCAAATTAAATTGCCATAATGGAGAATCACAGATTCTCAGTCAGTTTTCACACCTAAGCCAATTCATATACTTAGAGCTCCTTGATTGAACGAAAGACCAGACAATGAGGAAGGACCAAGTAGCACTACCACAAGTCTATAATAATATCTTTCTTTGAGGACTCTATGGCCGCTTATTATAGAATAATGGTGAACTGGGGAAACTGAAATGCTCAAATGTTCTGGGATTACTAGACACTAGACATAGGCTCTGAATTGATAATTCTTGGGAACATAAAATGCTGCTGCTGTGTACCAGTAAAAGTGGGAGGTTATGGTGATTCTGTGACAGATGGAGTCTTAAGCCAAGTTTGAATCACAGTAGGCCAAGATGGTCTGTGGAACCCATCCAATTCCTGAATTAAAATAGATGTATGTGGCAACTGGTAAACTCCTCCACATTGGCTCTATTATCCATGGGGTAAGAGTCATTATAATAAGAACTAAGTGAAAACCCCTAGAAATTCTCCTCCCTTCCAAGGCAAAAAACCAGAAACAAAACCTCAAGCCTGAGAATTGCAAAAATCAATAATACCACCACAGACTTGAAATACGCAGGAGTCCAGATACCTACCACATTACCACGTAAACTTGCCTGTTGGGTCTATGCTGAATTTAGTCTAATTTGTGGATAATAAATTTAATCAGATGGTGGCTCCAACTGAAAGCCGTTCTTCCAAATGTAGTATCTGTCCTGGAACAAATCAATACAGCCCCTAGCATTTGTTATGCAGCTACTGCCTTGGTTAATGTTTTTCTCTCCATGTTAATTTGTAAGGATCAGTAGACACTATTTGTCTTCACCTGGCTTACACCTGAGTACACCTTCAAAGCCTTGCCTCGGAACTATTTTCAATTCTCTGTTCTCTGCCATAATACCATCCACAGATATCCTTGACATTCCACAAACCATTTACATGGCCCACAACATTGATGACATTATGTTGAGTGGATATGGAGAATAGGCAGCAACAAGTACTTTAGAAACCTTAGCAAGATATGTGAATCAAGAGAATGGCAGATAATCCCTGACAAAAATTCAGGGATCTGCAACCTCAGTGAAGTTTCTGGGTGTCCAGTGATCTGATGTATGTCAAGATATTCTCTCCAAGGTGAAAGACAAGTCACCGTATCTGCCACTGCCTGCTGTGAACAAAATGAGCAAAATGCTTGGTAGGTTTTTTGAAAGCAACATATACCACACTGAGTGGTTGCTTCTACCTATCTATCAAGTCACTTACAAGGCTTCCAGCTTCCAGTGAGGACCAGAGCAAAAGAAGACAAGCTAGTCTTCCTCTTGGGACTATGATCCAGTAGATCTAATCATACTCAAAGTGTCTATGGTAAATAGAAATGCTCTATAGATCCTCTGGAGGCTAGCAAAGGAGAATCATACTGCAGAACTGTAGGACTTGAGAGCAAATCTATGTCCTTCTTAATGGATAATTATTTTTCTTTTGAGAAGCAGCTTCTTGCTTGCTACCAGACCGTATTAGAGAGCAAATACCTAACTACAGGATAGCAGGTAACTACATGTCCTGAGCTTCCTATAATGAACTGGAAGTTATATGACCTAACAAGCCAGAGATTGGGTATGCACAGCAGCAATATATCAAGTGGAAAAGATCAAGCCTGAAAGGTCTGTAAGCTACAAGTAATTTACATGAACAGGTGCCTCAAAATCCTTCAAAACTTTCTGCTGCAATGCCTGTTCCCACTCTCAGTCTTTACAGCCTCATGGGTGTTTCTTATGATCAGTTCACTGAGGAAGAAAAAATTCTGAGTCAGACTTAAGTTTCTTTCTTTTGTTTTGTTTGTTTGTTTGTTTGTTTTCTGAGACAAAGTCTCACTCTGTCGCCCAGGCTGGGGTGCAGTGCTGCAATCTCGGCTCCCTGCAACCTCCGCCTCCTGGGTTCAAGTCATTCTCCTGCCTCAGCCTCCCAAGTAGCTGAGATTACAGGCACGTGCCACCACACCCGGCTAATTTTTTTTTTTTTTTTTTTTTGTATTTTTTGTAGAGATGGGGTTGCACCATGTTAGCCAGGATGGTTTTGATATCCTGAGTCAGACTTAAGTTTCTATTGATATGTTGGTACCTATTTGAAAGCATTACAGCCCCACTCAGAAGTGACCCCCCAAAAATAGCAGTGAAGGTAAAATCTCCCAATGGGCAGCACTTCAAGAAGTCTACTTGGTTTTCTACTTTGAAGTGAGAGATGATTGCATGTGCAGATTTACACTGGTTCATTAGTAATTGCTAACAATTTGGATGAATGACAGGGACTTGGAAGAAACAGGAATAAAATATTAGAGGCAAGGAAATATAGAAAATAGATGTGTGGATGAAATTCTTGGGACAGGCCATGAAGATTTTGTGTTCTAGAAAATACTCATCAAAGTATCCAATACAGAGGAGGCTCTCAATAATCAGATGAAAAAAAAATGATACTCTCTGAGGATCTCAGTCAGCCTCTTTTCCTAGCTACCTAGCACTTGCCCAGTGGGCTCACAGTGGTGGCAAGGGCAGAGTCTATGATTGAGCTAAAAAATGTGGACTTCTTGGCAAGGTTGATCTTGCTATCACTACTTCTGAGTGTCTAATCTATTAACAGAAAAGATCAATGGAACCTCTGATATGGCACCATTCCCCCAGCAAGACAAGCCAGCTACTTAATGGCATGCTAGTTACACTGGACCTCTTTTGCTATGGAGGAGGCAAAGATTCACACTCAGCAGAATAGACATGAATTCTGGATTTGCTTTCCCTGATCATAATGTTTCTACTAGCATCACCATCCGTGGACACACAGGATGCCTTAACTACCATCACAGAATTCACACTTCTGATGAAGGAATTCATTTCATAGCAAAGAATGTGTAGCATTAGGCTCATACCCATAGAATTAACTGGTTCTATCACATACCCCCATTTCCTAACTGGAGACTTATACGTGGCACCATTTGGGGAACACCTCAAAAGACTGGTATTTGTTTTATAGGATGCAGTCTAAGCTCTGAATCATAAACCATTATACAGTGCTGTCTACCTCATAGCCAGAATTCAGGGGTCTGGAAATCAAAAGATGAAATTGAGAATGGCTCTTCTATTATATCTAATAATCAATTTGCACAATTTTGTTTTGCATCCTGGTAACTCTGAACCCTGTTGATTCAGAGCCTTAGCTTCCAAGAACAGGGGGAATGCTTCTACTAGGGGACATAACAATAGTTCCACTGCATTGGAAGATGAGACTGCCACCTAGCCATGGTGGGGCTCCTTATGTCACTAAACCAACAGAAAAAGAATGAAGGTATTACTCTTCTGGCTGGTGTGATTGATCCTGATTACAAAGGGGAATTGAGTTGCTGCTACATAATGAAAGCAAAGAGGCTGTCTGGAACACTGGAATTTGCTGGGACACCTCTAGTCCCTCCATGACCAATGGTAAAGCTTAATGGAAAATGACAGCAACCAGGGGAAAAAGGGGATTTCTTCAGATGTTTCAATAATGAAGGTTTGGGTCACCCCACCAGTTACACCACCACAATCACCTGGGGTTGTGGCTAGGACAAGAAAAATATGAAATGGTTAGTGGAAGAAAGAAGTTATAGATATCAGCTACAGCCTTATGACCAGTAATAGAAATGAGGACTATACTAACTTTGCATAAATGCTTGTTATGTGTATATCTTTATTTGTGCATATTAACTATTTTACTTTTCTCTCCTTTACAGTATCTTATACAAGTTTGTTGGAGGTTAACTTAACAATTTTGTGTTAAGGTAAAAGAATATTCAGTAAGACTGAGATTAAATTTGATAATAATTAATATAGTCAGTAATGCATATGACGACTGTTGGAACTGTATGTTTTCTCTCTCTAGAGGTGAGAACTACTTCACTTGTACCAAGGGTAGCTGCATCTCTTTGGGTAGAAACATAAGGTTAGCTCTGTGGTTGTACTGAAGTTCAAATGTGTGTAGAAACGTTCATGTGGATGCTGATTAGCCAGAGGGAAAGATTGTGTTTGTTATTAATTTTTGCCTCTCAGTTCCATATCTACCATTCTTTGGGCCTCACACTTTTTTTGCTAGCTGACACTAAACTTTGCCAGTAGAGGGAGCTGCAGAGACACCACAAGGCCAAAAGTGACTCCCTTCTTCCAGTGTGCTGTTTTACACAGCCAGGGCACCAGCATGAAGGGGGGCCTGACACCACAGTGGCAGCCCCAGCTGCCTCTTCCAGGAAGTTTCTTCACCATCACCCTAACGATTTAGCTGCAATTTGCAGACTTCCGTAAGATTCTCTGGCAGTAGTCTTCTCAGTTCAATGACTTTTGCCCTAGGTTAAGCTCTTCACCAAGCGGTGGTTCTGACCATTCAGCTCTGGCCTGCTGCCTCTGGCAAACTTCTCCTTCATCAAGTGACTGCTCTCACTGTTCCACTGTGGGCTGCACCCTCTGGCTAGCTTTTTTTGCCACAAGCTCACTGAATGTTCTGGTGGCAGCCACACCATTTCCAAACAGGTCTGAATATCCTTTAACTTGTTTGTTCACTCTCCTTTAGTATTAGGGTTGGTAGCTGCTTTCTATGGTGGCTACCTCTAAGGCTTTTTCAGTAGGTAATCACTTTTTACTAGTTAGCAATTCTTTGTATTAAATTCCCCCTGTTCAAATAACCCTAGAATTCTCTATCTTCTGACTAGACAGTGACAGACTGAATCTAAAGTGTGAGTGTACATATGAAAAGAAAAGTCTTGGGAGAAGCCCTGGAGCATTCCCAAATGCAACGTGCAAGGAAAAGAGACAGACCTAGCAAAGGAAACAGAAAAAAGGAGTCAGTGAAGTAGAGAGCAAAAACTGACATGCACGAGTTGCAGAGATAAGTGAATAAAGTAGTTCAGTAAAAAAAAAAAAAAAAGAAATGATAAAGTGTGTCAAAAATTGCTGTGAGGTGAATACACTGAGAACCAAGAACTGATCAACAGATTGGCAGCAGGTTAAATGGACAAATAGGGACAAAAGCCTAATTGGGGTGGGTTGTGGAGCTACTGTCATGTGAACACACAGAGAAGGGAGCCTCAACGATATTGAGGAGTTCTGTTACAAAAGAGGGGTAGAGAAACAGAACAGGAGCGAGGTCAATTATCACAGTTCCCTGTTTTACTCAATGCTTATTCTGCTGGTTGGGTGCAGACATAAAGCAGGTAAAAAGTTGAGTTTAAGCAAAGATTAACACAGTAAGTATCCTTTTAAATTCATAGCTGACATCACTGAAAAATAAGAAAAATGTTTTAGGTATCAAAAATAAAAGGGGAGCAGAAACCAGAGTAAAAAAGTCACATTTGGAAGTAGGCGGGGGAAGGGGCCAAGATGGTCAACTAGAAACAGCTGTGGTCAGAGGCTCCCACGGAGAAGAACAAAAATGGCAAGTGAATCCTGCACCAGCAACTGAGGTATGCAGGTTCTCTCACTGGGACTGACGAGGTGGTTGGCATGACCCACAGAGAGTGAGGAAAAGCAGGGTGGAGCAATGGCTCACTTGGGAGCTGTACCGGACAAGGGGAGCTCCCACTCCCAACCAAGAGAGGCAGTGAGTGACTGTGCTACCCTGCCCAGGAAACCACACCTTTTCCATGGATCTGTGCAACCTGTGGATCAGGAGATCATGACCTTGTGAGCCCATGCCACCAGGGCCTTGGGTCCCAAGCACAGAGCTATGCAGATTATCAGTGGCCACTTGGCTGGGGACTGCCAAAAACTACCAAGTTCCTCGGGGTAGGTATGGCCGTCATCACTTTGGCTGCCTGCTGCCTAAGATGACTGAGCTCCCTCCGGGCGGGGCAGCAGCCATCATTGCAGCTCCAGTCTGCCATTCCTCCTCTGCTGGTATCTGGGAAAATGAACAGTTTAGACCCAGAAGGAATTCACCACAGTGCAGCACAGAGGCTGTGGCAGACGGTGGCTGGACTGCCTCTTTAGGTCTGACCCTGAACCATCCCTCCTCACTAGGCGGGACCTCCCCTCCAGGAATTTCAGCAACTCCAGCCAGAGGTTTGTAGACAGAACTCTGATCTCCCTGGGACTGAGCTCCTGGGGGGAGGGGGCATCCGTGGTCTCCATGGATCAGCAGACTTACTCTTTCCCTCTGCTGGCTCCGAGGAATCTGGGCAGTCAGGACGAGTGGGATTGCCCCCAATGCAATGCACCCCCCTCTGCCAAGGGGCAGTCAGAGTGTTTCATTAAGTGGGTCCTGGATCCTGTACCTCCTGACTGGGTGAGACCACCCCAACAGGGGTCACCACACACCTTATATAGGAGCGTTCCTGCTGGTACCAGTTCAGTGACCATCTGGGACAGAGATCCCAGGGGGAAGGAGCAGGCAGCCACCTTTATTGTTCTGCAGCCTCCACTGGTGACACCCTGAGGTGTGGGAGGGACCCAGCCAAAGAGGGTCTGGAGTGGACCCCCAGCAAACCTCAGCGGCCCTATGGAAGAGGGGCCTGATTGTTAAAAGAAAAACAAACCAACAAACAAAGCAACAACAATAAGAGCATCAACAAAAAAGTCCCCCACAAAAACCCCATCCAAAGGTCAGCAGCCTCAAGATTGAAGCTAGATAAACTCACAAAGATGAGATGGAATCAATGAAATAATATTGAAAATGCAAAAAGCCAGAGTGCCTCTTCTCTTTCAAATTATTACAACACTTCTCCAGCAAGAGCACAGAGCTGGGCAAAGGCTGAGGTGGATGAACTGACAGAAACAGGCTTCAGAAGGTGGATAATAATGAAATTTGCTGAGCTAAAGGCACATGTCCTAATCCAATGCAAAGAAGCTAAGAACTATGATGAAACATTATAGGAACTGTTAACCAGAATAACCAGTTTAGAGGGGAACATAAATGACCTGATGATGCTGAAAAACATAACACAAGAATGTTACAATGCAACCACAAGTATCAATAACTGAATAGACCAAGAAGAGGAAAGAATTTTAGAGCCTGAAGACTATTTGGCTGAAATAAGATAGGCAGACAAGATTAGAGACAAAAAAGGAATAAACAAAACCTCTGAGAATTATGGGATTATGAAGGAAGACTGAACCTATGACCAAATGGGGTATCTAAATACAACAAAGTTTTAAAACATACTTCAGGATATCATTCAGGAGAACTTCCCCAACCTAACAAGACAGACCAATATTCAAATTCAGGAAATCCAGAGATCCCCCAGTAAGATACTCCATGAGAAGATCAACCCCTAACGCATAATCATCAGATTCTCCAAGGTCAAAATGAAGGAAAAAATGTTAAGGGCAAACAGAGATAAAAGTCAGGTCACCTACAAAGGGGAGCCCATCAGACTAACAGCAGACCTCTCAGCAGAAACCCAACAAGCTAGAAGAGATTGGGAGCCAATATCCAACATTCTTAAATAATTTCCAACCCAGAATTTCATATCCAGCCAAACTAAGCCTCATAAGCAAAGGAGAAATAAAATCCTTTTCTGACAAGCAAATGCTGAGGGATTTGGTCACCACCAGGCCTGCCTTACAAGAGCTTGTGAAGGAAGCATTAAAGATGGAAAGGAAAAAGTGTTACCAGTCACTGCAAAAACACACTGAAGTACAAAGATCAATGACACTATAAAGCAACTACATCAAGTGGGCAAAATAACCAGCTAGCATCATGATGACAGGATCAAATTCACATGTAACAATATTAACCTTAAATGTAAATCAGCTAAATGCCCCCAATTAAAAGACAGAGAATGGCATAGTGGATAAAGAGTCATGATCCATCAATATGCTGTATTCAAGAGACCCATCTCACGTGCAAAGACACACATAGGCTTAAAATAAAAGGATGGAGGAAAAAGCAGGGGTTGCAATCCTAGTTTCTGACAAAACAGATTTTAAATCAGCAAAGATAAAAAAAAAAAAAGACAAAGACAGGCATTGCATAATGAAAAAGGGGGTCAATTGAACGAGAAGAGCTAACCTAAATACACATGCACCCAGTACAGGAGCACCCAGATTCATAAAACAAATTCTTAGAGACCTATGAAGAGACAACTTAGACTCCCAAATAATAATAATGGGAGACTTTAACACCCCACTGTCACTATCAGATCATCAAGACAGAAAATTAAAAATGATATTCAGGACTTGAACTCAGCTCTGGAGCAAATGGACCTGATAGGTATCTACAGAACTCTCCAACCAAAAACAGCAGAATATACTTTCTTCTTGGTGCCACATAGCACTTACCCTAGAATCAATCACATAATTGAAAGTAAAACACTCCTTAGCAAATGCAAAAGAGCTAAAATCAAAACAGTCTCTCACACCACAGCATTATCAAATTATAACTCAAGATTAAGAAAATAATTTAAAACCACACAGCTACATGGAAATTGAACAGCCTGCTCCTGAATGACTCCTGGGTAAATAATGAAATTAAGGCAGAAATCAAGAAGTTCTTTGAAACCAGTAAGAACAAAGAGACAAGATACCAGAATCTCTGGGATGCAACTAAAGCAGTGTTAAAAGGGAATTTTACAGCCCTAAATGCCCACATCAAAAAGCTATAAAGACCTCAGTCAACACGCTAACATCACAACTGAAAGAATTAGAGAACCAAGAGCAAACAAACCCCAAAGCTAGCAGAAGAGGAGAAATAACCAAGATCAGAGCAGAACTAAAGGAGACTGAGACACAAAAAGCCCTTCAAAAAAAAATTAATGAATCTAGGGGCTGGTTTTTGAAAAACATCAGTAAAATAGACCATTAGCTAGACTAATAAAGAAGAAAAGAGGGAAGAATCAAATAGACACAATAAAAAAAAATGATAAAGGAGATATCACCACTGATCCCAGAGAAATACAAAAAAACCATCAGAGAATCCTATTAACACCTTTGTGCAAATAAACTAGAAAATTTAAAAGAAATGCATAAATTCATGGACACATACACTCTCCAAAAACTGAACTAGGAAGAAGTTGAATCCCTGAATAGACCAATAACAGGTTCTGAAATTGAGATGGTAATTAATAGCCTACCAACCAATAACAGCCCAGGACCAGATAGATTTACAGCTGAATTCTACCACAGGTATAAGAGGAGCTGGTATCATTTCTTCTGAAACTATTTCAAACAACTGAAAAGGAGGGACTCCTCCCTAACTCATTTTGTGAGGCCAGCAACATCTTGATACCGAAATCTGGCAGAAATGCAACAAAAAAAAAAGAGAAAATTTCAGGCTAATATTCCTGATCAACATTGATACAAAAGTCCTAAATAAAATACTAGCAAGCCAAATCCAGCAGCACATGAAAAATCTTATTCACCACGATCAAGTTGGCTTTATCCCCAGGATGCAAGGCTGGTTCAACATATACAAATCAATAAACATAATTCATCACATAAACAGATCTAAAGACAAAAACCACATGATTATCTCAATAGATGCAGAAAAGGCCTTCAATAAAATTCAACATCCCATCATATTAAAAATTCTCAATAAACTAGGAACATACCTCAAAATAGTAAGAGCCATTTATGATAAACCCACAGCAAGTATCATACTGAATGGGCAAAAGCTAGAGCATTCTCCCTGAAAACCAGCACAAGGCAAGGATGCCTTCTCTCGCTACTCCTATTCAACATAGTATTGGAACTTCTGGCCAGGGCAATCAGTCAAGAGAAAAAAAATGTGTATTCCAATAGGAAGAGAGGAAGTCACACTGTCTCTGTTTGCAGATGACATGATCGTATATCTAGAAAACCCCACTGTCTCAGCCCAAAAGCTTCTTAAGTTGATAGGCAACTTCAGCAAAGTCACAGAATACAAAATCAATGTGCAAAAATTACAAGCTTTCCTATATACCAACAATAGACAAGCAGAGAGCCAAATCATGAAGGAAATCCCATTCACAATTGCTACAAAGAGAATAAAATACTTAGGAATACAGCTAATAAGGGAAGTGAAGGACCTCTTCAAGAACTACAAACTGCTGCTCAAGGAAATAAATAAAAGAGGACACAAACAAATGAAATAATTCCATGCTCATATATAGGAAGAATCAACACTGTGAAAATGGCCACACTGCCTGTATTAGTCTGTTCTCACACCGCTATAAAGAAATACCTGGCTGGGCATGGTGGCTCACACCTGTAATCCCAGCACTTTGGAAGGCTGAGGTGGGTGGATCACTTAAGGTCAGGAGTTCAAGACCAGCCTGGCCAACACAGTGAAACCCTGTCTCTACTAAAAATATAAAAATTAGTCAGGCATGGTAGTACATGTCTGTAATCTCAGCTACTTGGGAGGATGAGGCAGGGGAATTGCTTGAACCCAGGAGGCGGACGTTGCAGTGAGCTCAGATGGTGCCACTGTACTCCAACCTGGGCTAAAAGGGTGAGACTTCATCTAAAAAACCACCAAAAAAAAAAAAACACTGAGACTAGGTAATTTATAAAGGAAAGAGATTTAATTTACTCACACTTCTGCATTTCTGAGGAGTCCCCCAGGAAACTTACTTTCCCCATTGTTTTGGAAATTAACATTCAGCTCCTCATTATTTATCCAAACTTTTACAGCACCTCGAATTTCTCCTGAGAAATGGAATTTTCTTTTCTATCACATAGTAAGGCTGCAAATTTCCCAAACTTTTATGCTCTGTTTCCCTTTTAAAACTGAATGCTTAGACAGCACCAAAGCCACCTCTTGAATACTTTGCTACTTAGAAATTTCTTGTGCCAGATACCCTAAATCATCTCAGGCAAGTTCAAAGTTCCACAAATAGCTAGGGTAGGGGCAAAATGCAGCCAGTCTCTTTGCTAAAACATAACGAGAGTCATCTTCGCTCCAGTTCCCAACAAGTTCCTCATCTCCATCTCAGACCACCTCAGCCTGGATTTCCTTGTCTGTATCATTATCAGCATTTTGGTCAAAGCCATTCTACAAGTCTCTAGGAAGTTCCAAACTTTCCCACATTTTCCCGTCTTCTTCTGTGCCCTCCAAACTGTTCCAACCTCTGCCTGTTACCCAGTTCCAAAGTTGCTTCCACATTTTTAGGTATCTCTTCAGCAGCACCCCACTCCACTGGTACCAATTTACTGTATTAGTCTGTTCTCACATTGCTATGAAGAAATTCCTCAGACTGGGTAATTTATAAAGGAAAGAGATTTAATTGACTCACAGTTCCACATTGCTGAGGAGGTCCCAGGAAACTTACAATCATGGCAAAAGGCAAAAGAGAAGCAGGCACTTTTTTTCACAGGGTGACAGGATAGAGTGAGTGAAAGCAGGTGAAATGCCAGACACTTAATAAAACCATCAGATGTTGTGAGACTGGCTATCACGAGAACAGCACAGGAAAGACCTGCCCCCATGATTCAATTACCTCCCCACCAGGACCCTCCCACAACATGTGGGAATTCAAAATGAGGTTTGGGTGGGGACACAGCCAAACCATATCACTACCCAAGGTAATTTATAGATTCAATGTTATTCCCATTAAACTACCATTGACATTCTTCACAGAATTAGAAAAAAACTACTTTACAATTCATAGGGAACCAAAAAAGAGCCTGTATAGCCAAGACAATGCTAAGCCATAAGAACAAAGCTGGAGGCATCATGTTATCCAAATTCAAACTATATTACAAGGCTACAGTAACCAAAACAGCATGGTACTAGTATAAAAACAAACACATAGACCAAGGGAATAGAATAGAGATCTCAGAAATAAGACCACACATCTACAACCATTTGATTTTCAACAAAGCTGACAAAAACAAGCAATGGGGGGAAGGATTCCCTATTTATTTATTTATTTGTTTGTTTTTATTTTTTCTGAGACAGAGTCTTGCTCTGTTACCCAGGTTGGAATGCAGTGGCACAATCTTGGCTCACTGCTACCTTCACCTCCTAGGTTCAAGTGATTCTCCTGCCTCAGCCTCCCAAGTAGCTGGGACTACAGGCACACCCAGCTGACTTTTGTATTTTTAGTAGATACAGGGTCTTACCATATTGGCCAGGCTGGTCTCAGACTCCTGAGTTCATGTGATCTGCCCTCCTTGGCCTCCCAAAGTGCTAGGATTATAGGCATGAGCCACCACACCTGGCCAGATTCCCTATTTAGTAAATGGTGCTGGGAAAACTGGCTAGCTACATGCAGAAAATTGAAACTGGACCACTTCCTTACTCCTTATACAAAAATTAACTCAAGATGGATTAAAGACTTGAATGTAAAATCCAAAACTATAAAAAACCCTAGAAGAAAATCTAGGCAATACCATTCAGGACATAGGCAAGGGCAAAGCTTTCATGATGAAAACGTCAAAAGCAATTGCAAGAAAAGCAAACATTGACAAATGGGATCTAATTAAACTAAAGAGCCTCTGCACAGCAAAAGAAACTATCATCAGAATGATCAGGCAGCCTACAGAATAGGAGGACATTTTTGCAATCTATCCATCTGACAAAGGTCTAATATCCAGAATCTACAAGGAACTGAAACACATTCACAAGAAATAAACAACCCCATTAAGAAATGGGCAAAGGACATGAGCAGACACTTCTGAAAAGAAGACATTCACGCAGCCAACGAACACATTAAAAAAAGCTCAACATCACTGATCATTAGAGAAATACACATTGAGATACCATCTCACATCAGTCAGAATGGCAATTATTAAAAAATCAAGAAAGAACAGATGCTGCTAAGGCTGTGGAGAAATAGGAACAGTTTTACTCTGTTGGTGGGAATGTAAATTAGCTCAACCATTGTGGAACACGGTGTGATGATTCCTCAAGGACCTAGAACCAGAGATACCATTTGACCCAGCAATCCCATTACTGGGTATATACACAAAGGAATATAAATCATTCTATTATAAAGATACATACACAAACATGTTCACTGCAGCACTATTCACAATAGCAAAGACATGGAATCAACGCAAATGCCCATCAATGATACACTAGATAAAGAAAATATGGTACATATACACCATGGAATACTATGCAGCCATGAAAAGTAAGAAGATCATGTCCTTTGCAGGGACATGGATGGAGCTGGAAGCTTTTATCCTCAGCAAACTAACACAGGAACAGAAAAATCAAACACTACATGTTCTCACTTATAAGTGGGAGCTGAACAATGAGAACATATGGATACAGGGGAGAGGAACAACACACACTGGGGCCTGTTGTGGGGGAGGGAGGGAGCGCATCAGGATAGATAGCTAATGCACAAGGAGCTTAATATCTAGGTGATGGGTTGATAGGTGCAACAAGCCACCATAGCACACGTTTCCCTATGTAACAAACCTGCACATCCTGCACAAGTATCCTGGAACTTAAAATAACATAAAATAAAAAATTTTTAAAAGCCACATTTGTCCTAACAGCATAGGAGACTAGTCTTGCACCTGGACCCCCTAAACAAAACTGGAATTCTTGAAAAGACATACATTCATTGTACCTCATTATAGTACTAGCTTTCAATTTTTTTATGTTAATTTTAGGTTCCAAAGTATTCATAGTGATAATATAATACCATTATTTCGAAATTAAAAAAAAAACCTGATCTCTGAATCACTAGCATCCAGGGTATGCTGGATGCTAGTGATTTCTTCCCTCAAGTTTCACAGAAAATAATGGTCAAC
This sequence comes from Ateles fusciceps, assembly GCA_036589455.1. Classification (NCBI taxonomy): domain Eukaryota; kingdom Metazoa; phylum Chordata; class Mammalia; order Primates; family Atelidae; genus Ateles; species Ateles fusciceps. The sequence goes on along the minus strand of JAZHEH010002908.1, from coordinate 5,732,287 downwards.
TAAGCAAAACTAATACTGAGAATAATTCTCACTCTAGTTTGAAGACTTTTTGAACACTGGAATATGAACAGAGTATTGATTTCCTAGGAGGCTGTAACAAATTACCACAAACTGTGTGTCCTAAAACAACAGAAATCCATTCTCTCACAGTTTCCGGAGCCTAGAGATCTGAAATCAAGATGTTGGCAGAGCCATGCTCTGCTCTGAAAGTTCTTGGGAATAATCCTTCCTTGCTTCTCTCTAGCAATCCTTGGTGCTCCTTGGTTTATAGGTACATCACTCCAATCCTCTGCTTCCATCATCATGCTGCACTCTCCCAGTGTGTCTATATCTCTATGTCTTCACATGGCCTTCTTATAAGGACATCTGTCACTGGATTTAGAGCCCATCCAAATCTAGTATACCTGTGTCTTAACTTGATTCTATCTCCTAAGACTCTATTTCTAAATAAGACACATTCACAAGTACTGGGGTTTAGAATTTCAACACATCTTTTAGGGGAACACAATTCAACTCACAACAAATACAATAGTAATGAATTATAATTTCCTTCTAGAAATCTTAAATCTAAAGACAGTGTATGCTGGAAATGTTTTCTTTAAAACAACTATTATAACTTGCTAGCAATAAAGGGGCTATAGCCAGGCATGGTGGCTCACGCTTGTAATCTCAGCACATTGGGAGGCCAAGGCAGGTGGATCACTTGAGGTCAGGAGTTCAAGACCAGCCTGGCCAACATGGTGAAACCCCATCTCTACTAAAAATACAAAAATAAGCTGGCTGTGGTGGCACATACTTGTAGTCCCTGTTACTCAGGAGACTGAGGCAAGAGAATCATTTGAACCTGGGAGGTGGAGGATGCATTGAGCCAATATCATCCAGACTACTCCAGCCTGGATACAGCAAGACTCCATCTCAAAAAATAAAAATAAAGAGGCTACAGTCTCTACAAAAAAAAATTTTCAAAAAAAAAATGTCCTCGAAGCCATCAAATAAGAGATAGTATTATCTGATGAAGAAAGAGTCACAGGAAATTTAGAACTGGACTATATTTATCTTTTTATCATTACTCAGACTAGTGTATAGTGTAGTGTATAGCATAGTGTAGCGTATAGTAAGGGCCTTTTAGGCCATTGGAAAAATGTGCTCAAAATGAATTACTTTCAACTCAATAATAATATTATTAATAAACTTTGCTCTTTAAGATTGCTTTAAAAGAAGAATCAATTATTTATTTCAGTGTTTGATGCTGAAACTTTCTTCATTTTAATAATTTACTAATAATTAAAATACTGCACAGCTATTCTTATATTGTTATGATTTTGCTTTTTGTATTTCCATATACTAAATATTAAATATTTAGTTTCTCTAGTTTTTACATTTTTTGACTCATGAATATCTTAAGAAATAAAATACAGACAGTTAATTACATGCGATTTTTTTTTTGGCAAAAACTCTCCAAACAGCATATTGTCATTTTCTTCTGGTATTACAACAATATCTCAGAAGAAAAACAGAGAAACCTTTTTTTTTTTTTTAATGTATCTGGCAATAAAGACTTTATGAAATAGGCGTATCTATCCTGGCCTGGGTTCTCCAAAGAGGGGGAAAAATCATACTTGAGAATTCACAAACACAGGGTGACTTTCACAAATCTTAGATTCAAATTTATACTCATTACATGATTTATGTAATCTCAGTTAAATAAATTTTCAGTGGTTCTGGATGGTAGCACCTCAGACACCTGAAGAGAGAAACAAAATCTCTATAGAAGCACACACCCTCAATTCAGACATCATGGGATTCCCCAGAGGTAAAGAAAGCCCAATCAAACATGAACTTACAATATGAATTTCAAATGCACAAGAAGATAGACCACTAGGAGGGAGTCAGCAGAAAAACAAACAAACAAGAAAACATCCAAAAGAATGGTAAGAAAACACAGCAAATGAGATCCTTGGAGATAATTAGATTTTATATTCTTTATCTGAAACAGGTAGTTAAGATTTAAGATAGAAAGGAGGAAATTTAAAATATAAACAAGGAATATGATGTTAAAATATCTCAGGCAAACTTGAAAACAAAAAGAAGGTATAAAAATGACAGACAAAATTAACTAAATGGGTAGGTTGAAAAACAGATGGCAATAAACTGCTATAAGGAGAATTAAAAACTAGAGGCCAGGCACGGTGGCTCACACCTCTAATACCAGCACTTTGGGAGGTGGAGGTGGGTGGATCACCTGAGGTCAGGAGTTTGAGACCAGCCTGGCCAATATGGTGAAACCCCATCTCTACTAAAAATACAAAAATTAGCTGGGCATGGTGGCAGGCGCCTGTAATCCCAGGTACTTGGGAGGCTGAGGCAGGAGAACAATTGAACCTGGAGGTAGAGGTTGCAGTGAGCTCAGATGGTGCCATTGCACTCCAGCCTGGGGGATAAGAGCAAGACATCATCTCAAAAAAAAAAAAAAAAAAAAAACTAATCTGAAAAAATTACACAGATGCAGATGCCACACAGAGACAGACACAAAATGAGCAAGACATGGAATAACAGTGTAGAATTAAAAAACAGAAAGTCCATTAAAAACTCAGAATTGATTATAATTAAAACTTGAATCTGGAGGGTACAAGTTTTTAACAGAAACTTTCTAATATGTATAGCCAGGTGTGGTGGCTCACGCCTGCAATCCCAACACTCTGGGAGGCTGAGGCAGGTGGACACCTGAGGTTAGGAGTTTGAGACCAGCCTGGTCAACATGATGAAACCCCATCTTCACTAAAAATAAAAAAATTAGCTGAGTGTGGTGGCAGGTGCCTGTCATCCCAGCTACTCAGGAGGCTGAGGCAGGAGAATCATTTGAACCCAGGAGGTGGAGGTGGCAGTGAGCTGAGATTGTGCCATTGCACTCCAGCCTGGGCAACAAGAGCAAAACTCCAAGGCAAAAAAAAAAAAAAAAAAAAAAAGAAACTTTCCAACATGTCATTATATAGAAAAGTGCAAAAGGCTGGCAAAAATTTAGAAAGTGTTAACTTCATGAACATTAAGAATATAAACATTAGGCTGGGTGCAGTGGTTCACACCTGTCATCCCAGCACCCTGGGAGGCCGAGGCAGGCAGATTACTTGAGCCAGGAGTTTGAGACCAGCCTGGGCAACATGGTGAAATCTCATCTCTACACAAAAATTAGCTAGGTATGGTGGTGCATGCCTGTAGTCCCAGCTACTCAGGAGGCTGAGGTGGGAGGATTGCTTGGGCCTGGCAGGTGGAGGTTGCAGAGATCTCACCACTGCACTCCAGCCTGGGTGACAGAGTAAAACACTGAATCAAAAAAAAAAAAAAAAAAAAAAAAAGAATATAATCATTAAGCCATGTTGCATCTTTATACTTCTGCTTATTCTTTAACTCGGTGCCATAAAATTGAGTTGTTTGCTAGAAATTTCCCTATGACAAGCTACTTTAATTATAATGAATTATTTTTTATAAAATGATAAACCTCAGGATCATGATAGATATACATTCATTTGTTGAAGAAAACAGTATTTGCTTATTGAATGATTCAAAGAGATAACTATGTTTTATAATATTGAATCTAGCATGACTTCAGTAATTAACCAGTGTAAAATCACACATATCCCTCTAAAGTTAAAATCCATCTGTTTTCCTCTTGAATCAGTGATGACAAAAATTTAAAAAAAGGTGAATATAGAAGAAGATATATATATATTTTTTGACCCAGGGTCTCGCTTTGTCACCTAGGCTGGGGTGCGGTGGTATGTTCATGGCTCACTGCAGCCTTGGCCTCCTGGGTTTGAGCAATCCTCCTGCTTCAGCACCCACAAGTAGCTGAGACTACAGATGTACGCCACTATGCCCAGCTAATTTTTATATTCTTTTGTAGAGACATAATTTTTTCATGCTGCCCAGGCTGATCTCTAACTCTTGATCTCAAGGAATCTGCCCACCTTGGCCTCCCAAAGTACTGAGATTACAGGCATGAGCCACCATGCCTGGCCCTTAAAGAAGAATATTTAAAAACAAAAATACAGAGTCATGAATTTTCTGTGTTCAACCAAGAACTCCAGAAGCAGTTGCATTAGCATTTAAGAATGAGAGTAAAAAAATCAAAATATGTTCAGATTAGTGGTATACTAAGGTCAGGGTGGTTATAACAGTTTATTCTAAGTGGCAATATGCTGTCTATAAAGAATTTTAAAATAATAATAAAACTGAATAAAAATCCATCTGCTTTTTAGGAACAGTGATGTCAGTGTTTTTTTTTTCTTTTCTTTTTTTTTTTTGAGACAGAGTCTTGCTCTGTCGCCAGGCTGGAGTGCAGTGGTGCAATCTCAGCTCACTGCAACCTCCACCTCCTGGGTTCAAGCAATTCTCCTGCCTCAGCCTCCCAAGTAGCTGGGATTACAGACACACACCACCATGCCCAGCTAATCTTTATATTTTAGTAGAGACGGGGTTTCACCATATTGGTCAGGATGTTCTCGATCTCTTGACCTCGCGATCCGCCCGCCTCGGCTTCCCAAAGTGCTGGGATTACAAGCGTGAGCCACCGTGCCAGGCCTGATATCAGTGTTTTATAAAATACTCTTGCTGCTGGTATGGACCACTCCTACCATTCTGCCCTTGATAAACCACTGGTTAACACAAAAGAAGCTAAGGAAATTTTCAACAAATCTTTTATTAAAGAAACTCTAAAGTAGGAAGAAGAAAATGATAAAAGCAAACAGTGTGACACGCAAGAAAAGGTGAACAAAGAAATGTATACGCACAAAAAACCCTGAATAAACAATGACTCAATAAAACAATAATAATGACAATTGAAGGGCGTTGTGAGGGTAAAGAAAAAAAAATCAGTGCTGGACGTCAATAACTAAAAAAGGGGGAGGACAGTGACTAGAGTTCAAATGTTCTAGAGATTGTGATAAACTTTAGATTTTAGTTAAGTTTATATGTTAAATACTTAACTGTAACCCTAAAAGAATAGACTATGACTTTTAAGTCAATAGAAGAATTACAATTCATGCTACCTAACTTCAAATTGGCCTTTACTGTGGTTAGATAATCCTTTCCTTCATCCCTTGATTCATTCTCTTTCTTTCTTTCTTTCTTTGAGATAGAGTCTCATTCTGTTGGCCAGGCTGGAGTACAGTGGCATGATCTCTGCTCACTGCTACCTCCGTCTCCCAGGTTCAAGAGACCCTCCCACCTCTGCCTCCCAAGGCGCTGGGACTACAGGCATGCGCCATCATGTCTGGCTAATTTTGTATTTTGTGTAGAGACAGTTTCACCATGTTGCCCAGGCTGGTCTTGAACTCCTGAGCTCAAGTGATGCTCCTGCCTTAGCCTCCCAACATGATGGGATTATAGATGTGAGCCACTGTGCCCGGCGTTGCTATCATATATTTTATAGTGACCATTCCCAACTTTTGCAACTAGCACTCCTCCTATAGTATCCTTACCCTGTAACATTCCCTGCCACTTTGCTAAGAAATTCGAAGCTGCCCATATATCTTCAACTACACTAAGTTGATAGTAACAGCCCGGCTCTTACAATTGAGCCTTGCCGTCTTTCTACACTGACAGCTTCATCTGCCTCCTACAAATAGGCTCAGTTCTATTTAAAATATCCTTCCCTCAACTGTCTACCCTCTTTTAGGCTAGCGCTTTCTTTCTTAGTTTCCAGTTCTTTTTTATCTGATTTTTTTTTAGTACCCACTATGCCCTAGAAAAGTTTCCAGTTCTAAATTATGTATAATACACAGTCACAAAGGAGAGAAAAACTTAACTTCTGTTTACTTCCTATATTCTTTAACATGTTATTGGAAATTTGCTCAGTTTAGGCATGATGATAGGAGGTCCCATAAAGCAAAGACTGAGTACAATTAAGCTTCTATATCTGGCACCATGAGCAAGTAGACATTCAATAAATATTTCAACGTATTTAAAGTCTTTTTAAAATGTGCCTAGTATTGCTTTCTTATATTTGCAAAGGTTAGAAAACTGTGATGGCTTAATCTATGTTCAAGTCTGAGAGCCTCTTACCCTTCTTCAGCTTCCGGACAGCCAACATACAATGACTAGGAGAGAGATCCCATATTCTTAAGGTTTTATCATCGCTTACAGTAGCGCAGATGGGCAGATAAGGATGTGTAGCTAAACCCCACACTTCTCCTTCCATGTGTCCCTATAAAGAAAACATAGGATCAATTTAACCTAAAGATATGTGTGTGTGTGTGTGTGTGTGTGTGTGTGTGTATACAGTGTTATTTAGAATAAAACTAAACGCAACATTCAATAATATATAATAATAGATAGGATACTGAATAGTGAATAAGTCTAATAAAACTTTTCTGTTTATCTTTGGGAAACACAAGAAAATACTTGCGTAACAACTTTAGCTCCACAATTACAATATAACCAAGTTACCGTTAAAGTTTACTTATAATCCTAAAAGATTTTCTGGGTGGAGAGAATAGGAATTGGCTGCTCTGGAATGTTAATAATTACCACACAGGAGGCACTTTCCTGCATGACAGAATGAGGGGGCTCCACAGACCTGCTCACTAGTGAAACTAGAAAAAATTAATTTTTTAAAAAAACAACCATTTAAAGTCTCTGAAAATAGTTCCAGGGAGATGCGACAAAGGCAGGAACATTTACTCAAGAAAATCTGCTAAAATTTGGTAAGAACAATGAGAGTCTATGGTATTTAAACTGAGATCCACTCCTTTCCTCCCTCACCATCTAGATGGAAACTTCAGGTGAGACTGATGCAACCAAGAACACTAGGCTCTCCCTCCCCATCAGCTCAGGGTCAGAGCTCTATCTTCCTAGGTAGGGCAGGATGTCAGCATTTCTCATCCTGCCCTTAGCCTCCTGTTGCTGAAGCTAAATTCTTGGTGAGCTCAGCTGACAGTTGGAAGATCGCTTCTGCCCAGCCTCTACTCCAGATGGAGGCTCTACTTTGGATGTGGTGTCTCTGAGAATAATGGGGTCCTGGTGGTAACCCAGAAACACCTGAGACTACTGTCCCCTCTCCCCTTACCAAGATCTCAGGGCCTAAAGCCTGAGATACTAAAAGAGCCGTTGACCTCACTCTCAACTCCAGGGCCCTGGTTCAGAGATTTTGCCTGGAGGGAGAGGCAATCCAGAAAACCAGATAGCTCCTAATCTCTTCTCAAAGGAACTGACTTCATTTACAGCAGAGTGTGAAAAAGCTCATGCACAAAGATGCACTCAAAAAGTAATTCGGAGGAAACTGGAAGGCTCACTGGACATACAGGCTAAATTGTAGGCCAGGTAGTTTGTCCAAGAGAACCAGTAAACTCTGAGATAGCTGGGAGGAGCCTGCTTGGAGTCAGAAACCTCAAACACTAATCTTGGGAAGTGTCCCTTTAAAGGAGCCTTAATTGAATTGGTTTAGTCTGTGGCACAATTTATAGCTGACAGAGGAAAATGTTGAAAACAATAGAGCAATAAGCTAGCAATTAAAGGAGTTTAACAGTTGGGTGTGGTCAAGGAAGAGGAGGGAACCCTTCCTGAATTATTTTATAAAGCCATCATTACCCAGATATCAAAGCCAGACAAGGATATCACAAGAAAACTAAAGACCAATATCCCTTATAAATACTGATGCTAAAATCCTCAACGAAATACTGGCAAACCAAATCCAATACATATAAAAAATTATATACCACAACCAAGTAGGATTTACCCCAAGAATACAAGATTGGCATAACATCCAAAAGTCAATTAATGTAATACACTATATCCACAGAATTAAAAATGAAAACCAAACGATCAGCTTAATAGACATAGAAAAGCATTTGACAAATCCCTCCCCATCTATGATGAAAATGCTCCAAAAACTTGGAATAAAAGGGTAGTAACTCTTCAACTTCAACTTAGTAAAGAGCATCTATAAAAAATCCTGCAGTTAACATTATGCTCAATGGTGGAAAACTAGATACTTTCACTCTAAGATCAGGAACAAGACAAGGATGTTCTGTTCTCACCACTTACATTCAACACTGTACTGGATGTTCTACTCAGGGCAATTGGACAAGAAAAAGAAATAACAGGTATCCAGATTGGACAGGAAGAAGTAAAACTATGCATATTTACAGATGACATAATCTTGTATACAGAAAATCCTAAATAATCCACTATAAAACTATCAGAACTAATACATAAGGTCAGCAAGTTTACAGCTTATAAGGTTATTGTACAAAATCTGCATTCTGATACAACAAAAATAAACAATGCAATCAAAATTAAGAAAACAATATTTATAATAGCATCAAAAATAATAGTTAAAAATAAATTTAACAAAGTAAGTACAAGACTTATACACTGAAAACTACAAAACACTCAGAAAAAGTTAAAAGAAGATCTATAAATGGAGAGCTATCCCATGTTCATGGACTTAATGATAGAATGGCACTACTCCCCAAACTGATCCATGGAATACTGCTGCTACAAACATTGTACAGTTTTTGTTGTTGTTAAATATATATAAACACTTCCATAGGGTATATACATTCCTATACTTATAATTACTCTCATTTTATAATATTTTTATTTCACACATGGAGAGTTTCTCAAAGCTTTCTTAACTATTCTTGAATATTTTCTCTTCTATATGGTTTTTAATCTTTCAAGCATTTTTAAAAACTCTAATTTGGATTGTGATTATATGAAATTTATATAACTTATTTATTTTATTCTTTAGTAAAATCTTAGTTTTCTTAACACAGATCGTGCATATTTTTAGCTATATTTATTCCCAGTTATTGTATTTTTTGTGTGTGTGAGTAGTGTTTTTTTTTTTGTTTTTTTTTTTTTTTTTAAAGAAATGAGGTCTCCCTCTGTTACTCAGGCTGCCATGCAGTAGTGCAATTATAGCTCACTGCACCCTTGGGCTCAAGTGATCCTCTTACCTTAGCCTCCTGAGTAGCTGGAACTATGCATGTGTGTTAAGAACACCCAGCTAATTTTATTTTATTTAGAGGTGGGGAGGGGGTGTCTCACTATGTTTCCTAGGCTGGTCTTGAACCCCCAGCTTCAAATGATTCTCCCATCTCGGCCTCTTGAGTAGCTGAGATTACGGGCATGAGCAACTGCACCTGGTGCAAGTAGCATTCATTCATTCATTCATTCATGATGGAATCCTGCTCTGTTGTCCAGGCTGGAGGGCAGTAGCACAATCTTGGCTCACTGCAATCTCCACTTCCCAGGTTCAAGCAATTCTCCTGCCTCAGCTTCCCAAGTAGCTTGGATTACAGGCGCCTGCCACCACGCCTGGCCAATTGTTGTATTTTTAGTACAGACGAGGTTTCACCATGTTGGCCAGGCTGGTCTTGAACTCCTGACCTCGTGATCTGCCCACCTCAGCCTCCCAAAGTGTTGGGATTACAGGTATGAGCCACCATGACCGGCCAGCAGGAAGCATTTTTAATGTCATATTTTCCAACTAGTTATTGTTAGTATATAGAAACACTATTGATTTTTACATGGATTTTGCAACTAATCACTTTACAGAACTCTTTAGTTCTAATAATTTTTCAGTTTATTCCCTTGATATTCAAGGTATATGGTTATAATGCCCAAAAATACCAACACTGTTGTCCACTCCTTTCCAACACATACGTCTTTTATCGTTTTGTTTTACTGGATTGGCTAAGACCTCACACAAAATGTTGGATGACAATGGTGTGATCTGGTATCCTTGTCTTGTTTCCAATGTCAAGAAGATAATAGGACAATTGAAATCTTGAACTCTACAATAATACTAAAGATAATGGGACATTTAACAAATTTTTAACTGGGAAGCCATTAGGCTGGGACAGCTTCAGCACTTTAAGTTCCTACGTAAGCAAACCAAAGCCCAATGTAAAGTGAATTGAAACTAGAGACTATGCCAAGCAGAATCTGCCAACTAATCTCTAAGTAAGGTCTTTCTGCTCTAACTAATCAAATATATTTTCTTTGTCTTACTTCCACGCTCAGCCTATAAAATCTCACTGCCCACACTGCTACAGCAGATCTCTCTGAGCTTTTTCCAGTGCTGGGTGCTACCTAATTCATGATATATATATATATATATATATATATATATATATATATATTATATTTTTTTTTTTTTTTTTTTTTTTTAAGACAGAGTCTCGCTATGTTGCTCATGCTGGGCTCAAGCAATCTGCCCCTCTCAGCTTCCCAAACTCCTGGGCTCAAGCAATCAGCCTGTCTCAGCCTCCCAAAGTGCTGGGATTACAGGCTTGAGTCACTGTGCCCGCCCTCTTTTAATATGCAGATAAACTGTTAGATTCATTTTGTCTAAAGTTTTTCTCTTAACAGATATTATTTGTGACTTCTAAATCTTTTTTCACAATTCAGAAACTGTGTTTTTTAGTAATTTCATATTTGGGTTCATCTATAAAAGCATACTTGGGTTAGTATTTTCCAAGACATCACAAACATGTTAACACCATGACCCCATCATCTTTTTACTTCAAAGGCATATTACATAAGTGAAATTAAAGAGTAAGACACCAGTTAATTTAATATATAACATTTTGTCATCTGTTTACAAATTTCCCTTGACCCATCAAAATGTTATATTAACATTAAAGCATGTGCAGTGTTCTCATCTATGTGTGCTCATTGGTGTCATAACAGAGTGAAGTGGGGGTTGCAGGAGAAATAAGTCTGCAATGAATATAAGAATGAAAATCCTTTTTCAGGGTAAAAGGCAAGCCAAAGTTTGGTGTTACTATATAGAGTTGCACAAGGACAATTTTTCATCAGGATATATCCTATTTCATTTACTGTTTTATGGTATTATTTCCCTGTTTTCCAGAAAAATATAATACATAGAAAAAATATAAATATAAAAATTGAATCCACCATTCTTGATGAAAGTGTTAAGGATCATATAACCAGCAGCTAATCCTTCTATTTAATGTTACTTCTCTATCACATAATTTTTGTATTTCTGGATTTTTTATTATTTACATATTTTCACTGATATTTAATTTTCAGTAATAAAATTTTAGCATACACTCATATATTCATTTTTATTTTTTCTTAGAAACTTAAGAATGACCTAATGAAGAGTTTCAGAGAAAAATAACTGCCTTAGGCTCAACAAATATACCTTAAATAAATAAAATTAAAACCAGACTGGGTTAAATTAATTACAACTGGTTTTTTTTTTTCCATTGGTCCCTTACTTTGTGATAATAAATTACTTAAAATATTGGCAATCATTCCATATAAAAACATGTATACTTACTGATACCAAATCATTTAGCTATTACCAAATTAAAATTTTTCTGTATATATTAACATTAACAAATATTTCCCTAACTACCTTAACATTAATTTTCATCACTGTCAATTTTGGCTCTTATATATTGAAATAATCAATTGTATGTAAAGAAAAACAAAGCATATTAGCATTTAAAATTACCTGAACCAGAAGTGTTATTGGGCCACTTTTATCCACTTCTAGTATTTCACCATTCTTTGTGCCAACTAAAATATGACCATGTCCTAATGATATGGCACGTATCGATGGATTATCTTCCAAGAGAAGACCTGAAAGGTTAAAAGAAGATGTTCTTCTAAACATGCAGTTACTATAATACAAGGGTGTATATATTGCCAGTTAAGCTATTCGGACAGTGAAAATCACATTACAAGGTTTTCTCCTGCATTTTAAGTATTCTAATAAATGTACATTACTCCCATTTAATTTACTAGTCTCAAAATAAGTACCATCTATGTACTATAATTTTATGATTCTATTCTCAAATTCCATCCTACCATTCAGACAACTATTTATTTACCTCTTTTTATATTACCCTTCCTTATCCATCTCCTGCCTATCTTAAGAGCATTTATAATATTCTCATTAGTAATTTTATTCAATATAATTTAAGATACACAGTGGGCCCTCAGTATTCTTGGGGGACTGATTCCAGGACTGCCACAGATATCAAAATCTATGGATGCTCAAGTCCCTTATATAAATTGGTGTAGTATCTGCGTATAACCCACATACATCATTCCATACCCTTTTTTTTCCTATTTTTTTTTAATAGCATGGGGTTTCGCCATTTTGCGCAGACTGGTCTCGAACTCAGGTGATCCATCTGCCTGTGCCTCCCACAGTGCTGGAATTACAGATGTGAACCACCACACCCAGCCCTCAAATGCTTTAAATCACCTTTACTTATATCTGGTACAATGTAAATCCAATGTAAATAGCTGTTATACCGTATTTTTATTTATATTTTTATTGTTCATTGTTACCTTTTCTCGAATATTTTCTATTTGCAGTTGGTTGAATCTGAGGATATGGAATCCACAGACACAGAGTGCCAACTCTATTTATTTATGTCTACTTGTCCTAGGAAAGCTTCAGCAATTAGTAAAGATGGCAGACCCAACTCCTGCCCTTACAGATCATACAATGAGGAAACAGACCCTATGTTAGGGGCATATTGAAATAGGAGCACATAGCAGTGGAATCTAAATTTTTTGAGAGGAGGTGAGGGTGAGGGATATCATCCTAGAAAAAAAATTATGTTTGATATTTGAAAAATAAGTATGTGGTCAAGTAAACGGAGGGGGCAGGAGGGAAGAGGAAGGGCAAGTTTTAGGAAAAAGTAAAAACATGAAGAAAGGTCTGGAGATCAGAGAGAGTGTGGTGCCATGCCTTAAAGGAAGAAATGTGCTCAAAGAAAATGCACCCTCTGGGCCCACAGCCTGGTGGATGGTCGGGGGATAGGGAGTTGTGCCTGATGCTGTCCTTGCACCCTTCTTCCTCTTAAAAAAAAAAAAAAAAGGAGGTCAAGCACAGTGGGTCATGCCTGCAATTCCAGTGCTTCGGGAGACCAAGTTTAGAGGATCTCTTGAGTTTGAGACCAGTCTGGGCAACATAGAGAGACCCTGGGTGCACAAAAATTTGAATATTTGCTGAATATAGTGGCAGGTGCCTTTAGTCCCAGCTACTCAGGAGGCTGAGGCAGCAGGATCGCTTGAGTCTAGGGGTTCAAGGTTTCAGTGAGCTATGATTACATCACTGCACTCCAGCCTGGACCCTGTCTCTTAAATAAACAAACAAACAAATGGCAAAGGGAAAAACTGTTATCACTGCACAGCAAGACCCTGTCTCTGAAATAAACAAACAAAGAAATGGCAAAGGGGAAAAGGGCATGTGAGGCTAGAGAAGCAGGGTCAACAAAATGCCAAGGTGAAACAAAATGTCGAAGTTGCACACAAGTTCCTGACTGGTGATAAATGTGATGTTCACAGGGAAATTTTCTTTGGAAAATTAATGTTAAAAATTAGGATTCATGATCTTGTACTTCACTAATATTTTACCATATGTATCATAGAAAATAGATTTTTGAAAAGACAGCAATGATTCTGGTATCCAGTTAAATAACATCTTCCACTTAATGCTAATGCCCAACAAGAAGGAAAAATATATGCCATGTGTTCCACCTCAGCGATCAAGCGTATTAATGAGCAATTAATCTTTTTCCTACATAAAAAAAACCCCCACTAAGTCTCAAATCACCTTTAGATCCTGGGGCCAATGCAGCTCTTTTTATAGCATAGGTCTTGAGACATCTTTCAAAAGAGTCATCCCAAAGAGCTACTATACCGTCTTTTCCTCCAGTTACAAACCCCTATGAAAAAAAAAGGTTTACGTTAATAAAGATCTAAATATTTTTCTAAATAGTAACCTTTTTCCTTATATTTAAAAATTCTAGAGGAAAGAACATAGCCAAAAGTTACAGCTTGTAAAAAATAGGAATTAGCATATCCATTGTTTTTTAAATGTCTACATGGAATCTGAAATAATATTTACAGTGACATTAAACATTTTACTTTTAGGATAGGGCTTTAGAAACATAGTTTCTAAAACCTGTAACTATAAGTTAGATTACCACTCTCAGAAAGTTACATATATTCTCCTGGAGTCTACATAATAACCTCATCCTTAAAAAGAGAAAACAATAATGGTAACTACCTGATAGAATATGGTGATTATATATAAACAGCTGATTTTTGACACATAGTACGAGCTTAAGAACATGAAATTAAACTTTAAAGAAAACAAACAAACAAACAAAAAACAGCAGACCTCGCTGGCATGGTGGCTCATGCCTGTAATCCAACTCTTTGAAGGCTAACGTGGGAGTATAGCTTAAGCCCAGGAATTGGAGACTATCCTGGGCAGCACAATCTCTACCAAACTTTTTTTTTTTTTAATTAGATGGGTGTGGGTGGCACTTGCCTGTAGCCACAGTTACTCAAGAGGCTAAGGCAGGAGGATTTCTTGAGCCCAGGAGTAGGAGGCTGCAGCAACTTATGATCACACCACTGCGCTCCAGCTTGGGCAACAAAGTGAGACCCTGTCTCAAAACAAAACATTGTAGACCTATTTCAGTCTGTGTTCAGAAGTTTGAAAAGAGAAACAAAGAAAGGTCAAGATGATCCTAGCCCACAGACTACTGTTGGATAGTCCAGCCAAGTAGAAAGGCAGTGTTCCTTTGTTTCTGAAAATGCTGTACACTCCATGACAAATTATGTTTAACTTAACATCTCTTTAGGTTACTTACTTTTTCCAATGCATGCATACTGAACACTGGCCCATCATGTGCTTTCACTGTTTTTACAAGAAAGATGTCTCTCCAGATACACACATCTCCTGTGGATGTTCCAGAAAAAGCCATCTCTTCAGTCCATCCATACACTGCACACATCATTGTGTCATTTTTCCCCCAGTGTGCCTACGTAGCCTTTTCTTCCAATCAATCCTCCCCCCTAGTTCACAAAAAATATTATAAAAGTACCACTTTCAAAATGTACACAATTATAAAGAAGAAAAATTTCTTTTCTACTGTTGTTGTTTGAATAGAAAGGTATGTAACAGCAAAGAGAACTGAAAAATACCGGTGTCTCAAACAGTGATGTGGGTAACAGCTTGCATAGCTGCATTTAGGCCATAACTTTTTAGATAAACAAAGAGCTGGACTAAGTTCATTTTAATCAGTCCCTAGAACTTTTGATGATGTTTTAAAATTTTTTTATTATGACATACTTAGGAATACAAAAAGGCATTAAAAACCCCAATACAATGAATGTCTATATATCCACCACTGACCTACAAGAAGATACCAAAATAACTGAAATGTCATGCCAATCTCATCTGTCTTTTTCACCCTCTCTTATTGTGACTGCGATACTGCTTAGTCTCATGCATTCCTTTATATATATATATATATACATATATATATACATACACACATATTTGTGAATTTTTAAGCAGTCGTATTTTTTCATGTTTTAAATTTTTCTGTAAATATCATCCTTTATGTATTATTTTGCAACCTGCTTTATTCAAGAATGACTTGTAATAGAGATTTTTACGTTAGAACACTCACTTTCATAACCATATAGCATTCCATTATATAAATATACCATGGTTTATCCATTTTCCTATTAATTGGCATTTAAGTTACTTCCAAGTTTTTGCTATGAAAAGCAATGCTGCCTTAAACATTCTTGTAAAGACTTCTTCTATACAAGTGCCAGAGTTTCTCCTTTTTTTTAAATTTTAAAAATTTTTTTCCCAGCATGCTAGCATCAAAAGAGTTTCTCTAGGAATACCCAGAAGAGGTATAGCATATAGATCAGAGAAGTCTCAACTCTTGCCAAACTGTTCCAAAGTTTATATACCAATGTACACTTGTACTAACAGTGAAAATAATTCCTTGTTTCTCACCTTCAGGAACAGTTTGTGTTGTCAGACTGGGAAATAAGAAACACCAACTGAATTTCATTGTGGTTTAAATTTGAATTTCTGTGACTATTACGCTTGATCATATTTTCATATTTTTATTGGCCATCATCACCTATTGATATCTTTTGCCCATTTTTTTCCAGTTGAACTCACTAATTCTTCCTTCCTTCATGTGTTTAAGAAGTATATTAGCTGGGCATGGTGGTGTGCACCTGTGGTCCCAGCTACTTGAGAGGCTGAGGCAAGAGGATAACTTGAGCCTGAGAGGCAGAGGTGGCAGTGAGCCATAATTTTGCCATTACACTCCAGCCTGGGTGACTGAGCAAAACCCTGTCTTAAAAAAAAAAAAAGAGAGAGAAAGAAAAAAAAGAAATATATGTGCCAGGTACTATTCAAGGTACCAGGGACAGAGTTATGAACAGAACAGGCAAGACAACAAAATTCCCTGGAGCTTCATGAAGCTTCATGGTGAGAGGCAGTCAATAAATGTAACAAGTAAAATGTACAGTGTGTTAAATGATGATGGGTGCTTCGGAGAAAATATAAGCATAAAAATGAGACAGAAAGTGGGAGGAGTCCATTGAGGCAGTTAAGGTAAGCCTCATCAAAAAGTTGTATCTAAATGAAGACTTGAAGGAGGTAGCAAGAGCAAGTCATGCTAGAAGAGTGTTCCAGGCAGAGGGAGTATCAAGTACAAAGGCCCCAATACGACGTGACTGAAATTGCTAAGTAACATCCAGGGAGACCAGTATGGAGTGGCAAAGAAGGGGAGACAGTAATGGGAAATGGAGTTGGAGAGGCCAAAGGCAATATTGCAGGCCATTGTCAGGATTTAACTTTCTCTTTACATGAGATGCAAAACATTTGAGTAGTGGAATAACAAGATCTGGCAACTGATTTATTAAGAGGTTCATTCTGACTTCTGGATTGAGAATAGATACAAGGGAGGTCAAGGATGAAAGGAGTTAGAAGGCTATTTCAATCATCTGGGCAAATGGTAAAGGTGGCACAGACCAAAGTGATATCATAGAAGATGACGAAAAGTGGTCAGATTCAGAAGGCTGTCTTTTCTCAACATAGAAGGCAGAGTCATTAGTGGCCTTATAAGATCACGTGGGTAGAGTGGTGAGGTGAAAAAAAACTAGGTTAGACTTTTCTAAAGAGAAAGAAAGAGAACATCAATTGCAAATTGAAAGTAGGAACAACTGTTTAGAGGTGGTTTAGCATCAAAGTGAGATGACAAATTGAACAGCAACTAGAGAATAGAGTTGAAAGAGGGTTTTGTATCACTTATTTAAGATGGAGAAATCATATCACACTTGTATGCTGAAGAGAAAGTCAGCAGAGAGGAAAATCAATGATACAGTAGAGAAAGGGTAGGAGAGTTAGAGTGGCATCCTTGAGTAGATGAGAGAAAAAAACCTAGTGCACACGTGGAAGAACTGGCCTTCGCTACAGGGCAAACTACCCCCTAGAGCAGGGTGGGCAAACTACGGGCTGAACATCAAATCCCGCTGCTACCTGTTTTTGTACAATGTCCACTAGAGCAGGTTAGCACTCTGAGCTGCAGAGACCAAGTCTGTTTATTTCTCTGCACCCAGGGTCTACCTCCCTGGTTTGTGGCTGTAACTAGCATCTGCCCAGGGTCTGAGCTGGTCCCCCAGCTACAAGCTGGAGACTCTACTAATGGCAACTGCTGGGTATCTGGCAGTGGAATCTCAGTCTAATAGTTGCCCCACTTCTGGTCAGCTGCCCAAATTTAGAAGGTTGGGCTCTCCAGGAACAGAAGGACACACTGGGTTCTATGTGTCACTGGGGCAGAGTGAAGCTCCCTATAGGTTCACTCCCTACCACAACTTGCCAGGCCCATTCCCTGGCAGACAGAATGTCTAATGGCAACTGGGTGCAAACAGGGTAAGCAGGGCAGGACAATTTTCTCTCTTGTTCTATAATTACCTACATAGTACTTTTGATTTTGTCCTTTGGCTTAGAAAGCCTAAAATATTTACCATCTGGCCATTTACAGAAAAAGTTTGCCACCCTTGGTTTAGATTATTGATAGCTGGGTTTTCTTGATACACACACCATAATGTTCCTTCTACACAAGGTCGTGTAATCAGGTCATGTCATAATTGCATCAGAAACTTTCAGTGGCACCCCATCCCTCTGTCCCTACCATGAATAGAGTTCAAATTCCTTAGGAGAGAGACTAAGAATTCATAACTTGAAATTCTCAAAGCCTACATCTGGAATGGGAGGCAAGAAGCCCCATGTCAGCCTCAAGCTGAAGTCATCTCCTTCAACCTAGTTTACCTAACTATGCATTTAGAGGGTTAAACAATACTTAGTGAGGTTAAGAAAGTAGATACTTACTTCCCAATTGGGTAATGAACTCTGTGTATCAGACCCCAAAAGTGAGGAAGGTTGAAATGCTCACCAAAGCCTTAACATTTATCCTTTCATGCTTCACTTTCAGGTCTACTATATGTCTAATCAAACTTAAGAAAAAAAGTTAATCATTTGCAAATCTTTTAACTGCAAGACTATTTACTTTCTTGAAATCTTATTTCAAACAATTCATATTTTTTTTCCAAGACAGAAATACTAAGTACAGTCGGCCTTCCATGTTCTCAGGTTTTGCATCTGTGGATTTAATCAAATGTGGATTGAAAATATTCCTCTTAAAAAGGATGGGGAGGGCACAGTGGCTCACATCTATAATCCCAGCACTTTGGGAGGCCAAGGTGGGTGGATCACCTGAGGTCAGGAGTTCAAGACCAGCCTGGCCCAATATGGTAAAACCCCATCTCTACTTAAAATACAAAAATCAGCTGGGTGTGGTGGTGGGCGCCTGTAATCCTAGTTACTCAGGAGGCTGAGGCAGGAGAACCGCTTGAACCCAGGAGGCAGAGGTTGCAGTGAGCCGAGATTGCACCACTGCACTTCAGCCTGGGCAACAGAGGAAGACTCCATCCCCCCCGCCCCAGAAAAAGATGGTTGCATCTGTACTTAATATGTACCGACTTTTTATTCTTGTCATTATTCTCTAAACAACAGTATAACAAACTATTTACATAGCTATTACATTATGTTAGGTATTATCAGTATCTAGAAATGACTGAAAGTACACAGGAGGATGTGCATAAATTATATGCAAATACTATACGATTTTATACAAGAGATTTGAGCATCATGGATTTGGGTATCCTTAGGGAATCCTGGAACCAATCCCTGATACTTTCTGATGACCTTAGGTACAACTATATTATTTGCTGGGAATTTGCAATTACAAGTGACTAAGGTACCCAAATGAAAAGTTTAAGCATGTGGAAACAAAATTACAAATTTCAAAACACGTACCTGATGAGTTTGTGATGAAGCACTAAATCCAAGACTGAAAATTAATTCATGTCCTATGTAATTTATAACTTGAAAGTTAATTGAACTTGGGAAATGTCTTCACTAAGTTAATTTTTTTCTAATAATGTTTCACTTCTTCCTATATTTACATATTTTCTTGAACAGTTTCAATTTATTGAGATTTTGATGTCACATTGCTGGAATTTATAAGTATACTACTCTGCTTAGAAACCAGGTATATTTTTATTTTATAGTTACAAATGACTAAAGCAATATAACATTCCACTTTTATATCACTTTATAGCATATGAATAATTTTTTTTTAAATTTCATTTTCAGTTTAGACTATAGAACATGTCTAACAGAAGGAAGGAGTCTGGACATAATTTGATTAATCTCATATGCTGAATCCTTTTGCAAGTATGAATACTTCTGTATTAGTCTGTTCTCACACTGCTCATAAAGACATACCCAAGACTGGGTAACTTATAAGGAAAGAGGTTTAATTGATTCACAGTTCCACATGCCTGGGGAAGCCTCACAATCGTGACTGAAGGTGAATGAGGAGCAAAGTCACATCTTATATTGTAGTAGGCAAAATTGCTTATGCAGGTGAACTCCCATTTATAAAACCATCAGATCTTATGAGAGTTATTCACTACCGTTAAAACAATATGGGGGAACCACCCCCATGATTCAATTATCTCTACCTGGCCCTGCCCTTGACACACAGGGATTATTACAATTCAAGGTGAGATTTGGGTGGGGACACAGCCAAACTATGTCAACTACATAAATGTGCCAAAAAATGGCAATAAATCCTGTGTTTGTTTAAAATGCATCAATACAAAAGTAAATTACTTAAAAAAAAATAAACTTATTTTAGATAATTTTAGATTTCCAGAAAAGATACAAAGGTATTACAGAGTGTTCTTTTATACAGTTCAGTTTCTACTAATGTTAACATTTCTTTTTTTTTGAGACAAGGTCTTGCTCTGTTGCCCAGGCTGGAGTGCAGTGGGAGAGATCACGGCTCACTGCAGCCTGAACCTCCCAGGCTCAAGTGATCCTCCCACCTCATCCTCCCAAGTAGCTGGGACCACAGGTACATACCACCATGCCCAGCTAATTTTTTATATTTTTATAGAGACAGGGTCTCACTATGTTGCCCAGGCTGCTCTTGAACACCTAGGCTCGTGATCCTTCCACCATGGCCTCCCAAAGTGCTGGGATTATAGGCATGAACCACTGTGCCCAGTCAATGTTAACATTTTATATTACCATAGACCATTTGTTCAAACTAAGAAATCAACATATTTAATACATTATTATTAAATGAACTCAAGACTTCATTCAGGTTTCATTAATTTTTCTCCTAATGTTCCTGTTCTGTTCCAGGATGCAGTCTAGGGTACAGACTGCACTTAGCTAAATTACTTTCAAAAGCAATAATTTCTTAAAACTCAAAGGAGTAAAAAAGAAGCACTTTCTTACCTGCTTTACGCCAAAATTTCATGTGTTTAATTCCAGCTGTAATTAGTTTATCAGGCACATAGGGGTTCATCTTTACAACAAAAATCTTATCTTTACTTCCTCTGAAATAAATATCAAAATGTTTTAGCTCTCAAGATTCATCTTTCCTGTACTAATCTCTGGCCTAATCCATACCCTGTCTTGATTACTCTATTTACTGAATATTTCTCTCCCACTTATCTCTCAGATTTGGGCTGTGTAATCATGCATTTGTGTATCTGTTCTTTTATCATTTTAATATGGTTACTCTGCTCAAGAGAATCTCAAAAGACAGAAACAGTCAAAACTAAACTTCTTTCAGACAGTACCTATAATATCTACCATAGTACTGTGCATAGGGAATGCTACTTATGGCAAGAATGAGTTGAAGACAATTTTAGAACAATACTTTGTTATACCTTAAGATAGCCTTTCCAACTACAAAGTTCCTCTTAAACTATTGTTAATTTGGGCATTATCTATACACTCCGTAAAAAGCATTTATCTATATTTTTAAAGTGCTTTAACATCACTTTAATAAATACAAGGTTAAAATCTGACATTGTTCATTGACTTTTTCCTCCTTTAAAGCATTGTTATTATAAAAATAATACATGCTCACTGTAGAAAACTTAGAAAATGAAGAAAAATATAAGAAAAAAACCATATAACTTCTTTGTGACATATATGCATATGTATCTTTTTTTCACTTAAATATCTAATGTGACCATTTAATCATGCTCTCTAATGGCTATATAATATCCTATCATACAGTAGAATACATTCTACCTGTACATGGAGGTTTTAGATAGCTATATCCAATGCCATAGTATAGCTCTATTTAAAAGTGGGTTCACAAGGGATATATCTACAAAGAAATTCTGAAATCATTTATTATGATTATGTTATTTATTCAATGGTAATAAACACGGAAGCAATAAAAAGTTACGTATTTGCTTGATTTCAAAATTGTTTTAATTTAAAAGTTTTTTAAGTCCAAAGTAATTCTAGTGTTTTGCCAATGCGATATCAAGTTTTTTCCTACCTTGCTATTGAAAGTTTTTCTCCTTTCTTCCAGTCCCACAGCACAATAGTATGGCTATCATCTATGCCAACTGACACTAAACGTTTCCCATCCGCTGTGGAAAATTGAGAGAGATAAACTATTAATAGTCAGATGATAGAAAACATTCAGTATATATTCTAAACCCATGTCCTTTATTTAAAATTTGATAAAATAATGGTAAATGTTAGGCATGCTTACAACTATAAAAAGAACCAGAATTTATAAGGGATGGGGAATAAAAGTTTCTCAAATCCTCTAAAATATCTACTGTCTTCCCATCTGACTTCCTTTTTCTTATCTATCCATCAGGTTGGGATGTAGGGAGGGAGACAAGAAAAATGGAAAAAATGATTAAAAAAAATAGAAGGGAAAATTAACATAGGGATTAAGAAAATATTTAATTAAATTCACCATAAGAAATCTACTGTAATAAAAGAACTTAGAGTGATTATAAAAAGTTAATCAAATGAAAAACATGTAAGTTACAACAACATACTGCCACTAATATGACTACTTTTAGTGAAGGTCAATTATTATCAAGTAATACATAATGAATATATTAAACAAATCACTGAGACAAATGATCATTGAATATCCTTATGGGTGTGCATGCTTATAGGCTGTAAAAGCTCAGACCACAAGAGAGTATTTTCTACTTTAGCACACTTTACTAGGCTATATTATTTCCTCATTGTGACAGTGGTATTTTTCTTGGTGACTCACTTGGTTTGCAATTCATTTTCTAGTTTCTTAACTGTTACCAAATCCTTCAATATGTATACATATTTCCCTCTGAACTCTACTATGGATAATTTATCACTTCAGTCAGAGCAGCAAAAGCACTAATTCACTGTTTCTTAATATAGAAATATCTACTAATAGTATTTCCTCCCTCTTCCCAATTCACACCCTAGCTTTCACTATAATATCTACCTGTAGTTGTCAAACTTTTAAATAAACAGAAAACCGCTAACATAATCTGAAATTACTTTTACAAGACAGCTTAAAATTGTCACTTTATAAATATCTCTAAAATAAGTATTTCGGTTCTCAACTCTTTTTTTTTTCTTTTTTTTTTAAATTTTTTAGAACTTAAAATAATAGGCATGAGCCACCACGCCCAGCTTTTTTTTTTTAAGACGAGGTTTCACCATGTTGGTCAGGCTGGTCTTGAACTCCCAACCTCAGGTGATCTGCCCGCCTTGGCCTCCAAAGTGCTTGGATTACAGGCGTGAGCCACCACCCTTGGCCCATTCTCAACTCTTTCTTTGCTAGCCTTTTACCCTAAACATTTTCAAAGTTTACTCTGGCTATAAAACAGTGAGATCAGTGCTTGCCCAACATGGGAGATACAAACTACTTGTAGAAATGAGATGAATTTAGGTTGTTATG
Organism: Ateles fusciceps; assembly: GCA_036589455.1. NCBI lineage: Eukaryota > Metazoa > Chordata > Mammalia > Primates > Atelidae > Ateles > Ateles fusciceps. The sequence goes on along the minus strand of JAZHEH010002908.1, from coordinate 5,709,119 downwards.
TAGACAAACATTTTTATGTTTACAGAAACATTCTGCTTTTAATAGGTATTAAAACTATACCCATTAAGTTATCATTATAAACTAGCTAGCAAACCCACACTTTCATAGTGTTTGATTAGGACAACAGTATATACATTTGATAAAAACTGTGAATGTCACAGCTAAATGACAAGCTTAGGTAACACTGGCTTAAATTAAAATGCTATGTATTGCCTCTGTATTTTGTTCATTCTTACTGAGACAGAAAACAGCCTTACCTGAGAAATCAACAGCACTAACACCAAATTGGTGGTGGCCCTTTAATATAGACAATGGTTTAATGGTCTCTGTATCCCATATATGAATTGAGGGATCTCTACCAACCTAAAATAGAAAAAATTATAAAAGTCATTATATATAATTAAATTATTTATTTCTATATCTATTAAAAGGAAATAAAACAAGAGATTTTTACAGCTTGACTTATTTACCACAGAAATTCATTAAATAAAAATATAAAGCAGACTATATATTTGACTGATATTTTTTTCTTATACTTGTTCAAAAGTTAATGAGGCTAGGCTCAGTGTTTCTAGGAATGACGTAACTAGGACTATATGACTTTTATCCTATATTTCATCAATAAAAATAATAAATGCTTACTGAACATCTATTGTTTCTATGCTAGATACAATGAGCAATAAGACATTCAGGTAGCTTTTGCAAATTCACTGGGAAAACAGAACATTACCAATTAAACACAAACACCTAGTAACAGATGCTTAATGAACATGAAAAGGTTGTGGAGAAACAATTTATGGAAGAGAAGGTACTGGAGGTGGGCCTTCAGAAAGTACAGGACTTGAATATAAAGAAAGAAAGCACATTGTAGATAAGATAATGGTGTAAACAAATATTCAGAGGGGATAAAAGTACCAAGCATGTCAACAAGACCTGAAAAGGCAATTTTACTGCAGCACTCTGTCACTTGTGTTTTTAAATTTGGTTTATGATGTTCACTAGTGTACAGTAAACTATCAATTCTTAATTATTCCTCTAGACTCAAGTAATCACTTTCTTTAACCATAAGCATAAAGAGATATATCTTTGTATATAGAGACAATTCCTGAAATAAACAGAGCTATCAATTATAGTTAATTTTGAGACTGTTTTTATAAAAAGATATAACAAATAACACTGCAGTTAGCCAATAGTTCAGTAAGTTATTCAGCCAAACATTACCAGTAACTTAAATTTTTTTTAAACATTTTTTGTGGGTACACAGTAGTGTCAGCAACTTTTAAGTTTTCTTTTTATATAAAAACTTCTGCAGAATTTGATGCTTTTTATGATTTTACTGTGCTACTCCCTTCTGGTTCTCTGGTTTCCTTGATTCTCCCCGCTCCTTTTTTTTTTTTGGAGACAGGGTTTCACTTCTGTTGCCCTGCTGGAGTGAAATGGCATCATGTCGGCTCACTGCAACCTCTGCCTCCCAGGCTAACATAATCTTCCTGTCTCAACCTCCCAAGTAGCTGGGACTATAGGCATAAGTCACCATGCCCAGCTAATTTTTTGTAGAGATAGGTTTTCACCTTGTGCCCAGGCTGGTTTTGAACTCCTGAGCTCAAGTGATCTACCCGCCTCAGTCTTCAAAAGTGCTAGGATTACAGGCATGAGCTACCATGCCCAGCTTCCTTGACTCCTACTACCGAGTTTCCTTCTCAATTCCTTCACCTGTTGCTTAAATACAAACCTCTCCCAAGGTTGTCTTTAATTCTTCAGTCTTCTTATTCTTCACTTTTGACCTGAGGTATCTCACTTCTATAGTTTCAGTGGTTAAATCAATAAAAACATCCCAAGTTCTATTCTCGAATGGTTACTTTTCCTCTGAATCCCAGACTTAGATTTTCAGTTGTCTACTGGACATCTCACCTGGAAATTATGATGATGACTAACATTCACTGAGAACTGATTTATGTGCCAGAAGCTGTTCTAAGCACTTTACAAAGATTGACTCATGTACCAATCACAACAACTCTACAAGATAGGAACAGACAATGTCCTTATTTTAAAGGATACAGAAATGAAGGCAAAAAGAGGTTAGGTAATTTGCCAGTAGCTAGTAACTGGAACAGCTTGGATTTCAATATCACATTCAAGGAGGTATAGATAGTATTTAGCATAATACTGAGAATTATTAAAGTACACTTAGGGCATCTCACTCAGGGATGAAGGGGAGAAGGGAGAGGTTGGGAGAGTTCTCAGACAGGCTTAGCCTAAGTCTTTTTTTTTTTTTTTTTTTGTGGCTGCTTGGAGTTTATTTTCCGCTTGGTGCCAGGTGCACAGTTCCAGGTGTCAGGAAAGCTCCTCAGGGCTGGGGCGGGCTGGGCGGTGGAGATCCCGGCCCTCACTCCTTTTTGGTGTCTGCTGTGTGGATGTGGAGGTCTGCTGCTTGCAGCCGCCTAGTCTACGGGGGGGGGGGGGGGCCTGGGGGGGCGGGAGGGGGGCTCTGGTGGCCTAGCGCCTCCGCAGGCCTGGAGCTGGTGGTCATCGTTGAGGTCAGGACGGCGGCCCAGCGCTGGCTGTGCTGGGCTGACCACCAGGCTGCTTCCTCAGGGCGTCCTGAGCCAGGCCACAGGTGGTCACGCTGCGGGAGGCCTGGGGGGGGTTCCGGGTGCTCTGCAGACTCCAGCACCGTGGCCATGAACGGGAGGGTGGACTTCCCCAAAAAAAGCTGGCCCACCAGTGACCCGGGTCAGCCTTAGGGATACCCGGGGGGTGGGGAATGGCTTCCGCAGGGCACTCGGTACTACCGCAGGAGCTGTTGCTGGAAGTGGAACCCAGGCGGTAGTAGTCGTGGGTGGCCACGAGCGAGCCGCTGGAGGGGATGGCCGCCATGCTCTGGCTTGCGGGCTGGTAGGACCTGGGCGGCGACCCCTCCGGGCCTCGGCGCACAATCACGGGTGGCGGGGACGGGGGCGCTAGGCCACGGAGCCCATTTGCAGAAGACACCGCAGGAGGCCGCTCCACGACCGAGACGGGCGCGCGAGCAGCCTAAGTCTTAAAAGGAGCAGAAATTAGATAAAGTTGGAAGGTTGAATAGAAGTGGAAGGAAAGAGTTTTCTAAGAGGATAGAACTAAGTAAAAGATGTGAAACAGCATTATACGTGTTGGACAAATTCTATATATCTCAGAAGGCAAGAGAATATGTATTGGACAAATTCTATATATTTCAGAAGGCAAGAACTCTCCAAGGGAGGTTGGAGAGTCAGACTTGGTTAAATGAAATTCAAGGCATTTAACCCAAGTCTGACTCTCAACCTTCCCTTTTTATCTCTTACCATTTAGAGCTTGTGGCTATTAAGACAGCTTCTTAGCCTACAAGCTATTAATACTAATAAACATTGCAGAATTTTAAGTCTTTTAGAAGATTACTAGTGAATGGAGAAAATGGATAGAGGAAAATAAGCAGGAGATCAATTGGCTATAGTAATGTTTCAGAAACTGTGAAGCACTGATTGTCAGTAGAGATATGGAAAAATTAAAGAAAAAAGAATACTGAAGATAAAGAATACACACACACACACACACACACACACACACACACACACACACACACACACAACATACACTCAGGTGAAAGAATGGGTGCAACTTGAGAACTGACTAGCTTTAGGGGAAGAACAAGATTAACTTCCAGGCTTAGGCAACCAAGTTAATATACTGCTATGTTCTAAGAAGGAAACAGAAAAGGATGAACAGGTTTTGAAGAGAAGATTAATCCTATTTATCTCCATTTTAGACATGTTGAATCTGAGCTGCCATAAGACATCTAAATTAGTGTGTTTTTAGTGAATTATATATACATATATATATACACACACACATACAAACACACACATATATATATCATACATATACACACAGAGTAATTTGTCCAATTTTTGTACTAGACAGTGCTCTGATAGTGGCAGCCAATCTGAGTTATCTTCGTGTTTCCCCCACAACATTTAATGCTTTTGAATAGGAAGCACTCAACAAGTATTTGCTGAATCAAACAAAATTTCCAAATTATAGTACAATTAGTCAACGTTACTCGAGTTTCCAGGTGAGTTTCTTTCACATTCTTTCACATTTCCACTTAAGGTCACAGTTCCTGACAAGGGGTTATTCTTTGTATTTAATTCTCCAAAAGACAAAACTCTCTAGATTTTTCATCTAAATTTCTCTTTTTAAATTGTTTTATTTGGAAAAAGTGCTTCTTACAAAAGGGCAGTTGCAAAATACAGAGACCTCTGCAACAATTATTTGTTTTTTCTTAAAGTGAAAGAATAGGTGGGATCCAAGGAATCAAAGCAGTAGATGGACAAGGGGCATCCGCGAGTTATTTTCAGGAAACAGAGCAACAAAACACAAAGGTAAATTTTCCAATCAAGGAATTCTTCCAACAACTTAACTTTAGCTAGTCTCAGGGATTCCCAAGCCCTCCCCTTCGGTGGAAAGGTATGACTTATTACTGCAAACCCATTAGTCCACTACAATAAACACCTCAGAACAGAGTTTTGAATCACATCTGTCTATCTGAAAGCTCAGGGGTGAAATGAAGCAAATACCCACAAAAACAAACACAAAAACCCGACAACAAAATGCCCCAAATGAGGACAAAGGTTTCTCAGAAAGTGTCTGTACTGGAAAGGCTAGATCGTAAAACATTAAATACAACTGTGTATCCAAGACACAGTTTGTGTTAATATATGGGATAACAAGGTAGTTTTAACCTCTATGGCTAATCCCATTTCTCTATTTATATAGAGCTAGGCGTTGCTATATTGACAACTACCAATATACTGCTTTGTCTTCTAAGATCTATCGGCCACACAAGGCTTAAACCACTAAACCAAACTTTTCTACTAAGGCTAAGAATACTGCATCTATGCAGGGATGAGAAGTTTATCACACACACACACACCATGTCAGCCCTTGAGAGTCAGCTTCCAACTATGCATTGATGTTATGCCCCTAATATCTTTTATATGTATTATTTCTCAATTTTCCTATCATACAAAACAGTAGAAATCTCAACACATTCACACCTGGTTCTGGTTACCCAGTAGTATAACTTGTGTGCAATTAAACAAAAGATCAAAACCATAGAAGTGCACGTGGTGGAGATTACAGGGTAGGTAACAGACATAAAAACACAGATGTGCAGATTTCACCATAAACCTCAAGGATACACATCCCATGTCTGGAGCAGGTGGCTTTTTCATCTAAATTTCAAAACACTCAGACAAAATACTCAGAAGTATTTCTCTGTGGCTGGGTGCGATGGCGCATGCCTGTAATCCCAGCACTTTGGGAGGCCGAGACGGGCAGATTACGGGTCGAGGATCGAGACCATCCTGGCCAACATGGTGAAACCCTGTCTCTACTAAAAAAAAAAAGAAAATACAAAAATTAGCTGGGCGTGGTGGTGTATGCCTATAGTCTCAGCCACTTGGGAGGCTGAGGCAGGAGAATCACTTGAACCTGGGAGGCGGAGGTTGAAGTGAACCAAGATTACGCCATCGCACTCCAGCCTGGCAACAGAGCAAGACTCAGTCTTAAAAAAAAAAAAAAAAGTATTTCTCCTTTCAATAACATATATTTTTTCATTCTGAACCATTTTAACACATTTATGTTAGAAGTCTAAAACTTTATAGAGATGGGACTGATTGGCTGCACTATTACCCAGGAAAGAACTGGAAAACATTGGGAGGAGATAAGGCACTGTGAGTCCGTGCCTTGCAAGAAAGACTTTGAATCTGCAGTGTGTAAAGCAGAAATGCTGTTGTGTAAGCAAAGCCAGAAGCACAGGAGCTATGACTTGCTGGGTCAGTCAGGGAAAACCTGTGACATACTAATTTTCTATTTAATCTCACCTGAATTTCCTAAAATCCCAGGATCATGGTAGCAAATGGCCACTTTTTACAGTCTTCATTCCAGTAGTACCAGAATAATGTTCAACTCCTTGCCATAGCACATGAGCACATAACTGTGCTTCAAGAGGAACTATTTCTATAAACTAAAGGTCAATAGTGTCCCTGAGGCCCCCACCTACCTTCCTAATTAGTTCCTCTGTTAATGTCCATAATGCATTCTAAGATTTGAATGCTGTGGGTTACTCATAGTTCTCTCTTTTTTTTTTACTTCAACTTCTGCACTTAGAACTCATAGTTCTTTAAATTAGCTGGGCTTTTTTTTTTTCTTTTTTTTCGCCTTACTTTTACGTATGCTATCATATACTTAGAATGCTTTCCCCAAACCTCCCCACTGCCAGGTAAACAACTCAGCTCAAATGTCATCATCTATATGAGGGTTTCCTTGATTCTCCTCGACACAATCAACCATTAGTTCTTCATTACATTGCTGCTGGACTTTGTACATATCTTTACATTTTAAAATGGTGATTTTGCCTTCCAATGGACATCTGGGCACTGTTTGGAGACATTTTGGGTTGCCACGACTCAGGGAAGTGGGTGTTACTGGCATCTAGTGGGTAGAGACCAGGGGATGCTGCTAAATATCCTACAATGCATAGGTCAGCCTCCCACAAAAAATAACCTGGCCCAAAACATCAATAGTGCTAAGATATTGTCATAAATACAGATCAGAGAAGCTTCTCTGATCTATACTTATGACACTGTATTACAACTCAGAATATGAGTTTTCATCATGGCAAGAAGTTGTCTTATTTATCTTTATATTCCTAGCACAATTCTTGGTACATAGAATGTGCTTGATGAATGCTTTTGAGTGAATGAAAGAAAGGAAGGAGGAGAGAGGAAGGAGAGAAAGAGCAAGTAAACAGAGGCATAAAGAATAGGAGGAAGAATGGGAGAAAGAAAAGGAGTTTTCTCTCCTTTCAGGAAAGCTATATAGGAGGATGCAAGTTGCCCCCTTTTCCATATATCCCAGCTAGACAGTATATTTACATGCTGTTTAAAGCCAGATAGACTGAAGGCTTTAGGCTTTACTACCTATTAGCTGATTGGTCTCAAGCAAATTCTCCAAACCTAAACCTTCTCATTTGTAGACTGCAGGAAATAATTTTACTCTTACAACATTGAGGTGAGAATAAAATGAATATACACTCATAAACTAGTAAAGTACTTACACATAGTAAGAATCTATAAACATCATTTCTTCCCTTCCTTCTCTAAGAATACTCATATAGAGGGGTATCAGTTAAGACTTTTCTCCGTGTTTTCTATTTCAATATTTGTGCTTTCTACTTTGCTAAACCTGAATAGATTAGCATCATGGTTGTAAAGTAAAAAGACATAGTCCTTTGGTTTGTCACAGGACATTTGTTGAATAATTTACTGTTTTAGGTAACTGAACCTAAAGAAACCAGATTTCTAGTCTTATGTTTTCTCTAATTTTACTCACAAATTAAAAAAACTAATATCATGACAGAAATAAAATAAGCCAGAGCTATGAGTTCCAAGTTAAATCAATTAAAACAATAAAAACTTTAAGTAAAACTGTAGGAAAAAAGTTTGGGGTAATTTTTATTTATAAACTGAAAATAAAACCTGTCCTAAAGAATTTTTTACTCTTCATTTCCTAGAACACAAAGGAGATACATGATTAATTTATTTAAACTCAAACAAAGGTGTAGTTTATCTGGCTTACTGTCAGTCTTTCCAACCTACCTGGCCTGTTGCCACGTAGTCTTTCAAAGGATGAATAGTTAGGCAGAGAATATCATCATCATGACCCAGATAAAAACGCTGTGTGTTCTGCTGTCGATTATAAATGACACCCACTGCTGCTACATGGTACACAATTTCACCAATTTGAGTATAAAACAGATTACTTCGACAGTCATAACCTCTGTAACTAATATAGAAAACAAATCACACATCATTAATTTTGGCCTTTTATCTGATCAATACAGAATATACAGGGGAGAAGTAGGTACCTTTCAGGTGAGTCATTCAATTTCCAGTTTTACAGAATAGTAAACAATTTTTTTTAAGATATGGGGTCTCACTCTGTCACTCAAGCTGAAGTGCAGTGGTGTGATCTCAGTTCCCTGCATCCTCTACCTCCCAGGCTCAAATGATCCTCCTACCTCAGCCCCTCAAGTAGCTGGACTACAGCAGTGTGTCACCATGCCTGGCTAATTTTTTGTATTTTTTGTAAAGATGGGGTTTTGCCATGTTGCCCAGACTGGTCTCAAACTCCTGAGCTCCCCCCACCTTGGCCTCCCAAAGTGCTGAGATTACAGGTATAAGCCACCACACCCAGCCCAAACAGTTAAAAAAATACCACCATCTCAGATCCAATAAACTTTTATGAATTGCTTGGACTACAAATAGCTAAATCTAAGCTATAATACTGAATGAAAAAAAAACAAGGTAGAGGATAGTATGTACAGTATAATATTTACATAAGTATAATATTATATACTATAAAACAAAAAATTGCTTTTTATAAGTAAAGGGTATAGAAAAGAATATATACTTGTATTTGTTGTGTATGTGTAAGTATTTCTGAAACTAAGTCACAGTGACTATCTGCACAGAGGGGAAATGATGGCTGGGAAGACAGAGGTGGGAGAAAGATTTTCAAACTGTACCGTTTTATACACATTGTTGGACCAAAGACTACAACATATATTCCAAAAATAAGTTTAAACAACAATTTTTTCTCTTTTTTCACCACTATACCAACAAGGAAAAACAACAACTTAAAAATATTGTACTCATCCAAGAAAAAGTATAAGTCTATTCATAGCAAACTTGCTTTGCACTTCAAATTCATAGAATACAACTGCATAGAAACTACTGCCCATTTTAACAGTGGAGAAAAAATACTTTTACTAAATAAATCCTTTTTCAAATTCTTGATAAGTAGTATCAGTCAGGTAAGAAAATTAATGCTGGGTGAAAGGTAGAAAAGAGTCAGATTGGAAAATCTGTTTCTGCCAAGCTGAAGTGTGAGACCTATACTGCCAGATGTTCTAAGAGAATCCAGAACCTATATTTTAGTAAAATTAAAATATTTAGGCAAAAATGCTCATGCAAGAGGAAGTCACAATATCATTCCAAATTAGACATGTTAAGGGGGAGATGATTATCTCTGACATTTTACTTATTTTAATTGTTTAAAGAGGTCTGTTTCCATAAATATGAAACTTCCATAAGACAAAATTTTTTTTATTTAATAAACACATACATAGTGCTTATTATGTGTCACATAATATAAGTTACCACTAGCATTGTCTTATTTACTCCCCATCAGAACCTTATAAGGTAGGTACTTGATACGATTTGGTTATTTGTTCTGTCCAAATCTCATGTTGAAATGTGATCCCCAGTGTGGGATGTTAGACCTGGTGGGAAGTGTTTGGGTCATGTGGGTGGATTCCTCATGAATGGTTTGGTGCCATTCTTTCCCTTTTTTCTTGATTCCTCTCCCACTATGTAACACACCTGCTCCCCCTTTGCCTTCTGCCTTGAGTTAAAGCTTCTTGACACTTCACCAGAACCTGAGCAGATGCTGGTGCCATGCTTGTGCAGTCTGCAGAACACTGAGCCAAATAAACCTCTTTTCATTATAAATTATCCAGCTTCAGGTATTCCTTTATAGCAATGTGAAATGGACTAACACAGTACTATTATCTCCATTTTACAGACAGAAAAACAGAGGCACAGAGAGGTTGATTTGTTCCAATTCACAAAGCACACACATCATTAATATGATGTATTAGATTAGTAATACATCATATTAATCTAAGTCAAATATGCTGAGTTGTCCCAACAATGTCTTTTGTAATCATTTTTTAAAATCCAGGTATTTAAAAAATATCTTTCAATTTGGTTTTGTCTAATGTCTCCTCATGATTATATTCAAGTGATATATTTTCGGCATGGGCAATGTTGTATCCTTTCGGATATGTCATTTTAGAGGATACAGTCAGTTCTATCATTAGAGATGTTAAGCTAGTAAGTGTGAACCAAAATTCAAACATATAAATGAAAGACAGTTGTTTTATACCCGTGAACAAAGTGTAATCGAATACTATTTCCTGGAGCCTGCTCTCTTCTTTTAGAAGTAGCACTTTTTTGTTTCTCTTTGCATTGTTCTTTAAGCTGAGGTAGATCTTCTTTGTAAACCTTTAAAAAAATGTATATAAGTAGGAATATTCTTAGAATATATATTAATAAAGGTGTTCATATACTCCCAATATAACTTTCAGACATTGTCTGAAAACATGATCAGCTTTAATAATTGTCTTAAATGAGAAGGTAATTCATGAAATTTACTCCCTTGGAAAGAACAAATTCACATTTTCTATGCATCACACTGACAAACAGATAGTATTCCAGGAAATTTTTATACTTCATAAAAGAATATACCTCATTTAAGGGAATAAATGTGAGTATACTATGACAAAAGACTATAGGCAAACAGAAGGTAAGCACACTTAATATACCAAGCATTTAATATAAAAAAATTTTTACAGAAACGTACTTCAACACTGACAGTGGGAAAACTAATATAGTCATATATTGCTTGGGAAATTAAAGCCACAAAAGATAACAACAGATGACTAACTGGGAGCAAGATAAAGAAGAAATCGGACTTTTCAGAGAAAAACCTTGTGATATGCAAAATTACCTGTCGACGGTAGGTGAGCTGTGTCTCTTGTTCAATTTCAGAATCCAGTTCTGGAACATCAGACAGATCTGAATCTGATTCATCACTATTAGAGTCAGCCAGACTTTCTGTAATTTTTTAAAAATAAAATGTTACTTGTTTAAAGAAGATTCATTTTCAAAACAGCACTGTAAAATTAATGATTAAGAGCTATGTCAGTTGACATGGAGACAAGCCATAAAACAATCAAATGAAATTACCTATTCAAGTGACACAGATGTCAGTAAACTGTACTACAGATTATCTTCCTCTCCACTCACTGCAAACTCAATAGCTCCTTTAAATCCCTTCACTGGCTCCCCAATGACCGCTACATCAAATTTAAATGTCTGTGCAAATATAAGTGAATATAACCTATAATTAACATGAAAAATAGCTAAAAATACTATATTCAACAGATGAATTGACATTAGATAATTTTTGTCAATAAAAGCATTTACAAAATCTAGATACCCATCTCCCAGAGGATATATTAAACGTTTGTTTTGCTATTCATAATATAACTGTTTCTTCACTCATTATTTGACAGATTAAAATGCAACCAAAATTACTTTGTATTCCATACTCTGTGACATCTAACTTTAAACACATAGAACTAATATTTTAACTTGAAATTTCTACTAATAACAAACTATACTGTTAACTTTTGAGGCTAGATTATACTTCAATATAAAATTGTTATTTGGGGGGTAACTGAAGAGTTATTTGACAGGAAAATTGTTTAGGTAATGTATAATACTCACCTTGGGGTGCTATATGAAGAGCATCTTTCAGTTTTCTTTCAGGAATAAATTTCCACTGAAAGACAGAGTGATCTGCTCCACCAATAGAAATAACCCACTGATAATCATGTGACCATCTGACATTAGTTACGTGAGCTGAATGGCCAATATATTTTCTAAACTTGGCCCCTATAATAAAAATATATCTTTAAATTGATAAACAAATGCTATCACACAGAATACCACTTCAAGCAATTTTTATACATGAATCACTGTGTCATCCTATTATATGAATTATGAACAAATGGGAAAAATGCTGACTCAAAAATTGGTTGAATGAACAAATGAATGAATCTGTATCAAGGAATGTAAATACCTCCTCTGCTGATTCACAAGGAACCACAAGGGCTGTGAGGTATTATCTTATTACATTTAGAAAAACCTGAGGATCAACTGTTTTTATATTAAGACATGTGAATGTTTTGGCCTGAGGCCTTTGGTTGTAAGTGAAATTCAAAGGACTAATCAAGTCGACCTTACCCCCATTATTCTAAACCCAAGCAGCCAGAGGATCCTTTCAACACTTAACTCATCAACAAAATAATAGCAAACTGAATTCAGCAACATATAAAAAGGATTATACAACATAATCAAATGAGATTTATGTCAGGAATACAAGTTTGGTTCAACATAAAAAGTCAATCAATGTAATACATCATATTAATCAAAGTCAAACATGTCCATTGTTCCAAAAATGTCCTTTATAATCATTTAAAAAATCCAGATACTTTCAAAAATATCTTTCAATTTGGGTTTTGTCTAATGCCTTCTCATGATTAGATTCAGGTGACGTGTTTTGGGCATGAGCAATGTTGTATCCTTTTGGATATGTCATTTCAGGGGGATATGGTCAGTTCTATCATTAGAGATGTTAAGCTGTATCATTTGGCTAAGGTGGTATACACCCAATTTGTCCAATTATAAAGGAATCATTTAACTTTGTGGTTAATTTTATTTAAAATCTGTGTGATAATAGGGATATATTTTATTTATTTATTTATGGCAGAGACAGGGTCTTGCTATGTTGCCCAGGCTGGTCTCAAACTCCTGGGCTCAAGAAATCCTCCTGCCTTAGACTCCCAAAGTATTGGAATTACAGGCATGAGCCACCGCATCTGATAAGAATATATTTTTAAAATATATTTTCTATCTCCTCCTTCTCCTGGTATGTGGCAATATATGCATATTCTTGTTAAAGTACACAGGATACAATAATGCTTAGCTTCATTTTGATATTGTTTTAAACATTTTATATTAAGTTATATTAAGTTATAGAAGACTTGTATATCTTGTATATCAGGATGCCAAGGCCCCATCAATGAAATTCTGGAGAAAAACTTTCATCTTAGTCCTGAATTTAGGGATAACTATCATAATTAAAGCATAAAATACAATCAAAAGTCATCTAAAGTTGCAAGTTACTGCTGCTTCATAGTAATACTGTTATTTTAGGAATAAATTTTTTTTTATTGCATTTTAGGTTTGGGGGTACACGTGAAGAACATGCAATAAATTTTTAATGTAGCTTAATCTAAGTCACTAATTTAACTTCCCGTAGCTTAACTCAGCAAAGCCCTATAAGGTCAGGGCTCTTATACAGGAATGCATTACTTGCCTGTGGAGGGAGCTTTGACTACTACTTTCTTTGATGCAACCCTTAAGCACTCCTAGACACCAAGAGTCTTAAAAGTTAAAGCCAGAAATTCTAACAAATAAAATTCCAGGTTCTAAGATATATTAATTTGTCATGTTAGGGCAAATTAAAAAGAATTATTTGAGCATCTACTCTGCCTATGCTGAGTGATAGAGAGAGAGGTACAAATAATCCTGTAAGTCCCTTCCAAACTTTTAAGACTTTTCAAAGACCCTCTTGGATAAACCAAGGCAGCTAAACAAGAAAGTTGTAAAATAAGTGTAAGGGAAATCAGTTATTTTTAGTCAATGGGATTGTATTAGTAATTTTTAATAACCAACTTAATTTTTAATAACTCATTATGACAAATGTATATCTTAAAAGCAAACTTAGATATCACATCTTTCATGAAGTGATCTTGACTCACCAAGACCAAGTTACATGCTTCCAGAATTCTCTGTGATTACCCCTTGTGATTATACTTATATAACACTGAAATGTAATAGTCTATTTACGCGTTAACTCCTCCAATAAAACTATAAGCTCCTTGAAGACAGCAGTGATATTTTGTTTAATATACATCCCTGGTGCCTGGTATATAGCAAAAACTCATTAGATATTTGAAGAAAGAGAAAAAGAAAGTAAAAGGAAAGATTAAATTTCCTTTTGCTTTGCCTGGATGTTTGAGTTGGAATGCTAAATTGTAATGGAAGAAAGAGTAGTGAAGGAAACTAAAAGGCCATGAACATGATTCCAACCCCTATAATGCACAGAAGAGGGCAAAAATTTGATGTAGCTTAAAGAATATCATAATTGAAATCAAAAGACTAGTGGCTTGAGCATTGGTTTGACCATTTAATAGCACAGAAGTTTGAGCATTCCACTAAACCTCTTTTGGACTCCATTTCCTCTATAAATTGGATTATATGCTCACAAGGTACCTTTTATTTATGAAAACTATGATAAAATGATTAAATAATAAGAATAGTTAAGGCCTAAACAGTCAATGAGGACAAATATCTTAGAGAAAAGATTTATCAAAGCAAGCTATAATGATCACAGAAGCTTTCCTAATTTAAAAGAGGATGAAAATTCTTAGTAAGGATAAAGAAATATACTGAAGTATTTGTGTTTCAATGACTCCATTTCTTTTCTAATGTGTTTTAATGTGTATTTTCACACAAAGCTAATATGAACTATATATTTTGAATAAATTGTAGCAATATGACAAAAGATTTTTTCCATTTAACCATGTTTTTATGAGATTAAACTTCTAGATATGGGAATATATAAATATATGAAAATATCTGCACTAGTAAAAGTAAGAATTTCTTAATATACAAAATTTCACTACCTATAGGAAAAGAAAGAGAAACAGACTGAACTACATTGAAATTAAGAACTGGCCAAGAAAACACATCATTAAGAAAATAAAAAGGCAAGCCACAAACTGGGAAAAGACAACTGTAAACTATAAAAATTACAAAGATTTGTATCATTAGAGTATATAAAGTAACTCTTACAGATCAATAAAATAAATAACCCAATAGAAAAATAGGAAAGAGATATGAACCTATGTTTGACAGAGGAGAAAACTCAGAAGACCAAAACATATTTTAAAAGATGCTTAACCTCATTCATAGTCAGAAAAATGAAAATTAAGACCTCAATGTGACATCATTTACACTAACTGAATTTGCAAAAATTAGACAGTGTAGCAATATCAAGTGCTGAATCAACAGGCTTTGTAAAATTGTATTACCATTTTGAAAAATAATTCTCTCATAAAGTTCACATTCTCCATCACCCAGAAATTTCACTCCTAGATATTTCACTCCTTTGAGAAACTTGCATTTAATATCAAAAGATTATAAATGACCCAAATGTCCAATGACAGGAAAATAAATGCATAAATTGCAGCATATATTTACAACACAATATTTTGCAGCAGTGGAAAAAGGCATTAAAGCTACATGCAACAAAATGGAAGACAGCACTAAATCAGTCTCTGTTATAATTTTTTTTTGTTAGATATTTGGTTTTCCCTATGTATTTCCTACAAACTAAATGATACTTTCTCCAAACATAAATTTTCATTTGTCAACAAGAAGTACAGAGAGGGTCTTGGCCATTATTAACAGTGATGAAGGGGGATAGACTAAACTAATCCTGCCCTCTCTATTCTCTCCAATCCTGACCTACTCACCCTCTACCACAGCCCCTATGCTGCTGCCTGGGAAGAGTACTGGATTCTTTCAGAGAGATTATGGTCAAGAGCAGGTGAAACTAGAGAAAAAGAGAATGATAATGAAGAAAAATACATAGAGGGGGGTGAAATGCTTTGGGCTGAAATTAAAGTGCAGTAAATGTAGGGTACATATGGCTCATATAATAATTCCCTCTTTGAGCTAACTTCATATTTTTTTGTTTCAATTACAATTATTTTATAATGTAAACTACTTCTATTATTTAAAATCCACATTTTGTAAATGCTACACTTCTAAGAAGTCACCTAATGAATATTACCTGAGTGGATACCTAAAACATATTAATACATCAGCCACATTTTTCTAACCTTAACTTGGACTAGCAATGCAACTTATTAATCTAAAAAGAGAATTTTTCTAGCAATACTGCTAACTTCAAAGTATATAATTATGTGAATTCAATAAATACATAATCATTTTTGGCCCAAGTGGTCTGCAAAACATAAAATCTAAAATACTTATACTAATCCATTAAAAACACAGTAGTCATATTCTGTCTTTCCCACTTACCTAGCCACAATCTCAAGTTGACTCATAAGTGCCTAGAAATGAAAATCATCCTTACAGAAAATGCATTACTAACAAAAGTCTAACAAAAGGGAAACAAAAAGAAAAACAATTTATACTTCTGTCCTTGAAGGAGTGAATAATCTCTTAGATAAGACTAGGCTTTGGTAAAATATTCACAAAGCAGTTCAAAGAACTTCTATATATATTATAAATGAAATATCTTGCAAATTATAACAATAATCAATAAATACTATTCACTTGACTAAGAAAACTCAGAAGATTAAAGCATTTCTGTTTTTGCATAGAGGTCAGTATGT
Source organism: Ateles fusciceps (assembly GCA_036589455.1). Classification (NCBI taxonomy): domain Eukaryota; kingdom Metazoa; phylum Chordata; class Mammalia; order Primates; family Atelidae; genus Ateles; species Ateles fusciceps. Next base: position 5,692,921 of record JAZHEH010002908.1, on the reverse strand, counting down.
GAAACAATAAGTAGGAGGAATGTCTAAAGTAAGAACTGAATCTCACACTTTATAACCAGGTAAGTATCATCTTAAAATTTGTTGTGCATGGTGACTCTCATGTTCTGGCTATGTGGTGGGACTCAAACATAGGGTACTTTAATTGCTAGAGATTTAGCCAGCCTTTTGATATTGTTTGGCTCTGTGTCCCCACCCAAATCTCATCTCAAATTGTAATCCCCACATGTTGAAGGAGGGACCTGGTAGGAGGTGATTGAATCATGGGGGCAGTTTCCCTTATGTTGTTCTCATGATAGTGAGTGAGTTCTCACGAGATCTGATGGTATAAAAGTGTTTGGCAACTCCCCCATTGCTCCCACTGTCTCTCCTGCTGCCATGTAAGATGTGCCTTGCTTCCCTCTCCCCCTTCTGCCATGACTGTATTTCCTGAGGGCCTCCCCAGCCATGAGGAACTGTGAGTCAATTAAACCTCATTTAAAAAAAATAAATTATCCAGTCCAGGAAGTTCTTTGTAGCAGTGTGAAAATGGACTAACACACCTTTATTTACATACTTAGTAAAATATTTTCACATGCACCTAGGAAGCTGACATCTCACAGGCAGGAATCAACAACATGGCAAGCTGGCAAGACCTTAAACTCATCACTGTACCTTAGGAACGCAACAGAAATACCAGCCTGGGCTTCTGGAAAAATCAAGCCCTTAAGTTTGACATCAGTAGATTATATATTTGAATCAAACTACTTTAGCTATTCCCCAAAATCACCTTTACTAAGCTGCACTTTTAATGTTTGCCCAATGGCTGGTATCAACAAGCCAGGTAAAAATCACTACTGCATCTGCAATAGGTGTTGATGTTCTAAAAATACACATTCACTGTACCTAGTATAAAGTCCCATACCATAGGAAAGTTCTTTGAAAATTTTCAAAGAAACTGTGATTTGCTAGAGGAGTAACTATGCTTTTATTTTTAAAAAATATATAATGAAACTATTTTATGCCTTGCTTTATTTTTGGTTTCCATGAAGCTTCAGAATCAAATCTGATGTTTGACTGCTGTCATTTTATCTAGTTTGAATAAGGTACTTCTATTTATATTTCCCCTGATACTGATTGCCTATTTGTATAATTACTTTAGTACATATGGACTTGTTATAAGCTGACTCCAATATTTTATGAAATAGGCATAGAATAAATAAATGATGCCTAATAGAGCATTTTATTTAATTATCCCAGGTCTATGAACAGAATGATTCCTATCATTTTAGAAGAGATCCAAGAAAAAGAGGCGATATATGAAACATGTACAAAATAACCAAATGATAAGACCCTGTATTAGTCCGCTTTCATGCTGCCTTAAAGAACTGCCCAAGACTGAGTAATTTATAAAGGAAAGAGTTTTAATTGACTCACAGTTCAGCATGGCTGGGGAGGCCTCAGGAAACTCATAATCATGGCAGAAGGGGAAAGGGAAGCAAGGCACCTTCTTCACAGGGTGGCAGGAAGGAGAAGTATGTGAGATCACAGGAAAAACTACCATTTATAAAACCACTGGATTTTTTGAGAATTCATTCACTATCACAACAGCAGCATGGGGGAAACTGCCCATAATCCAATGACTTCCCCACCAGGTTTCTCCCTTAACACCTGAGGATTACAAATCAAAATGAGATTTGGCTGGGGACACAAAGCTAAACCATATCAGACCCCAGCTCATACCTGTAATCCTAGTACTTTGGAAGGCCAAGACAGGCAGATCACCTGAGGTCAAGAGTTTGAGACATAGTCTGGCCAGCATGGTGAAACCCTGTCTCTACTAAAAATACAAAAATTAGCTGGGTGTGGTGCGCATGCCTGTAATCCCAGCTACCCAGGAGGCTGAGGCAGGAGAATCGCTGGAACCCAGAAGGCGGACGTTGCAGCACACTCCAGCCTGGGCAACAGAGCAAGACTTTATCTCAAAAAAAACAAAAATGAAAACAACCATCATTGTATAGTCTGACTATATGAAGGAATCCGGGAAATGAAAAAATGTTTTTTTTTTTTTTAAAGAAAGAGATATAGTGCATTCATAACAACATATGAATTCAAAAAGAATTTTCTAATAAAACTTCATGATCAAAATAAATGCAACATATGAAATTAATTTTTGAATTAGCAAAATAAAACCCTTCATCAATCAGTGTACATTTAAAAAATGTGAAATCCTTTAATTTATCTCAAGACTAATTTTCTGCAAGAATATAAAAGTCTTTTGTGAGAGAAAGGTTACTTAATAATATTTTGAAAGAAAAAGTACCTTTTCTTAAACATGGATATCGGAATAATTTTATAATTCCATAGTCATCAGCTGTGACTAAAACTTGGCCAATATAATTTCCATCTACTGAATTTATATCGTTGATATCTGAATACTTGGGCCAAATTCCATTTACTTCAAGGCCTGAAACACATGTCCAGGAAGCCCAATGAACACCTTTTATTTCTTCTGTACTTGTCACTTCTTTTCCTCCTAAAAATAAATCAGAGTCTTAATTTAAGAAGTTATTTCATTTGATTTTCTCAAGCCTAAACTGTATTGATAACATAGTAAATTCTAAAATTTAAAGTTTCTTCCCACCCCACTTAGAGGAAAATACATATAGGTAGGTAAGTTTGGGTTAAGAGAAAAGAAAACTAAATGCAAGGATTTTTTTAAAAGCTACTACCAAAATTATACTGATTCAGAGACACACATTGCCTTGAATGATTAGCTTAGCAGGTTCACTTATGTGGAGAAAAAACTGAATCCTATTTAAAAAATGATACAGATTAGTGATAACAGGGTAAGTTATTTAAAAAAGGTAAAAGCTATGAGAAAGTGGCAAATCAGGTATTAAAAAAGAAGCCTAAGATACATAGTTGAGAAAAAAGAAAAAAGAGAGAACTGGAAAACACCAAGAAGGATGAGTGTGGGGCAATATATTTATATTAGGAAAGAAGACTTTAGGACCCAGTCAATCTTCATTACATATAGACTGTTAATGAAAAACTTTTGGGGAGACGCATTAATTGAATTATGCAGCTCATTTTATATAATAAGTTCTTGGAAGACAGTGACAAATTCACTAAGCACCACAATAAATAAAGTATTATGTGGTGGCCAGGTGCAGTGGCTCACACCTGTAGTCCCAGCACTTTGGGAGGCTGAGACAGGCAGATCACTGAAGGTCAGTAGTTAAGAGACCAGCCTGGTCAACATGGTGAAACCTTGTCTCTACTAAAAATATAAAAATTAGCTGGGCATGGTGTCGGGCACCTGTAATCTCAGCTACTCAGAAGGCCGAGGCAGGAGAATCACTTGAACCTCGGAGGCAGAGGCTGCATGAGCCTAGCCGTGCCACTACACTCCAGCCTGGGCGACAGAGCAAAACTCCGTCTCAAAAAAAATAAAATAAAAATAAAATTACTAAGAGGTAATATTTTGATGATTCAGCTTTTATTCCATCCATTCACTCACTCACTTGCTAATTTATTTACTTATTTGTTTAGTTAGAATCAGTCTTCCTTTCACCCAGGCTGGAGTACACTGGCATGATCTTGGCTCCCTGCAGCCTTGAACTCCCAGTTCCAATGATCCTCCCACTGCAGGCTCAGTCCACGACATCCTGCTTTTTTTTTTTCTTTTTGGTAGACATGTGGTCTCACCATGTTGCCCTGGCTGTTCTCAAACTCCTGGGCTCACAAGATCCTTCCACTTTAACCTCCCAAAGTGTTGGGATTACGGGTGTGAGCCACTGAACACAGCCTATTCCTCTTTTAAAATCTTTGAAACTCTGTTTTTCAAAGTTAGTTAGTTAGTTATATTATTAATATTTGCAAAGTTTATTTTTTTTGAGACAGGCTCTTGCTCTGTTGCGTAGGCTGGAATGCAAGTGGCAACATAATGGCTCACTGCAGCCTCATCCTCCCAGGCTCAAGTGACCCTCCTATCCCGACCTCTTGAATAACTGGGACTACAGGCGCACACCACCACACCCAGCTAGTTTTTGTATTTTTTGGCAAAGATGGTTTTTTCATGTTGTCCAGGCTGGTCTCAAACTCCTAAGCTCAAGCTGTCAGTCCACTGTGGCCTCCCAAAGTGTTGGGATTACAGGTGTGAACCACCATGCCCAGCCTGCAAAGTTTGAGATAATCACAAAAAACAAATAATTTATTGGTCACACATTTCCAGTAATTATAGTCATTTAATTTGTTCTACCCACAAAAGTGGTATTTTGACTCTCTAAGATACAGTGGTACGTTACCATATACTATGCTCATGGTATGGAATTCAATAAAAAGTGAATCTGTTTTAGATCCTCCAGGCAAAAGAGCTTTAATTAAGAACCAAAGGATTTAGAGTAGTAGTTGCTAGGGACTGGGAGAGGCAGAGGACAGTGGGGGCTGGGTGGGGGTGGATATAAAGAGATATAAACTTCGGTTATATAGGATGAATAAATTCAGAAGATCAAATATACAGCATGTTGACTATAGTTAATAATACTGCTACTGTATGGTACACCTGAAATTTGCTAAGAGAGTGGAACTTAAATGTTCTCAGCACACACACACACACACACACACACACACACACACACACACACAAAATGGTAACTATGTGAAGTGACAGAAACATCATTTAGCTTGATTGTGGAAATCATTTCACAGTGTATATATCAAAACATTACATTGTGCATTTTCAGTATATACAATTTTTAATGTCAATTATGCCTCAATAAAGTTGAGGGAAAAAAACAAAAGAATTTCAATAAAATAAAGCAGCCTTTCAGAAAAGTCTACAGTGCTTCAAATATTAGCTCAGATCTTCTTTGATTTCCTATGATCAAATGTAATTTACACTCTGCCTCTAGTAAAACTCTAAAATATTGTATAGGCACTACAAATCTATAATTTGCTAGAAATTGTTACCTGGCATTCTATAAAAAAGTCTTTTCCCATTTCCATCATTTGTCTGTAAATATCTACTGTCTGAGGACCAGTCCAGATGAGTGATGAAACTAAGGGATCCCAAACACTCGCCAACTTTTTTATAACGCTGAGCAACTCCATAAATATCAACTGAGCTGTCATTGCATCCAACAGCAAGGTAAGTCCCATCTGGTGAGTATTTTAACTCATGAATTGCCTCCTTCCTATCTTTAATATGTACAACTTCCGTCATATCTCTGTTAAAAAGAAAAAATGAGACTATATGAACAGAAGTCACAAAAGAATTAATTCAGTTTCAAACATGTCTAAATGACTGTGAAGCTGTATCAAGTGCTTATAAACTATAAAATAAACAAACAACACAAGTAGTATTAGTTCAGGAACAATACATTGCTGAACAGAAATACATGGAAACAATATATGCCAGAAGTACATGAAAATGCTGAATTTCAGTTTCTAAATTACTTTAAGTACTTTAGAGATCCATACTCAATTTCTGGAATTAATAAAGAATAAACAAAATAAAGCAACAGATTTTTATGCTAAAAGAAGTTCTTTATAAATATGGAGTTTATGAAAAATGTTTAATTTAAACACTGTATTTTTCAAACAATTTTTTGTAAGGAGCTAAATGTGCAAAATTACATTCAGAAAATGTGCAAAATTACATTCAGACAATAAGAATGAATTCATCTATACTACTTCAGTAATACATTTAAATATATATCTTTATATAGCTACCGCTAGTTATTTTTATTTCAACCTCTTGACCCTTTTTTTTTTTTTCTTGAGGCAGAGTCTTGCTGTGTTGCCCAGGCTGGAGTGCAGTGGCACAATCTTGGCTCAGTGCAATCTTTGCCTCCCAGGTTCAAGTGATTCTCACCTCATGCCTCAGCCTCCTGAGTAGCTGGGATTACAGGTACGTGCCACCATGCCTGGCTAATTTTTTTGACCTTTTTAAATAGAACACACATTCCTCCCTTAGGGACCATGTTGACCAGTGAAGTGGAACTTTTTTTTCCAATGATGACTTCTTATTGAGTATCCAAAAAAATACAGATATTAGTAATAGCCAAAAAATGGATAAATACGTAGTAAAACACCGCTGAGTTTCCGAAGTTGTGAAATTTGTGGGCGGGAGGAAGAGAAGCAGAGGGAGGGAGAAAAAGTAGGAAGAAGTTAAAATTCTTATTTCTAGTCAGTGTCAGAGACTTTTCTTCACATAAATTTTGCCTTCATTGACTTCTGTTACACGTGAGAGAATTAACCTTCAGTTGTATTTGAGTCACTGTTCAGCTGTGGGCCTGTTATAGTACTTAGTGATTACCCTAACCAATGCAGTGTTAGAAATAAAAATAGAAAAAGGAGCCCTAAGATAAATCAACGATTGTATTATTTGAAGTTTCTGTACTTTTAAGTTTCCCTAGTCAACATCACTTTTGCCTCTGCCTCTGCATTTCCCAGCGACTCCTTCAAGTTAACATTAAATCCACATACCTTATTGCCCTTTGCTCCATATCCATCCATCAATCCCTCCCTCTTCCCTAGATGGAACAAGATTTTTAAGAAAAGTCTAAGGCACTATTTGGCAGCTTTTACTTTTTAGGCCTCCTTTATTTAAAATTTTATAATCTTCTTCATGACCTTTATTAAAATGCTTCTGGAAAATTATTCAGAAATATTCTAGTATTTGTTATAGCATTTTTGTTCTAGAGACTTAATTGCTCCCAATTAATAAGAGAAGAATGGCTTATGTCCAAGATAACATGGACATAAGCCATTCTTCTCTTATTAACTGGGAGCATTTTCTGTTAACATGCCCCCTGCTCACCAACACACAGACACACACACACACATACACACACACACACACACACACACACAGAGAGAGAGAGAGAACAGATTCTAGTTGACTGTTTTTATAATATGAATAATATTGCTACATCAATATTATGAATTATATGACTACTTTCTCACATGAAGAGTTTCTCTGACAAATTTAAAGGAACTATTAGATAAAAATTTGTTAATTTATTTAAAGCATTCTGAATTAAGTCTTCTAGGAGACTAATATATGATCACTATGGTTTCTTTTAAGAAGCAGAGGGAGGCAAAAGCCTGGGAATACTCATACATGAACAGTTCATAATGTATCACAAAGTAAAGGTATAGAGCTGATTATAGCATACAACAGAAGAATAATTTCTAGCTGAGGGATTCTGGAGAGACATATCAAAGGAAGTGGAGTAGGTAGCTATGATGGCTACATTTTATTCTGAGGAACGAATGAGATTTAGAACAGCAGAAGACAGGAACTGGAGGTAAAGGACCCCTATTTCAGCAGAGACAACAGTATGTGAAAGAGCTGATGGCAATAGTATTCAAGTTCAGCTTGTGACGGACACTGTAGTTGAATGGACATAATAAGCAAGGGGGCTGTGGTATGAACTCAGTCTGTTGAGAGAGGTTGGGGAAAAATTATGAAGGGGGTGCCTTACATGTCTTAAGATTTTCGGCCTTAATTTGTGAGGTTAAGCTAGGATAAGACTTACCAGTCACATCACTGATTTGGTTCCAAGGTAAAAACGAATTAAAGGAGCATAGTAATAGGATCAACACCAATTACAAGGTTACTGCAGATGATGGTTTCTCAGACTTCAGAAAAAAGGGAGCTTCTTTAAAATACAATGTAGTATTATATTCCATACTATGATAGGATGTAATACATACTACAGGTTAAAAATATAATTCTAATCTTATTCACAAACCTCAATTAACATCTTCCTAGAAAATTCATTAGGAAAACAAAATCAACAGGATGTGGTGGTGATGGATTACAGACAGTTGGTTCAGGAGAAAGAGGTATCAAGGATAATGCCTAGGCTTTTGGTTTGCCCAGTAATATGGACAATGGTGCCATTCACTAGGCCCTCTATGTATATAAACTAGAAAATCTAAAAGAAATGGATACATTCCTGGACACATGCACCCTCCAAAGACTGAACCAGAAGAAGTTGAATCCCTGAATAGACCAATAACAAGTTCTAAAATTGAGGCAGTAATAAATATACTACCAACCAAAGAAAGCTCAGGACCAGATGAATTTACAGCTGAATTCTACTAGAAATACAAAGGGGAGCAGATACCCTGTCTTCTGAAAGTATTCTAACAATTGAAAAGAAAGGACTCCTCCCTAACTCATTTTACGAGGCCAGCATCATCTTGATACCAAAACCTGGCAGAGAGGCAACAAAAAATTTCAGGCCAGTATCCCTGATGAATAGCAATACAAAAATCCTCAACAAAATACTGGCAAACTGAATCCGGTAGCACATCAGAAAGTTTATCCATCATGATCAAGTGGGCTTCATCCCAGAGATGCAAGGCTGGATCAACAAATGCAAATTAGTAAACGTTAATTCATCACATAAACAGATCTAAAGGCCTTTGATAAAATTCAGCATACCTTCATGTTAAAAACTCTCAGTAAACTAGGTATTGAAGGAACATACCTCAAAATAATAAGCTGTTTATGACAAACCCACAGCCAATATCATACTGAACGTGCTAAAGCTGGAAACATTCCCCTTGAAAACTGGCACAAGACAAGAATGTCCTCTCCTCACCACTCCTATTCAACACAGTATTGAAGCTCTGGCCAGGACAATCAGGCAAGATAAATAAAGCATATTCAGATAGGCAGAGAGGAATTCAGATTGTCTTTGTTTGCAGATGACATGATCCTATATCTAGAAAATTCCTTCATCTCAGACCAAAAGCTTCTTAAGCTGATAAGCAACTTCAGCAAAATCTCAGGATACAAAATCAATGTGTAAAAGTCACAAGCATTCCTATGCACCAACAACAGGCAAGGAGAGAGCCAAATCATGAATGAACTCTCATTCACAATTGCTACAAAGAGAATAAAATACCTAGGAATACAGCTAATAAGGGAACTGAAGGATCCCTTTAAGGAGAACTACAAATCACTGCTCAAGGAAATAAAAGAGGACACAAAGAAAAATATTCCATGCTCCTGGATAGGAAGAATCAATATTGTGAAAATGGCCATGCTGCCCAAAGTAATTTATAGATTCAATACTATTCCCATTAAACTACCATTGACATTCTTCAAAGAATTGAAAAAAAAAAACAAAAAACAAAAAACAACTACTGAAGAATTCATATAGAACCAAAAAAAGAGCCTGTATAGCCTAAACAAAAAGAACAAGGCTAGAGGGATCACGCTACTGGACCTCAAACTATACTACAAGGCTACAGTAACCAAAACAGCATGGTACTGGTACAAAACAGATACATAGACCAATGGAACAGAATAGAGAACTCAGAAATAAGACCACACATTTGCAACCATCTGATCTTCAACAAACCTGACAAAAAGAAGCAATGGGGAAAGGATCTCCTATTCAATAAATGGTGGTGGGAAAGCTGGCTAGCCATATGCAGAAAACTGAAACTGGACCCCTTAAGCTAGGATAAGAGGATAATGGCTAGCCTTGTACAAAGGCTTACATGTTCCTTACATGTTATACAAAAATTAACTCAAGATGGATTAAACACTTAACACCCCAAAATTATAAAAGCCCTAGAAGAAAATCTAGGCAATACTATTCAGGACATAAGCATGGGCAAAGATTTCATAATGAAATCACTAAAAGGAACTGCAACAAAAGTGAAAATTGACAAATGGGATCTAATTAAACTAAAGAGCTTCTGTGCAATGAAAGAAACTATCATGAGGGCGAAGAGGCAACCTACAGAATGGGAAAAATTTTTTTCTTTGCAATCTACCCATCTGACAGAGGTCTAATACCCAGAATCAACAAGGAACTTAAACAAATTTACAAGAAAAAAACAACCCAATTAAAAAGTGGGCAAAGGACATGAGCAGACACTTCTCAAAAGATGGCATTTATGCAGCCAACAAACATATGAAAAAAAGCTCAACATCACTGATCATTAGAGAAATGCAAATCAAAACCACAGTGAGATACCATCTCATGTCAGCCAGAATAACAATTATTAAAAAGTCAAGAAACAGATGCTGGTGAGGTTGACGAGAAATAGGAACACTTTTACACTGTTGGTGGGAATGTGAATTAGTTCAGCCACTGTGGAAGATAGTGTGGCAATTCCTCAAAGATCTAGAACCAGAAACACCATTTGTCCTAGCAATCCCATTACTGGGTATATACACAAAGAAATATAAATAATTCTATTACAAAGATACATGCATGTGTAATGTTCATTGCAGCATTATTCTCAATAACAAAGACATGGAATCAACTCAAATGCCCATCAATGATAGACTAGATAAAGAAAATGAGGTACATATACAGCATGGAATACTATGCAGCCATAAAAAGAAACGAGATCATGTCCTTTGCAGGGACATGGATGGAGCAGGAAGCCATTATCCTCAGCAAACTAATGCAGGAACAAAAAAGCAAACATCCCATGTTCTCATTTATAAGTGGGAGCTAACAATGAGAACATATGGGCATAGGGAGGTAAACAATACACACTGAGGCCTTTCAGGAGGTGGGGTAGTGGGAGGGGAAAGCATTAGGAAAAACAGCTAATGCATGCTGAGCTCAACCTATGTATGCCTAGTGTTCCAATACTGGAAAACTAAGCTTGTGGGAGTTATTTATATTCTACTGCTCAAGGCCATTGCCAAAGTCTGATTTTTCATAAAAAAAATTTTCAATCTCTGGCATAAATGGGTTATTAACTAGGTGATGGGTTGACAGGTGCAGCAAACCACCATGGCACATGTTTACCTATGTAACAAACCTACACATCCTGCATATGTACCTTGGAACTTAAAAAAAAAATTAAAATAAAAAAATACCTTCATAAGAGCTAAGAAAACCAGGTGAGAGATGACAGAATCTGTGTGTAACACAGCAATAAGAAAAGACATATTGGAAGAAGGAGGGAAGGACTGTTTTACATTACTCATGTCACCCCTTCCCTCAAGCCACCTAAGAGTCCATCAATGTATGAATGAAGAAATAGATACACCATTCATTCTTAAAAGGAAGAAAATCAGCTGGACACAGTGGCTCATGCCTGTAATCCCAGCACTTTGGGAAGCTGAGGCAGGAGGACTGCTTGAGGCCAGGAGTTTGAGACAAGCTTGGGTAACATAGAAAGGTCCAGTCTCAACAAAAATTTCAAAACATAATTTTAGAAAAGGAAAAAAATCCTGTCATTTGCTACAACATGGACGATCCTGGTGTACATTATGATAAGTGAAATAAACCAGGCAGAGAAAGACAGATACTCCATTATCTCGCTGATATGTGGAATCTAAAAAAGTCAAACATAGCAGAGAGTAGATTCGTGGTTAACAAGGATTAGGAGTGCAGGTGGGGAAATGGGGAAATGTTGGACAAACAGTACAAAGTTTCAGTCAGAATGAGTGAATAAGTTCTGAAGACACACTGTACGGCATGGTGATTAGAGTTAATAATGTATGATATAGTTGAAAATTGCTAAGACATATCTAAATGTTCTCACCCCCAAAAGTGATAAGTATGTGAGGTGATGGATATGTTAACTAGCTTGATGTAATCATTTCACAAAGTATATGTATAACCAAAGTCTCATGTTGTATATCGTAAATATGTAGTTTTTATTTGTCAATTATGCCTTAATGAAACTGGGGAGGGGGCACAAAAATAAACTTTTAAAAAGGCAGACTGGTTACAAAATAATTTTAAAATTGTTAACAGTTTTTATTACGAAGAAAAGAAATGTTTTAAGAAGATATTGTGGTTTTACTCGAACACACCACCTTATACACTAATATAAGAATCATTATGTGAGATTCTAAGTTATTCTATTTTCTTCAAACTATAACATAACCCCCACTCTTGGTGCAGGTACTTTAATATGTTATGTTTAGTAATAAATCCTGCTTTACCATATGGAGAATACAAAGCAAATCAAGAAGAATAGTGACCAGGTAAATTTACATGGATTAAGAATACCATTTTGTGAGTTGGAATTTTGTGCTTCACCTACAAAGACAGTTAATAATCAGAATAACCCTTTCAGTACTATTAGCGATGTTGGATTCAGGTACTAAAATACAGCCTTATTAGGAATAAAAACTTTTTCATCCAGTCTACTGCATTCAATAACTGAAAGGGCAAGTAAATGTATAACTAAAAAAATCACTATTTTTGAATGCATATGAGCTATATGATAGGAATTCTTAGATGTTTTACATGCATGTTAAATTCTTGTAAAACCTCTATAAGTGAGCACTCCAATTCCAGCATTTCTAATACTTTCAGTTCTTAAAGACAAGAAAAAAATGAAGCTGATAATGAATATTATTATTCATAAGTAATGACCAGGTGTTTCTATTTATGATTTATAACTTGCAAAACTGAAGAGCAACCTCCAAAGAAATTAAACAACCAATGAGAAAAAGAACAGATGTTTAAATTTTTATGATGATAGTTACAGAGATTCTAGAATCAATGACCACATCAGTGGCCAAATTTTAATAGTATGGATAGCCCAACAGGGAGGTTTCATAGTCTTTCATCTCTGTTTAAAAAGCTGTTTTACAATCATTAGAGTGAATCGGCAACCAACAAAATGGGAAAAAAATTTTGCAATCTACCCATCTGACAAAGGGCTAATATCCAGAATCTATAAAGAACTAAAGTAGATATGCAAGAAAAAAAAAAAAACTCATTGAAAAGTGGGCAAAGGATATGAACAGACAGTTTTCAAAAGAAGACATATATGAGGCCAACAAACATATGAAAAAATGCTCATCATCACTGGCCATTAGAGAAATGCAAATCAAAACCATACTGAGATACCATCTCACGTCAGTTAGAATGGCAATCATTAAAAAATCGGGAGATAACAGATGCTAGAGAGGATGTGGAAAAACAGGAACACTTTTACACTGTTGGTGGGAGTGTAAATTAGTTCAACCATTATGGAAGACAGTGTGGTGATTCCTCAAGGATCTAGAAATAGAAATTCCATTTGACCCAGCAATCCCATTACTGGGTATGTACTCAAAGGATTAGAAATATTTCTATTATAAAAACACATGCACATGTATGTTCATTGCGGCACTGTTTATGATAGCAAACACCTGGAATCAACCCAAATGCCCATCGATGATAGACTGGACAAGGAAAATGTGGCACATATACACCATGGAATACTATGCAACCATAAAAAATGATGAGTTCATGTCCTTTATAGAGACATGGATGAATCTAGAAACCATCATTCTCAGCAAAAACAGAAAACCAAACACCGCATGTTTTCACTCATAGGCGGGTGATAAACAAGGAGAACACTTGAGCACAGGGGAAGGGAACAACACCCATTGGGCTAGGTGGGGGAGGTGGTGGGAAGGGGAGGGGGAGGGACAGGGGGGGCGGGGCAGATGGGGAGGGATAACACTGGGAGAACTGCCAGATGTAGGTAACGGGGTCGGGGGGGCAGGGATGTGGCATGTGGCATGTATGTACTTATGCAACAATCCTGCAGGATGCAGGATGTGCACAAGTACCCCAGAGCCCAAATTACAATTTAAAAAAATAAGAAGCTGTTTTAGCATGACAAAATAAAGTAATACGACATATTTGTAGAGCTTTGGGGGAAAAGCTTTAATTTATATTCTAATGTTATATTCATATTTTTTTAAAATATAAGATGCCTAGAGTAGTCAAACTCTCTCTTTCATAGAGACCCAGGAAGTAGAATGATGGTTGTTAGGGGCTTAAGAGACAGAAGAATGGGAATTATTTTTTACTGGATACAGAGTTTCATTTCCATTTTGGAAGATGAAAAAATTCTGAAGCTAGAGGGTGGTGATGGTTGCACAACAATGTGAATGTACTTAATGCCACTGAATTGTACATTCAAAAATGGTTGAAATGCTAAGTTTATATATTATACATATTTTACCACAATAAAAAAAATGTTAAAAGTCTCAGCATATCTCATTATAAAAACTGGTCTCAGGGAAGTCACATGTGTAGAAGATCGGAAGTATAAGAGAACATAATGTATCTGAAGAAGTGAAAGGAGTTTTCCATAAATGAAAGAAAGACACTGAGATACTGAGAAACAGGCTGGAGAGATGGGCACTACATATCACATGAAGGATTATGAATTTCATCTTAAGGACAGTACAAAGCCTTTATCATACTTTAGAAATAAGAGGAATGCATACAAATGTATTTTAAAAGGAATCACCATCGCTGTGGAGTAAAGAAAGGTCTTGAGGGAAGCAAAATAGGAGGTAAGAAGATCAGCTAAGAGGCTATTCCACCAATCCAGTTAGTAGATGACAGAAGCCTACACAAGAGTACAATGGTGAGAATGAAAGGAAGGAGATTAATTTGAGAGCTATTTTGGAAGCAGACTCTCCAGAACTCTTAATTAACAACATAGGGGAGGCAAAAGAGAGAATTGTGTTAACAGTTTCTGAATTGAGCAACTGAGTGAAGGATCTTGCCATTCACTGAGGTAGAGAAGAAAGACTTCATAAGTACGTATCCTGTGAACAAGTGTAGATGTCAGCAAATTTCTTACTGGCTGCACAGAATTCAATTGAATTCACCTATCTATAATTCAGCACAAAATGCTAACTGCTTTACCAAATTCTTTTAAATTTTTCTAATTACTCAAACAAAAGAAGAGACGGAGGCATTTTTTAAAAGCATAAAGCTGTAATTAATAACAATGACAAAAACAAAAAATCATTTACCCATTTTAACAGCCTCAGCTTGTTAAATGGTAAGGGAATCATTACTGAAAATCTACACTGACAAGAAAAGGTAGCTGGGATCCAAATTTTATATCTCAAAATTTTAGCCATTAATCTATTAAACATTCTTAACCCTCCAGACCAAGGTTTCTGGTTTTATTTTTCTGACAAAGCTATTTTTATAAATATATTTTTATACTTGATGAAATTAATATCTGAATTGTATATATTAAGAAGGGAAAGGGAAAAGGATAAATGGGTAAAAACAACAAGTATTATATATTCTGTATCACTGAACAGAAAATTACTATGTGTTTCTATTTCTACCCTGATACCATACCTTACTCTAAGTACAGTGAATGAGCCATCCTTCATTCCAAGGGCAAGATGGATTCCATCTGCATTTACAGCTGCACAACGAATTGGTTCTTCCATATTACACCTTGCTATTAATGCATGATCTACCAGGCTCCATATCCTGTAAAATTTAATTTTAAACACAAAAAAGAATAGTTAGCTAATGAATACTTTAAAAATAATGAAAATATTTTGGTTAAAATAATAATCTCATTTTAATTAAGATAAATCTAGATAACTATCTGCTTAATTAAGATAAGTCTGGATAACTATCAAGAAATTCTTATCTATGAAAATGGGAATTGTTCATGCTTAAATGACAGAAGTTGATAGAATCTTTTGTTTTTATTTTTATTTTTTTAGAGACATCATCTCACTCTGTCACTCAGGCTAGAATGCAGTGGCATGATCATATCTCACTGTAACCTTGACCCTGTGGGCTCAAGTGATCCTCTTGCCTCAGCCTCCTGAGTAGCTGGAACTACAGGAATGTGTCGCCTAACCTGGCTACATTTTGTTGTTGTTTTGGTACTCTTTTAGCACAGCTATAGTGTCACTGCATAATAAACACAATGAATGCTTTGCCATCTAATTGAATAACAGTAAAGTCCACGCTCCGTTGTGCCTTAAAAATGTAACATTCTACGTCCAATTTTATCTTTTTCCTCTTATTTCAACATGACGAGTATGCACTGCTAATAAGTAATGTCACCATATGGTAATGCACATAGTGCTCAAAATTCTGTCAAGTTGTAATTGTGTCACTGAAATTTGTAATGCGCTGAGGAGCAGTGCAAAGTGATGTGAGTAGCATAAAAAAATATCAATAATTATCTGGAAAGAATTAGGCTGAGTCTCTATCTTACTCCTTACACTAAAGGAAGCTGTACATAGATTAGGAGTTAAGCACAAAAATATAACCACTAATGAACTGAAAGAATATATTGAAAAATTTAAAAAAGTAATTTTGGGGACTATTTCTCTTTGACACAATCCTAGAAGTCATGAAAGAAAATACTGATAAATTCAGCTATATAAAATAAAACAACAAGAATTTTGCATATCTAAAACAACCCACATGAAGTAAAAAAAAAAGTAACAAACTACTGAAATTATTTGCAATTTACATTATCAGCAAAGGGTTAATATCCAGAATACATAAAGAACTACTAAAAGTAAAGGAGAAAAAGATCAACAACCCAACAGAAAAAATGGCAAGAAATAAGGGAAGTTTACAGAAAGGATTCTAGGGACCCACTTAACTTTTTAAAATTAGTAAATATAGGGAAAGAATTAAGCACTTTTCTGCCTTGATTATAGCCAGGATAAATAAATAATTGATGAGAAGAAATTATCTTTATAGAAATACTACAACTAACAAATAATGAGTGATAAATATAAATATTAGAATGCCACCATTTGAAACTCTTATTAAAATGATAGTTTAGGCCATGCAGTCCCAACAGGGGCTATTTCCCAAAAGGCGGTAAAAATGATTTCTTAAGGGTAAAATATGTTAAATATTACAATGGTTTGTGTTCTCTTAAGGGGACACAATACAAAAAGAAATACACAGTTGTCTGTGGTCTTAAAATTTCAGAGAGAGGGTGTGATCAGGAAAAAAAATGTCCAGAAAGTCTCATTAAGAAAGTGACTGAAAAAAGATTGGGAAATACTGATCTAGACAATCATCATCAATGGCTGCTAATAGAAAAGGAGGTTACACATTACATATCATCAAGCAGGAGTACATCACCACCTAGGAAATATCCTTGGTGAAAATTCATAACTGTATCTCATCAAACCTTTAAATCTAACTACCAATTTACAGGATACAGGGAACACAGACTATGTTAAAATATAGGTATGCAATTAGCCAAATCCAGAATATGAGAAATCCTACAGGGTGAAGACTTTATTTCCTCAATGAATAAACTGTAAGCAGAACAAAAAGGGAAGGAAGAAAGCTGTAGAATAAAAGAGAAAAGACACATCAACAATCGCACTATATGAACCTTATTTGGATCCTGATTTTAACAAATCACAAAAATTTTTTATGAGACAATTGGGAATTTCTGTACTAGCTAGATACGGAACACTGTGTAATAACAGTATTGTGGTGATGTTTGAGATATCTTTTAAAGATACAAACTGAAATATTTACAGATGAAATCAAGTGAAAAAAAGCAAATGGCAAACTGGGGGAAACAAACCTCAACTCCTAAAATTGATCAGTGGTTCTCAAACTTTACTGTATATCGTAGTCACTTGGAAGGCTTCTAAAATCACAGATTGCTGAATTTCTGGTATTAGGTCCTGTAAAAGGCCTGAGAATTTGCATTTCTTACAAGTTCTTAGGTAATCCTGACGTTGCTCGTTCAGGAGCCACACTCTGAGAACCACTGTCATAGACAAGGTTTCTAATTTCTTTAATATATAGACAGATACCATTAGATCTTATTTTAGATCAAGTAGAGAAAAAGACCTATGAACTAATAGAAAATAGGCAAAGAGCTTGGATAGGTCACAGAAAAACAATGTCATCTAAACATATCAAAACATACTCAACAACCCTCAATATGAGAAATACGTATTTTCAAAATGTAACAAGACATCATTTTTTACCTTTTGGGATTATAATTAGTTCTGTTAAGGATGTTGGAAAACAGGCACTGTCAATACATTGACGATAGGTATATAAATTGTTGCTGCCTCTATGTAAGGCCTTATTTAACAAAATTTAAAATGCATATATCCTTTGACTACTGCTAAACTTTTACCAGGGATATTCACACATGTACAAAACAACAAATGTATAATGATATTCACTGCAGGCCCTGTATTTACAAAATACACAAAACTGGAAGAAACTAATCTTCTATCACTAATGGATTAGTTGAATAAATTATAGTATATCCATGCAGTGAAATATTATATGGCTATTAAAAAGGAGGTAGCTCTGTATATTCTGATATGGAACAAACTCCGTATCATATATTTGTAAGAGAAAAAACCAAAATCTTACTAATAATTAATTCTATTAATGTTCAGTACTTATTATTTATGTTCATTTGTTATACCATGAGCCAATAAAGTTTTAATCAGAGTATTTTAAGTTTTCTTTATGTTGATCTAAGGATAAATTCCAGCCTATGGAATTATTAGAATTTGCTTACCTGACTGAACGATCATCACTTCCAGTCACAGCCAAAGGTTTAGTAGGATGGACAGCAAGTGCCCAAAGTTCACCTTCACAATGCCCTTGCATAATTAGAAAAGGTTTATTTCTTTCTTGCACAACAATTTCAAAAATTTCACTGTCCTGTGTTCCAACTAGAATGTGGTCACCTCGCCAACAAACACTCCTTACAGACAAACCTAGTAAAAAGTAAACTGTATTTAATACATAATGTAATAATGATAGCAGCAGGAGGCAGACAAATCCCTAAGCAGATAGGGGCAGGTACTGGTGAAATCCAACCTTCAAACCTAAGACAATTTAAAGCCTGAAAGCCAAACTATAGTCTTGGATAAATCCACAGACCAATCGAGAACCTGTCTTCCCATATGGCGCACTTCCCTCTGATTGATCCCCACCTTTCACCTACTTTACATATATTTGCCCTTCCCTAATTGGTTTTTTACAGTGTTGTGCCCATCTTTGAGTGGTGCCTTTTTTTAAGACTTTTTCTGCATACTCACAAACAAGTCAGCATGCACTCCCCCTTTCTGAACCCATAAAAGCCCTTGACTCAGTCATATTTGGAGACTGCCCACCTTTGGGCAGGGGGAGACTACCTGACTTCAGCCCATCCCAGGTACCCTCTCCACTGAGAGCTGTTTTGTCACTCAATAAAACTCCTCGCCTTGCTCACCTGCCAGCTGTCATCATAACCTTTTTCTGCTTGGATGTGGGACAAGAACTCAGAACTCACCAAATGGTGAGTGCAGGCAGAGCTGTAACCTTGTAGCATTCCCCTCCTACTTGCCAGGCAACAGGAGAGGGAGCTGCTGGGCACCACATGCCCCCATTCATTGGGATGTGGATGGCAGGACTGAAAGAGCTATTAACATGCTGTAACACTCCCTTTGGGGCTTCAGGGTTGCTGGAGTCCCCAAGTTTTTTGGGTGCCACAATATTCCCCTTGTCCAGACACCAACACCCAAGGCAGAAGCAAGTCACTGCACACTCAGCCCAGCCGTGGGTTGAACGTGGATCCTGCAGTGAGTGTGGGATCCAGCCACAGTGCAAGCCAAGCACAGCCTGTCAGGCCAAGAGGTCAGGGAACCTCCTGGCAAGCCTGGAGCCCAGTGCAGCCCTGGACAGGAGCACTGCCAGCACAGAGGTCTCCAGCTAGCAAAGCAGCACCCAAAATATCCTGCATCGATAATGCCAATCTTCCTAAATTGAAGTTAATTTTTGTAGCTTTTATATCTTAGATGTGAGATAGAAGAAAATATGTAAGTCCTTGATCCATACTCACATTTTCTTTAATTGTGCATGTTGTTTTCCACATGAAATGGTATTTCTGTCATTTTACGTACCTAGTTCCTACCCATTCTTCAAGACATGTACTCTTCTTCCTTCTTCCTTTTAGACAACTCTAGCCATGTCTACTTGCTCAGGCAGTCTTATAACACTCAGTCTGCATTGTTCAATAAGTACTCAATAAGTAAATTACCTTTATAGAATTGTATTCTTTTTCTCCTTTAATAATCTGACTTTTTACTTGTCTATATTTCTTCAATATACTCATAAAATCATTAAAAGAGAGAACTTTACTTTTTCTGCATACTCCACAATGTCTTTTGTAATCATAGGAAAGCTGTAGTTTCTCATATGTGTTACATGGCCAATATAAAGATACGGTGTACCTAACAATGTTCTTGTGAGGATCAGATAAGAAAAAGTCTCAAATTATTTTGTAAGCTTTAAAGCACAATAATGTTTAGCAAAACTAATGAAAATAGAATAACAGCATTTACATGCTTATTATGTACTATCCTTATAAACATTTCAGAAGTATCAATTCGTTTGATCCTATATCCTATATAAGATATTTATTCTTATTATCCTCATTTACAGGTGAGGCCAAATTACTAGCCCAAGGTTACACAACTTGTAGGTGACTGGAATATGGTTTAAACACAGACATGTGAGTACCTTTTATAGTAAAAGATCCTGTTTTATTACATCAATTTTTTTTAATCTCTAAGAGAAAAAAAATTCCCCCAACTGCTGATAAATTTGGATGAAGGAAAAACACATCTATCCACATTTAAATCATCCCGAACAAAAGTTCCCCCAACCCTCGACATTTATGCCCAAACTGTTTATTTCGAACGGTTTATTTGTGAAATACTTATTTAGCATTCTAATAGGAAAATACTTTCAAAATCCAAAGATACCTAAGTGAGTACCTCTCACACATCTCTCTATAGGTCTCATTATAATAGACATTAGACTTATGAAAGAATCTTTCTCCTAACAACGAATCTAAACTCTTTATAGGCAAAATTTCTCATTAATAGAATAATTTCAATCAAAGGCATACAGGGTGAAGAGGCAAATATAAGTCTTATTTATACTTACTGAAAGAAAGAGATAATCTTTGGGATGTTTAGAATTTGACTAGTAATAAGACATTTGTTTTGTTAATACCTTTGTATCCCTGGTCTGTTTCCCTGAGATCAATCACAGTAATTGGTTTAAAAGTTAAATCCCAAAGACGAATACAACCATCTCTGCCACCAGTAGCAAAGCCTTCTTCACAAGCATTCATACTAAAAATTCCAGCCTAGAAGAGGAAATAATTTAACAACAAATGTTTTTTAAGAACATCTCCTATATGAAGGTGGAAACCCTTTTAAACCAATTTAACAATATTTTGGTAGGACATAAGAATAAATAATTACACCAGAAAACACAAAATTTAGAAGTAAGTCCATAGGAACTTAATACAGTTGCCCCTTGTGAATTTGAACATCACTGATTCATGTGGATTTTTTTCAATAAATGCAGTCAGCTCTGTATCCACAGTTCCACATCAGCAAAAAAACCCAGATCAAAATACCATCTTTGTGGGAAGCAAAATCCATGGATTGGGAGGGCTTTACATATGTGGGTTTCCCAGGGCAAGACTTGAGTATGTGCAGATTTTGGTATCTGTGGTCCTGAAGCCAATCACCCCAAAATATCAAGGCATGACTATATATTACCAAGTATTTAATGATAAGGATATAACATAAAAGAAAATAAATTTAAACCTTATACCACATGTAAAGGAATTATAGATGAACTTAAAATTCTAAATGTAAAAAATAAAACAAAACTATTAGAAAAAGAACAACATTTAGGTAACTTTGGGCTGTGAGAAACTTTTCTATGCATGGCAGGTCACCCACAAGTTTTAAAATTGTTCATATGAGAAAAGATATAATAAGCAAACAGATTAGAGAAATGTTTGCAACATGTATGACTGTCAAAAGATTAATAAACCTAATACCCAAATGAATAACGGAAAGAAAAACAATTCAACAACCACCAAAAATTTAAAAAGTAAAAAAGCAAAGGGTAGGAAAACCCAATTAATAGAAATTTAATGCACTGAGGACTTTTCTATATGAAGATCTTGTTGTTAATAACGTGGAGGCTTTGTGCTATCTAGCTACCTTTACTTTATAAAGGGGACCCAACTGCTAAAAAGCTCAAACCAAAAAAAAAAAAAACACTAAAAAGTTTTAACAGCAGAATTCTTTCTCTTGTTTAGTAAGTTATTTATA
Organism: Ateles fusciceps; assembly: GCA_036589455.1. NCBI lineage: Eukaryota > Metazoa > Chordata > Mammalia > Primates > Atelidae > Ateles > Ateles fusciceps. The sequence continues at coordinate 5,671,029 of JAZHEH010002908.1, read as the reverse complement.
TGAAAATTCAATTGCCTCTGATAAATTAGCCTCAAGAGCACTAGCTTTATTCTGGTGTGGTTAATCTAGAATACTTTTATATTCAAGTCAACAAGCTTTTTCACAACACTACTCTTGAGAAAGACACCATACTAAAGCAATGGCTTTAACAAGATACTAATTATACTAATGTAATAAATATCCGTGAGTCTAATCGATTTCTTCATTGAAATCTTGAAAACAAATAAATTGAGTTACAACAGCATTTTTCAAGCCACCAAACTGACTAGAAACAATATACTATGTTATGCAGTCTGTCATTCTAAGACAAGATTAAGTAATACACATTAAAGTATTTAAAATATTTAAATATACTTACAGCATGGGCTCCTTGTATTGTTCGTATAAGATTGATTCCTTTCCAAACATATATATCCCCCATTGAGTGCACCAGAATACGTTAACTCATCCCTTGCACAGGCTAGGCACAGTATTGTCTGAAGGTCACCCGTCTTACCAAAGACACCTCGTTTTGGGGTCAGAGCATTTCCACATAAACTCCAGAACTAAAAGGTATATAGTATAATCAAATTACCCAAAAATTCTTACAAAATAAAGTAAAACATTCCCAATACTTTGATGCTATATTAGAGCAGTGTGCTAGAAATTAACTAAGAAATTGCCTTATGATAAAATCACACTCAACATTCAGATCCTCATCCTAGTGTTGTCAAAAGCTATGTTACAGCATAGCTATAGTCACTGGTTTCAATCCTTATCTGTAAGAATAAGGGGGTTGAACCAGATTATTTTTAAAATATGCTATGCTTTCCTTAGGTTTCTGAAAAAAAAATCTACATAAAACTCAGGTTAAGCCAGACATGGTGGTTCACATCGGCTCAAAGCCAAGATGGGTGGATCACCTGAGGTCAGAAGTTCAAGACCAGCCTGGCTAACATGGTGAGACCACCCCCCAACCCGTCTCTACTAAAAACACAAAAATTAGCCAGGTATGGTGGTGCATGCCTATAATCCCAGCTACTCAGGAGACTGAGGCATGAGAATCACTTGAACTCGGGAGATAGGGGTTGCAGTGAGCTGAGATTGCATCACCGCACTCCAGCCCAGGTACAGAGTGAGAGTCTGTCTCAAAGAAAAAAAAAAAAACTTAGGTAAAAAGTTGGGAATGGGTTGGCAATGAAAATGAAGATAAGTTGTCATATACTAGGAGGAAAAAGAGGCAAATCTAATGTCTCTCTCTGACAGAAACATTAAAGATAGGAAAAAGGAGTATTATAGCTCACTATAGCTATAATATTTGATATTTTCAAAGCTGAGCAACTACTTTGCTTGTAAAGCTTAAAAAAAATAAGGTAGATGTCCATGTGGAATGATTTGGTCATTCTTGTGAGACAATAAGGAAGTTAAACATGAATCTTCATTACCAAGGTTTTTGTTCTATTAGGTGGAAATAGGTAAATTTTTACAGTTCATGGAGATAAATTTAAAGAAAAGGGGGTTGGGGGAAAAGTGGCTACAGTGACAAATTCCTCTAGTCTCACCAACTTGGGAGGCTGAGGTGGGAGGATGGTTTGAGGCCAGGAGTTGGAGTCTACAGTGAGCTATAAATCACGTCTGTGAATAGCTACTGCACTCTAGCGTGGGCCATATGGTAGAATCCCATCTCTAAAAACTAAACCAAAAAAATGGGACAGGGCAGAGATATATACATTAAATAGTTCTATATAAAGAAATCAGGCCCAAATAATAAAAACTTTGTAATAAGTAATTAACATTTAAAATAACATAAATTATTATATATTATTTTAAAATCTGAAGCATCAAAGAACTAAAAATTATGACCATTATCTATTCAAAGATCTAATTAGTACTTTAATTAATGAAACTTTATAATTTTTAAACTTAAAATCTCCATAATTTCTTTGTATATAAGTGGCTGGTTCTCTTTTCTTTCAGCATGTCCTAATTTGAATCCATTATTTTCTTCTAGATCAGTGATTCGCAGTGTCAGCGTCACATTAGAATCACCTAGGGAAATTATAAAATAGGATGCCTGGACTCCCAACTGAAATGAACTGAGACAGAATCTCTGAAGCATTAAGCCCACCAGGTATTCAAATGAGTTTGATGCTCAGCAAGGGTAAAGAACTATTGTTCTAGAATCCAAATCAACATTGTCCAAAATAACTTTCAGTGATGATGATCACACACACACACACACACACACACACACACACACACACTTTCACACGTGCATGCTTTCCAATACAGTAACCACTAGATACATAAGCAAATGAAATGTACTGCTAGTGTGAATGAGGAAATAAATTTTAAATTCTGTTTAACTAATTTGTGTTTAAATAGCTACATATGGTTGTACAGTGCAGTTTCAGATCATCTCTGGGACTTAATTTCCTCACACATATTGTCTGCAAAGAGAACTATGTTACTATTTATTTCTTCTAGCAAAGAAAAATAAAGGTAACTCATTATAAAAATATCGTTTAGTTTAATTGAGAAGATGAGATTTTAATAAAAACCTGAAAATGGAATCTTTAGCTTTATTTACAATATAAAACAGTAGTAAGATCTCTTTATTCATAATTAATTTGTCAATCACTTATTAAGCACTTTATATCCTGTATCAAACATACTGTCCATCAAAGATGAACAAGACAAAAATCTCTACTTTCACAGTGCTTATATCATGTGCCTTAAAACCCAGCACACAGCCTTTTTGCTATTAAATATTTGTCAAAAAATAAATATGTACTACTATCCATCAATCAAATCAATACCAGAATAACAAATCCAGAATTGCAGCAGCAGTGAAAGATGTACTGGGGAAATGTGGATGGAGTTAAACATGTTGAAATAAAGAATGTGAACACAGAACATTAACTCACTAGGAATTAACTGTTATCAGGAACTGTTACATCAGACAGTGGAAGTAAACAAATTATTTTCAATTTGTTCCAATGATTTAAAAGTAACTCTAAACAAAATAATAAATATCACCACTGACTTTACAGGCTTCAGAATCTGAGCTGTAATTATAAAACAAAATCCAGAGCTTTCACAAGCAAAGTAAATAGTGGCTATCAAGGCTGAGGGAGAGAAGGGAGAGATTTGTTAAAGTGTACAAAATTATAACTAGATAGGAGGAATAAGTTCTACTGTTTATACCACTATAGAATGACTATAGTTAATAAAAATATACAGTTTCAGATAGCTAGAAGGAGGATATTGAATGGTCCTAAAACAAAGAAACAGCAAATCTTTGAGATGATAGCTAATTACCCTAATCTGATCACCACACATTTTTTTGTAGCAAAACATGGATATGTACCCATGAATATGTATTATTATTATTTGTCAAATAAAAAAAATTTAAAGGCCGAGGTCAAATTAGGGAGCAAATATAGAAAAAGGAAAAACAACACTTTCAGAAAGCTGACCATGTGTTAGGCACTATGACAAGCACTTATATATATACTGCCTTATTTAATCATCAACTCTTTGAGGATGGTGCCAGCAGTCACAGTTTTAAAACGTGAAAAAAGCTCAAAGAGGTTAAATAACTCATACTAGGTTAAACAGCTAATAAATAACAAAGCCAACTCTACTCATGTTGCTTCTCCTAAACCATTCTATTTATGTAAATGAAAAACTCTTCAATTACTTTGTTTCCTATTCTCACATTTTACTTTGTAAGTGAAACATGAAGAGGCAGGATGGACACAATAAATCCTACCTCACTAGACTATAATTTTCTTTATGGAATGTGGCTTATTAATTTCCTATTCATACCTATATCCCTTACAATAACTCAAAGCAAATACATGTTTGACTGAACATAAGAACATTAAAAACATTGCCATTCAAAAAATAAGTACTATCAAAATTCTGAAAGTAGGCTAAATTGTTAACAGTGAGATATATACTTAGCAGCAGAGAACTAAATGTGACTATTATAAAACAAGACCCTTCTAGTACCTTGATATGTTTTACACCACAGCTGACAAGTTTATTTGGCTGGTACAAATCCCAAGAAATATCAAATATCTGTAAACAAATCAGATTCATAATTAAAATACTTATTTTCAGAGTCATTTAAAAATCCTGACCAGAAGACTAAATGGCCCAAACTCATATGATAAAAAATATTCCTCAATAAATAACCAGAATCCCACACTTAAAAATCTCACAAGAAATCAACTAAATTTTAAAATGATAATAAATAAAAATTCTGAGTTTTTATGAACTTTATGAAACACTACTGGAGTAAAATTTAACACCTCTGTTTATTTTTAATTTTTTAAAAAAATTTGGTCCATAAATAACAAGAATAGTTGAACAGAATTAGGGCATGACGGGAGGTGTTTGCATAATTTCTACAGAAAAGAGATTCAGAATGGAACATGACACTTACACAGCCTAGAAATAAGAAACATTTTTATAACTATCATACAGAACTATTTACATAAAGAATCCAAACACTGATTTTATAGTACTTCTTTTTTTTACTATTTAAAGGTCAAAGTTAACTTATACTTAAATTTTGGGGGGTCTCCAGGCTTCATTATTTTCTAAAATTCCATAAATTCTAAACACATGCAACACATTTTGTTACAAAAGCAAATAAGCAAAAACTCAATGAAATAATATATGAATTAGAAACATGTAATTAAACAAATAATGAAAGAAAAATTAACATTTAAAAAATAATTCATTTATTTTGCTTTCTTGTAGTCTTCATGTTTCTTTGACACCTTATCAACCTACCGCTAAAAGGTTTACGTTTTACTCTAAAAATTCACAAAGTGATACACTTTAGTGATAATGAAGAATATATTAGTTAATATTTAACTCACCATAATACAGATTATATGAAAAACATATCAATGCAATTTTGAAATACTCAACCACAAAAATACTTTTAAAAACTCCATTGACTGTGTCATACTTTATAATAATGGATCTATTTATTAAATTCCAAATAGTAATGTGCAAAATGCTTTGATGTAAGCAGGTAAGAACATACCAGCTGTTTAATATATCCAACATTTTAATAATGGTTTAAATTGTGTGTGTATGTGTGTGTGTGTGTATGTGTGTGTGTAATAGGCTTCTCTGAGCATCTACTAAAAGCCAAATGTATTCTCCAAAATGCAAATATACACAAAATTTTCTACACAACTTTTATAGTCATAAATTCCCACAAAATAGAATCATTAACTATGCCTCTGTGCTGGTTCAGGTTAGGATTTTACTACACATACATAAACACAAAGTAGACACTTTTAGGAGTTTATGAGAACTTTTTGATCTACAGCCATAACAATAGTTTAATATTTAATTAAAAGCTGGCTATGATGTACTGTTTATATACAACTTGGAATGAGGAATACATATTCCAACCAGTTATCAGTTAAAAATGTTAGGTCTCTAAAAAATTGAATAGTAATACATAATATTAAATCCACACAAGCAACATCATTTTTCACCTTAACTATAATACATATGTAACAAATTAGCGGTAAACCAAATTAAATAGACCCTAGGCTCAAACCACTCAATTTTTAAATGGAGATTTGAATAACGAGTGTCTGCATATGTCCAAACTCATCAAATTCCACACATTAAATAAGTGCAGCCCTTTGTATATCAATTACATTTCAATAAAACTGTTTTTAAAAATGGAAAGAAAATACGTAGTTTTTACTGAGGCAAACACCAGGTTAAAAGTCTTATGCCAATGCTATACAGATCGATTCATGTTTCCTAGTACTGCAACACATATACACTCTAAGACTTTAAGAGTTTTTATGTTTGTACAATTATTTACCAATTGTAAGATTTTAATTACATATGACCTGTTTGGCAATAACAAAATACAGAAGAATAAAATCCCCTGAACTCTCCTCTGGTCTTTCCCTTCCAGTACTCATCAGAAATCTCAAAAGAGAATACTTACTCTATCTGTATGACCAGGAGCCATAGACAACATTTTTCCCCCTTTTCCAGTCCCAAACACAAACTGCATTCTTTGAATCAAGTCCAACTGAAACCAAGCGCTGAATTATGTCCAAGAAATCCAGGAAGGAATAAAAAGGCAAACAAATCAAAAAGAAACCAAATTATACATAGCAAATACATTATACTCAAGGGTTTTTATAAACACAAAACATACACATCTATATTTTATAGACCTCATAAAGGCTGAATGCATTTCATCTTGGTAGTATTTGCACATATGTATACATCTTCACATTATGTAACAGAAGAGAGACTTCCATTTCTAACAGTAGGATTGACAAAATATCCTAAATATGCCTCCTGCCAAAAACCAAAAATACTAGATAAAATGTAAAATCATCTTTTTAAATGTACTGCTGAACTGTCAAAGAATTTTTAAAAATCTAAGAACAAAACCAAAGTGATTTCCAGTGGGAAACCTGGAGGGTAAGAAAACACCTACATTTACTAGACTCTAAAGGCACTGGATGAATACTAGTACCCATGATTTTTGTGCTGTAGGCTGAGGAAGAATAGGAGATAAAATCTAGGGCCTACCTAAGGTGGGAATTTGAATTGTAGACCACCTCTGATTAAAGCAGTAAACCTCTCAGGAACAACAAACAACCCCTTCCTAAAGAAGGTGGGGGCAACTCATGAAGAGGGAGAAACACCTCCCTCAACATTTGTAACCACAAGCAGCCTTTACATGGTTGCTGGCCTAAATTCACATTAAACATGAATCCTTTAACTAGGAAATTTAATTCAAAGTAGTCTTCAGGGTTGGTTGTGTCTTCAAGCAACTTCAACAATGTGGCCCAGGCAAATATAAATGAAGTACTGCAACTTTAATGCATTCCTCAAAGAATTCCTACAGGTAGCAATTCAATAAAAATAAGCTAAAAAAAAAAAAAAAAGAAAAACAAAAGGCTGGGTGTGGTGGCTCACACCTGTAATCCCAGCACTTTGGACAAGGCCAAGACAGGTGGATTGCTTGAGGCCAGGAGTTCGAGACCAGCCTGGGCAGCACTGTGAAACTCTGTCTCTACTAAAATTACAAAAATTAGCTGGCTGTGGTGATGCACGCCTATACTTCCATTTACTAGGGAGGCTGAGGCGGGGCAATCACTTGAACCCAGGAGGTAGAGGTTGCAGTGAGCTGAGATAGCTCCACTGCACTCTAGCTTGGGGTACAGAGTGAGACTCTGTGTCAAAAAATAATAAGCTAAAAAAATAAACCACCCCACTCACACACACAAACACAACAAAATAAGAAACTATGAGTGAGAATGGGCAAGTCACAACAAATAGCAAAGTCAGCCTTGAAAAAAATATCAGATATGAAATTATTAGATAAATAACATAAAATAAGCTTAAGGTGAGTAAAGAAAAAAAATTAAGGATTCAAAATACTGTATATGAGCAAAGAATATAAGACTATAAAAAGCATCCAAGGAGACTTGAAGAAGCAAATGGAACTTCCGGAAACAAAAAATAAAATAAGTTAAAAATTCAATGGAAGAGTTAAATACCAGATTAGTTGGAGATGAAAACACAAAGTTGAGAAGTGGAGAGTGAGATGGAAAGTATGAGAGATATTTAAAAACATAAAAGATGTACTTCTAGCCAGGAAGGAGTATCAAGGTCTGAACTTACCCTCCCCAACCCCGCCCCTGCCATAAACAGCTAAAAAACTGTACAGAAAATGTTTTCAGACATTTGCAAAAGGAAGCAAAACACTGTGAACCCTGAATGGGGAAAACAAACAAGATAAGTCCTATAATCACCTCAGCTTCCATCTAGGAGGCAATTTCCAGACTATGGCACAGAAAGGTGGAATCCAAATAGAGCCCAGTACACTTACTAATTTGGAAAAACAGAGCCTGGAGTTCAGAGAGGCCAAGATTCCTAGAATTTGCAGAGCAGGAAAAGAGCTCCAGTAAATCTATCTATAGTAAGATTTGAGAATATTAATCTCTGCATGCATAGGATGAAATCTATGAGATCATGCAAAAAGAAATTCCAGAAAAAGAACAATTACTAGAATGCTAAAAGCAAAAAATTCTCAGAGATCACAACGGTCCAGAATCACTCAAATCTCAATAACCAGAATGGAGATATCTCTTTGAACTCACTGGGCAGTCATTAGGAATCATGGGGGGGGGTGGGGGAGGTGTCATACCTTAATAATGAAGTTATACCAGTAATTCTAGAGCAAAAGCTATTCTAGTGCTGCCCCATAAAAGCTTGAAAGCAAGATTTTCACAAAGATCAAAGTGATTCATGAGGAACCTGACTGTTTGCCAGAACAGTGTCCATATACTTTAAAAGGATATAATAAAATTATTGGCATGTGAAGAAACAGGAAAATGTGACTAATAACCCGGGGAAAATCAGTCAATAGAAATAGACTCAGGAAACCCAGAGATGATTAAAATGAGGAGACATTGCCTGTGAAAATGAACAGTTTCAAGACACTCAAGAATTATCTTACAACAAACATACCAAGAATAAAAAAAGATATAAAAGAACAACATAGAAAATTGTTACATTATCTAAAATGAAAATTTACTCCAAAGGATTAACAGCAGCATAGACAATGATGAAAAGATAAATAAACTTGAAGACATAGCAATAGAACCCAACCAAAATAAAGTACAGAAAGAAAAAGAAAAAATAATTGACAGAACTTCAATGGCCTATAGGAAAATATTAAGTGGTCTAACATACAAGTAATTACGGCTCCAGAAGGAGAGAAAAGATAGAAGAAAAGAAAAAAACTGAACAAATAATAGTAAAAAGTTTCCTAAAGCTGATGAAATTATGAATCCACAAATAGAAGATGCTCAACAAATCCCAAGCAGATAATCATTACACAGAAAAAATACACATCAAGACACATGGCAAACAAATTGCTGAAGCCAGCACTAAAGAGAAAATTCTCAACAGCAGCCAGACAAAAAAGGGCAACTGCAGTATGGAGAAACAAAGATTTAAAAATTATCCTAGACTGCTCAAAGTGATGCAAGGTAGAAGACAATGGACAACCAGTTTAAAGTGCCGAGGCAGAAAAAAAGTCAACACAGAATTGTACTAAGCAAAAATATCATTTGAAAACCGAGTCAAAACAAAGTCTTTTTTCAAGCAAACAAAAGCTGAGAAAATGCATCATCAGCAAACCTGCACTACAAGATACAATAAAAGTTTTCTCACACAGAAGGAAAATGATACCAAATAGAAACGATTTACACATGAGAGTGTCCAAGTGGTAAATATGTAAGACTTTTCTCATTAAAAAGATTTTAACAACTATTTAAGGCAAAAAAAAAAAAAACCCAGTTATTTTGGGGGTTTCAAAATACGTAGACGTATGACAATGGCACCATAAACAGAAAAAAGGAAACAGCAGAATATACTTTTTCATATTCTTTCCAAATACACATGAAACATCATGGAGATGACAATGATTTGGATCACAAAGTATCAATAAATTTTTGAAAATTAAAATATAGAGTATGTTCTCTGACAAAAACAGAATTAAATTAGAATAAGAAAAAAATCTCCCAAATATTTGGAAATTAACAACATACTTCTAAGTAACTGAAAGATCAAAGAAGAAGTAACAACAAAAACGTGAGGAAAAACCCACAACACATACTGTGAAAAGTATTGCAGGGGTCAACAAAATCCTGCCTTTACCTATGCTTTCGTAAATAAAGTTTTACTGGAATACAGCCACACTCATTCTTTCATGCATTGTCTATGACTGCTTTCACACTACAATGCATAGCTGAATAGTTATAGCAAAGACCAAATGGCCCACAAAGCTTAAAATATTTACTATTTCACTTATTATAGAAAATTCATCGAACTGTGGTTTGGAGCACAGATTCTGGTAGCAGATTGCCTAGGTTTGAACATCATCTCTTACTAGCAGGGTGACTTTGGACAATTATTTAGCCTCTCTGTACCTTACTTTCTTCACCTATTAAATGGGGATATAAAAGTACTTCACAGAGGTTACTATGAGAATTAACATATATACTATTTAAAGGTGTTAGAGTGCCTCATCTATAGTTAATGTTATGTAAATGTCTGCTTCATATCATTATTATTATTGCTATTAGGTTACTATAGCCATAATTAAATGGGGGACAAATAAAAGTACCTCACAGGGGTTACTATGAAAATTAACATACATACTACTTAAAGGAGTTAGAGTGCCTGGTATATGATTGATGTTACATAAATGTTTGCTTCATATTATTATTACTATTAGTTTACCATAACCATAATTAGCTTTAAGAATCTATGCCCTACAACTCTCCAAATGAGAAATGCCATCTAGTACCCAGTTACAGTTTCTGCAAAGAAAGTTTCTACTACTTAAACTCCAAAATTGGCAGAATGAATAATTTATAAAAGAAGATACAGAATACAGTTTGTTACGACTCTCCATCTAATCAAGCTAGCAGAAAGCCCAGAAAACAACAGGAGATGATTTGTACCTCCCGAGAGTATTTACTATTTGGGAACCAAAGAGCATCAGCAAAAATCTAGCTAGAACAAAGTTATCTACCTCTTGCTATCAGTATACTGTGCAGAGGTTAAAATTTCACAGGACAAGTATATTAAGTGAGGAATAGCCAGATGGGTACTGTTGTCATATCTCCTGATGTCTCTTCTGCCTGGCAGCACATAAAATACATACAGCAAAACACAACTGGCCAAAAACTTTAAAATTCCACGTATCCAAATAGAGCCTCAAGACATCTAGTTCTATACAGGCAGTAACAAACTAGACTTGACAGCGCTTCCTCCATAGCCTTGATAAACGTATTATGGCCCAAACCAACATCCCTACGCAGCAACAGACAGGATGAGGGAGAAACAACAAAGCAAATACTACTTCCTCTTCTAGCTTTCTATCATTTTTTTACTTTATCAATTTTTTTTTTCTTTTAACCCAGACTAGGTAGGTGAGAAAGAATAAAGAAAGTTTCAAGCAAAAATAATGCTTAATCCATATCTTGGAGGACAGAGTCAGAGACAGTCTGTAGAATAGAAAGTACATTTCAGAACAAAGGACCTCAAGATTAGAGAGATCATGGTGTCAAGAGAGTGCCAGTAATTCAATGCAGGGGAGGGAAGGAGTGCCAATTGGAAAGTGGCAAAAGACAAGGCTGGAGAGGTAGGGCAGAAGCCAAGAGAAAGAGGTTAGTTTTTTTTTGATAGAGTTAGAATAAGAGAGAATAGAATTCAGTTTTAAACATATAAAATGGAATATCTACAGAACATTCAAGGGTGATATTCAGAGCTGAGAAGAGAAGCCAGAGCCATTGTTAGCTGATATGGCAGTCATGGGCCTATATACTCACCCAGAGAATGTAAGTAAAGTGAAAAGGAAACAAGGCTACAGACTCCTGAAGAAGACTGGTATTTAAGAAGCAGACAAGGAAAGACTCTTTTAAAGATAAGAAGTAATAATAATCAGAGAGAAAGAAAACCAGATAAAGAAGCCTCTATCCATCTTCCCAAATTCCTCCCTGATCCTATTCCCAGACAAAATCTTGTGTCCATTAACTGAATTGGAAGTATTCATAAAAAATTCTAGCACACCGAATATTTAAATAAGAAAAATTTCCAATACACACTAGAAGCATCCCATGAGTTTCTGCAATTGTGAAACAAAGTCAATTAAAGGTTGATTAAACTGAAAAGATTCCAGTATAGGGGCCAGTGTGATCTCAGTGTTCATTATATAAGAACTAACCATTATAATGTTACAATGTAGTATCTCAATTTTTACAGAAGATACAGGATCTGGCAGAGCAACAGAAGAGGACAAAATTCAAGAATAATAAAAAGGCACTTGAGATATGTCTAGGTATCAAGAGATTACTAAAAGGCCCTTGGAAAAACCAGTGAACCTTCCTCTTTCAATATTTTTGCAACACTGACCCTCTTTATAATCATGTGCCAAAAGTCAATGATAAACTGATGCATTTTATTTTGTATCAGCATATAATTGACAAAATTAGGTTTAAAAAGCTTTATTTTAGTTCATACTACAAATTAGCAGAATTGTAGCTGTAACTTAGATTGTTAATTATGAGAAATATGTTTTTATAGATTATGGTTACATTTTCAAGGTAAAGTACCAATTAAATTTCCCATATGCCTATCCCCATCCCCCTCTCCCATTTACTATAAAATTTTAGTTTCTGTTTGATGTGGATTTATATAAATAGCCTTTTGGGGCCCTAATTATCTTCAGTAAGGCAGACTGCCACTTTAGCATAGATATTCAGTTCATTAGAAGAAAGCCTCTGGTGGCCGGGCATGGTGGCTCACACCTGTAATTCCAACACTTTGGGAGGCTGAGGTGGGTGGATCACTTGAGGTCAAGAGTTCGAGGCCAGCCTGGCCAACATCGTGAAACTCCATCTCTCCTAAAAATAGAAAAATTAGTCAGGCGTGGTGGTAAGCACCTGTAATCCCAGGTACTTGGGAAGCTGAGACAGAAGAATCGCTTGAACCCGGGAGGCAGAGGTTGCACTGAGTGAAGATCACACCACTGCACTCCCGCCTGGGCAACAGAGTGAGACTTTACCTCGAAAAAAAGAAGAAGAAGAAGAAGAAAACTTCTGGAAAAAGAACAGCATTTCCACCAACTAGGAAACTTATTCATTGTATAAACCTTAAATGATCACTTGGAGTGTATAATCTAGTAGAAAAAGCAAAATTTATACATTATTTTCTATTTGGTATCTCATAAGCAGTTTATAGATAAAAGCAAACAGTTATGTTCTCTCAAATATATTTTTCAAGTTAAAGAAGTTTTTCATTAACAAATTTCGTACTCTCAATCTTCAGTTGGTAGTAGTTCCTTATATTTTAGCTTTAATTGTACTTAAAATTGATGAACTTCTTTTGAAATAGAAATAACCACCTCCTAAGTTACACGTTTAGGAGGCAGAAGAGAATTGTTGTTAAAAAACATGAGTTTGGTGTATGACTGACCTGGGTTCTGCTCTGGCTCCATTTACTAGCTGTGTAACCTGAAGTAAATTATTTAACCTCTCTGTTTCTTTATCTGTAAAATAGAGATAATAATAGCATCCATTCCATAGGGTTGTTGGGAGGATTCGATGAGATAATACAGGCTTAGCATAATGCCTGGCACTTAGTATATGCTCAGCATCTTTAGCTATTATGTTTTTATGAACTTAAAATTTTAAGTAATATGTTCTCATGAAGATCTGTGATAATGAAAAACATGTACCCAAGACTTTTCTTATAAGTTGCTCAAAATAAGTGAAACTAAACACTTTCAACTAGCAAAAGCTATGGGCATGATTTCTCCTTGGATATATAAAAGAAATTTCTCAGCAAGCCAATATATTACACTTAAAAAGGGCAAATTTAAAGAAAATATCTATATTTAATGTTATAGATGCTTATAATTAAAATGGCTTGAATTTTGTAACACCTTAAATGTTAAGTGATTTTTAAAAAATTACTTTGTAGGTTTTATAACATTTTATGCTCCTATTTAATAGGTAAATATTATTATTTCCTTTAAAAAAGAAAATGAAATTCTGACAGAACATTAAAAGACTTGAAAAATGATAATAAAAATGAGACATGAATTAAGTCTCTGCAATTGCCAATCACTGCTATATAGTGATAAACCTAGAAGCACATTTTTTTTTTCCAAATAAGAGACTCCAATTAAGTCTTTATAGATTCCATACCAGAAAGTCACCTCTTACTAATATGGACAGGAGGCAGGGAAATACTGGGTAGAAGAGGGTGGAGTCCCTAGCAAGGGCTCCACCCTCAAGCCTGGACCCCTGGCCCTAAATGAGAACATGCATTCCTGTTTTTCTTGCCCAAATATTGCCTTTGCCAAAATCACCCTGGCCCACCACACCCCCAACTCGTACCAATAAAAACCCAAACTTCACTGGCAGAGGAGCAAAACACCACCACAGAGAGGGAGAGAAGAAAAGAAGTGTATGAACATCAAGAGGAGTTTGGCTGGGGATGGTCAGGGGAAGACCATTTTCCCACTCCACTCCCCTTCCAGTTCCCCCATCCCACTGAGAGCCACTTCCATTGCTCAATGAAATACTCCACATATACCACCCTTCAATCGGTTTGTGTGACCTCGTCCTTCCTGGACGCTGGACAAGAATTTGGGATGCACTTAAGCCGCCCGCAGTTAGCAAAGCTAAAAGAGCACTGTGTGTTACACACACCCTCTGGGGCTCCAGAGGTTGTGGATAATCCCTAGATGCTACCATGGGCAAGCCCCAGCAGCCAAAGGCACTCACCCCAGGTTCTGTAACTTCGTACCTGTGTGTTACCCCTTCCACAAGGGGTTTGAGCTGGGCAGCCAAGTAAATGAGCCACACCTTGTTACAAGTCCTGTGAAAGGGTCAAGGAACTCTCTCATCTCATTACCAGAAAGTCATATTAACCTAGGCTACTCAAAGAAGCTATTCCTCAGAGTAATATATAAAAACATCTACTGGCTATCATGTTTAAGGAGATAGAACACACTGTAATTTGTTTCTGTAAAATCGAGATCTATAAAACTAATTTTATAAATTAAAAAGCAGATAATACTGTTCTAAAATTTAAAATGATTTTAAAGTCTAATTTTAACATAAAACTTTTAAAGATTATAAATGAGCATACCTGCAAGATCCAACTTTTTACTGGTAACTTTAAAAGTATTTTTAGGTATAACAATTTCCATAAAAGCACCATAAAAAAAAAGCCCTTGGCTTATTTAATTTTTTAAAATCATTGACTAGAAGTAGATAATTTAGAAACTGATTAGTCAGTTGAGTGATAATTATATCCTTAAGTTGTGAACTTTGATTTCATATAAAAAATAACTCACAGGAATTGTTCCATTATATTCAATAAACATAATTTTAACAGACCTTTAAGGTAACTGGAAATTGAAATATAGGCTGGGTGCAGTGGCTCATGCCTATAGTTCTAGCACTTTGGGAGGTCAACAACACTGGAAGATAGCTTGAGGCCAGAAGTTTGAGACCAGCCTAGGCAACAGATCCCATCTCTACCAAAAAAAAAAAAAAAAAAAAAAAATCAGCCAGGCATGATGATATGCGCCTGTATTCCTAGCTGCTCAGGAGGCTGAGGCAAGAGGATTGCTTGAGCCCAAGAGTTTGAGGCTGCAGTGAGCTATGATCATGTCACTGCACTCCAGCCTGGGCAGCAGAGTGAGACTCTGTCTCTAAAAATTAAAAAATTATAATAAAATATATACAGCTTTCTCAGAAACTTAATTTTCCTAAGATATCATCCATCTGTCCTATCGAAATACCCTAGCTTGAAAAGAGTTAACATAAAAAAATTTCTATAATAACCAGGTAATATTCCACTATATCAAAATCTCTTTGGCTTTCAAGGTAGTAATTAATTCAATTGAGAAAGTTCTTGATATGATTAAATAAAAACCCCACTGTTATATATCAACCACCCACCCCACCTATCCACCTCCACCTTTGGACAAACACTTTTCATCAAATGCTGTTCAATTTAATATTTACAGATTTATAATCATTTGCTATAACATACTTTAACATACAATTTAGAAAAAAATGAAAAAAGTGTCACATACCTGTCCATCTAAGTCAAACGCCAAGCAAGCTATACCATGTGTATGAACATCCTTTAAAACTGATATGGTCTGCACAGTGTATGAATCCCAAATACAAATATAAGGCTCTTTCCCAACTTGTCCTGTTGCTACCAACACTCGTTCAGGGTGCAATGCAAGGCTGTAAAATAAGGAAATAAATAGAAATTGCTTATACAGGTTTCACAGTATTTGGTAGATGTAATACATATATACCAGTATAAACATTAGAGTTTATCCATTTTAGACAATTTGGATTTATTTTTATTATTTTCATTGAGACAAAGTCTCGTTCTGTCAGCTAGGCTGGAGTGCAGTGGTGTGATCTCAGCTCACTGCAACCTCCATCCCACCAGGTTCAAGCAATTCTTGTCTCAGCCTCCCAAGTAGCTAGGATTATAGGCACCCGCCACCACACCTGGTTAATTTTTGTATTTTTAGTAGAGATGGGGTTTCTTCATGTTGACCAGGCGAACTCCTGACCTCAAGTTATCCGCTCACTTCAGCCTCCGAAAGTGCTGGGATTACAGCTGTGAGCCACTATGGCTGGCTGATAATTTGGATTTAAAATAAATAACTTCTATAAAAATCCACACTAACAGTTACTATTTTATAGACTATCTTATAAACAGTTAATGATAAGTTAATAGACTATCTTATAAAGTTAATGATAACAGTTAATTACACCCTTCATAATCCATGTAATATATTGTATGTAGACTTCTCAAGAAAAGAACTCTAACAAGAGATCGACTGGATCACAGCAACAAATCAGTAGCCTTTTCCTCATTTAGTATTCACCTGTTTTCAAGACTCCTTTCCCATTTTACTATACCTTTTATTGGATAAAGTCAGACCAAATCGTAAATGTCTAAACATGGCATTTAATAGCACCATCTACTATAATGCTAATTCTTAAATTATAAATCCCATTTTAAGAAACAGAAAGGTTACCCATAATTCACAGAAAATAATCTATGAGTCTCCTAAAAACAAGACAAAAACCTAACAGTTGGTAATGGTTTAGGTACATTAGCAGAAGGCAGGGAAAAATACAAATTTCTGTTTAATAATTTTTTCTGTATGTTGATATAGAATATCAGATTTGCCTTTGAGATGAAAAAGAAAATCACTCCTGGCATCAGTGTGGAGAATCAACTAAAAGGAGAAAAGTAGGAGGATATTAAAACAGAATCAAGGCTGGGTGTAGTGGTTCATGCCTATAACACCAGTGCTTTGAGAGCCAGGAGTTGAAGATCAGCCTGGGAGACACAGCAAGCCCTTGTCTGTACACAAAATAATTTTTTTAATTAGCCAGGCAGGTAGCACACCCCTCTATTCCCAGCTACTTGGGAGGCTGAGGTGGGAAGATTGCTTGAATCCAGGAGTTCAAGGCTGCAATGAGCTATGTCTACACCACTGCATTCCAGCCAGGGCTTCTGAGCCAGATCCTGTCTCTAAAGTAAACAAAGAAGACAAACTTAACAGACTGGATGCAGGGGACAAGGGGAAGATAGGGGTCTGAGATGACTCTTGGTTTCTGGCTTAGACATTTGAATGGCTTGGGGTGGTAATCATCCAGTCAGAGAATACTAAAGGAGTAATCAATGGGAGAGAAGATGTGTGGGAATACCAGGTTGGTTCAACATATGAAATCAAGAAATATAGCATATAAACAGAATAAAGGACAAAAAACTCCCATATATGTTTATCTCAATAGGCACAGAAAAATTATTGGACAAAATCCAATCCCTTCATGATAAAAACACGTAACTAGAAACTGAAGGAAACTTCCTCAAACCAACAAAGGACCTCTACATAAACCCACAGCTAATAACATATTTAATGATGAAAGCCTGAAAGCTCTCCCACCAAGTAAAGGGAAAAAACAAGGATATCAGTTCTTGCCATTCATTTAACTTGGTCATAGACATTCTAGCCAAAAAAAATAGCCCAGGAAAAGGAACAAAAAGTAAAAGTAAAGATCTCTACTGGCAGATGACGTGATCATATATACAGAAAATTCTAAGGAATCCACAAAGAAACAACCAAAAAATGAAGAGCTAGTATGAATTCAGCAAGGTTGTAGGATATAAGATCAACATAAAAAATCTATTGCATTTCTATACACTAGCAAAGAACAATCAAAAAATTAAAGAATATAATCCCACTTACAGTAACATCAAGAGGAGTAAAACATTTAAGAATAAATTAAACAAAGTACAAAATTTGTACACTGAAAACTACAAAACCCCACCGCAGAACATTTTAAAAGATCTAAATAAATGGAAAGACATCTCATGTTCTAGGCTTAGATGAATGTAATATTTGTAAGATGGTAATACTTCTCAAATTGATCTATAGAGTCAACACAATCCTTGTCAAAATACTAGTGGTCTTTCTTGAAGAACTGCAAGCTGATTCTAAAATTCAGAAAGACTCAGAATAGCCAGAACTATCCTGAAAAACAAGAACAAAGTTGGAAGAATCACACTTTCCAATTTCGAAACTTAAAAACTCACTACAAAACTACAGTAACCAAGACAGTGTGGTACTGGCCTAAGAATATGCAGATCAATGAAACAGGATCGAAAAGTCCAGAAGTAAACCCATACATTTGTGGTCAACTGATTTTAACAAGGGTGGTGCCAAGACAATTCAATGGGGGAGAAAATGGTCATTTCAACAAATGGTACTTGGACATCTGAATATCGATCCACATACAAAAGAATAAATTTGGACCCATACCTCAAACCATATACAAATGTCAACTCAACATGGATCAGAAGCTAAAATAATTGTTAAAAGTCTTGGAAGAAAACATAGGTATAAATCTTACCGATCTTAGATGAAGCAGTAGTTTCTCAGATATGACACCAAAGTATTAGTGACAAAAGAAAAAAAGCAGATAAAATGGACCTAATCAAAATTAAAAAGTTTTATGCTTTAAAGGACAACCATCAAGAACATAGTAATACAACCCAGAATGGGAGAAAATATTTGCAGAGCACATATCTGATAAGGGACTTGTATTAAGAAAATATAAAGAGTTCCTGCAAATCAACAATTAAACTACAAATAATCCAATTTTTTAAATAAAGGATTTTAACAGACATTTCCAAAGGAAGATATACAAAAGGCACATAAAAAGATAGTCAATGGCCGGGCGTGGTAGCTAAAGCCTGTAATCCCAGCACTTTGGGAGGCCGAGGCAGGCGGATCATGAGGTCAGGAGATCAAAACCATCCTGGTTAACACGGTGAAACTCCGTCTCTACTAAAAATACAAAAAAATTAGCTAGGCGTGGTGGCACGCACCTGTAATCTCAGCTACTTAGAAGGCTGAGGCAGGACAATCACTTGAACTCAGGAGGCAGAGGTTGCAGTGAGCCGAGATTGCGCCACTGCACTCCAGCCTAGGCAACAGAGTGAGACTTCATCTCAAAAAAAAAAAAAATTCCTTTTTTCCTCTCTCTTTCTCTCTCGTTCCTTCCTTTTCTTGCTTTCTTCCTTTCTCTCTCTTTCCTTCCTTTTCTTGCTTTCTTCCTTTCTCTCTCTCCCCCTTTCTCTCCTTTATATTTATTTGTTTGAGACAAGGTCTCACTCTGTCACCCTGCTAGTATACAGTAACACAATCACCACTCCCTGCAGCCTCGACCTCCTAGACTCAAGCCTCATCCTCCTGCTTTAGCCTCTCAAGTAGCTGAGACTACAGATGGGTACCACCACACCTAATTTTTTTTTTTGTAGAGATGGGGTCTCCCTATGTTGCCCAGACTGATCTCAATCTCGGCTCACTGCAACCTCTGCCTCCTGGGTTCAAGCAATCATCCTGTCTCAGCCTCCCAAGTAGCTGGGATTACAGGCATGCACCACCACTCCCAGCTAATTTTTTTGTATTTTTAGTAAAGATAAGGTTTCACCATGTTGACCAGACTGGTCTCAAACTCCTGACCTAAGGTGATCCACTGCCTTGGCCTCCCAAAACGCTGGGATTAGAGGCATGAGCCATAGCACCTAATCCACTTCTATATTTTAAAAGCAGAAAATATGAAGTATTGACAAAGGTATAGAAAAACTGTAACCCTTAAACATTGCTGTGGGATTATAAAATGATCCAGCCTCTTTGGAAAACCGTTTGGTAGCTATTCAAAAAGCTAAAAAAAAAGTTACTGTATGATCCAGCAATTCTATTCCTAGATGTATTCTCAAAAGGAATGAAAACATATGTTCACACAAAACTTGTACACAAATGTTCACAAGCAGTATTGTTCATAACGGCCAAAAAGTAAGAAACAATCCAAATGTCTGACTGAATCATAAATAAATAAAATGTGGTATCCACACAATAAAAATGACAAAAGGAATAAAGCATTGATACATGCTACAACATGGATGAACCTTGAAAACATTATGCTAAGTGAAAGAAAACAGACATATAAGGGCCACATGTTGTATTAATCCATTATGAAATGTCCAGAATACACAAATCCATAAAGAAAGCAGATCAGTGATTGCCAGGGGCTGGAAGGAGAGGAGAATGGATAAGGACTGCTAATTTTTTAGGGGTGATAAATATTTTGAAATTAGATAGAAGTGATGGTTGCAGAACTTTGTGACTATAATAAAAATCACTGAATTGTGCACTTAAGGTGTAAATTTTATACTATATGAATTATATCTCAGTTTTTAAGAAGTGAAAAAAAATACATTACAGTCTGTATATATATGTTTTGTTTTTCAGAATTTTTTTTTTATTCTACCTTAAGTTCTGGGGTACATGTGCAGATCATGCAGGATTGTTGCATAGGTACACACATGCCATGGTGGTTTGCTGTCTCTATCCCCCCTGTCACCTACATTGGGCATTTCTCCCAGTGTTATCCCCTCCCCAACCTCCCAACCCCCCCACTGTCCCTCCCCCAAGCCCCTCACCCCCAATATACCCCAGTGTGTGATGTTCCTCTCTCTGTGTCCATGTGTTCTCACCTGTTCAACACTCACCTATGAGTTTCTCGAGACATGCAGCATTTGGTTTTCTGTTTTTGTGTCAGTTTGCTGACAATAATGGTTTCCAGATTTATCCATGTCCCTACAAAGGACACGAACTCATCGTTTTTGATGGCTGCATAGTATTCCATGGTGTATATGTGCCACATTTTCCTTGTCCAGTCTATCGCTGATGGGCATTTGGGTTGGTTCCAGGTCTTTGCTATTGTTTACAGTGCTGCAATGAACATACGTGTGCATGTGTCTTTATAATAGAATGATTTATAATCCTTTGGATATATACCCAGTAATGGGATCGCTGGGTCAAATGGAATTTCTATTTCCAGGTCCTTGAGAAATCGCCACACTGTCTTCCATAATGGTTGAACTAATTTATACTCCCACCAATAGTGTAAAAGTGTTCCTATTTCTCAACATCCTCTCTAGCATCTGTTGTCTCCAGATTTTTTTAATGATCGCCATTCTAACTGGCGTGAGATGGTATCTCAATGTGGTTTTGATTTGCATTCCTCTAATGACCAGTGATGAGCATTTTTTCATGTTTGTTGGCCTCATATATGTCTTCTTTCGAAAAGTGTCTGTTCATATCCTTCACCCACTTTTGAATGGGTTTGTTTGTTTTTTTCTTGTAAATCTGTTTTAGTTCTTTGTAGATTCTGGATATTAGCCCTTTGTCAGATGGGTCGATTGAAAAACTTTTTTTCCATTCTGTTGGTTGCTGGTTCACTCTAATGATGGTTTCTTTTGCTGTACATAAGCTCTGGAGTTTAATTAGATCCCATTTGTCTATTTTGGCTTTTGTTGCCAGTGCTTTTGGTGTTTTAGTCATGAAGTCCTTGACTATGCTTATGTCCTGAATGGTTTTGCCTAGGTTTTCTTCTAGGGTTTTTATGGTGTTAGGTTGTATGTTTAAGTCTTTAATCCATCTGGAGTTAATTTTAGTGTAATGTGTCAGGAAGGGGTCCAGTTTCTGTTTTCTGCACATGGCTAGCCAGTTATCCCAATGCCATTTATTAAACAGAGAATCCTTTCCCCATTGCTTGTTTTTGTGAGGTTTGTCAAGATCAGATGGTTGTAGATGTGTGTGGCGTTGCCTCCAAGGCCTCTGTTCTGTTCCATTGGTCTATATCTCTGTTTTGGTACCAGTACCATGCTGTTTTGATTACTATAGGCTTGTAGCACAGTTTGAAGTCAGGTAGCATGATGCCTCCAGCTTTGCTCTTTTTGCTTAGGATTGTCTTGGCTATGCGGGCTCTCTTTTGGTTCCATGTGAAGTTTAAGGTGGTTTTTTCCAGTTCTGTGAAGAGGGTCATAAGGTAGCTTGATGGGGATAGCATTGAATCTATAAATTACTTTGGGCAATATGGCCATTTTCACAATATTGATTCTTCCTAACCATGAGCATGGAATGTTCTTCCATCTGTTTGTGTCCTCTCTTATTTCCTTGAGCAGTGGTTCGTAGTTCTCCTTGAAGAGGTCCTTTACACCCTTTGTTAGCTGTATTCCTAGGTATTTTATTCTCTTTGTAGTAATTGTGAATGGGAGTTCGCTCTTGATTTGGTTCTTTTAGTGTGTTATTGGTATATAGGAATGCTTGTGATTTCTGTACATTGATTTTGTATCCTGAGACTTTGCTGAAGTTGCTTATCAGTTTCAGAAGATTTTGGGCTGAGACAATGGGGTCTTCTAAATATGCAATCTTGTAGTCTGCAAACAGAGACAATTTGACTTCCTCCTTTCCTAATTGAGTATCATTTATTTCTTTTTCTTGCCTGATTGCTTTGGCTAGAACTTCTAATACTATATTGAATAGGAGTGGTGAGAGAGGGCATCCTCGTCTAGTGCCTGATTTCAAAGGGAATGCGTCCAGTTTTTGCCCATTCAGAATGATATTGGCTGTGAGTTTGTCATAAACAGCTTTTAGTATTGACCTGGTATCCTGCAGCCATGATACATTCATTGAGTTTTAGGAGTTGTGTTTTTTGTGTGAGTTTTTAAAAAATAAATTATTTGGAATTTTCTATGTAGGCAATAACAATGTCTAAGAATAGAGACAATTTCTTTTCTTTCTATAAACCTTTTTATTTCTTGTCTGACTGCACTGGTTTGAACTTCTGGCAGGATATTTTTAATTTTTAATTTGTTTATTATACTTTAAGTTCTGGGATACACGTGAAGAACATGCAGGTTTGTTGCATAGGTATACATGTGCCATGGTAGTTTGCTGTACCCATCAACCCAACATCTACATTAGGTATTTCTCCTAATGCTATCCCCTCCCCTTGTCCCTCATCCCCCAGTAGGCCCCTGTGTGTGATGTTCCTCTCCCCTGTGCCCGTATCTCCTTATTTTTCAACTCCCACTTATGAGTGAGAACATGCGGTGTTTGGTTTTATGTTCCTGTGTTAGTCTGCTGAGAATGATGGTTTCCAGCTTCATCCATGTCTCTGCAAAGGACATGTACTCGTATTCTTTTTTTATGGCTACATACTATTCCATGGTGTATATGTGCCACATTTTCTTTATCCAGTCTATCACTGATGGGCATCTGGGTTGGTTCCAAGTCCCTGTCATTGTGAATAGTGCTGCAATAAACATATGTGTGCATGGGTCTTTATAGAATGATTTCTAGTGCTTTTCTTAAAATTGCATTTTAGGTTTTGGAGTACATGTGAAGAACATGTAAGATTGTTGCATAGGTACATACATGTCCCTACAAAGGACACGAATTCATCGTTTTTTATGGCTGCACAGTATTTCATGGTGTATATGTGCCACATTTTCCCTGTCCAGTCTATATCATCGATGGGCATTTGGGATGGTTCCAAGTCTTTGCTATTGTAAACAGTGCCACAGTGAACATTCATGTGCATGTGTCCCTATTATAGAACAATTTATAATCCTTTGGATATAAACCCAGTAATGGGATTGCTGGGTCAAATGGAATTTCTATTTCTAGGTCCTTGAGGAATCGCTTTTTTTTTTTTTCAAGACAGTGTCTCGCTCTGTCACCCAGGCTGGAGTGCAGTGGTGCAATCGCGGCTCACTGTAACCTCCACCTTCTGGGTTCAATGATTCTCCTGCCTCAGCCTCCTGAGTAGCTGAGATTACAGGTGGGCACCACCATGCCCAGCTAATTTTTGTATTTTTAGTAGAGACGGGGTTTCACCATGTTGGTCAGACTGGTCGCAAACTCCTGACCTTGTGATCAACCCACCTCGGCCTCCCAAAATGCTGGGATTACAGGCATAAGCCACTGCACCCCAGCTTATAGTAGAATGATTTCTAATCCTTTGGGTATATTCCCAGTAATGGGATTGCTGGAGCAAATGGTATTTCTCAGTCTAGATCCTCGAGGAATCACCACACTGTCTTCCACAATGGTTGAACTAATTTACACTCCCACCAACAGTGTAAAAGGGTTCCTTTTTCTTCACATCCTCTCCAGCATCTGTTCTTTCCTGACTTTTTAATGATCGCCATTCTAACTGGCATGAGATGGTATCTCATTTGGTTTTGATTTACATTTCTCTAATGATCAGTGATGAGCTTTTTTTTCAAATGTTTGTTGGCCACATAAATGTCGTCTTTTGAAAAGTGTCTATTCATATTCTTCACCCACCTTTTGATGGGATTGTTTGCTTTTTTCTTGTAAATTTGTTTAAGTTCTTTGTAGATTCTGGATAGTAGCCCTTTGTCAGATGGATACATTGCAATTTTTTCTCCTATTCTGTAGGTTGCCGGTTCATTCTGATGATAGTTTCTAAATATATATGCAACCAATACAGGAGCACCCAGATTCATAAAGCAAGTTCCGAGAGACTTACAAAGAAATTTAGACTCCAACACAGTAATAGTGGGAGACTTTAACACCCCACTGTCAATATTAGACAGATCAATGTCACAGAAAAATAATAATGATATTCAGGACTTGAACTCAGCTCTGGACCAAATGGATCTAATAGGTATCTACAGAACTCTCCAACCCAAATCAACAGAATATACATTCTTTTCAGCACCACACAGCACTTATTCTAAAATTGACCACACAATTGGAAGTAAAACATTCCTCAGCAAATGTAAAAAAACAGAAATCATAACAAACAGTTTCTCAGACTACTACAATCAACTTAGAACTCAGGATTAAGAAACTGACTCAAAACCACACAACTACACAAAAGCTGAACAACCTGCTCATGAGTGACTACTGGGTAAGTAACAAAATTAAGGCAGAAATAAATAAGTTCCTTGAAACCAATGAGAACAAAGACATAACATACCAGAATCTCTGGGACACAACTAAAGCAGTGTTTAGAGGGAAATTTACAGCACTAACTGCCCACAGGAGAAAGCGGGAAAAGATCTAAAATTGACACCCTAATATTACAATTAAAAAGAACTAGAGAAGCAAGAGCAAACAAATTCAAAAGCTCGCAGAAGACAAGAAATGACTAAGATCAGAGCAGAACTGAAGGAGACAGAGACACAAAAAACCCTTCAAAAAAATCAATGAATCCAGGAGCTGGTTTATTGAAAAGATTAACAAAATAGATAGACCGCTATCCAGACTAATAAAGAAGAAAAGACAGAAGAATCAACTAGACACAATAAAAAATGATAAAGAGGATATCACCACGATCCCAAAGAAATATAAACTACCATCAGAGAATACTATAAATACCTCTATGCAAATAAACTAGAAAATCTAGAAGAAATGGATAAATTCCTAGACACATACACCTGCCCAGGACTAAACCAGAAAGAAGTCGAATCCCTAAATAGACCAATAAGAAGTTCTAAAGTTGAGGCAGTAATTAATAGCCTACCAACCAAAATAAGCCTAGGATCTCACAGATTCACAGCTCAATTCTACCAGAGGTACAAAGAGGAGCTGGTACTATTCCATTTAAAACTATTCCAAACAATAGAAAAAGAGGGACTCCTCCCTAACTCATTTTATGAGGCTGGCATCATCCTGATACCAAAACTTGGCAGAGACACAAAACAAAAAAAGAAAATTGCAGGCCAATATTACTGATGAACATCAGTGTGAAAATTCCTCAATAAAATAGCAGGATGTTTAATTAGAAGTGACAGGAATTGAGACTCTTGTCTTTTTCCTGATCTTACAAGAAAAACATTCAGTCTCTCACCATTAGGCATAAACTTAGATGTAGGTTTTTTACACATGCTTTTATAGTTCGTTAAAGTGGCCTTCTAGTCCTAGTTTGCTAAGCATTAAAAAATATATATGAATAGGTATTACATTCTGTCAAATGCTTTTCCTGTATCTACTGAGAAAGTCATCCGGTTTTTCTTCTTTAGTCTGATAATACAGAGTATCACACTGATTTTCAAATATTGAACCAGCCTTGTATTCCTGGAATGAACCCTACCTGGTCATAACATATGATCCTACTGATAGATTTCATTTGCTTATTAGCTTATTTTGTTGAGAATTTGTACATCTACATTAATGAGGGACATTAGCCTGTAGTTTTTCTTCAAATGTTTGTCTGGATTTTCTATTAGAGCGATTTCAGCCTCAGAAACACAGTTGAGTAGTCCTTCCTCTTCTATTTTCTATAAGCAATTGTGTGGAATTGGAATCATTTCTTCTTGTGAGTTTGATATCTTTCAAGGGAATAGTTCCTTTCATCTCAGTTGTCAAATGCATAAATTGTTTATAGTAATACCTTATTCTCCCTTTAATGTCTTTAGGTCAGTAGTGATACCCTGATGAATACTGGTAATTTTAGTCTTCTCCTTTTTATTCTTGGTCAGCCTAACTAGAAATTTATCAATTTGATCCTTTTCAAAGAACTAACTTTAGGTTTGATTTTTCTGTATTGTTTTGTTGTTTACACTAATTTCTGTCTTATTTCCTACCTTGTTTGCTTTTGAGTTTGCTCTTTCATTTCTATTTTCTTAAGTTAGACTCTTAGGGCAGAAATCTGGCTACAGTGTAGCTCAGCTGGGTCCTCTGCACAGTCTCACAAGGCCAAAGTCAAGGTGTTAACACAGCTGAATTCCTTTCTAGAGTCTTTGGGGATGAGTCAGCTTCCAAGTTCATTCAGAAGATTAGCTGAATTCAATTCCTTGTGGTAAAAGGACTGAGGCTTTCATTCCCCTGCTGGCTGTCAAGGAGGAACTGCTCACCTCCTCAAGGCCAACTGCATGCCACATCATGTTACCACCTCCATCTTCAAATCAGAAATGGCACATTGAGTTCTTCTCAAGGTTTGAATCTTTCTGACTTCTGCTCCATGTCTTCTCATTCCAGCTAAAGAAACTTATTTGCTTTTAAGGGCTCACATGATTAGATTGGGCCCATCTAGATAATTCAAGATAGTCTCAATATCTTAAGGTCCATCCATACCTTAATTAAAGCTGCAAAGTCATGTCATGTGTGCTATATTTAACATAAAAAATTCATAGGTTCCAGGAATTAGAGTACAGATATCTTTGGGGCCAGTCTGGATACCATGCAGACTCAGAAATTGAGTCCACTAGAGAATTATTTCTATTTGTATATTTTCAGTTCTAAGTATTCCATTTTTATACAATTTCTATTTCTTTGTTGAGAACTTTCAACATTGTATTTACATTCTTTCACAATTTCAACATCTAGGTCATCTTGGGGCTGACAACTGTTGTCTTTTATAAATTGTTGAGATTTTAGTAATTTTTATGTGCTAATTTTGAGTTATATCCTGAGCAGTTTGAATATTATGTTATAAACTCTGGATCCTCTTAAAATCTTCCAGAAAATTCTGATATTTTTGTTTATTTCAGCAGGCAAGCAATCCAGTTAGGTTCAAGGCACATAATCCAGCCCTCCTTCTGGGGTTCCAGTGTTAGTTCAGTTTTAAAGTCTTTGCAGTGCTATCACATGAAAACATACCACAGGGGCAAATCTGAAACCTGAATGATTGTAGGTCAGTTCTCAAAGCCTCTGATATGCAGGCAGTTCCTGCATGTGCAGACAGAAGTGAGTCAGGGACATCAAATATAACCTTATGAAGATGACCTTGAGCTCCCCTAACACCTGTAACATCCCCTATAATCTCCAACAACCAGGGGTCCCCTTCTCATTATACTGGGGCTAAGAGTCTAGAATATTAGCCTCTGCATACTACCATGCACTTCCCACAACTGGGCCTGCCTCTAGACAAAAAGCATTTTTCCTATTTTTAAATTGGTTGTCATAATATTGTTGCACTGTAAGAGTTCTTAATATATACTTGGTACAATTCTTTTCTCAAGTATATTTTTTTGCATATGTGTATCTGCTTGTGGCCTGCCTTTTAATTTTCTTAATAATATATTTAAAAGAGCAAAATATTTTAATTTTTTAAAGAAGTGTCTTATTTTAGACTAATTTGAGACATAAAAATGTTATAAAATAGTACAGTTTTCTTATATCCCTCATCACACTTCATTATAATAAAACATTTTACATAACCATGTTACAGTCATCAGGAAGAGGAAGAAAATTAACATTAGTAAAATATCATTAGCTAAACTAAAAACCTTATTCAAAATTCACCATTTTTTCTACTAATGTCTCTATTCTGTTCCAAGATCCTATCCAGGATCCCATGCAGCATTTTAACTGTTATTCCCCCTCAGCAACTTCCAGTCTCTATAACACTTCCTTAGACTTTCCTTTCCAAAACCTGGAAACTTTTGAAGAGTACTAACCAGTTATTTCAGAGAATGTCTCCAAATTTGGATTTGTCATGTTTTCTCATGATTAAAGTGAGGTTATGCATTTTGGACAAAAATACCACAAAAATTACATCTGCCCTACTTTGCACATCGTATCAGAAGGTTTAGGGTGTCAGTATCTATTATTACTGATGATGTTTACCTCAATCCCTTGGTTAAACAGTACATGTTTAACTTAACACTACAGTAACACTGTAAAGTTACTATGAAGTTTTTCTTTGTAGTCACTAAGTATGCTAGAGGAGATACTGTGAGACTCTGCAAATCCTATTTCTCTCCTCAAATTTTCACCCACTAATTTTAGCATCTATTGGCAGATTCTGTCTGTAACGTTTACTACTATAATATTTCCATAATGTGATTGTCTTTTTGTTTTGACAGAGTTTTGCTTTGTCACCCAGGCTGGAGTGCAATGGTGCAATCTTGGCTCACTGCAACCTCCGCTTCCCAGGTTCAAGTGATTCTCCTGCCTCAGCCTCCCGAGTAGCTGGGATTATAGGCACCCGCCACCATGCCTGGCTATTTTTTTGTATTTTTAGTAGAGACAGGGTTTCACCATATTGGTCAGGCTGGTCTCAAATTCCTGATCTCAGGTGATGCACCTGCCTCAGCTTCCCAAAGTGCTGGGATTACAGGTGTGAGACACCATGCCTGGCCCATAATGTGATTCTCTTTTCTTTCTCCCTTTTTTCTTCAACATTTATGAACTAGAATTCTACTACAAGGAAGTTATCTTTTCTCTCCTATTTATTTAACCCATCATCTATTTATATCAGCTTGAACTCATGAATATTTTCTTTCAAAAGTTAGCAAACTTTTTCTGTAAAGGGCCAGAGAGTAAATGTTTTATGCTCTGTGGGCCATACAGTTTCTATCACAACTACTCAACTGGGCTGTTACAACACTAATTCAGCCATGGATAATATGTAAACTATGCATTCCCATTGGGAGCAGTATCATCTCCAAAATGGAAAAAATTAGTTCTTAAATGCATAGAGGTTTGACTGCATAAAGCACAGAATAAATTCAACACAGGAACTGATACACAGCACATCTGTGGTACTAAAATTCTGTAGTGGGTACTAAAATTTTCAAATCTCATGTTGAAATGTAATCCTCAATGCTGGAGGTGGTGCCTGGTAGGAGGTGACTGGATCATGGGGGGTAGTTTCTCATAAATGGTTTACACCATCCTCTCAGTGCTGTTTTCATGAGAGTGAGTTCTCATGAGACCTCCCCACCCTGCTTCCTTCTTCTACTCTAGCCATGTGAAGTGCCTTGCTTCTCCGTTGCCTTGTGCCATGATTGGAAGCTTCCTGAGGCCTCCCCAGAAGCAGAAACTGCTATGCTTCCTATATAGCCTGGAGAACTGTGAACCAGCTAAACCTTTTTTCTTTATAAATTACCCAGTCTCAGGTATTTCTTTATAGCAGTGTGAGAATGGACTAATACAGGTGTTTAGGAGAAAGAAAATACCTAAAAGAGCTCTTTAGGGGGCAGTAATAAAAATGCAGTTGTAAAATACTGAGGTAAATAGTCATATCTGCATTCCAGTAAAACCTTATTTACAAAAATAGGTGGCAAGCCAGATTAGCCTATAGTCCATTGTTTGTTGACCCATTTTATTCTAGGGGTTACAATTCAATACCATTATTCTGTATTTTGTAACTCAAATTGTTCCATCATTGGCCTTCAGACAATCTTAAAGTCAGCTTCCATATTCTTTTAATAAGTCATCATCTCTTTTTGAGCACTTACTTACTTGTACCACAAAATATTCCAGTATTTTTTCTGCCCTAGCCCTATAATCAAATACTTCTCTAGGAAGCCCTAGTTCCTCTTATTGAACACTGGTGTTTAGAGAACAAGATCAGGATGCTAGAAGTAATCATTGTTATTGGAAGATTAGCGCTCGCTTCTCGGCTGTCTCAGCAGACAGAGCTAGGAAATTTACTTATGTGTACTAACTCATGCATACATTCTATACAGTCTGTATACATAGATACATTCTGTATCTAAGTATTTAAAAATCATGAATTCCTATCAACACTTCAGATTCTAATCGGAAACCACAGGGTTCATCTAAGACTTCTCCCTTTATTTATAATTTCTTCCTCTAAGAGTGAGAAACTAGGCTTTCATAATCTATGGTCTATTTACTTACTGTAGTATACACAAAGACATTTCAGAACTGGCAGCCCTGTGGAGAACAATTTTACTAACTAGATTATAGCATTATATGCAGTGTTTTTTTGTTTTTTTTTTTTGTCTTTATCCTTACAGTTAAGATAGTGTTTTTCAGTTATTTAGGTTCATTGTTCACTACAAAGTTCAGCAGCAGAGGAGAGGGGAGAGGAGAGAGGAGAGGAGAGCGAGCTTGTGAAATTGCAGCTGAAATTTGTTTCTTTTTCTCTTTTTACTACGGTCACTTTGCAGTTTTGGTATTCTCTGTTTAAGTAATGCTGGGGCTACGGTTTGTACAAAAAGTCTATGGAAGAGATTTTGGGAGGTTACTAACTACATACTTGCCATTGTCTTCAGTTACCCAGAGGTCTGATAAGTTATTTTAATGAGGTTCAATTTATAATTTTACTTTTTATAATTCATGCTTTTTGTGTTCTGTTTTGCTTTTTCTAGAAATTTTACAGTTTTACCTCTCACATTTTCAATTTTACATATAGTGAGGTATATGCTGGGGTTCATTTTTTCCTCATAATAGACATTCAGTTGTTTTCACGTCATTTGTTGACAAGAGATCATTCAGTACAGAGAAAAAATGCTGATGTAGGTTAAGGCGAGAACATTTCTGAAAGAGGGAAAAAGAGTGGGATCTAGTGCACAAGCAGAAGGATTAGTATTGGATAGGAGCTGAATGCATTGCTTTTGGAGAGCTGGGATCTGAAGATTCTCTTCTGATTGGTGCAATTTTCTTAATGAGAATGAAAGCATGAGTGTTGTTCAGGTATTCTTCAGGTCAACGATATCTTACAGTTAAGTTTTATCCACATAATGCCTAGTATATTGCTGAACATATAGTGAAACTCAACATTATGGATTAATTCAGGAGACAAATGACAGATGCAACCATCTGAAGGTATATTCCTATTCTAAAACATTTAACAAGATTATTATTCATCCATATTGTGACACTATCATCTACTACCATCTGAAATATATGGAAAGAACAATTTTTTTAAAGTTCTTCCTATTAAGATTGCTGAGTAATGGAAATTAATTAAGTATAAGCACTGTCATCAAATCCCACAATTACATATTAAATTGCTTTAAGTATTTAATCACTAAATTCATCATAACTATAAGGAAATAACATGTTAAAGTGAGCTATCATCTTCTTCATAGATCTCCCTTCTTTCATGCAAATATATTCATCAATATTCCTTTAAATTTATCTCACACCTCTCAAATGAGCACTGTACACTATTAGACAACTGTATTAAACACTTAGCTGATAAATGTGCATCCCTCTTCAACCTCCAAACTCCCACATGACTACAATTCCCTACTATCAACCTCTGCCTTGCAACAGATAAGCCTGTCTTGTATTTAATGAATAATACAGATGGAATTAAAGAAGATACTTCATTCCCATGAAATTCACTAATCTAAATGCAACTGTACAGGCAGACTCTGACTGCCCTTTGTAAAATGTAAGAAATGTCTATACTCCTTGAATACTCAGCTTGTGTTCTAGGTCCCATTCTCCTTAGTTTCAAGTACTTTACTCCTAGAACTATGCTTTCTGCAATTATTGCCTCCTCATTACTGAGTCATTCCTATTATCATTCAAATACACCTATTAAAAAAGAATTCCCTTGACCCATTACCCATCATCCCATTTCTCTGCTCCTCATTCAAAGCCAATTTTCTCAAAAGAGGTGTCTCATCTTTTTCACTCCCTTTGTCTCAACATACTTCAAGTTGGGTTTCATCTCCTTCACTGAAACAGTTTTTACAAGGTTATATAACATTGCCAAATCTAATGATAAACTATATGTCCTTATCCCCTCCACTCTTCAGTAGTATTTGACATAACTGATCACTCTCTTTTGGAAAGACTTTCCTCTCTAGTCTTTCCGACCCCATAGTTTATCAGCCCTTCCTTTTGGTAGGCACTATCTCCCTGCATCCCACCTCTGAATGTTAAAGTGTATGAGGGCTTTGTCTTGGCTGTCTTCTCTTCCTTTCCCAGGTGACTTCATCCAATCCCACAGCTTTAAATGCATATAGATCGTGATAACTCCCAAACCTATATCTCTAGGTCAGAGCAATGGATACACTCCTCAAATTTAATACATCCTAAAGACAATCTGATTTCCCCTTATCTTCCCAATCTGCTCCTCCTTGCCTTAGTAAATGGTATCACTGTCCACTCAACTGCTCGGACCAAGAAGCTAAATTTCATCCTCACTACTTATCTTTTCCTCATTCATCTCATGGATTCTATTAGCCTGTCCTACTGGCTCTATCATCACCATCATTTCTGCTACAATCTTAATCTGAGCCAGCATTCCTCTTACATCAGAACTATTTCAGTAGCCTTCTGACTACCTACCATTATTCCTCTATTGCTTCCCTTTAGAGCTTTCTCAACATAGCCAGAGTGATCTTTTAAAAATACATAAATCACTGGGCATGGTAGCTCACACCAGTAATCCCAATAATTTGGAAGGCTGAGGCAGGTGGATAACAAGGTCACGAGATCAAGACCATCCTGGCCAACATGGTGAAACCTCATCTCTACTAAAAATACAAAAATTAGCCAGGCATGGTAGGCGTGGCTGTAATCCCAGCTACTCGGGAGGCTGAGGCAGGGGAATTGTTTGAACCAGAGAGTCGGAGGTTGTAGTGAGCCGAGATCGCACCACTGCACTCCAGCCTGGCAACAGAGCGAGATTTGTCTCAAAAAAAAAAAAAAAAACAACAACAACAAAAAAACCCATAAATCTGATCTCATCATTTACCTTAGTAAAACCCAATAGCTTCCTACTGAATTAGAATGGAATGTGATTTCTGTAAGATGGCACTTTCAAGCCTTTGAAAGATATGCCCTCTGCTGGGCATGGTGGCTCATGCCTGTAACAGCACTTTGGGAGGCCAAGGTGGGTGGATCACGAGGTCAGGAGTTTGAGACCAACCTGGCCCACATGGTGAAACCCCGTCTCTACTAAAGATACAAAAAATTAGCCGGGCATGGTGGGTGTGCCTGTAATCCCACCTACTCGGGAGGCTGGGGCAGGAGAATCGCTTGAACCTGGGAGGTGGAGGTTGCAGTGAGCTGAGATTATGCCATTGCACTCCAGCTTGGGCGACAGAGCAAGAGTCTGTCTCAAAAAAAAAAAGATACGCTCTCACCTACTTCTCAAACCTTGACTTCTACTATTTTTCCTCTTGTTCACTAAATTCCAGCCACATTGGCCTTTCCATCCCTTAAAATGGTCAAGCTCGCTATGCTATCAAAGTCTTTGTCTAGAATGATTGCCCAAATCTTTGCTGCATTCATATCATTCATGCTTTGGGGCAAATGTAACTTGCTCAGAGAAGCTTTCCCTAACTACACCAAGTCATCCCAACATATTCTGTTCCTTACTGTAATTATTTCATGTTTCCCCTCATGCTTACTCCTTCAGAGGTATCTGCATGCCAGTGTTAAAAGGGAACACTGTGTTTCACTTGATCTTTTAACAATCCAAACTGCCTTTAAATTCAGCCAAATTCATTGCAGCTACTCCATGAGTCTGCTGAAATCATCACCTGAGGCACTGGGTCACAGTACACCTCACTTGATATCATCCACGATGCACATAATTATGACCTTCCAGATACCCTGTAGTGAACATTTTTCTGGACTGATGATGCAGGATATCTGTCTTTTAGTGTTTTCAGCTCATGATGATACTGAGCAGATCCACCAATAAAAAACAAAAACTTTGCTTGGTAATAAATCTCCGAACAGGAAATATCCAGCATGTGAGGGCTTTAGGCAAGAAGCCCAAAATATTTAAGGGGGGTCCCAGTACTTACCCACGTTGTTATATATAGAATGCATTATAGTAAATTAATGGATTTGGCTAGGTCCTGAGATTTTTTTCAGGTTGACTCCTAGCCCAGCAGCTGAACATGGATTACTATTAAATCCAGAGCAGTGGTTTTCAACCCTGCCTGCATATTACAATCATTTGGGAAGCTTAAAAATTAAAAATGGAAGCAAACAACAAATGATACCTGGACCCCATTCTAAACAAATTAAATCAAAATTTATTTGGGTAAGTCTTGGCCATTGATGGTTTTATTTTGTTTTCTTTAACTTTCTATTAAGCAACCAGGGTTGAGAATCAGGAATCTGGAGCAGTGTTCTCAAACTTTAGACTATATTAACATCACCTGGAGATTATAAAAACTGATTATTGGGACCGGGCATGGTGGCTCACGCCTGTAATCCTAGCACTTTGGGGGCTGAGGCGGGTGGATCACCAGAGGTCAGGAGTTCAAGACCAGCCTGGCCAACATGGCGAAGTCCTGTCTCCACTAAAAATACAAAAATTAGCCAGGCGTGGTGGCAGGCACCTGTAGTCCCAACTACTCAGGAGGCTGAGGCAAGAGAATCACTTGAACCCAGGAGGCAGAGGTTGCAGTGAGCAGAGATGGTGCCACTGCACTCCAGCCTGGGTGACAAGAGCAAAACTCAAGAAAGAAAGAAAGAACAGAACAGAACAGAACAGAACAGAATGAACTCAACTGATTATTGGGCTCCATAACTAAAATTTCTAATTTGGTAGGTCTGGAGTGAGCCCAGAGAATTCTTATTTTTTTAATAACTTTCCAGGTGATGCTAATATTGCAAGTCTGAAGGCCACACTTTTCAGAAGCAAGACTCTAGGGCTGCCAACTACGTGTCATTTTTAAAATAACCAAGCAAAGTAAAGACTGCTGGAACAAAACTTTTTTAAAAAAATGTTATGAGTATATATTATGCACTGGAATAAATCTTGAAAGAGGCTAGTTTTGTGTACCAATAATGACATGACTCATTTTGTCATCTTCTTCCTGCTCTCCCCTTTTCCCCTGGGCATACACAGTCTTTTGGGGAGTCTTATGATTACAATATAATTATGGCAAAACAGAGCTAACGCTTTCACTAAGGTGAAGCAGTCCTCATCTTATCTGACACAGTTGATTACTCCTTTCTCCCTGAAATACTCTCTTCACTTGACTTCCACGATCCTACACTCTTGGTTTTCCTCATGTTTCTCTGGCCATATTTTTGTCAGTTCTTCATTTCCCCTACATTAAAATGTTGGAGTGCCACAAGAATCCATTTTTTAGATCCTTTATCTAAACTACTTCAGTGGTCTCATCCAGGTTCATGGCTTTAAATACTGTCTATATGCTGTTAACATTCAAATTTATACCAGCCCAGATTGTTCCCTGAATTATAGACATGTACGTTCAACTGCCTAATTAAAAATCCCACTTGGTTTTCTATTAGATAATCTCAAACAGAATACTTCTAAACAGAGTTTCTTAAAGTCATGAGGCCCCTGTTTCAGGCCCTAGGTCCCAGATGAGACATTTCTATTCCCTGGTACAGAAGGGAACCCACTGCCTTGAAGGGAAGGATTTAGTCCTGGCAGCATTAACCACCTGCTAACTGAAGAGCCCTTGGGCCCTGAATAACCAGGAGCAATACCCGGGTACTATGTCAAGGGCCTTGAGTGAGCCTCTGAGGCTTGTTGGCTTCAGGTAGGATACAGCACATTACCAGCTGTGGTGGCCATGGGTGAAACTCCTTTTGCTTGAGAAAAGCAGAGAGAAAAGTGAAGAAAACTTGTCTTGTACCTTAGGTACCAGCATGGCCATAGAAGTGAGTAGATCACCAAGTGGTCTCTTGAGGTCCCCAAATTTCATGACCTGACTCTTGGATGGCATTTCTGGACCTGCCCTGGGCCAGAAGGGAGTCCACTGCCCTGAAAAGTGAATCCCAGACCAGGCAGCATTCACCACAAGCTGACTTATGAGGCCTTGGGCCTTAAGGGAACACTGGCAGTAGTCTGGCAGTACTCTTCATGGCCTGTGGTGGCAGACAGTGGCTGTAGGGTGAGGCTCCTCTGTCTTTGGAGAGAAGAGTGGAAAGGGCTGTATCTTGTGGTTTGAGTGCCAGCTCAGCCACAGTACAACAGAACACCAGAGAGACTTTTAAGGTTTTTGACTCTAGTCCCTGACTCATGGATGGTACCTTTAAACCCACCCAAGTCTAGGAGAACTCACAGTCCTGAAGGGAAGGACACAGGCCTGGCTGGTTTTGCCACCTGCTGACTGTAGAACCCCAAGGCCTTGAGCAAACATAGGCAGTAATCAGGGACTGAATACAGCAAGCCTTGGGCAAGACACAGTGCTGTACTGTCTTCAGGTCTGACTGAGTGCCATCATAGTGGAGGTGGCCACAGGGGTGATTATGTCATTCTACCCCCAGCTTTAGATGGCTCAGAACACAGTGAGGGAGAGAGACTCCATTTGTTTGGGAGAAAGAAAGAGAAATGAGTAAGAGTGTGCTTGGTAATCCAGAGAATTCTCCTGGATCTTGCCCAAGACCGTCAAGGTTTCACCTCTATGAGTCTGCAAGAACTACAGCACTACCGGGTTTGGGGTACCCCTAAAGCAGATACAGCTTAGTTCATAACACCCAAGTTCTTTCAAATATCTTATAAAGCCTTCACAAGAAGGACAGGTACAAACAAGCCCAGACAGTGAAGACAACAATAAATATCTAACTCTTTAATGCCCAGACACCAAAGAACATCTACCAGCATCAACACTAGCCAAGAAAACATGACCACACCAAAGAACTAAATAAGCTACCGGGGGACCAATCCTGGAGAAACAGAGATATGTGACCTTTCAGACAGAGACTTCGAAATATAGCTGTGTTGAAGAAACTCAAAGAAATTGAAGATAACACAGAGAAGGAAATCAGAATTCTGTCAGATAAATTTAACAGAAACTGAAATAATTTACAAGAACCAAGCAGAAATCCTGGAGCTGAAAAAATACAACTGGCATACTGAATAATTCATCCAAGTCTTTTAATATCAGAATTGATCAAGCAGAAGAAAGACTTAGTGGGGCTTGAAGACAGGTTATTTTAGTCAGAGAAGACAAAACAAAAAATAAAAAAACAATGAAGTGGGTCGGGCATGGTGGCTCACACCTGTAATCTCAGCACTTGGGAGGTTGAGGCAGGTGAACTGCTTGAGCCCAGTAGTTCAAGACCAGCATGACAACATGGCAAAACCCCATCTCCAATGAAGCACCCCTACAGAATCTAGAAAACAGTCTCAAAAGGGCAAATATAAGAGTTACTGGCCTTAAAGAGGAAGTAGAGAAAGAGATAGGAGTAGAAAGTTTATTCAGAATAACAACAGAGAAAGATATCCCCAAACCTAGAGAAAGATATCAATATCCAAGTACAAGAAGGATAAGAACACCACGCAGATTTTGCCCAAAGAAGACTAGCTTAAGGCATTTAATAGTTGAACTCCCAAAGATCAAGGACAAAGAAAAGGTCCTAAAAGAAGCAAGAGAAAAGAAACAACACACAATGGAGCTCCAATACATCTGGCAGCAGACTTTTCAGTGAAAACCTTACAGGGCTGGAGAGAGTGGCATAACATATTTAAAGTTCTGAAGTAAAAAAAATTTACCCCTACTTTAGCATATCTGGTGAAATTATCCTTCAACATGAAGGAGAAACAAAGACTTTCCCAGACAAACAAAAGCTGAGGGTTTTCATCAACACCAGACCTCCATATAAGAAATGCTAAAGGGAGTACTTCAATCAGAAAGAAAAGGACATTAGTGAGTGATAAAGTAATTATAAGTGAGTTTTGAAGATACAAAACTCACTGGTAATAGTAAGTACACAGAAAAACACAGAATAACACTGCAACTGTGGTGTGTAAACTACTCTTATACTAAGTAGAAAGACCAAATGAACCAATAAAAATAACTACAATACCTTTTTAAGACATAGGCAATATAATAAGCTATAAAGAGAAATAACAAAAAGTTAAAAAGTAGGAGGATGGGCTGGGCACAGTGGCTCTTGACTGTAATCCTGGCACTTTGGGAGCTGAGGCAGGCAGATTGCTTTAGCCCAGGAGTTAAAGACCAGCCTGGGCAACATGCAAAATTCGTCTCTACAAAAAATACAAAAATTAGCTGGACATGGTGGCACACATCTGTAGTCCCAACTACTAAGGAGGCTGAGGTGGTAGGATCACCTGAGCCTGGGAAGTCAAGGCTGCAGTGAGTCAAGACTGTGCCACTGTACTCCTGCCTGGGCAAAAGAGTAAGATCCTGTCTCAACAAATAAAACAAATTTTATAAAATGAGGAGATAAAGTATGGAGTTTTAATTAGTTTTCTTTTTGTTTATATGAACAGTGTTAAGTTGTTATCGGCTTAAAATAACAGATTATAAAATAGTATTTGCAAGTCTCATGGTAATCTCAAACCAAAAGACAAAAAATAAAAAGCAGTAAACTAAATCATATCACCAGAGAACATCACCTTGACTAAAAAAAGACCTGAAGGAAAGAAGAAATAAACGACCATGAAACAACAAGAAAAATAACAAAATAGCAAAAGTTCTTACTTATCAATAACAATAAAGATTTGTTTAATATTGCATGGATTCCTGCAAATTTGGTGCTCTCTTCAGTTATACGAGAGTTGAAAACTTCAATTTTGAGTGTATGACTTTTCTCAGAAGCCATGTGGTTTACCCTGTTAGGTATATATTTACACTGACACTTCTGATATTTTCTGTTTCTGGACATAGAACTGTGGAAGGTTAAGAAGTGGTAAGTTAAATATTTTAGGGATCAATAATGCAGTTTATCAAAGATATTTGGGTTTTCTCCCTTTTAAACATATAATAGGATTTCATTTTGGGGTTTGTGTTTGGTTAGGACAATGTTACTAGTTTTGGGGGTTTCTTTCAAATGAGTTAGGAGCCTATGTGATGAAGGTTACTTCCAAGCTAAAGCATTTAGATTGCAGATTATATATGTGAGAATTTTTAGAGCTCTCTTTTCTTCTGGCACAAGCAACCATCAATATTCAAGGTGATCACTGCTCCATTAGTCTTTGTTCAAGAGTTAACCACAAAGAACAGAACCCTTAGGGAAACTTATTAATAACAGGTATGAAAAATGTACCTTCATTATTAAGCGATTCAGATTTGGGAGATATTTGTTACCATACCAAAACTTAGTCTATCTTGACTGATTAAAGCCTTGTTCTAAGATCTTTTTCCTGAAGCCATAAAGAAAAAGTATGAGTATCATATCGGAAGTTTAAATACAGCACAGAAATATAGATTTACTCAAGAGAAAGAGAACTGAGGCTGATCCTGCCTTCTACCACTGATAAGTTATATGACCTGTGGCTAATTACCTAATGTCCAATAGTGTCATCAGTTTATATAAGAAAGGCTAAAGGGGGGATAATGGCACGTCTTTCCTTTTATTTACCTCATTCTCAAGAAAATAAGTTGGTTCTCTGTCATCTTCAGAAGGTGACCAATTTACCTTGAATTTGAATTGACTGCAATTCTTACCCTAATTAAAAAGCACAAATTGTCCCATGTAGGAGTCACTTCAGATTGGCTCCTTGGAACTTTGTGTATCACCCTACTAGTTTTTTTAAATGTCCTATGCTCTCTGATGTCAAGAATCAGTTGTTTCTCCGTGAATCCTTAGTTTTTCTCTTGAGAAATGAATTTTAAGACCAGAGTCTGGACTTGCTATCTATACTGGCTTTGTCACATTTTTGTAAACTTTCAGTGGCTAGAACTAGGTAAAAAAAAAAAAAAATGCATATATGGTACATCGTGAGTTCATATGGACATTTCCAATTCAAATTCAGAACTACAAAATTTGTACTTCTATGTTGCTGTGGGAAATAATTCTCCATGGATCTCTCATGTTTACGAATTTTTTTTTTTTTTGAGATGGAGTCTTGCTCTGTTGCCTAGGATGGAATGCGGTGTTGCGATCTCGGCTCACTGGAACTTCTACCTCCCAGGTTCAAGTGATTCTCCTGCCTCAGCCTTTCGAGTAACTGGGATTACAGGCACACGCCACCACACCTGGCTAATTTTTGTATTTTTAGTACAGATGGAGTTTCACCATTTTGGCCAGGCTGGTCTTAAACTCTTGACCTCTAGTGATCCACCTGCCTCAGCCTCCCAAAGTGCTGGGATTACATGCATGAGTCACCACACCCAGTCCAGGTATTGACTGTCTTTGTTCTAGACTATTTTTTGAGGGATATCTGTATAGCAAACAGACTTGAAAAATAAAGATAATATCCCCGATTGGACAAAGGGTATATTTGTTTACTGTTCAGTATAATAAATGTATCTCTTTCCAGGGCAAATGACACTATATCTGTCCGGGTTCTGCAGAGAAACAGAACAGAGTATATATAAAGGGATTTATTTCAAGGAATTGGCTCACATGATTGTGGGGGACTCACAGGTCTAAAATCCATAGGGCAGGGCAGCAATACACTAGAAACTCAGGCAGGAGTTGATGCTGCAATCTTGAAGCAGAATTTCTCCTCCAGTTTTCATCTTAAGTTCTTCCACTGATTGAGTGGGCCCCTCCCCTCCTTTTTTTGAGACGGAGTCTCACTCTGTCACCAGGCTTGGAGTGCAGTGGCGCGATCTCAGCTCACTCCAACCTCTGCCTCCCAGGTTCAGGCGAATCTCCTGCCTCAGCCACCCAAGTAGCTGGGACTACAGGCACATACCACCATGCTCAGCTAATTTTGTATTTTTGTAGAGACAGGGTTTCACCATGTTGGTCAGATGGTCTCAATCTCTTGACTTCATGATCCACCCATCTTGGCCTCCCAAAATGCTGGGATTACAGGTGTGAGCCATCACGCCTGGCTGAGTGGGGCCCCTTATAAAGAATAATCTCCTTTTCTGAAGGCCAACTGATAACAGATGTTAATCACATCTATAAAATACCTTCACAGCTCAATTAATGTTCAATTAAATCATCTGGCACTATACAACCTACTCAAGATGATACAGAAAACTAACCATCACAAGCAGGTTTGTTTGCAGCCTATTATAAAAGATTCAGTTTCCCTAAGCTCCAGGGTAGTTGGCTGTGATGCAAACTCACAATTTAGGCTCTTCTATATCACCCTTGTGGGCTTAGGGGGGCAAAGATGCTGGAAAAAAAACATAATGCTCATGCTGTTTGCTGTGCATATATAGAGTGATAAATCCTTTTGTTTCTGACCCCAGAAACTGGTGTGTTCTGTCAGTATCCATGAAATCGTGGTAGGCTCCTAGTAACTTTCCAGTAGGGTAAAATTACAGAACTTTCACAGTTCCTGACAGTTATATCTTATTTTTTTCTTCCATCCTGAGAATTTTGGTTCTTAACATAATAGATTAATAAATTAGAATGTCCCAAAATTACTGGTTTGCTGTATCTCACCTCACATACACCACAGACTCAGAATAACAATACCAATGATACTGCCACTAATTATAATTACTAAAAATAGATTTCTTTTGCACATCCTTATCCCCCTTTTTGCACTTCTTATTGATATGGTTTGGCTGTGTCCCCCACCAAATCTCATCTTGAGTTGTAGTTCCCATAATCCCCAGTCATGGGAGGGACCTACTTGAGGTAATTTAATCATGGTGGCAATTAGTCTCATGCCATTCTCATGATACTGAGTTGCCATGAGATCTGATGGTTTTATAAGGCGCTGTTCCCCCTCTTCACTCTGCACTTCTTCTTGCTGCCACCATGTGAAGAAGGATATGTTTGCTTCCCCCTTCTGCCATGATTGTAAGTTTCCTGAGGCTTCCCAGCCCTGCAGAACTGTGAGTCATTTAAACCTCTTTCCTTTATAAATTACCCAGTCTTAGGTATGTACTTATTAGCAATGTGGGAATCAACTAATTCAGTAAATTGGTACTGGGGTGCTGCTGTAAAGATAACCAAAAATGTGGAAGCGACTTTGTAACTGGGTAACAGGCAGAGGCTAGAACAGTTTGGAGGGCTCAGAAGAAGATAGGAAAATGTGGGAAAGTATGGAACTTCCAAAAGACTTGGAGGCCCAGAAGACAGGAAGATGTGGGACCGTATGGAAGTCCCTAGAGATTTGCTGAATGGCTTTGACTAAAACGCCGATAGTAATATGGACAATAAGGTCCAAGCTGAGGTGCTCTCAGATGGAGAGGAGGAACATTTTGGGAAATGGAGTAAAGATCAATCTTACCATGCAGAAAGATTGGCAGCATTTTGCCCCTTCCCTAGAGATCTGTGGAACTTTGAACGTGAGAGAGAGAATTTAGGTTATCTGGTGGAAGAAATTTCTAAGCGATAAAGCATTCAAGAGGAAGCAAAGCATAAAAGTTTGGAAAATTTGCAGCCTGATGATGCAGTAGAAAACAAAAACCCATTTTCTAGGGAGAAAGTTGAGCCTGCTGCATAAATTTACATAAGAACAAGGAGCCAAATGCTAACCGGGGAAAATGTCTCCAGGGTATGTCAGAGATCTTTGTGGCAGCCCCTCCCATTACAGGCCCAGAGGCCAAAAAGAAAAACTGGTTCCCTGGGCCAGGTCCAGGACCCCTCTGCTGTGTACAGCCTAGGGATTTGGTGCCCTGTGTCCCAGCCACTCCAGCTGTGGCTAAAAGAGGCCAAGGTACAGCTCAGGCCATGGCTTTGGAGGGTGCAAACCCCAAACCCTGGCAGCTTCCACATGGTGTTGGTCCTGCAAATGTGCAGAAGACAAGCATTGAGGTTTGGGAACCTCTGCCTAGATTTCAGAGAATGTATGAAAACACCTGGATGGGGCATGGTGGCTCATGCCTGTAATCCCAGCACTTTGAGGGGCCAAGGCAGGTGGATCATCTGAGGTCAGGAGTTCGAGACCAGTCTGGCCAACATGGTGAAATCTCATCTCTACTAAAAATACAAAACTAGGGATTCCATGTTTGGATCACCTTCCACTAACACTCCCTTCGTGGAAGCCATCTTTCTCTCTCCTGGATTTCCCCTCTGAGGTCCCCTTCCACACTCTCTCGTGGAAGCCTGTCTTCCCCTCCTCAACTCCATCTCCCTCTATTCCTTTCCACTTAGTGTGGAAGCTGCTTCCC
Organism: Ateles fusciceps; assembly: GCA_036589455.1. Classification (NCBI taxonomy): domain Eukaryota; kingdom Metazoa; phylum Chordata; class Mammalia; order Primates; family Atelidae; genus Ateles; species Ateles fusciceps. The sequence goes on along the minus strand of JAZHEH010002908.1, from coordinate 5,627,376 downwards.
TCTCCTGGATTCCATCTTTCTGAATTCTCTCCCTCAGTGTGAGAGTTAGCTGTTTCTTTCTCCCTCCTCCTCCTGTTTCTCTGTCTCTAAATAAATCACTTTCTACAAACACTTTTGAGTCCAGTATTTACTGCGCACTGCGCCATGGTCCCCTCTCTCATTCTTGAGAGGGCAGGAGACCAAGAACCTGGAGAAACATCCTCTCAGGGAAGCTGAGGGCACCCTGAACCCCAATATTACATTTTGGTAAGCCAGCCAAGAGAGGGGTACACCAAAAGAGGGGTACAATCAGGAAAGGAGTATAGCCGGAGAGAAGACTTCAAAATCAGCCATAAAGTTACAAATAATCCTGTTGCTGGAACCCTGGATGTCCTTGGCTCATGGGCTCTATCATGGACCTCTAAATCAACCTGCACCCCTGAAAGGCTCCCCCTCTGGAGGAAACCTCAACTGCAGGGCCCCTTCTACGCCCCATCAACAGGAAGTAGTTAAAGAGAATTGATTTCCGTAATTCCAACAGAAGTTGGGCTTTCCTGTTCGGGGGAGGGGGTGTAATGAGGGAATGTGTTCTCCTTCTGGGTCCACGAGGTGGTGTAGTTTTAAGGGCAAGAACTTCCCAGCACCATGCCCCGCTCCCATCTTCCTCCATCTGGGATATTTAACAATCTCTGTTTAACAATTTCCTGGGCATGCAAAGAAACTAAGAGTCAGTCACCTCAGCAGAAGTTCTAAGGAATTCCTTTCATTGGCCAGGGGTCTTAGAGAAGGTGGTGGTTCCTCCCAGGTTAAAAGTCCCCTTCTTCCCCATCCCTTCGGACTCCATGTTTGGATCCCCTTCCACGAATGCTCCCTTCGTGGAAGCCATCTTTCTCTCTCCTGGATTTCCCCCTCTTGGGTCCCCTTCCACACTCTCTTGTGGAAGCCTGTCTTCCCCCTCCTAAACTCCATTTCTCTCTATTCTTTTCCACTCAGTGTGGAAGCTGCTTTCCTTCTCCTGGATTCCATCTTTCTGGATATTCTCACTCAGTCTGAGAGTTAGCTGTTTCTTTCTCTTTCCTCCTCCTGTTTCTTTCTGTCTCTAAATAAATCACTTTCTACAACAACAACAACAACAAAATACAAAACTAGCCAGGTGTGGTGACACACACCTGTAGTCCCAGCTACTCAGGAGGCTGAGAAAGGAGAATCACTTGAACCCAAGAGCTGGAGGTTGCAGTGAGCCAAGATCACACCACTGCACTCCAGCCTGGGCAAGACAGGGTGAGACTCCATCTCAAAAAAAGAAAAAAAAAAAAAAGACCAGACCAGACCAGACCAGGATGTCGAGGCAGAGGTGTATTTCAGGCGTGAAGCCCTCATGGAAAACTTTTGTTAGGGCAGTGCATAAAGGAAATGTGGGGTTGGAGCCCGTACACACAAATGTGGGGTTGGACGTCAACACAGCCCTACTGGGGCACTGCCTAGTAGAGCTGTGAGAAGAGGGCCAGTCTGGAGGACGGTGTAAATGTAAAGGGACTAAAATCTCCAATCAAAAGAGTGGTTGAATGGATGGAAAAACAAGATCCATTGATCTGTTGCCTACAAGAAACATACCTCACCTATAAATACACATATAGACTGAAAATAAAGGGATGGAAAAAGATATTCCATGTCAATAGAAACCAAAAAAGAGCAGGAGTAGCTATACTTATACCAGAAAAAATAGATTTCAGGACAAAAAAACTACAAGAGACAGAGAAAGTCACCATATAATGAGAAAGGGGTCAATTCAGCAAGAATATATAACAATTTTAAATATATATATGCACCCAACACTAGAGCACTCAGATATATAAAGCAAGTATTATTAGAGCTAAAGAGAGAGACAGGCCCCAGTATGATGATAGCTGGAGATTTCAACAACCCAGTTTCAGCACTGGACAGATCTTCCAGACAGAACATCAACAAAGAAACATCTGACTTAATGTACATGATAGACCAAATGGCTCTAATAGATATTTGCAGAATATTTCATCCAAGATCTGTGGCTACAGCCAATTCTGTGGCTACAGAATTCACATTGTTTTCCTCAGCACATGAATTATTCTCAAGGATAAACTGTTGTCATAACACAAGTCTTAAAATGTTGAAAAAAACTGAAACAATATCAAGCATCTTCTGTGACCACAATGGAATAAAACTAGAAATAAAAAAAGGAATTTTTGAAACTATACAAATACGTGGAAATTAAACAATATGCTCCTGAATCACCAGTGGGTCCATGAAGAAATTAAAAAGGAAACTGAAAAATTTCTTGAAACAAATGCAAGTCAAAACACAACATATCAAAACCTATGGGATACTGCAAAAGCAGTACTCAAAGGAAAGTTTATAGTTATAAGTGCCTACATCAAAAAAGAGGAAAAACTTCAAATAATCAATCTAATGGTGCATCTTTAGAAAAGCAAGAGCAAACTGAACCCAAAATTTGTAGAAAGATATAAGATCTGGGCAGAAATAAATGAAATTGAAATTTTAAAAAACCAACACAAAATTTCAATGAAACAAAAAGTTGATTTAAAAAAAAAAAAAGTTAAAGCTGACAAACCTTTAGCCAAATTAAGAAAAAGAAGATACAAATAAATAAAATTGGAAATGAAAAAGGAGACATTACAACTGATACTGCAGAAATTCAAAGGATCATTAGTGGCTACTATGACCAACTCTATGCCAATAAATTTGAAAATTCCTAGACACATATAATCTACCAAGATTGAATCAGAAAAGAAATCCAAAACCTGAACAGACCAATAACAAATAACAAAATCAAAGCCATAATAAAAATTCCATATCAAAACTACAATGAGATATCATCTCACCCCAGTTAAAATGACTTATATCCAAAAGACAGGCAATAACAAACACTGGCAAGGATGTGTAGAATGTAAATTTGGACCACCACTATGGAGAGCAGTTTGGAGGCTCCTCAAAAAACTAAAAATAGTGCTACCATATGATCCAGCAATCCCACTGTAGGGCATATACCCAAAACAAAGGAAATCAGGATATCAAGGAGATATCTGCATGCCAATGTTTACTGCAGCACTGTTCACAATAGCTAAGATTTGGAAGCAACCTAAGAGTCTATCAATAGATGACTGGATAAAGAAAATGTGGTATATATACACAATGGAGTACTAGTCAGCCGTAAAAAAAAAAAAATGAGATCCTGTCATTTGCAATATCATGGATGGAAGTGGAGATTGTTAAGTGAAATCAGCCAGGCACAGAAAGACAAACATTGCATGTTCCCACTTATTTGTGGGAATCTAAAAATCAAAACCACTGAACTAATGGACATAGAGAGTAGAAGGATGGTTACCAGAGCTGGAAAGGGTAGTGGAGGACTCAGGGGGAAATGGGATGATTAATGAGTACATAAGAATTAGAAAGAAGGAATAAGACCATGTCATAGAACAACAGGGTGACTATAGTCAATAATTGTACCTTTTTAAATAACTAAAAGATTGCAACTGGATTCTTTATAATACAAAGAATAAAGTCTTGAGGGGCCGGATACCCCATTCTCTATGATGTGATTATTTCACATGGCTTGCCTGTACCCCATAGATACACCTCATGTACCCCATAGATACACCCACTATGTACCCACAAAATTAAAAAAAAAATTAGTAAAATAAAACAGAGCTGTTGATCTTTCTGTCCAAAACATAAAACTTGCTCTTACACCAGTTTCCCAATTGAGTAATCAGCAACTCCATTCTTCCAATTGTTCTGACCAAAAATTCTGTGATCATCATTGACCTTTTCTTTCACAATTTATATATGATCCATTAGTAAATCATGCTACCTCTGCCTTAAAAATATGTACAGAATTTGATCCTTTCTCACTACTTTCACTGTTACCACCCTAGTCCAAGCCACCAATACTTCCTGACTGGATTACTGCAAAAGTCTCCTAAGTGGTCTCCCTGCTTCCATCCTGCCCCTCCCTCTTCAGTCTGTTCTGAATATAGGAGCCAGAGTGACTTTGTTAAACCATAAATCAAATTATATCACTATTTTGATTAAATTGTTCCAATAACTTCCATTCTCAAATGGGAAGGCCAAAATCCTCTCAGTAGCCTATAAAGTTCTACAAAATCTGCCCCCCACTACCATTAGCTCATCAGACCTCATTTCTTACTACTTTCTTTCAAGTTTACTCTGCTCCAGCCACACTAACATTCTTACTATTCCTCAAAAATACTGACATTCTGCTTCAGGGAATTTGCATTTGATAGTTCCTTTTGCCTAACATGTCTTTTCCTCAGATATCCACACAGCACATTACCTTACCTCTTAGTCTCTACTTAACTGTCACCTTTAAAGTGAAGTCTTCCTGGCCACCCTATCTAAATATCTACCTAAACTCTTTCCAATGGTTTCTATCTCATTTTCTCACCTTGTTTTCCTTAGCCCTTGTAAACTATACATATATACATGCATATGTAAAATTTTATACACATATATAAAATTTACCTTGTTTATTTGGTATCTCCTCACTCAGTAGATATAAGCTCCATGAGGGTGGGAAATTTTATGTTTGGTTTACTGCCATATCTCTAGTGGTAAGAATAGTCTTTGGCAAATAATGGGTGTTCAGTAAATATTTGCTGGAAGAACAAGTAAACCAAGAAGTAGATACATTTATGTTCTACATGCCACTTAATAAAGTGACTTAAGAAAGTGGGAGTAACCAACTGATATGGTTTGCCTCTGTGCCCCCATCCAAATCTCATCTTGAATTGTACTCCCTTAATTCCCATGTGTTGTGGGAGGGAGCCGGTAGAAGACAATTTGAATCATGGGGGTGGTCTCCCCCATACTGTTTTCATGGTAGTGAATAAGGATCACAAGATCTGATGGTGATACTTTTGCATCTTCTTCATTTTCTCTTGCCGCTGCCATGTAAGAAGTGTCTTTAGCTTTCCAACATGATTCTGAGGCCTCCCCAGCCATGCGGAACTGTAAGTCCAATTAAACCTCTTTTTCTTCCCAGTCTCGGATATGTCTTTATCAGTAGCATGAACACAGACTAATGCACCAACTATGTCAAATGATGATGAAAAATCAAATAAGATGGAAACTGATAACCACTGGATTTGGCAATGCAGAGGTCACTAGTGACCTCGACAAGAACTGCTATGGTGAAATAGAACAAAGTGAACAGTAAATGGGAGAAGAGGAACTGAAGATAGTATAAGCAACTTTTTAAAATATTCTCTCACAACACAAAACCACTGCACACAATGTTACCTCTTCCCACAATGCTATACCTTCTTTCATTTCTTCTGATGACCCTTTCTCCCTGTTGTCCTTAAAGACTTAGCTTAGGTATTACATACTAATTGTGAACTGTTTATATCTCCACGTACATACCATATCACAGGTACATTAGTGCTATTCCTAATTGATTATTTGACTGAGTGTGTCTAAACTCTGAGTATCTTAAGGCAGGGATTCTTGACAAAACAAAAACTCAACAAATATTTCTTGGATGAGAAAACTTAGAAATAAAAGCTCTTAATAGCTTCTAATAATTGATTATTCCACGTTTTCCTTAATGTATATACAAAACATGTTTTATTGTCTGCATATTTGCACATAAGATATTATAAAATAATAAAGGAAAATAATTAAATGTAAATCAAAAAATCTGGCTTATCCCTAAAGAATATATACTCAATACACATCTATGACAATTTCAACTATTATTCTAGTTAATTCCTACCTTTCCTGGAAAACACCTATTAATGTTATATCTTAAATTATGCAGTACTTAAAAAACAAATAACCAATGGCCGGGCATGATGGCTCACGCCTGTAATCCCAGCACTTTGGGAGGCTGAGGTGGGTGGATCACCTGAGGCCAGGAGTTCGAAACCAGCCTGACCAACACGAAGAAACCCTATCTCTACTAAAAATACAAAGTTAGCTGGGCATGGTGGCACATGCCTGTAATCCCAGCTACTTGGGAGGCTGAGGCAGGAGAATCGCTTGAACTCAGGAGGAGGAGGTTACAGTGAGCTGAGATCATGCCATTGCACTCCAGCCCGGGCAACAAGAGTGAAACTCCATCTCAAATAAAAAAAAAAAAAAAAAGAAACACACAAATGTTTTGATATCATGACACATAAAATGAAATCTTACCAAATATAATTGTTACATGGTCTATAACTGTTAACTCCTTCTAATTCTAGTTACTTAAACACAGGCCTTTTTAAAATTTATTTTATTTATTTATTTTTATAGAGACGGGGTTTCACCATCTTGGCCAGGCTGGTCTGGAACTCCTGACCTCATGATCCACCCGCCTTGGTCTCCCAAAGTGCTGGGATTACAAGTGTGAGCCACCATGCCCGGCCTAACACAGGCCATTTTATTAAATATGTTTTCTAATACTTTTTGAAGCACGACTTCTACATATTGCACAGTGCTTAAGAAAATTCTGGTATCAGGTTTGAGGAGAGGGTGTGTGCCCATTTCTCAAACTGCTTGTGTTAAGAATTCTAGAAATGGTGGGGGCAATGTATTTCCCAAACAGAATCATCTGAGGCACTTTTTAAAATATAGATAGATTCCAGGGCTCTAATCCTAGAAGATTCTGACTTTGTGCATTTGAGCAAAAGGATAGAAACTGGTGAAAAGCTCATCAAACTATTTTGAAGATCAGCCAGGTTTGGGAAATCATGAACATATATCTGGAAGCATTAAGTAAACTACAAGTAGATTTTCAGTAATTCCTACAAGAGCTTAAAAAGTTGCCACTCTGAACCCACATAAACACACAAAAAATTTATCTACCATGGAAATGTCATTCTGAATTGCTTTTCCAATTACATTTCTGACTTGCATTGAATAAATTAAATTTCTGTGCCATAAATACTGAACTGTCAAAAACCACTTTTACTAGATTACAATAAGGCTTGATCAGTTTTTTTTCTTAAGAACACCATTTACCACAAATAAAGAAAATAGCTTCTATACCTTTTGTTTTGTCTTTTTTAAAAGCCATACATAGAAGCAACGAACCATTATTTTAACCTGCAGCCATATAGTATGGTATACTTTTCAAAATATTTCAGATGCATTGTCATTTGAGTTCATCATCAACTTGTGAGACACTTCCACTATATTTAAAAAAAAAAAAAAAGTAAGGTCAGGTGTGGTGGCTCACGCCTGTAATCTCAGCACTTTGGGAGACTGAGGCGGGTGGATTACAAGGTCAGGAGTTCAACACCAGCCTAGCCTGGCCAATATGGTGAAACCCCATCTCTACTAAAAACACAAAAATTAGCTGAGCATGGTCGTGTATGCCTGTAGTCCCAGCTACTTGGGAAGCTGAGGCAGGAGAACTGCTTGAACCCAGGAGCCAGAGGTGGCAGTGAGCCGAGATCACGCCACTGCATGCACTCCAGCCTGGCAACAAAGCATGACTCCATCTCAAAAAAAAAAAAAAAAAAAAAAAAGTACTTCAAATTCTACACCTACATAATAAACAATGGGCCCTGATTACTCCCATAAGGAAAGCACAGTCAAATAACAAAATGCCCCAAGTTATATTCCATCAATGGTCTTCACTAGTATAAATGATTTGAAAATGGTCAATATTGTCTATAAGAATAATCTTGCAAAAATTTGCTGATGGGAAGTACCTAGAAAAATTAAGTTGAACAGATATTGTACTCTGGCTGCACATGGTGGCTCACACCTGTAATCCCAACACTTTGGGAGGTTGAAGTGGGACATCACTTGAGTCCAGGAGTCTGGGACCAGCCTTGGCAACATACGGAGACCCCATCTTTACAAAAAAAAAAAAAAAAAAAATTAGCCCAGCATCATGGCCCACACCTGTGGTCTCAGCTACTGAGGCTGAGGTAGGATGATCACTTGAGCCCAAGAGTTAGAAGCTACAGTGATTGCACTATATAGCCTGTGTGACGCAGAGCAAGAGCCTCAGTTTAAAAAAAAAAAAAAAAAAAAAAAAAAAAAGGCTATCCCATTCTTTTAATAACTGGCAAAAGGTTCAAAATATAAACCAAGCTCTAGATGTGCATCTTATGCTAAAACTGATAGTAGCTTATTTTATAACTTAGTCTTAAATCTGTTATAAACACCTAATAACTAGATAATTTTATCAATATAACTTGAGAAAAAGAAAAAAAAGTGACCCAAAAAGTCCTGTATTATTTCTGACATAGAAACTAATTGCTGTATAATTTCTGTGAATATAACTAAAAGATAAATGACTAGAGAAGTATACACAGGTGAATGGCAAAAGGAAGATGGAGAACTACAAGCAACACTGAAAAAATAATGAGCTGTCATGTGGCACCACCACTGACAATCCTAGGTGATAATAAAACGGTCCAAGAACCGGTAAGCAAATGACAGTCTAGTCATGATTCAGTCTTTACCACCAATATTGCACTCACATTTTCAAAACCTAAGGACAATGATCTGCTCATTCTGGAACAGTTCTATCCTCAAACTAAGTAATACTTGACCAATAAGTTTTACATGTTTCAGGCCAAGGTGGAAACAAAACAGATGATGAAAACAGCACTGACTTTTTATTACTAAGGCTAAGGTTACAGCAACATTGTTTTTCAATACGCATCACATTTCTCAACATTACCTCTTCTGCTGTGACATAATTTAAAAATTACTAGAGTTGTTTCTATATTCACAAGTCAAATACTGAATTGAAAAAATATTCAGAGGTTTTAATATTTGCTGAATATATTTCACAAACAAGAATGATCTGACATTACTATTTGAAATAAATGTCCAGAGCCCTTTCACTGATTCCTAATTATATTCTTAGCATCATATTAAATCTGTGCCAAAAATTTCAAGATGCTGTATGATTCAAATTTTACTACCTCATTGTAACTTTTCAGGATACTTATTTTCATTGTTATACATTATTTTAAAGATGTATCATTTGGATAACATCATAAGCATGTATTCAACTATGAGAAATTTGAGTATGTTTGTTGTTTTGTATGAGTTGTGCAACTATACCAAAAGAAAGTCAAAGCATTACCTTCCTTACAGTTTACTGAAACACAATTATGAAATTTAAGCAGTGTGACATATAATACAGCTTCTAATTACTGCTAGAAGAACAAGATGTAATTTACCTCACCAAATAAATCATATCTAGTTTCAGAAGACCTTAGTACTATACTGTTCTCATAACCCCCAAGGAGTAAAAACAATACAAGTGTACCATGAGAAGACCTCAAAATCCTTCACACTTATTCCACCAGCTGAATTCAACCTAACAGACTAAATTATCCGGAGCAGGGCTTCAGTTAAGGCTGCTTCAACTAGGTAAAGCTACTATGCCTGGTACTTTGGGAGACCTAACATATGAAAAAGAAGAGGGACTTGAAAGGATTAGGGAAAAAGACAAGACACAGGGGTAAACTCTACTTTCGGGATAAAGAACAAGAAGATAAATAATTACTATGGGTTTAGTTTAGTTTCTCTACCAGCAATTTGGGCTATGATAATAGGTCTGTGACACTAATCATCACTACTCAGAGTCCCAGCTTGAGAAAAATGAAATGACTTATCAGTTACCTTTTCAAAGTAATGTATTAAATACAATCTGAAAAAGCACTCTGGTGTCCAAAAAAAAAAACAAGTGAATACACAGCACCACCTCATTCCTTATTCTGCAATCTCAATTTTGGCTTTTCTCATCTTTACTGCATCTTGTCTACCTTTGTTGTCCCAGGCCTACTTTTCCCTCTTACACATTATACATGTACAGAGACACAAAACAGAAAAACAACTTTATTTGTGAAATTTAACTACCAGGGCTTCTTGCCTACAAGACTTCAATCCAAGGTACGGGATTTGAAATGCCCAATTTAAATCCTGGGCAACATACATAAGGGAATAAAATTTTGTAACCAAACCCAAATCATAGACTTTGATAAGACTCCAAGAGCATCATACAAACACATTCTCAGATTGCTTTTAATATATTCTCCTCTGTAAAGGACAAAAATGCTGTCCTTAAGGCAATAACCAGTGGCCTAAAATGATTTCTGAAGCTCCTGACTTCACCACAAAAGTTCTAAGACACTGATTGAAAATTACATTTCAAATATACCGCTCACTAAAGAAATGTAAACAAGCACCGGGACCAACTTTGAGATACTGTCCAAGGAAGACTAAAAATAGCCCCCAATCGCGATTGAATTAAAAAAATACAAAAGTAGCTTATTTAGGAGTATATTAATGAAGAGGAAGAGAAGTGGAAATCAGTGTATTTTTAGCAGCTTCTTCAGATAAGACCTACCTTAAATTGCCTTCAGATGTGCACATTTTAACATCCAATAATTGCCTGGAGGTTGCTGGGGGGAGAGGGGGGGGGCGGGTGTCTGCTGATAATAGCAAACAGTGAAACCTGAACTAATAATTATGGCCAGGAGGTGAGAGCCCTCCAGAACCAGCCCACGGCTTGCAGTGCTTCCATCAGTCCTTTATTAGGTAAAGGACTCCCTCCACCCCAGGTGCTTTAAGACTTCGTTAATAAGAATTTTCTCACAGGAGCTAACGGAATAAAGTGCTACCAAAATAATCTTTTCGCAGTTTTCATAATTTTGATGGAGTGGGAAAGGGGACAAAGCCGTCAAACCGAGTGCCAGGTGGATCCGCAGACCTGATCTTCCCGCACGGACCCGAGAGAGAGTCCCTAGACGAGGTAGAGGGGAAGGCGTTTGCAGCGTGCTAACTGGCGGACTCGGGACAAGAGATAAAGCTGCGGATTCCCCTCGGGGTGATGCTCCATGCAGGAGCGGTCACGGCGTCCAGAGGGACCTGCGGGTGCAAACTCCGGGAGCGGCTCGCAGGGTGACGGCAGCAGCCCCCGCACCCCGGTACCTGATGATGTCGTCGCTGTGGCCCCGGTAAAACTTCTGCCGGTGCTCCCGCGGGCTGTACACCACGCCGACCCCCGCCACGAAGTACACGATCTCCTTGGCCGCAGTGTAGTAGAGGTTGTTGCGGCACTGGTGGCCCCGGTAGCCGTACACCCACTCGAGCCGCAGGTGGCAGCTCGGGGCGCTCCGGGCCGCCATGTCGGGGCGCCCACCCCTCCGCTCCCACTCGGGCCCGCGGCGGCGGCGGGAGGCGGCGGCTGCCCGGCGACGAAAGCCCTCTCGCTGGCGGCCGGGACTTCCCGCCTGCCGCGTCCTCTGAGCAGCACCCGGCAGGTGCATCTCGCTTCGGGGGCCGCCACCGCCGCCTCAGCCCACGGGTGGGAGGAAAACCCTCCCCTCTCGGAACATGCTGAGGGCCGCGAGCGCCGCCGGCTGTCAAGTGGGTGCCCCGAGCCCTTCGCCCGCCTCCGCTCGCCTCGGCTCGCCTCGTCTCCTCAGCCCCTAGCGCCTCGGCCGAGAGCGAGGGTCCGCCTCCAGCTCCTCAGCCGCCGCCCGCGCACGCAGCTCCCCGCCCCGGTCACCTGCGGCGCTCGCGCCCCACGGCGGCCTTGTAGCCACAGCCTGGCGGGCTCGCGCCGCGCACCCCCGAACCGAGCCGAGCCGAGCCGAGCCGAGCGGCGGGCGCGCAGCTTTGCGTGGCCCCGCCCCCTTCCGCGCTCGACCCGCCCCTCCTGGAGCGGAGAAGAGGCTGGAGCGCGCGGGGACAAGGTGCAGCTGCGGAAACGCGCGCCCGCGGGCAGCTGAGCCCTCCCTCTTGGAGCTGCTCAAGCCCAGGCGGACCCTTGGCGACCCTGGGGTCCTGCTGCTGGGCGTCCTCAACCGGGAAGCGCCTGCCGGTTCCGCACGGTCCCTGCACCCAGCCTAGGCCACGTTTATACCTGTGAAAAGCAACAACCGGATACTAACCTCATTCTCTTTTTACGCTTGATACCTTATGTTTTGCTACCTCATAGTGCTCTCGGGCCCAGACACTGGAGTGACGCCGAGCTTCCTAAATGTGCTTTTCAATTATTATTATTTTTGAGAGACGGATCCTCGCTCTGTCACCCAGGCTGGAGTGGAGTTGCGCGATCTGGGCTCACTGCAGCCTCCAACTCCTGGGCTCCAGCGAGCCTCCTGCCTCAGTCTCCCAAGTAGCAAGGAGTACAGTTGTGTGTCACTATGCCTGGATAATGTTTTGGGTTTGTTTTCTTTTTTTTAAGTTTATTTTGTAGAGGCGAGGTCTTGCTGTGTTGCCCAGGCTGGTCTCCAGCTCCTGGCCTTCAGCAATTCTCCTGCCTCAGGCCTCCCAAAGCCTTGGGATTACAGGCCTGAGCCACCGTCCTGGGCCCTAAATGTATATTTTTTTAACTGACCTCAAAGCTGAAAGTAGACTTTAGATTGTAAATTAACATGTGAGATCTGATCTCCAAATAGAAAAAAAAAAGTACTTGGATGTGTATTTTTTTAAATGACTGGGACACCATCAACAATTACTCTTAACTGAATAACTTCAATTGTGATCCTGTAGAAAACTCCTATAATAAAAGTATTGGGAGCAATCAATTCCTGACTATGTCATTTCCCCTCCTACTCAGTTTCCAATTGTCCCCTTTCTCACAGGAATACAAATTAGATTTATCAACACCTGTAAAAATAATTTGAAATCCACAATTTAAAAGGTGTTCAGGATAGCCACAGATTTACAACAAAAAATACTAATTCAGGATACACCAATATGAATCCTTATTGTCTAAAAATTACTGTTTGATTTCCCTAGTAGGAAATACCAAGACAGAAATCTGACAAAAGCTAAAATAAACTACCATCGTTTCAAGAAATATGACTCCAAAGGGGTTTACTCCTGTGTGGTACAGATTTATTGGAATAGATGTTATCCAATGCCTACTTCCTCCGAAGATGCAAATTACTAAATTGAGACAGAGGATTACCTTTTCGGCTTTGATTATGACTTCTAATCTACGTGCAGTTTCCATGCAGGGAATAAAGGTCATCTGAAAGGAATTTACATAAATGTCATGAAAAGTAAACAAAGAGTTTCCATTCTGAGTAGAATCTGAAAAAGAGGAATGCAGGATAGGTTTCTGGCAGCTGCTGCAAAGAAACAAAGAAATCAGGCCTGAGAAGTGGCTCTGAGGCCTATGTAGGGTACCCTGGGCAAAGCCACACACGGTTTCTCTTTGTCACCTGGAGGTCGTTTTTTTGTTTTTTAATAAGAATATGTTCTAATTCACTATTGAGTTCCTTGAAATCCCCTGGTGAGGAAAAGAAAAACTGTGGATTATTCAAATTCAAGCAGTGAATTAGAGAATATTAGATATTTTGTTGCTATACATTTGTGATATATTAATTACTGCTTACATGTAAATTTTATGAGACTAGGAGGTAGAAGAATATACTTTTTTTCTATGTTTCAGATTTTCCAGCACAATATCTTATGGATCCCATGATACATACTTAAGTACTCAGATTAATAAGAGATTTAAATAATTTATTTTCCCATTATCATATTTTCCATCATGATTTTAATGACCCAAGGGTAGAGTGTGAAGCAAAAACATTCTTAATTAAACCGTCTTCAACTGACAACTCAAGACCAAAAGAGACAGCCAAGGCACAAAGGTGGCTGGAAAATGAACCACTCATGAATACTAGAGGAAGAAAAAAAAAACCTGATCAGTCTTACCCTCACAACTTTATATAATCCAGTATTACCAATGTCATATCAGAAAGCTTAGTGAAGCTTTTATTGCTAGATGATATTCCATCATCTGTATCCTGTGAAAGTAATGCAAATAAGGATGTGGGAGAAAGAAACAAAAAATTCTACACATCAACAAATGGACATTTGTTAAGCATTCCAAATGAAAGCTACAATACCCCCTGTATTGGTCCATTCTCATGCTGCTAATAAAGACATACCCGCAACTGGGTAATTTATAAAGAGAAGAGGTTTAATCGACTCCCAGTTCCACATTGCTAAGGAGGGCTCACAATCATGGTGGAAGGCAAAAGAGGAGCAAAGTCATATATGGCAGCAGACAAGAAGAATTTGTGCAGGGGAGCTCCATTTGTAAAACCATTTGCTCTCGTGAGACTTATTCACTACCACAAGAACGATATGGGGGAAACCACCCCCATGACTCAAGTGTCTCCACCTGTTGCCACCCTTGGCAAATGGGAATTACTACAATTCAAGGTGAGATTTGGATGGGACACAGCCAGACTTTATCACCTGCTTTGGTAATCTAGTTCCTGAAACTTGAGTTCCTAGTATGAAATTCGAGATGTTTGAAATATTTCTAAAATTCGGGCAAATAAATCATGTGCTGGCTACTGATTAAGTTTATAAAGAAATCTAAGGCAAAGTGTAGAAAACATGGCCAACATGGCAAAACCCCTGGCCAGCAGATGAATGCCTGGCCAACATGGTGAAACCCCGTCTTTACTAAAAATACAAAAAAGTAGGCAGCGGGTGGTGCGCCTGTAATCCCAGCTACTCAGGAGGCTGAGGCAGCAAAATCGCTTGAACTGGGGAGCTGGAGGTGGCAGTGAGCTGAGATCACGCCTCTGCACTCCAGCCTGGGTGACAGAGCTAGACTCTGTCTCAAAAATAAACAAACAAAAAACATGCAATTACTTCTAGCTAGCTAATTCAGCCAACTTATGAATCATAATGATATTTTAGCAAGTTGTCCATTAAACTATCTCTGTAGTGGCTGGCACGGTGGCTCACACCTGTAATCCCACCACTTTGAGAGGCGAAGGTGGGCAGATCACCTGAGGTACGGAGTTTGAGACCAGCCTGGCCAACATGGTGAAACCCTATCACTACTAAAAATACAAAAATTAGTAGCCTAGCCTGTAATCCTAACTATTCAGGAGGCTGAGACAGGAGAATCACTTGAACCCGGGAGGTGGAATTTGCAGTGAGCCGAGATTGTGCCACTGCATTCCAGCCTGGTCAACAAAGAGCAAAACTCCGTCTCAAAAAAAAAAATATATATATCTGTAGCCTTACCTTTAATCAGCCTATGGTACATACAGAGCCTAGCACAGTGCCTGGCACTGCAATAGCTGTTTCATACATATTTATCAGCCATTAATTAGAATAGAGAGTGTTGTGCAGTCACAATAGGATTCTTCACAGTTTTTACCTTGAACACTTGAAATCTCTGAAAACTTGAACATTTTCTTTCTTTTTTGAGACAGAATCTTTCTCTGTCACCCAGGCTGGAGTACAGTGGTGTGATCACAGCTCACTGCAGCCTTGACCACCCAGCTCAATTGATACTCCTACCTCAGTCTCCCAAGTACATGGGGCTACAGGCATGTGTCACTACACCCAGCTAATTTTTTATTTTTTAGTAGAGATGAGGTCTCACTATGTTGCCCAGTCTGGCCTCAAACTCCTGGGCTTGAGCAATCCTCCTGCCTCAACCTCCCAAAGTGCTGGGATTATAGGCATAAGCCAGCATTAGCTACCATGAACCTTCTTTGATATCCAATACTGTATTAGTCAGGACTTCTTTGGTTGTACATGACAGAAACCCACTCAAATGGCTTAAGATAAAAAAGGGAATTTTAATGCTTCATAAGACTGAAAAGCTCTAGAACTGACATCAATGCACTCGAATCCTAGGGCTCAAGTGATGTCATCAAAAACGAGTCATCAGGCTGGGCGCAGTGGGTCACGCCTGTAATCCCAACACTTTGGGAGGCCAAAGTGGGTGGATCGCTTGAGGTCAGGAGTTCGAGACCAGCCTGCCCAACATGGTAAAACCCCAGCTCTACTAAAAATACAAAAAATTAGCCAGGCATGGTGACACATGCCCGTAGTCCCGGCTACTCGAGAGGCTGAGGCAGGAGAATCACTTGAACCCAGGAGGCGAAGGTTGCAGTGAGCTGACATTGCGCCACTGCATTCCAGCCTGGTAACAGAGTAAGGCTCCAGCTCAAAAAAAAAAAAAAAAAAAAGAAAGAAAGAAAAAGAAAAGACAAAAAAAAAAAGATCATCAGAATTAACTCAGTTCTACTTTGAGTAGACTCCATTGCCAGCCAAGCAAAATAACTGCCAGCCGCTCCAGTTCTATATCCCACCCGCTTAGCAATCCCTGTGGAAAGAGCTTTTCTCAGCAGTTCCCCTGGAAACTGTTAGACTTTAGCCTGATTTACTCTGATTGGCTGACTTATATGCCACCCCTGGATCCATAGAGTAGCACCAGGTGTGCCAAAAACACAGGAACGGGGAGCAGGGGTGAGTGATCCTCCCAAAGAAAATCAAAATTGTATTACTGGAATAAGAAAGAATGGGGTCAGCAGGGCTGCCCAGGGCTGACTTGGATGCTTTAGCATTCCCCAGTCTTCATTTACCAAACCAAATACACCTGTAATTTAAATAATAAAACAGATGTTTGGTAAATAAATGCAACTATAAGACAATACTCCTTCTAACCAGATTTCCACCCAAAGATCCTCCTCAGGGGGAAAAAAAAAAGCCTGAAGCTGTCACCAAATGCCAGGCAGGCAAAACCAGCAGACGTTCCCTACTATTAACTATATTTTCAAATGCCTGTTAGGTTCCACATAAAGCCTTTAAAAACTGGTACCATATATAATTCAAATAAGTCTCTAATCAAATTATCTTCTCCTACACATCTGCACATCTTGCCATCTTCTCTTTCTGTTTTAATATCAGTATTACCCAATTAGGCAGGTTGGAAAGATAGGCAGATAGCCCTTTGGTTCCTAACTGTTCCTCACCTCCAATATTTAGTCCCCAAGTCCTTTGGCTCTGTTTTAGAAATATTAGTAAACCTCATCCCCATCTCTACATCCATCCACACTTTCTCAATCCCCACTGCCACAGTTCAGTTCACGCTGTAATTACCTTTTCCCTAGATTCTGCCACCTGAGTTAAGTGTAAAAAATCATTTATCTGGCCAGGTATGATGGCTCACACCTGTAATCCCAGCACTTTGGAGGCCAAGGTGGGTGGATCACGAGGTCAGGAGATCAAGACCATCCTGGCCAACATGGTGAAACCCCATATCTAGTAAAAATACAAAAAAAATTAGCTGGGTGTGGTGGTGCATGACTGTAATCCCAGCTACTCAAGAGGTTGAGGCACAAGAATCACTTGAACCCAGGAGGTGGAGATTGCAGTGAGCCAAGATCGCGCTACTGCACTCCAGCCTGGCAACAGAGGCAGATTCCATCTCAAAAAAAATAATAATAATAGTAAAAATCATTTATCTGATCATACCAATTCCCCTCTTTTAACAACATTTGCTATAAGCAATTTTGGAATAGGTATCTTGTGCCTTGAAATGTTCTTATCCTATGACCCACAAATTTCTCATCTAGATACCTGTCACAAGGTAATAACAAAAACATGTAAATCAGGATTCATGTTCAAATATTTATCAAAAGGCTGGGCACAGTAGCTCCCACTAGTAATCCCTGCACTGTGGGAGACCAAAGGGGGAGAATTGTTCCAGTTCAGGAACATAGTAAGACCCCATTGCTACAAAAATAAAATAAAAAAACCAATTAACCAGGCATGGTGGCACATGCTTGCAGTGCTAGCTACTCAGGAAGCTGAGGGAGGAGGATTGCTTGAGCCCAGGAGTTCAAGGCTGCAGTGAACCATGATCATGTCACTGTACTCCAGCCTGAGTGACAGAGTGAGACCCTGTCTTTAAAAAAGAAAATTTATCACAGCATATCTTAGGACAATAAAAAATATAGAAACCTAAATGTGTAAACACAGGGAAAACTTTAAGCACATTGAGTCAGTCAATATGATGAAATACTATAAACCATCAAAATTAGGCTTTTTAGTTAAATTTTGGCAACGTTGCAAATTTCCTGTAACAGAATGTAAATGTTTTATAGCAGGATACAAAAATAAAACCATATATATATATATATATATATATATATATATAAGAATGAGCCTGGTTATATAATGCAATGAGGACTAGAACAAAAGAAACCAAATGTGAACAGTTCTGTAATATGATGGGTAATTTTTGAACTATTTTTGCCATGTTTTCTAAGTTTAAAAATATATGTGTAGCTCACGCCTGTAATCCGAATGCTTTAGGAGGCTGAGGCAGATGGGTCACTTGATCCCAAGAGTTCAAGACCAGCCTGGGCAACATAGTGAGACCCTGTCTTTACAAAAAATTTAAAAAGCAGCTGGGAGTAGTGGCACGTGCTTGTAACCCCAGCTACTAGAGAGGTTGAGGCAAGGATAATCCTTTGAGCCTAGGAGTTAAGGCTGCAGTGAGCCAGTTATGCCACTGCACTGCAGCCTGGGTGACAGAGTCTGTCGCCCATTTTCCAAGCCAAGCACTCACTCAGGTATTTTTTCCATACAAAAATACAAACCTAATTCTTTTCCCATGCAGAATTCTGAAAAACAAAATTATCTCATCTTATTTGTGTATATGTGTATTTTGTCATTTGTATATTTGAAATAGAGTCTGTGTGTGTGTGTGTGTGTCTGTGTGTGTGTCTGTGTGTGTGTCTGTCTGTCTCAGAGAGACTCTGTCTCAAAACACACACAAATAAGATGAGATAATTTTGTTTTTCAGAATTCTACATGGGAAAAGAATTATGTTTGTATGTTTGTATGGAAAAAATACCTGAGTGAGTGCTTGATATGGAAAATTAGATCCTAAAGGAAGCGAGTGTAGGCAAAACTGTTCTGCAGAAAGAATGAGGAAGAATTTGTTGCTCCAGGAAAATGAAGGTGGAATGGAATAAGAGAGATGACAAAATTGTAGATCCTGCCATGTAGCTCTCTCCAAAACCTTTCAAATCTTACTTAACATTTCCAAACTCATGAAATGATAGGTGGGTTCTTTTTAAAATGGAACCTAGAGAAATGGGCTTCTCATGTGAATTGATGTAGCAAGAAGCAATGCCACATGGAGAGAATAATAAAGTTGGCGGGGAGTAGGCAGGGAAGTCCTGGATTCTAAACGGTAAACTTGGAGTTCAAGCCACATTAAACTCTCCAAGCAGTAGTGAAGTCCAAATTGATATCTCAGTTACACACACCCATTGCTTTTATGGTTAAGGAAAAGTAACAAAAGTAATTTTAAACTAACATTGAGTAGCATCTAGTTGCTGTATAAAGTACAAACTCCTCATTGTGACACACAAAGCCTCCAATCTCTTTTAACAGACTCACCTCCCGCCAGTTCTTCCCTGCTCCAATTAGCCCTACTGTCTAGCTATCTAGATTTCTGGTAATTCCTAAAATTAACTAGGCCTTTCAAGAACTGCATGCACATTTGCAGCCTCCATGCTGTGCCATATCCTCAACCATCCGCTGTCAGCCTGTTAAATTCCTACAGAATCTTTGAGGACCAGCCCAAATGGAGCGCCTTATTATGAGTTGGATTGCATTCCTCCCAAATTCATGGGTTGAAATCCTAAATCCCAGTAACTTGGAAGAGAGGTCCTCAATCCCTAGGCCACGGACTGGTACCAGTCTGTGGCCTGTTGGGAACTAGGCTGCACAGCAGGAGGTGAGCAGCAGGCAAGCAAGCGAAGCTTCATCTGTATTTACAGCCACTCCACATTGCTTGCATTACCACCTGAGCTCCGTCTCCTCTCAGATCAGCAGTGACGTTAGATTCTCATAGGAGCACAAACATTATTGTGAATAGATTGCACACACAAGAGGGATCTAGGTTGCGTTGTCCCTATAAGAATCTAATGCCTGATGATATCCATCACTGTCTCCCATCACCCCCCAGATGGGACCGTCTAGTTGCAGGAAAACAAGATAAGGGCTCCCACTGATTCTAGGTTATGGTGAGTTGTGTAAGTACTTCATTACATATTACAATGTAATAATAATAGAAATAAAGTGCACAGCAAATTTAATGCCCTTGAATCATCCTGACCGCCCCGTCCATGGAAAAATTGTCTTCTACAAAACCAGTCCCTGTTGCCAAAAAGGCTGCTGCCTTAGAATGTTACCTGATTTGGAAAATATTTCATTGCAGATTACAATTCCTTAAATTAAGATGAAGTTCATACTGGAGTAAGGTAGGCCCCAATTCAAGGTGACAAAGGTGTAAATGGGATACAGACACCCAAACAAGGCACACTCTATGTGAAGATGAAGGCAGAGATTTGCAAGCCAAGGTCTGCCAAGGACTGGCACAACTACCAGAAGCCAGGAGAAGGGCATAGGGATGATTCTGCCCCACACCTCTCAGAAGGAACTAATGCTACCAACACTTTGATATTGGACTTCTGGCCTCCAGGACTGTGAGACGGAAAATTTCTGTTGTTGAAGCCACTCAGTTTGTGGTACTTTATTAACAGTAGCCCTACAAATCAAATACACGCCTCTCTTCTGTAGTTTGCTGTGACATCCCCATCCACATCCTCCAGAATTAATCAGTGTTCATTGAAGTCCCTAGTACATTTTATTTATTTTTTAATTTTTTTTGAGACAGAGTCTCACTCTGTCGCCAAGCTGGAGTGCAGTGGTACAATCTTAGTTCACTGGATTCAAGCGATTTTCCTGCCTCAGCCTTCAGAGTAGCTGGGATTACTGGAACCCACCACCACGGCCGGCTAATTTTTTGTATTTTTTAGTAGAGATGGGGTTTCACCATGTTGGCCAGGCTGGTCTTGAACCCTTGACCTCAGGTGATCCACCTGCCTCGGCCTCCCAAAGTGCTGGAATTACAGGCATGAGCCACTGCACCCAGCCAATCCCTGGTACATTTTATACAATCCTACTTACGTTTATAGCAGCACTTACAGGATTTTAGGAAATTGTTTATGCTTCCAGGATGTGTGTTCTCAAGATCATGTGTTTGCCACTTGATTCTTTTAGAATCTACAGTTCTCCTTCTTTACTTAGCCACTACCTTAGCCTCGAGTCTCAAGAAAACAGGGCCTGATTCTGGATATTAGCCCTTTGTCACAAGAATAAAACAAACAACTCCATGAAAAAGTGGGTGAAGGATATGAACAGACACTTCTCAAAAGGAGACATTTATGCAGCCAACAAACATAAGAAAAAGAGCTTATCATCACTGGTCTTTAGAGAAATGTAAATCAAAACCACATTAAGATACCATCTTACACCAGTTAGAATGACAATCATCAAAAAGTCAGGAGACAACAGGCGCTGGAGAGGATGTAGAGAAACAGGAATGCTTTTACACGGTTGGTGGGAGTGTAAATTAGTTCAACCATTGTGGAAGACAGAGTGCTGATTCCTCAAGGATCTAGAACTAGAAATACCATTTGATCCTATAATCCCATTACTGGATATATACCCAAAGGATTATAAATCGTTCTATTATAAAGACACATGCACACTTATGTTTATTGTGGCACTGTTCACAATAGCAAAGACTTGGAATCAACCCAAATGCCCATCAACTATAGACCAGATAAAGAAAATGTGGCACATATACACCATGGAATACTATGCAGCCATAAAAAAGAATGAGTTCATGTCCTTTGCAGGGACATGGATGAAGCTGAAAACCATCATTCTCAGCAAACTGACGCAGGAACCGAAAACCAAACACCACATGTTCTCACTCATAAGTGGGAGTTGAACAATGAGAACACATGGATGCAGGGGAGGGGAACATCACATATTTTGGGGCCTGTCAGGAGGTGGGGAACTAGGGGAGGGATAGCATTAGGAAAAATACCTAATGCAGATGATGGGATACTGGATGCAGCAAACCACCATGACACGTGTATACCTACTGATGTAACAAGCCTGCACATTCTGCGCATGTACCCAAGAACTTAAAGTATAATAATAATAATAATAAAAAGAAATGCCAAAAAAGAAAAGAAAGAAAACAGAGCCTGATGCAATGATTAAGGCACTGATATTTTCATTGGGAAAGGGAAGCCCAGGCAATGAGGTTAAGGAAAAGAAAGTGAGGCAAGGAAAACTGTGAAGCAATGCAAAGTGACATAAAGTGATGTTACTGCCTGGCTACCATCTTATCAGAAGTCATGAAGACACAGAGCAGGTCACCAGGCACACATATCCACTTGGCACACAGGAAGTCCCTCAATGTGCTGCAAGGACAAACATGCCATGGAGTAATCCATAGGAAGGAGGAAGGATGGGAATTTATTCATCCAGCTTCCTCTTGTTCTCTCTTTCCCTTTGGTTAAAAAGTTCACCTCTCCAGGAGTTGGAATTAATACTCACACTTCCAGGTTTCATTTTTCAGCTTCTTCTATGGTTTCTTGACCACTGGATCACTGAACCCCAATTCTTACAGGGCAACATGCAGAGAGTCAGGTGATACCTACACACACAGTGAGTTGCATTACAGGACAGGAATTCCAACCAAGCTTAGGGAACCTAAGTCTTTTATAATGGGCAGTAAACCTGTCTGACCTTTGCCCTGAAGGAGATGTCATTTTTATTATAGGGACAATAAACAAATCTGTCTCTGTTCGAGAAGAAGATCACACTGTCTTTATCGTCCAACGTTGTTCACTACAGAAATATCCTTGAAAGACAGTCTGGAACCAAGGCAGCAAGTGGCTATACTTGCAAGACATAAGAAATGTGAGAGACCTACAGAACACTGTCCTAACACAGATCCAACACACTGCAGCCAAGTGTTTATTTCCTGACTGGAAATCCTACTAAATTATGATCAGTATTTAAAATTTATTTTTGAAGCAACTGAGAATAATGACTTAGGCAGGTAATGCAACATAGTATATAGCCACAGTACAGCTAAACTACCAATAAAGGAAAACGTGAGAAATCTTTGCTCAGTAAATTAATATAACACCTTCAGGGATATAAACAATTCTACTGAAAGAGTTATGCAATATGTGAGGATGTAGTAACTGTGGATGCTTGCAAAGATACTAAAAGATACTATTTTTATTGTAGTGGTGATTATTCTGTAATTACTGCTGACTGGTTTCAAGTTCCTTCATGCTTCTAATTTCTTCAAGTACACTGCCAACAATTCTACTGTTTGAAAGCATGTCACAGAAAGTAAAAAGTGAAGAATCAGCACCATAGTCATTTTTAAACATAAATTGAGTGCCCATGTGTGAATCCTTGGGCTTGGTATTACGGGGAGTAATACAAAAAATGAATGCACAGTCTGTGTTTTGAGAAATTCACGTCCCAAAGAGAAAAATGAGATAAAGACATAAGTATCTTTAAAAACAAGTGAAAAAATATATAAACAAATGAAATATATATAAATATATATACATATTTTAATACAAGTAAACACCATATTTTAAAAATTACAAAAGAATTATAGAATAAACATGCTCTTATTAAAACATACATTTTTGAATTCTACTATTGTTAAAACTTACTACATTTTTTCAAAAAAAAGATGTAGGAAAGATAAATAAAAGTAGACTTATTATTGGTTGTGCAAAAAAAAAGAAATTTAATTGCAAAGTTATGTATAGAAATATAAAAAGCTAATTTTGATGTAGGAGGATATTTTCTAGAGAGGCAAATGCAGCTTAATTCTAGATAGTACATTTCTAGAAAGAGGAGATATGACAATTGCTGATAAAAGAAGATAAAGTCGGGATGCATAAAGGACAAGGATAGTAATGAAATGCCACATATATTTTAAAGTCACGGACTGTACTGGGAAATAAAATTAGTGTTTTATTAGTCAACAATTGATACATTATCTCTAAATAATATCTTTACATTTTGCAATATTTGTTTTTGTTTTATTCTGTGCACCCCTATGAGCATTCGATAATACTTGATTTACATATTTTGCCACCGTTGAAAAGTAAATATACTTGTAATAAATGTTTCTGAACATAGACTTGCTCATAATTTAATCTGCAATATAATGCAGTGTAATTGGATGGGACCAGATAAATTCATTTAAAATTTCTTCTAAATTATAACTTATATTATTACAAATATGGGGTGGTCACCTACCAATAGAAAATATTGGAATATCACTGAGTAGTTCAAATGTTACTCCCTTATTTGTGATCCATTCTAGTATACTCTAGTTTATCTTCAAAAATATTTCTTTAAAAACATGACAAAATTTACATCATTCAAAGGCATTCATATATAAAATACATTGTAAGATCTGAACTATATGTTACTTAAATATTTTTTCAAATCTAATTGCAATTACATCCCCTTCCCCCCACCAACTTCAATTTGAAATTCTCCAGTGACTTCCCACTATTTAAGATAAAGACCAAAATTCTTAACAAGACCAAAATGTCCCTCATGGTCTTGCTCCTGTCTCTTTACCCTCAATTTATACCCTCTTTGTACTCACTGGGCCTTCTTATCCTAGGACTTCTTACTTTCTTTTAGTTCCTAGCACTTTGCCATATTATCCCGCCATAGGGACTTTTTTTTTTTTGACAGGGTCTTGCTCGGTCACCCAGGCAGTGGTACCATAGTAACTCACTGCAGCCTGAAAACTCCTGGGCTCAAGTGATCCTCCTGCCCTGGCCTCTCAAACTGTTGAGATTATAGGTGTGAGCCACAGTGCCCAGCCTGATGGAGACTTTTTACATGCTGATCCTCAGCTGCTGGAAATGCTCCCCCTCATTCAGGACACTTCAGCTGGTTGACTTGTACCCAGCCTACATACCTGAGTCAATTATCACTGGACAGCAAAGTCTTCCCTGACCTTCCTGAAGACGTCACATTCCCCTCTCACAATTTCATAACAACAGGTTCCTCGTGCTGAATATTGATCAAAGTTGCAGCTTTATATTTGCTTGTATAAATCATTTGTGTCAGTGGACCCCACCAGCTGTAATCTCCTTGAGGGCTTTCATCAGAAAGATTGGAGCAGAGCAGGAAAATGGAGAGAGCCCCCCTTAGTGGTACAGGCATACATGCCTGATTGGTGGTCAACTGTCACTGGGGGGAGAGATGCTAATCTCCACCTACTTTCTTGGAATCTTCTCATAAAGCCCACCCCAGGCAAAGATCCCCTGCTTGTAGGGAAGGGATAGAACCAAAACCAATCAGTCCCTGGAGGGGAAAATATCCTCTGGGACCCAGGAATCTGCACCAATACAAAGCAGAGGTCTGCTTATTGTTAAGACAGAAGCAGAAAACGTTCCCAAACAAAATCAAACAGAGAACAAGGTAGTATTTGACTGTCATGGGGAGATGACAGGAGCACCAAGAAAGCCCTGTCCCCCAGGCCCAGGTTCACAGTTCTGCCGAAGCCCGAGAGGCTGGACCAAAAGAACAAAGAACATCCTCCTGCCCCCACCACAATCTTAGTATAAGTAACAAGAACCAAGAGTCTGCTCTTGGGGAAGAGTAGGAACATAGAGAAAACCTCTCCCTCCCTACTGTGGCACAGTCCCTGCAGAGACTAATGATAGTAGAGGGTAGAGCAGAAGCACTGTGCAGCATCCTGGACATAATACATGCACAAACAACAGCCCACTTTTGGAGGAATATAAAGCTTGTAGTGCGTTGAAGGTGACAATAGCAACGATAAAGCCCAAAACTAGTTCAGCTCCTGATGAGATTAACCGCAGCTCCCATAATAACAGCTGGACAGAGAAGAAGCATATCCACTTCTAGGTATAAACAGCGCTATGTTCCTCATCCTCTGCTATTCTTCTATCTGCAGTGTTCTGGTATATACCAAAAAATTATAAGACACACAGAAAGCAAGGCAGGTGTTCAGTGGATGTTGTGAAGAGATAAAACAATCAATAGAACCAGATTCAGAGATGACTAGTTGTTGGAATAATCAAATAGGGACTGTGATGGTTAATTTTATATGTCAACTTGACTGGGCTAAGGGATGCCCAGAAAAATGTAAAACACTATTTTTTGTTTTGGTAAAACACTAGTGTAAAACACTATTTTTGCTCTACAGTTATCTGGGCATCCCTTAGTCCAGTCAAGTTGACATATAAAATTAACCATCACAGTCCCTATTTGATTATTCCAACAACTTCTATCTGTAAGGGTGTTTCCAGAAGAGCTAAGCATTTGAATTGGTACACTGAATAAAGAAAATTGCTTTTGTTGTAGAAAACAACCAGATTCTTGTCACACAACCAGGAAAATTTAGGCACACAGACACACTGTAAGGTGAGTAGGGCAGGATTTATCAGGTGAAAAGAAAAAAGGAAAGAGGAACTCTCAGCAAGAAAGAGTCCTGCTAGCAGGTCTCCTACCTTGTACATTGAATCCCAGGTCATCACCCAGGAACTGAAGAGGCTAGGCTCCTCCCCCCTTGCAAATGGCACAAACTTCCTGAGGCTCCACCTTGTCCTCTCAGTGCACAGATGGGCATTCATTATTCAGAGAGAATTAGTTGGGAAAGGGTGGACTTCATCTGGGAACAGCAGTCTGGTTTTTCAGCCTTCAGGCTGTTTTAGGCTTGAAGGCGGAGTTTCATCAGGAACCCTTGGCTGTCTTCTGTCTTTATCAATAAAGAAGGGCATCATCCAATCTGTTAAGGGACTGAATAGAACAATAGGCAAAGGAAGGGAAAGTTTTCTTTCTACTTGAGCCAGAACACCTATTTTCTTCTGCACTTGGACATGGATGCTACTGGTTTAGGGCCTTTGGACTCAGACTGGGACTTACATCATCAGTTCCCCCAGATCTCAGGCCTTTAGGTTTGAGCTGGAACTGCACTGCTTTCCTGGGCCTTCAGCTTGCAGATGGCAGAACATGTGACTTCTCGCCTTCATAATCGCATGAGGCAATCCCACATAATAAATCTCTTCATATGTATCTACATATATCCTATTGGTTTTGAGTCTCTGAGGAGTCCTATTACAGAGACTTTAAAATTACTATGACTAGTATGTTAAGGAATCTTGGGGAAAAGCTGGACAATATGCATGAGCAATGGGAAATTTCAGCAGAGACAGAAACTATAAAAAAGAATCAAATGGAAACTAAAAATACAAGATGTAATATCAGAGATAAATAATTCCTTCAACAGATTCATCAATATACTGACACTGCTGTGGAAAGAATTAGTGATCTTTAAATTAGACCATTGGGAATTGTCCAAATCAAAAGATAAAGTGGAAAAAAGAAAACGGCACTCAAGAGCTGAGACATCAAATAATCTAACATACATGTAACTGGAGTCCTAGAAGGAAAAAGAGAGTGACCAGGTGCAAAGACATATTTGAGGATATAATAGCTGATAATTTTCTAAAATTAATGAAAGGTAACAACCACAGGTCCAAGAAGTTTAGAAAATCATAAGAAGGATATATATAAAACATACACACAGCAATCCTGGACATATTGTGGTCAAAGCACTGAAAACCAAAGATTAAAGATAAAATTTTGAAGAAAAAAGTCACATTCAGAGGAACCAAGATCTGAAAGATTCTTAAAAGGTCACATATCCACGGTCAATATATAAAAAAGCAAATGAAATTTATTAATGGTGTTGTAATCCAAAAACAATTTGTTAAACCTCTTTGATTAGCAACAGCATCAAGAGCAACTTGCAAGCAAATAGTCAACTCCGCAGAGGTATAATTCCTCTGAAGGCTCTGTAAAAGTTTTGATCACTCTAATTTGGCTGATAATAACAAGTGAGTCAGGGCAGTATTTCTTAATCTGTCCTCCAGATCAGGAGAAGCCTGTGAAACTAATAATTTTTCAAATGTAGAAAGACAATTGTATGCTCTTCAGCACAAGCTAAAAGATCAACTTGTTTAGGGCTGGATCATACCATAGATATAGTGGTTAGCAAAAAGTTTTTTGTTTTCTTGTTTATATTTTAACTTTGAAACAATTTCAGGCTGAAAGAAATAATAAAGAGAATCCCTGTGTATTTTAATTTTGATCCGTATTTCTTGATTCCTTGAAATTAACATTTGTTGCATTTCCTTTACCATTCTTCTTCTCCTTCTTCCCCCTGCCATAAATTCATTACACACAAATTCATTTGTGAGTAAGTTGTAGACATAATGCTCCTTGTTTCTATATTTGTATTTGTAAATATTCGTATATGTGTGTGTATAATGAATGTATAGTGTGTGTTCTTGAGATGACAGTTTTTTGTAGGGTTTTATGAGAAAGTATAGATATTGCAGTCAATTAAATAATTTTTTACTATCAAGTGTTAATATTTATCATAATTCTAATAATATGTGGATCTTTAAACTGAAAGTGATTCATAACTTGTATTGAGTATATTATTGGAAAGAAAGCCATTTATTCGACGAATTTTTGGAGCACACATCATCTGCCAAGTACTACTGTAGGCACTAAAGACACAGCAAAGACTCTATTCTTGGTGCTTATGTTGTGGGGAAAAGGAAGTAAAGGGCAGAAATAGACAATAATATATATAACTGTCCCTTGGTTTCCAAGGAGAATTGGTTCCAGTACCCTGCAAAGATACCCAAATCCATGGATGCTCAAGCTCCTTATATAAAATGGCAAACTATTTGTACATCTACACACATCCTCCTCTACAATTTAAATCACCTCTAGATTACTTATAATAACAAATACAATGTAAATGTTAAGTAAATAGTTGTTATATTGTATTATTTAAAGAATAATGATGAGGAAAAAGTCTGTACATGTTCAGTACAGATGTAACCATCTTTTTTACCCCCAATATTTCCTTCCTTCCTCCCTTCCTTCCTTCTTTCTTTCCTTACTCCTTCCCTCCCTCCCTCCCTCCCTTCCTCCCTTCCTCTCTCTCCTCCTTCTTTCCTTCCTTAACTTTCTTTCTTTTTCTTTTTTCTTCTTTCTCTTTCTTTTTTTCTTTTCTCTCTCTTTCTTTCTCCTTCCTCCTTTCCTTTCTTCCTTCCTCTCTTTCTCTCTTTCTTTCTTTGTTTCCTGACAAGGTCTTGCTCTGTATCTCTGCTAGATTGGGACTACAGGGGCACAACACCACATCACCATGCCTGGCTAATTTTTTGTATTTTTTTGTAGAGATGGGGTTTCTCCATATTGTCTAGGTTGGTCTCAAATTCCTGGGCTCAAGCAATCTGCCCACCTCAGCTCCCAAAGTGCTAAGATTACAGGCATGAGCCATCATGCATGGCCTTAAATATTTTCAATCCATGGTTGCTTGGAGCCACAGATGTAGAGCCCACAGTTATGGAGGGTTAACTATTCAATCATACTTCTAAAATATGTCTGGTGATATTAAAGAGAACCAGAGCCTGACAGTAATTAAAAGAGCAAAACTGGCCAGGCATGGTGGCTCATGCCTGTAATCGCAGCACTTTGGGAGGCCGAGGCAAGGCAGATCACGAGGTCAAGAGATTGAGACCATCCTGACCAACATGGTAAAACCTTGCCTCCAGTAAAAATAGAAAAATTAGCTGGGCGTCGTGGTGCTTGCCTGTGGTCCCAGTTACTCAGGAGGCTGAGGCTGGAGAATCACTTGAACCTGGGATGTGGAGGTTGCAGTGAGCCGAGATCCCGCCACTGCACTCCAGCCTGCCAAAGAGAGAGACTCTATCTCAAAAAACAAACAAACAAACAAACAAACAACAACAACAAAAAAAACAGAGCAAAATGATTTTCATTCAGGAAGTATTACAATTGGGGAAAAGAGACCTCAGAGTAGAACTGGGCTCAACTCCAAATACAGCAAGAGCAAGTAGAGATTTATAGCCAAGGAAACAGGTTGCAGAGGGTTGGGGGGTGAGTAGTCGGTGGACAGAAATCACTAAGAGGAGACATCAAGGGTAGAGGGAACTCTTACTGAACTGACTCAACAGGCTAGGGTGATCGGGTCATCCCCTGGGAGACAGTGGGAGATGAGGAATTTCATCAGATATCAAGGGTGATCAGCTGTTGAGGGTGAGGGATTCCTCTTGACTGACTTAGCATAATTCACAGTAAAACTGGACTCTGTAAGAATTGGACACGGAAGCCCAAGCTTGAGGTCAAATAGAGAAAAGGACTCAAAGGAGCCTGATTACAGTTTGGTCAAGGAGAGAATCTTTCTCTGGGTTAGTAGGTGCTTTGATGAAAAAATGTAAAAGGGAAATGAGATGGAGATTGTTTAGAAGGAGGATCTCTTTAACGAAGTGACACACTTCAGTGGAGACCTTTATGAAGTGGCAAAGTGAGGCAGGTGCATACCTGGGGGAAGAGTGTGGCTGTCAGTGAATAGCAAATGTGAATACCCTGCTAAACCAGTCGAAGACCAGCAAGAAGGCCAGTGTCACTTAAGTGGAATGAGCAAGGCTGAGGAGGTAAGATATGGTTGGTGAAGTAGCCAGTAGTTACAAGTGTAGGACCTTTAGATAGCTTAGTAGGGAGTTTGGATGGTGGTGGTAAAGCATTTTGGAACTTAATTTTTCTAAAAAATAGCAGTACTCTAGCCAAATCAAAGGAATTTTCTTATTTATTGTCTTCCTCTTACATATGTATATGTGTCTTTGTGGCAGATCAGAGTAGAAGGTAGGGATGTAAGACTATACTGTATATTGCATTTTTCTTTTCTTTTCTTTTTTTTGAGACAGAGTCTTGCTCTGTCACCTAGGCTGGAGTGCAGTGGTACGATCTTGGCTCATTGCAACCTCTGCGTCCTAGGTTCAGGCAATCCTCTTGCCTCAGCCTCCCAAGTAGCTGGTATTATAGGCATGCACCATCAAGCCTGGCTAATTTTTGTATTTTTAGTACAGACAGGGTTTCACCATATTGGCCAGGCTTGTTTTGAACTCCTGACCTCAAGTGATGCACCTGCCTCAGCCTCCCAAAGTGCTAGGATTACAGGCGTGAGTCACCACACCCGGCCTCTATATTGCATTCTTTCAAATCAGAAGTTTTATATTTAAAAATACTTATATCAGGATTCCCAATAAAAGTCAAAGTTTGGTTGGGTGTGGTGGTTCCCGCCTATAATCCCAGCACATTAGGAGGCCGAGGCGGGAGAATTGCTTGAGCCCAGGAATTCAAGACCAGCCTGGGCAACACAGTAAGACACTATCTATACAAAAATTTAAAAAATTATCTGGACATGGTGGTGCATGTCTGTATCCCCAGCTACTTGGCAGGCTGAGGCAGGAGGATTAATTGAGCCTGGGAGGTAGAGGCCACAGTGAGCCATGATCTCACCACTGTACTCCAGCTTGGGTGACAGAGTAAGAGATCCTGTATCAAAAAAGAAAAAAAAATTAAAATGAAAGTTAAAGGTCTTTAACTGTTTTATATATAAATGCTACATGGGATGTAGATTTTAGTTTGATTAAAATGTCATTGTTTCAGCTAAAAAAAGTCTAGGTCTACTTTTCTTATCATCAGCCATGGCTCTTTGCCACTAAATAGCAATAAGGCACTCTTCCATATCATGTTCAATCACATTAGGATAAAATGGCGCCAGAGGGGGCTGTCACATAAATAGAATTTATACCAACAGAGTTCTCAGCCTACTTCAATTGTTGAAAATTAATTTATTTTCAGACTTCAGAACCTGATTTTTAGAGTACAAGAAGCTTGATAGAAAAAGCCATTCAGTGTAATCAGCTCTCTTTATATGCTTAGTTTAAAAACTCTTCAGCCTGTCTTATATGATATGAATCAAAGGGAACTGATAAATATTCCTAAAAACACCTGGATAGATCACCTTAGTGAACGTGTAATTGCCTGTGAAATTCCGACTGTGAAGTTTCCTGTGAAACAAGAAAATTTGGAATCAAAGGAGATGTTTAACAATTTTATTTTCACTTTCTTAAAACCTTTGGCAAAATAACAGGTAATAACTTCACTGGAGAGCTGTAACAGAAAATAGATCTTGGCAATTGGTCAGTAATTTGAGATTAATGTAATGCAAATCATGAACAAAAATTGAGAAGCATTTTATTTATTTTTAGGGAGGTTGCTAGTGCTTTTTTGATTTGGAGGTTACTATAATAGTAGCAGAGTATTATTAAGTGTGTATTTCTCACCAGATAAAGAAAAAATTTTGTTCAAGTATTTCAAATGCCAGCAGTATTGGATTGTGACTACTTTATGGCATAAAACAGTTTTTCTATGAATAAAGGCTGACATGGGATTAAGACTTGAAAAAAATGTGAAGATTTGAAAACAAAGCTACAGAAATTAAAACTGTGTGGTATGGTCATAAATATTAACTTCATACCAATGGCACTGAAGAGGCAAGGCAGAAATAGGATTCAGTATATACGAAAATTAGTAGAGGATGAAGGTAGCATTCTGAATTACTGAATCAAAGTGTACAATAAATTACAGAATACAAAATAAATATTTTTAAAAACAAGAGATTTCCTAGATAAAATTTTCTACAAAGAAAACTATCTGGCTGGGCGCGGTGGCTCATGCTTGTAATCCCAGCACTTTTGGAGGCTACGGTGGGTAGATCACCTGAACCTAGGAGTTCGAGACCAGCCTTGACAACATAGCAAAACCTCATCTCTACAAAAATTAGCCAGGCATGGTGGCCCGTGCCTGTAGTCCCAGCTATTTGGGAGGTTGAGGTGGGAGGATCACTTGAGCCCGGAGGCACAGGTTGCAGTGAACAGAGATTGTGCCATTGCACTCCAGCCTGAGCAACAGAGTGAGACCTGGTTTAAAAAAATTTTTTTTTTTTTCAAATTCTTTTAGGTTAACTATACTTACAAAGACTAATCTTCAAAGGCTTTGGCATTTTAATAAAAAATGTTATACAACACCATGTTTTTAAATGGTTAAAATTGGTTTCCAAGCATTTAAATAGATGCCAAAGTACATATTCAAACATTACATTATTTATTTAAAATATAACTGTCAATTTTGCATTTGGTATAATAGTATAGTATGTATTGAACTTCATTCAACTATTCAACAAATGTCTGTAAAATGATTAT
Organism: Ateles fusciceps; assembly: GCA_036589455.1. NCBI lineage: Eukaryota > Metazoa > Chordata > Mammalia > Primates > Atelidae > Ateles > Ateles fusciceps. The sequence continues at coordinate 5,594,533 of JAZHEH010002908.1, read as the reverse complement.
CGTCATGTGCCATGTGCTAGATGAGTACATTTAAGTCTACTTTGGAAATCAGATATTACAATGTAGCACAATAAATTCTATATTTTTATTTTTATTTTTATTTTTGAGATGGAGTCTTGCTCTGTTGCCCAGGCTGGAATGCAGCGATGTGATCTTGGCTCACTGCAATCTCTGTGTCCCGGGTTCAAGAGATGCTCCTGCCTCAGCCTCCCAAGTAGCTAGGACTACAGGTATGTGCCACCACACCTGGCTAATTTTTATATTTTTTGTAGAGATGGGGTTTTGCCGTATTGGTCAGGTTGGTCTCGAACTCCTGAGCTCAAGTGATCTGCCTGCCTCAGACTCCCAGAGTACTATGATTACACCCAAAGACATGAGCCACAGCTCCCTGCCTAGTTGTGTAATAAGAGTATTAATGGTATCTTGCAGACAGGCCCTTGGAGCACCCATAAGGATCACAGCAGAGTGGGAATTTGGCCTGAATCTATCTATACCAATGAGAAAAAAAAAAGGCATGTGGGGGAGGTGATAAGGACACTACAGATGTTGGACAGCATGTGGAAGAACACTATATAAAGTTTAGAAGGAGTAGGGAGAAGTCAAGTGTGGTTAGAAGTGTACATTTGGTTGAGGGTGCAGGATTCTGACTAAACATGAGTTCAAATTCTGATTGTGCTACTCACTAGCTGGAGGGCTTTTTGCAAGTAACTAAACCTAAGTGGCTATCCTTTCATCTGTAAAATGGGGATAGTAACAATACCCAGCTTTCAGAGTTAATAGGAAGATTTAAGAGCACGTGTGAAACCTAGTATTGTGTCTAACCTACACAGAGTAAGAGCTAAATAAATGGGCTGGATGCAGTGGCTTCTGCTTGTAAACCCAGCACTTTGGGAGGCAGAGGCAGGTGGATCACCTGAGGTCAGGAGTTCAAGACCAGCCTGGCCAACATGGTGAAACTGCATCTTTACTAAAAACACAAAAATTAACTGAGCATGGTGGCGGGAGCCTGTAATCCCAGCTACCTGGGAGGCTGAGGCAGGAGAATTTCTTTAACCGGGAGGCAGAGGTTGCAGTGAGCTGAGATTGGACCATTGTACTCCAGCCTGGGTGACAGAGTGAGACTCCATCTCAAAATAAATGAATAAAAATTAAAATAAATAAATAAATAAATAGTAGCCATTTTTATATTATTTATTACTACTTCATGTAAGTAATATCAAAAAACATTTTGCTATATATTTCTGAGAATTTTTCATTCTATGGTTTAAAAATTTTGTTTTTATTTATATTTATTTATTTATTTATTTATTTTAAATTTTGTTTTTATTTTTAAATTTTAATTCATTATTTATTATTTTTGTTTTGGAGGCAGAGTCTTACTATGTTGCTGAGACTGGCCTCAAACTCCTGGGCTTAAGCAATCCTCCTGAATAGCTGGGCCTACAGGCACCTACCACTGCACCTGGCCATTCAATGGCTTTTTAAATGACAAGTGAGTGCTAATTGCCAACCTCTTTTAGATGTTCTCTAAAAGAAAATAAATATTTACTCAGGAAAGGGGCATTGCAATGGAATATATGTGCCATAGTAAACTATATGCATATTCAGGGAGGTAAAGGACGATAAAGGTTTTTAAAGAAAAAATAAAGAGGATTACAGAATTGTTTTGAAGTGATTATCCTTCAAAAGATCCATAACAAGGATCTGTAATGAGGGTGGCATCAGTCAAGGTTGGCTGGCCGATGTCCTCACAGAAGTATTTTTTGTGAAAGGTTGTGATGATCTTTGTGCAGTGTTGTGCTTTTTGTAGTCTTTTGTGACAGTTTTTGTTATGAAGCACTCACGTGAGAATCTTCTCTTCATAGCCGCCCTCAGTTCTATTTGTCAGGATTTTGTTCATTTGTTTTTAACACAAATGACACCATTTTGATTCTGACGACTTTCATGTAATAATGAGTTCACTTTTCACATGGAGCCCAAGAGTATAAAAGTGTCACTCCTTCTGAGCAAAAATATGGTAAACGAATTACTTCAGACCACATTCGCTTTAGGGAATAATCTCTACCCAAGAATAAGTGGTTTATGTAACTGACAGTTAGAAAACTTGATAGTCTTAAAAAGTCTTACAGAGAGCATCTATTACATGGTAAAAGTTCCAAAAAGTGGAAAGTTTCTGTGAATTCAAGCATATGCATGTGGCTTTGCAAGTATTTTAAAATCATTTGCATGAGTAATTGTCCCTCGAAAGAATACGCTGGATTCGCATGTCTCTTCTTTAGGTCTGTTTCTGCCTCAGCCTATTGCACTCAGGTTTCTGTTCCCATTCACTCTTGGCTCCCTGAAACGACTCTGACAAATATTGCAAACAGATACCTAACAGCCCAATCAGTGAATTTTTTTAAGCTTTTGGTTTCCATGAATTCTTAGAATTGAACATGGTTGAACTGCCTCTTCTTTTTGAAATTCTGTGTGTACTTTGGCTTCATGATGCCATGTCCACCTGGTTTTCCTCTTATATCTCTGACCACTCTTTCTCAGTATGTTTTATTTTTCCTCATTTCATTACCTGCCTCTTAATAGTGGGAATCTGCAGGGTTCTATCTTGGCTCTCTTCTCATTCTACAAATTCTCCATGGGATGATCTCATCCTCTTTATTGCTTTCCATGAGCAGATGTATAATAACATGAGTCTCAAATTTAATCTCCATCCCTGACCTTTCTCCATGGTTTCCGACTGGCTTCTATCTCTAGTCACTAACGGAATATCTCCCATCTGGCTGTCCCAGAGACACTTAAAATCATTATGTCCCAAACTGAATTTAATCTCTCTTTCTCTCTCTCTCTTTCTTTTTCAACCTGTTCTGTCTCCTTCATTCTCATCTTGGTGACTGGCTCCCCTATCCACACATGGACAACCTAGGGAGCTGGGAGTTATCCTGGCTTCTTTTCTTTCCTTGGCCAAATGTCCTCCTCATATTCAGTCAGTGTCCAAGTCCTGTTGATACTATTTCTTGAACATGTTTTGACCTCTTCTGTCCATCCCCCACTACTCCCAGCAACTCACAGCTTGACTACTGCAATAGTGTCCTAACTGATCTCCTTGTCTTCACTTTTAGGCAATCAAGCTGTTTTGTTTCACTGGTAACACTTCTCTGGTGGCTTTTCATTTAATATGTGCTAAAATCCAAACTTCCCTGCGTGGTGTTCCATATTCTTAATGATCTGGCTTCAGCGAAACTTTGTGTCTTCTTTTTTCCACCTCTCCTTTTCTTTTTACCACCTCTCCTTTTCTGCCCACAGGATTGCATGCTGTTGGGAAGCTTTTCCTCAGAGGCTGACCGCAGAGCAATTTACAAACCCCACACACAGGTAGAATCACTCAGTCCTGTGCCTATGTTCATAGATGCGTTTTCTCACAGGTTTCCATCATGGCTCCCATCACCCTTTATTAAACTGATTTGTTTGTATGCACATTTCACCCCATTTCTCTGGCATCTCATAGTATTTAAAACAATTTTTGGCATAAATATCAGTATCAACAGATATATATCAAGAACATCCTTAAAGAATTCCTCAAGAAACTTCCTCAAAGAACTTCCTCAAGGAACTGGGAAAATGAGAACAACCTCCCATCTCTTTGGTAATTCCTCAAACTGTTCTATGTCTGGCATGTAATAAATGTTGCCTGACTGAAATAGAGGAGCTACCTTGGTTGCACACATTACTCATTCCCCACCCAATGTGTTTCTGTGTTCTTTGAAAGACAATGTAGTTGTGCCTTACTTGAATTAAATTGATGTGATCACCACAATCATCCCATAAAATATCCACTCTCAATATCATCCTCATCTTCATTTTGAATGTGTGTGGAAAATGCTGTGGTGGCCTCCAAGTACACAACCAGGCAGACTATTCCCGAGGTCCTGGAACTGAAAGGCTCATAGGCCAGATTAAGATGAGCAAATCAGTTAGTTTGTTAAACCAATTTGAAACATACAGTCTTAGCTTTGTGCAGTGACAATATGGTAGCCAGTGAGGTTTATCCTAGGTGCGGTTATTGCTAATTGAAAACTTTTTCCAATAGTCTGCCATGACAACTTGCAAGATAGCATTGGCAATTTTTGACTGTCACTATGGAGACTGATTTTTTTTTTTTTAGAAAAAAGTGGGAAGCAAGGAGAAAGAGATTGAGTGAGTGAATACATTTAGATCAGGCAGGTGAAAGGACCACACTACTGTGGGTCACTCAATGTTCATATGTTCCGCCTCTCTCTCTGCCTCATCTGCCTTCTCCAAAGATGACTTGGTTACAAGAACCAGAGTGTAGGCAAGAATATTCAGAGATGGAAGGTTCATGGTGCCAACCTATGCCTGCTCTATCAAAAAGACAGAGGTTGCCGGGTGCTGTGGCTCACACCTGTAATTCCAATACTTTGGAAGATTGAAGCAGGCAGACTGCTTGAGCCCAGGAGGTCAAGATCAGCCTGCGCAACATGGTGAGACCATGTCTCTACAAATAATTAAAAAAAGAAATTATCCAGGCATGATGACGTGTCCTGTAGTCCCAGCTACCTGGGAGGATGAGGTGGGAGGATCACTTGAGCCCTGGAGGTTGAGGCTGCAGTAAGCATGCAATGAGCCATGATCATGCCACCATACTCCAGCCTGGGTGACATAGAAAGATCCTGTCCCCAATAAAGAAAAATAATAAAAAGATAGAGGTAAGTATGTGTGGCTACACCTAAAGCTCAGCGATGACCTGATGAGGAGTAGTATACATTTTAAGCACAAAACAAGTAGGTTAGAATGGATGATACCAATGGGTGGTCAATTTGAGGTAGACAAGACTTGATCCATGCTTTATGAATATTTAAGGTTTATTTTTCTTTCTGTCTCTATCTACAAGTAACACTCCTGTTTGTTTTGTCCTTTTAATGTATGTTTAAGAAGTGTCTATTCCATGTTTAAGATGTTTCATGGGTTAATGACGTACTTATAATACAGCAAATGCATGTTACATTATGAATGAAAAATCTGAGGCACAAGGCCAGTAAGTCACTTCCACAAAGTCCCCACAACTAAGGGCATGGAAAGGTCAAGTTTCAAATATAAGACATCTGGCTCCAGAGCCCACTTTTTTTTTTTTTTAGTGACAGGGTCTTGCTTTGCTGCCAGGCTGGAGTGCAGTGGCATGATCATGGCTCACTGCAGCCTTGACTTACTGGGCTCAAGGCTCAAGTGATCCTCCTTGCCTTTGGCCTCCCAAAGTGCTGAGATTATAGGCCTGAGCCACCATGCCCGACCTCAGAGCCCACTTCTTAGTCACCATCCTAAACTGATTCCTAATTTGCCTGAGAAAACACAGCTGCTAAGTCTAACCTTTAGTCCATTCTCTTTGTGCTAATTAATCTTTGTGTATAAGTACTTTCGGGCCAGGAGATTTGACTTATTCATCTCTGCATTCTTATCACGGAGCACAGAGCCTGGGCAAATTCTTGTTGACCAAGAGAATATCTCATTTTATACCTTTTGTTTTTCTTTTGGGTTATGTTAAATGGGCAGAATAATTCCAATTTAACATTTAAGAAAATTTAACCTTTAGCATTTAAAGTTAAATTACCTTAGGTATTTGATTTAAAACTGATTAACCTAAAGAAATATCTAGTTGCTAGAGAGCAAAATATAAGGATCTATGAACTGAGATCTAGCATCGATTGTGAAACTGACCCTTTTAAAGGGCTTGCTTCTCTGTGCTTCACTTTCTCTAGTAGGAAAATGGTCCTAGTAACTCTTATCTATGCCCTTACCAGGAAATGTTATATTCTCTATTCTTCCTATTACTAGCATATCTTTTTTTTTAAAAAAGGTTTCTGCTTTATCAGTTAGATATTATTAAAAAATGTAAATCTGTCTATAAATTCATAAAATCAATGAACCATAAACATATTTATATGATATTAAAATAACATATTTTATATCCTTTTAAAGACACATTTTATGCTACATTTGGACCTGTTTTAACATCCTGCAATTTGCTAAACTTCCCATAATTTTCCTCATTTATTTGACTTTTGTGAGAGAAAAAAATTAACTTTCTGAATGAAGTTAACATACGTTATATGCTAGTAAAATATTTTAATGCATCATTTGTTCCTCATTTATTTATGTTTATTGGCATGTTTATTTCCCCCACTTATGAAAATGTTGTTTCTCTGTAGGAAGTTGGCAGTAATCTCAATAGATACAAGACTAGAACTCACCATAATGGGTGATTAATCCTGGCTACCCATCAGAATCACCTGGGATACTTAAAGAAAAAAACTGATGCCCCAGTCCTACCTCAAACAATTTAAGTCAGTATTTCTAGGGATGGAACTGGGACATTAAGGACTTCGCAGATATTCTAGTGTAATCTCCCTGAAAGTCTGAATGAAGCAGCCCATGATTTCTGGGTGTCAAGTTTTTAAGAACGGACATGCCGGTAATTGACAATTGGGCTCAATATTTCACAGGGTCTTTTTGTTTTCTGGACAGTGTAAGCAGATTACTATGTAAGTGATTTTCAATCTGACTCCATATAATCAGATGTTCTAAATAAATATTTTTAAAGAATAGTTTTAGATTTACAGAAAAGTCACAAACATAGTAGACAGTTCCCATATACCCAGTTTCTCTATTGTGTAAGATGTTAGCACATTTGTTTTTCTGTAAGATGGTACATTTGTTACAACTAAGGAACCAACACCAGTACATTACTATTAACTAAACCCCGCAGTTTATTTCGATTTCAGTAGTTATCTTCTAATATTATTTCTCTAGTCCAGGATCTCACTTAGGGTACCACATAACATTTAGTCGTCATATCTCCTTCATCTCCTCTGATCTGTGACAGTTTTTTAGACATTCCTTGTTTATGATGACCTTGACAGTTTTGAAGAGTGCTGGTCAGGTATTTTGTAGAATATTTGGAGAAATCACTTTGCACAAGTAAACACTTGCCAAACAGCAAGTGCCAGGAGACGGTGTTTCACAAAGCTCTTTTAAAAATTATTTTTTTGCACACATTATCTAGTTTGGTAAAACTGTCACCAATTTACAATCCAGAATCACCATGAGAGTCGAATTAACAAATGTATTAGCAGCCTGCAGTCAACCAGATTGCATTTCCAGCTCCCTAACTCAATGCAAGTTTAATAATTTCTCCTTTCTGAGTCTATGTCAGTTTCTTATCCGTAAAATGAGAAAAGCAAGCCCCTTGCAATTCAGTCGTTGAGATTGGTGGGAAGGACTCGAGAAACAAGAGTGGAGAGTTTCAGGATTTAGGGCTTTAGGTCTTGATGGGTGGGATGGTACTACAGAAGCTGTTCACTTGTTTGTGTTTCTAGAATCGGAAGGTAAAGCGAGAGGGGACAGAAACAGAGAGAAAGGAAGAAGTAGGACAGACAACGTGCAGAGGATCAACTCTCCAGACTTTTCAGGACCTGAGGGGGCAGAACGAGCATTCGGTTACTAGGCAACCGCACCTCCTGGGAGGGTGGAGGACCCCAGGGACAGGTGTCTAAGTCACTACCTTTTTGTTTAGCCGCGGTGCCCGCTTCTCAAAGTTAATGAAACCTGTAGCCTTTAAAAGTAGACCTTTTTTTTGCAATCAAAGTTTAGGCACGTTCTGCTGTAGCTGAGCTCTGATCGAGGTGGTTTTTCTTTTTCCTGTTCTCAGGCACGCTGCGGGCACCTCTCGGGTAAGGCCCCAGCCTTCGCGGGTTGCCAGGCAGAGCCGGACGCCGCCAGCTCCCAGCTCCACACCCACCGTTCTCCTGGAGCCCGGGCCTTTGCTCGCGTTACTGCAGCCATGGGCTCCGAGATGGAGCCGCTGCTCCTGGCCTGGAGCTGTTTTAGGCGCAGGAAGTTCCAGCTCTGCGCCGATCTATGCACGCAGATACTGGAGAAGTCCCCTTATGACCAGGTACCGGCCAGCTCCTGTCAGCCTAAGCATCCTGGCGCCGAGGCTGCGGGGTCTGGGGCGTCCCCCGGCCCCGGGTGGGGAGCCGGGGAGGAAGGCCCGAGGCGGGGCTGACCGTTCGGTTCCCAGAGGCGCCCGGAGCGAGACCTTGTGGAGCTGCGGCTGGTGGTCCCTTGTCCGCCATGTCCGCAGGGATCGCAAGTTCTGTGCGTTGATCGCCCCCTCCTCACAGTCTTCAGCCTTCCCCTCCCGTGTACTTGTCCTAGAGTGAGAGCCCTGAATTTTACTTTGACGAGGGACTTTGATAATTCATTTATACTTGCATATTGATGGGCGCTAAGCTCTCAGCGTTTGCGTTATTAACTTCTAAAATTAATTTGTATGAACAGAGATCTGTGACTCTCCACCTCCTGTTAACATAGCTGCCTTCCTTTTGGATCGAACATGTGATCCTCCCACCTCATCTTTAGACTGTTGTCCAAGAGTGGAGGAGGCCAGGAGTTTAGCTTGAGGAAGTTAGAGGAATAAGAATCTAGGAGGGAAAAGATACATTTATTATTTTAAAAATTACTTGGGCAAGGGAAGCTATAATTTTGGGAGGGAGATATGGGAAGAAAGGCTTCTACAAGAAGGAATGATGGCACTGATGAAAAGTTAGGCCGGGCACAGTGGCTCACGCCTGTAATCCCAGCACTTTGGGAGGCCGAGTCGGACGGATCACTAGAGGTCAAGAGTTCAAGACCAGCCTGGCCAACATGGTGAAACCCCGTCTCTACTAAAAATACAAAAATTAGCTAGGCATGGTGGCAGGTGCCTGTAATCCCAGCTACTCCGGAGGCTGAGGCAGAAGAATCGCTTAAACCCAGGAGGCGGAAGTTGCAGTGAGGTGAGATCACGCCACGCCACAGTACTCCAGCCTGGGTGACAGAGTGAGACTCTGCCTCAAAAAAAAAAAAGAACATAAATAAACTAGAGTAATGTGTATAGCAAGTGGAAAAGGTCGTATACAATGTATGTGAGGGGGGTTACAATTCTGGTGGGCAGGTGGCTCGTGGAATAGACAAAAGAAGGAGAAAAATGGGAGAACAGGAGTAGCACTGCAGCAGTTAGTGCTTTTAGTAAATGGGGAATATACCTACATAGTTCCAGTTCTCTAGCTTTTCCTCTAGTGGTGTTGCCTTGGAGATGTTAGAAAAAAATGGAAAATTGAAGGAAGTTACAAAAGCGGAGGCATGAGTGTGAATGCTGTTACTAGGCTCTGCCTTAGCTCCCAGCAGATGGATGCTGGATGATAACCTGCTGAAATGAACATTTTGTCCTTTAGACAGTACATCTCTCTTAGAACAGCCTATGTTAGTGGTAATGCAAAGCTAGGTTCTGTTCTTGTCAGTTCACGTTAGTTAATAGGACTATGTTTCTGTAGATAAGCATTTTTCCAAGTTGTTTTTTGGCATAATAATCTCATAGATACTGCTTAAAAAAATCAAATATGTCTGGGAACCGTGACAAAATATTGACCCCTTTATATTGGTACAACAGAAGTTTGTTAAGAACTTTTGATGTGCCAGACATTGTTCTAGGCACAATGGTTTACAGGAAACTTATGTGCTGTTGTCATTTTTCCACTGAGTTAGGGTAGTTTTCATTCTGTGTTCCACACAACAGTAGTCCCAAGAGAGAGAAAGTTTCCTCGTTAAATACATTTGGGAAATGTATGTTCCTTCTTGGAGATTCAGGATGCACACTAAATGCTCTGAGCAGTTTTGAAGAAAAGAAAGCTAATTTTGCCTATTTTTGATTAATCCAAATAATGAAATGTTCCGAAACTTATTTGACCAACGGATTCCTTTTTTTTTTTTTTTTTTTGGCGCAGGGGATGGGTCAATAATCTTCACTGTTATCCTGGGAAGTTGGTGCATTGGGAAATGTAGGTGGAGCAGCAGTATTTTTATTAATGGTTAAGACCCTCTAATCTTGAGTTCATAGTGACATTCAGTATTACACCTATGAATTGAGATATCAGGACTTTATCTATATTCATCTCAATGACCTTTTATTGAGTGCTTACTACAGATTGTGTATCCCTTATCTGAACTGTTTGTGACCAGACCTGAATAGAAGTTTTTAAAAAATGTTATTGTTTTATTTTTATGAGCAAGGGTTGATGTGTTTGGCTCCAATAAATATCAGAGTAGGTCTAAGAGAATCAGTACCAGAGGTGGAGGAAATTTGATATTCTTTTCCTTTCTAATAATTTTTATTTGTTTTATTTGTTTTGTTGAGTTAGTTTATTATGGTTGTACTGTATATATTGCCAGAATAATGAGCAGCATTTTACCAGGAATAGGTGTTTAACTTGATGTTATCTTACCAAAGTTGGCTTTTGATACGAGGGCTATTGAAATGTTTATAGGGTTTACTCACGTTAGTCATTCTTTGACTCTAAACACTGTGCTGTTATTACTGTATGTTTTTCATAGCAGCAGTTTCTGTATTTTGCATCCACTTCTTATTTCATGTTGGAAATATTTCCCAGTATGATTTTTCCCATGCTTGAAGAAATCCTGCCTTTTCCTTAATTAAAAAAATTAATATTTATGTTAGAGTGTTGATGTAATTAATGAAGAGCTTGAGGAAGAAAACTTAAGAAAGTTCCTTTGATTGCAAGCTTGAAAATTCTCTTTTCCTTAGAACATGACACCAAGACGGCAGGTCTGTGTGGTATCCCAAGCACCTGACGCAGAGTCAGGCACATGGGGGCTCTGGTTATGTATTTGCTGAATGAGTGCATCACTCATGTTCATATATGTATTTTGATGGAGTTGTTCATATGTGCCAGCTTACCGTCTATGATGATCATCCTAGTTGCCTGATGATCTTGGTCTTCCCCCGTCCCATCCTTAATTCTCAGCACCGTAGGTTCTTAAATGTACACTTGCTTTTTCAAATAAATATAATTTCATTATGGGCCTTCTTCATTTCTTGTTTTGAGGGTCAGTTTTTAAAAATCAATTTTTAAAATTCTTTCTGGATTCCTCCAGGAGAGTGTTCTAATAGTAATGATCATCACTGCTATTTCTTATCGTAGTCATTGTTCGGTAGAGGAAGTTAAATGATGGAGAGATTCACAATCTATGAAAAGCTAACAGAAATGTGATCAGAGCAGGAGCAGATGGTCCTCTCCTCTGCGGTTATCTGGTTCACCTTCATGCGCCTTTAGCCTCATGGGCATTTATCGAGGTTTCCACATTTGAGAGTACTTTTCCTCTATAACTATTTGAATTACTGTTCCTGTGCCACCAAACTGATTATAGTGTGGAGTGACTTTGAAACTCCTGGACCCATAGAGGAGCCCAGAAATTAAAATATTTCATCTGAGTGCCAAATTGATTCATTTTTGCTCTTACGTTTTCCCCTCCCTATTACAAAAGATAGTTTTTGTTTTTAATAATGTCATTTTTCACTTTTGTTTTCCCTTATTTTTCTCCCAGACGAGAAAAACCTCTCTAAAATGATTTGTTCTTTATTAATCTTTTTATAAGCTGGTTCAGAGAACTTCAAAAAGATAACATTTTGGTCCTGATACATTAGCCTATTGAGATGAAGCCCACCTCTAAGACTATTTCATATACATTTATTTCACCTTTAAGGGATACTATTTTGGTGTAGAATCATCAAAAGTCTTTAATTATTGCCTTGTATTTTCTTTTCTTTTTTTTTTTTAATATATATTTTTTATTGCATTTTAGGTTTTGGGGTACATGTGAAGAACATGCAAGATTGTTGCATAGGTACACACATGGCAGTGTGATTTGCTGCCTTCCTCCCCCATCACCTATATCTGGCATTTCTCCCCATGCTATCTCTCCCCCAACTCCCCACCCCCCCGCTGTCCCTCCCCTTTTTCCCCCCGCACAGACCCCAGTGTGTGATGCTCCCCTCCCTGTGTCCATGTGTTCTCATTGTTCAATACCCGCCTATGAGTGAGAACATGCGGTGTTTGATTTTCTGTTCTTGTGTCAGTTTGCTAGAATGATGGTTTCCAGGTTCATCCATGTTCCTACAAAGGACACAAACATAGGCGTAGGCAAGGACTTCATGACCAAAACACCAAAAGCATTGGCAACAAAAGCCAAAATATGCCTTGTATTTTCTATTAGAATTTCTGGATTTTATTTTTGATAGTCAGGCTAGCCAGAGAGGTATGATGGACTATGCCAATAGCATGTTTCTTCAGAGTAATACATTTTAATTTGGCTACAAAAGGACTGAAGGGTAAATATAATAATACAGTGTTTGGCATTGGGGAAGGGTTCTTGAAGAACATGGATTCTCAACTGCTTTTTCTAGACACAGAATGGTGAGGGACAGAGGCCGGCCAGGGTCTATAAGCATGAAGGGTATTAAAGTTCAGATCTGTTAATAAAGAAAGAAGGATAACTAATTAATTTATCATAATTTCCCTTTTAAATTAAATATAGTAGGAATAACCAATTCATAGAGAAGCATTTTCTTTTTCAAAGAGTTCTTTAAATCGTGACTGAAAAAGTGGTTTAAAGTTGTAAGATATAAAGAGAGGAAATTCAAAACAGTCCTCGCCGTACGGCACTGTGACCTAGAGGGAATGCTTGCTTTTGCAGCTCATGTTGATCATCATCCTGATTAGTTGCTTAATCTGTTTACTGTTCTTTGTGTTCCATATGTCAGATTCATGGCTTTAAAACCAGTCCTGATTTTTAGCTCCATTATAATTAAACAGTTAATAAAACGTGGAGTTTTTTTTTCAGGCAGTGGGATTTTTAAAAGACAATATGCTTTCATTAATGGGGTAGGTGTCTGGTAGATTTTCAGATTATTAAAATCGGGGATTCTGAGGGTGGGACCCATTAGCTGTATGAGAATGGGGGAGAGACTTTTTCTAACTTACATTCTTCTCGTTTTGCCCAATCTTTGCTTATAATGAGAGATGTTACAGAGAGGAGGGGGTTATTGTAAATGATTTGAAGGAGGAGAAATGGCTGAAAATGACTGGCTTAGATGAAGGACATGAAACCAGGGCTCCCCAATGAGCTATATGTTAGTAGTTGGTTGAGACAGTGATCTGGTGATCCAAGCCAAAGAACATACCGTGTGATTATCTAATTGGTTTCCTCTTTGGGACCATGGGGACTTAGCCAGACTTAATCCTTGGATTCTGTGCACTGTGGGGCAGGTCATTTTGTGAATTTGTATTCCTGCTGAATTATACAGATTACATTCCCACTTGGCCACGTGGTCACTAGATCTCCCTAACCTTCTCAAACCCATCAATTACTCTATTCTCTTACACTTTCCCCCCTTCTTTTATTACTAAATTTTGAATAATCATTCTGCAGTTTAAGCAGGGAGCTGAGTAGACTCTTTAGCCAGTACTGGTGGTAATTAAAAAGTTGCATTCAGAATTATCTGGAGATCTAATTTCCTAAAGTAACAAGCTAAGAGAATGCTGAACCCTAGGGTAGAAGGAAGGAAGCAAACAGATGTGACTTGAAGTTGATGCTAATGAGTATTTTCTAGTTCTAGGCAGTGGCACTCTACTTTCCATGTCCTATTACCCACTTTGAGGGAGACTGAGGAAGTTTTAATTTGATCTGCCATCACTGGGAGTCAGTTCTGAGTTCTGAAAGGGAAAGTAATAGGTGGTTTGGTGCTTCTATTAAGGTTATACTTGAATAAGTGTGATAATATATGTGAAAGAACTCTAAAAGTTGTGAAGTTTTCTTAAAAATGCAAGGTTTTGTTATTAGTCCTTAACATTCTCCTATGAAGTAGGTAATATTTCTACAATTTGAAAAAGTAATGTGGTTTATATGTTTTGTTCAAGGTCATGGAGCTAAGTGGCTCCTTGAGGATAAAGCCTAGCCCAGGTCTTCTGATCCTAGGGCAAAGCCTGGAGCTTTCTGCTCAACTGCGTTGTTATCTGTAGAAATGGTTTGCTAGACTAAGTGAAGCTGCATGGGTGGATTAATTTAAATCACAAAACTATAACTGAGAGAGACCCAAAGAGGAAAGGCTTGGTGATTTTTTAAAAGGATTTTTCCCTATTTCCAGATTAAAACATTCTGACTCTTTTCCTTCATAGTCCTGCTCTTGACGTATCTACAGAGAGCCATGCCCGTCCTTGGTCTTTCCACATCCTACGGTAGTCTGTGTTCCATTCTTGCTGTCATCCCACATACTCAGCAAAGTGCCTGCTCTGGACCCAGAGTGTCTAGGTTCAAATACGGCCTGTGTACCTTTGAGGTAGGAGACCTACAGGACTTGTTTTCTGGTCACAACACTGCCAACCAAAACAGGATCTGGTCCAAACAGGATAAAGTGAGGAAACCAGCAGATGGCAAGGAAAGCAATCCCTTGCCGCCCTCACTGCTTATCAGCATAACTCTCCCACTAGCTGCCATGACAGTTTAAAAATGCCATGGCAATGACCCAGAAGTTACCATCCCTTTCCATGGCAACAACTCGTAAGTTACTGCCCTTTTCCTAGAAAGTTCTAAATAACCTGCTCCCTAATTTGCATTGGCACACCCCTTAATTTGCATGTAATTGAAAATGGGTTTTCATGAGTATAAATAAAATTGCCAAGAGCCCATAGTTGCTGATTTTGGCCACACTGCCTATGAGTTAGCCCTACTCTGCAAGGAGCAGTACCATCCAATAAAAGATTGCTGTCTAATACCACTGACTCACCCTAGAATTATTTCCTGGGCAAAGCCAAGAACCTTCCTGGGCTAAGCCCCAATTTTGGAGCTTGCAGGTCCTGCAACACCTTGCTCTCAGAGTTTTCTCATCTGTACCTCAAAGAGTTGTTATAAGGCTCATTAACATGTGGTAAGTGATAAAAAATGTTAGCTGCTATTGTCTGTACAGCTACAGATATTTGCATGCAGGATTCTGTCATCTATATTTTTTTTAAAGGATTGCTGGAAATTTGGAAAGCATTTGTGAGAAAGATGTCCAGTGAAATGGATGGTGAAAGGATGTTGAATACAGTTCATAAATCATTGTCGCTCAGTAATTTCCAGAATTACCTCTCCCTTCTCTGACTTGCTTATCTTCCATGTCTTCTGCTTTTCTTTTGTTCAGCTAAGTCACCTATAATTTGATCATAATGTGAGTATAGTATTTGACACATTGTACTGTAATTTAGGTGCCTTCCACACTAGAATGTTGTGGAATTAATGTGTTCTCTGCCTCATACCCACTTAGGCCTGGTCTCCATTTTCCATCAACATAGTCCTTTACCTGTCTCTGCACCTCCCTACTCATTAGGCCTCTCATTTTCTTCTCTGACCTTCACATGATGATTTCCCATAATTTCCCTACACACTCTTCATCCGCATGATCAGTCTTAAATGTATTCCTGAAGGGCAGAGAACAAGACAGAGGTCACGAAGACCTTCCTCAGTGAGCAGAAATCCTCTGAGGCTGAACTGGTGGTTTCATTTTATGTCACTAGAAGACTCTACCTGTTCTTGGCAAGTCACAGCATCTAGTATCAGTGACTTCTGTCTCCTTTAGCTGTTTTTTCCTTTTTAAGCATTGTCTACAATCACCTCCAGTAAACTTTCTCCCCCAGTTTTCTATAATATATTGGATTTATCTTGTATCTCTCCTAAACTTTACCTTTCAGTCCTGCCTTTTTATGTCCAACTCTTTTTTTTTTAATTTCTAAGAGGCACTGGCAAGAAGGAGCACTTGATTCCCTCAGCTGTTTGTGTGACCTTAAACAAATTACTTACCATCTCTGAATTTGTTTCCTTATCTGTGAAGTGGATAATAATTCTTACCTGCTTTCCTTAGATGGTTGTTATGAGATTCAAATGAGATAATGGGCTATAGAGATATGTATGTGAGTAAAGAGAAGAAAGAGTAGAAAGTGTTACTTTCATCTGGCGTGTCATTCCCTGGATTGGTGTGTTTCCTTAAGTTTGGACTGTGTTTAGGAAATCTGTACTTTTTCCACATCCTTTGTAGGCACACTGGAGTTGAAAACCTCCAGTCGCTATGTGTTCTCTAGTTGCTGTTTTGTGTTTGGTTCAGTTGGTTGCTAAATCTTCTCTAACTCCCATCTTCTGGGGCTCTCATTTCTAGCCTAACTTAACCTTTTCCTCTCATGTCCCTAGCATATGTCATGCTAAATAAACTGCATGTCCTTACATGGTGACCATATGGTTTTTACACTGTTTGTACTAATAATATATTTTTTAAAAATATTTAAGGTGCTGTTTTTGAATATAGAGGCTGTAGAAAGTAAGGATCTTTTTTCCCTTTTCTGTTTCTTAGTACTTTCCCCAGTAAAACAGATTAAGTGCTCAACAGATGCTGCTGACTAGACAGACATGTAAATGTAGTTGTTTTATAAATAAATTTGTTGTCTGATTTTTTTTTTCAACCAATGGGTTTCTATTTAATTTGTACAGAAAGACTCATATCCTGAGTTTATCAGCATTTGGCACTAATGCATATTATGTAGTTTATAAAAATTTCTTGGAGGTTATTATAGTCAGAATTACAACTTATTGTCAGTCATGAATCCCATTAAATTTATGAGGAATAGAAGGGTTTGTATTGTGTGGATTTTCCTTCTCCTTAAGTGATTAAAGTCTGAATGTTTTAACCACCATGAACTTATTTTTGAATGAAAGAAACTATTTCCTTGGTATAGTTATGGAATTATTCTTAATTTCTGACATATTGTGTGGTCATTAAACAAGTAGTTAAGATATCTTCTCTTTGCACTTTGAATGAGGTTAATTAGAATTTTCTGATCATAGAAAATTTAGCATTCTTCAGTATATATTCGTTTTACACAACTCTTGAGAACACTTGTGTAAGAAGGCTAAAGTTAATTTTTGGATTTTTATTGAATGAGTTAGAGTTCACCTACAAATACTTGGTTGGTTATTAAGACTTTTTATTTTAGAAACTGTATTTCTTAAAACTGTTTACTGCCTTCTTAATGCTTTCCAGGAACCAGATCCTGAATTGTCAGTGTGTCAGGTAAAGAACGTTTTAGCTGCAACCTTTAGAGAATCCTTTAATTGCTATAGCTTAGTTGTTGCTGTAGTAGTTTAGAAAATTTGCTGCATATTTTTAAAAACCTGTGAGTTTTTAAAATTAGCCATATCTTTCAGACATTCTGTAAATAAATGATTATATTTTCAATACTTTTGTGTATATTGATAGCCTTGTAGAACTACTGCACTCTACTCATTGGGACTTGGAGCTTAAATGGAAATGACCAAGATGGACTAGAAGGATAAGAAAAAACAAAGGAGGTGAGGGGGAACCAAGGACTTAGAAAGGGAGCAGGAGAGTCAGCGGAATGACAGATGTCTGAAAAGACTGTGATGTTTTTTGAAAAGATCAACAAAATAGACAGACCACTAGCCAGATTAATAAAAAAGAAAAGGGAGAAGAATCAAACAGATGCAATAAAAAATGATAAAGGGGGATATCACCACTGATCCTACAGAAATACAAACTACCATCAGAGATTAATACAAACAGCTCTACTCACATAATCCAGTAAACCAGGAAGAAATGGATAAATTCCTAGACACTTGTACTCTACCAAAACTAAACCAGGAGGAAGCCGAAACCCTGAATAGACCAATAACAAGGGCTGAAGTAGAGGCAGCAATCAATAGCCTACCAACCAAAAAACGTCCAGGTCCAGACGGGTTCACAGCTGAATTCTACCAGACATACAAAGAGGAGCTGGTTCCATTCCTTCTGAAACTGTATCAAATAATACAAAAGGAGGGAATCCTCCCTAACTCATTTTATGAGACCAATATCATCCTGATACCAAAACCAGGCAGAGACTCAACTGAAAAAGAAAACTTCAGGCCAATATCCATGATGAACATCGATGCAAAAATCTTCAATCAAATACTGGCAAACAGATTGCAACAGCACATCAAGAAGCTTATCCATCAGGACCAAGTAAGCTTCATCCCGGGGATGGCAGGCTGGTTCAACATATGCAAATCCATAAATGTAATCCATCACATAAATGGAACCAAAGACAAAAACCACATGATTATCTCAATAGATGCAGAGAAGGCCTTTGATAAAATTCAACAGCCCTTCATGCTAAAAACTCTCAATAAACTAGGTATTGATGGAATATATCATAAAATGATACAAGCTATATATGACAAACCTACAGCCAATATCATACTGAATGGGCAAAAGCTGGAAGAATTCTCTTTGAAATCAGGCACTAGACAAGGATGCCCTCTCTCACCACTCCTATTCAACATAGTATTGGAAGTTCTAGCCAGAGCATCAGGCAAGAAAAAGAAATAAAGGGTATTCGATTAGGAAAGGAGGAAGTCAAATTGTCTCTATTTGCAGATGACACGATTGTATATCTGGAAGACCCCATTGTCTCAGCCCAAAATCTTCTCAAATTGATAAGCAACTTCAGCAAAGTCTCAGGATACAAAATCAATGTGCAAAAATCACTAACATTCCTATATACCAATAACAGACAGAGCCAAATCAAGAGCGAACACCCAGTCACAATCGCTACAAAGAGAATAAAATACCTAGGAATACAACTAACAAAGGATGTAAAGGACCTCTTCAAGGAGAACTACAAACCACTGCTCAATGAAATAAGAGAGGACACAAACAGATGAAGAAACATTCCATGCTCATGGTTAGGAAGAATCAATATCGTGAAAATGACCATACTGCCCAAAGTAATCTATAGATTCAGTGCTATCCCCATCAAGCTACCAATGACCTTCTTCACAGAAGAAAAACCACTTTAAACTTCATGTGGAATCACAAGAGACCCTGCATAGCCAAGACAATCCTAAGCAAAAAGAACAAAGCCAGAGGCATCACACTGCCAGACTTCAAACTATACTACAAGGCTACAGTAATCAAAACAGTATGGTACTGGTACCAAAACAGAGACATAGACCAATGGAACAGAACAGAGACCCCAGAAGAAACACCACACATCTACAACCATCTGATCTTTGACAAACCCAGCAAAAACAAGCAATGGGGAAAGGACTCCATGTTTAATAAACGGTGTTGGGAAAACTGGCTAGCAATGTGCAGAAAGCAGAAACTGGACCCCTACCTGTCACCTTACACTAAAATTAACTCCAGGTGGATCAAAGATTTAAACATAAAACCTAACACCATAAAAACACTAGAAGAAAACGTAGGCAAAACCATCCAGGAGATAGGCATAGGCAGGGAGTTCATGACTAAAACACCAAAAGCAATGGCAATAAAAGCCAGGATAGACAAATGGGATCTAATTAAACTCCAGAGCTTCTGTACAGCAAAAGAAACCATCATTAGAGTGAATCGGCAACCAACAGAATGGGAAAAAATTTTTGCAATCTACCCATCTGACAAAGGGCTAATATCCAGAATCTACAAAGAACTAAAACAGATATACAAGAAAAAACAAACAAGCCCATTCAAAAGTGGGCGAAGGATATGAACAGACAGTTTTCAAAAGAGGACATATATGAGGCCAACAAACATATGAAAAAATGTTCATCATCACTGGTCATTAGAGAAATGCAAATCAAAACCACACTGAGATATCATCTCACACCAGTTAGAATGGCGATCATTAAAAAACCGGGAGACAGATGCTGGAGAGGATGTGGACAAATAGGAACACTCTTACACAGTTGGTGGGAGTGTAAATTAGTTCAACCATTGTGGAAGACAGTGTGGCGATTCTCAAGGATCTAGAAATAGAAATCCCATTTGACCCAGCAATCCCACTATTGGGTGTATACCCAAAGAACTATAAATCATTCTACTATAAAGACACATGCACACGTATGTTCATTGCAGCCCTGTGTACAATAGCAAAGACCTGGAACCAACCCAAATGCCCATCAATGATAGACTGCACAAAGAAAATGTGGTACATATACACCATGGAATACTAAGCAGCCATAAAAAAACAATGAGTTCGTGTCCTTTGTAGGGACTTGGATGAATCTGGAAACCATCATTCTCAGCAAACTGACCCAAGAACAGAAAGCCAAGCACAGTATGTTCTCACTCATAGGTGGGTGTTGAACAACGAGAACACGTGGACTCAGGGAGAGGAGCATCACACACAGGGGACAGTTGTGGGGGGGGGGTAGGGGGAGAGACAATGGGGGTGGGGAGGGAGGGGAGGGTGGGGGAGGGATAACATGGGGAGAGATGGCAGATATAGTATGCACCTAAAGTAAAATAAATAAATTATAAATTAAAAAAAAAAAAAGAAAAGACTGTGATGGATGGGATGGCATGTCTTGAGTCGAGAGTGGACTCTGCTTGGGAAGGTGTTGGTTTTGACTGACCTGGTGGCTCTAAGAGGAGGAGCCTGGCATGGTGGGGGAGAAAGGAAGGGACACTGGCCAGTCAGTCACATCAACCAAATCAATTTGGGTAAGGATGAGAGGCAGCTAGAGACTTGCCAACTGGATTAAGACACAAGGGAGTGAATTGGGAAGAAGCCCTGGGAGAGAGGAGGGGGACACCTGGCCAGTGATATTTTTAGTCCAGGAGAGCTGCCAGTGAGTCTCAGACTAAGGAGAGAAGTTGTGCAGAATTGTAAATCAGAGAGCTTAAATGTTGCTAGGTGTTTGCCCTGCCGAATGAGATGGAATGTTAACAGGTCTTTTTTTTAGGTAAATAAGAGACTTGAACCTCATTAGGGGTTCATATGAGTAATCAGCAAACCTTTTAGAACAGAAAGCAATTTACAAAGTATTCTTATGGAGGTCTGTGTAGTATTAAACACTGTAAATAAGTTAAAATGTGGCATGTGGCACTGTGTTCTTTAAAAGGCTGATGTTTGTCTTTTGAATGTTCATACTCTTGATTTACAAACTGATAGATGGGGCAAAACTATTTTTTTGGCATAATATGGGTACAAGTCATTCAAAAAGGATTGAAATTATAAATACTGTGGATTTTGTTGTCAGGAAATTTGGAAAATTTTGTTTAAAATTTAAAACGTCAATAATTTGCATTTTAGGAATGGTTTTAAAACTATAAATGGCATTTAAGAGCTTCAAACTAGCATAGGGACTTCATGAAAAACCTGTATTTGGCATTGTTTTCCAGTTCTGTTGGTATGGACCTAATTATCCTCTGGATAATGATACAAAAGGGAACAAGGCTGACTAGATTCTTTTGGCCTTACTATTCACACTTTTGGAGTTTCTTCTTTTTGTACAATTTTACAACTTCAAAAGGAATGAGGCTGTATACAATAACAATTCAGTATCTTGTGCCTGAGTTTTCATTTTCATAGAGTAGGCAGAATGTCAATAGTTACTGAGTCTTATGATGTCTAAATCAGGTCAGACAGACTGTTCCTTTAGCAACCTTATTCTAATAATAACCTGAAATTGTTTCTTACATGCTTTAAACTACTGGCCTTGCATTCTTTATTAGGAGGAACAGAATAATTTAAATATGTTTTGCTCCATCAGCAGAGTTTCAACCTCTTCATATGTTTATTTTCATAACAAAAACTGAATCAATGTCACAGAGGATAGAATGAGTGAGTCAATATTTTCCTGATGTTTGCTGGCAAGTATCTGCCTCAGAAGTAATGTCCTATAGACTAACTCAGTTGGTGAATGAGATAGGATTGTGTTTCACAGATATAAAGGGAAAAATTGATATGATTATTCATTTGGTTTGGGAGAATCTGTGCTTTTTCCCTTAAAAAACAAAGTTCCAAAAGCATCAATTCTTATTTTTATTAATATTATGGTACTTGAAATACATTAATATTCAAACAAATTTACATAAACTCTTTTTTTTAACTGTGTGACTCTCCCATTTATTAATAAGTAAACATATCTGATAAGGCAAATTTATATTTTTATTTAGTTTCAAGGGGCAGTTTGGGATTATTGTATATGCTTTGTTATTCATTTTATTTTAATCACTGAATAGTTTAAACTTTTTCTGGGTTTGTTTTTTTAAAACACACAGAGGATTTTAGGGCTGTAAAACATACTTGACTTGTTTCCAAAGTAAAAAAATTTATTATTTTTTTAAAGCCAAAGCTCCATCTGCTGTTTTCATTAAAATCTCAAGAATTGTTCATATTGCCAGGAGCAGTTCTTTGAAAACAGTCTGATGTTTAATCAAGCAGTGATATGTGATTTTCAAGGTCATTTTTTGTTAGGACAGAAGATAACTCAGGAAGATTAATTTTCTCAAACTGTGATACCATTTAAAATTGAATAACAGTATGAGTAGATTTTATTCTAGAGCTGTAAATATCAAAAATTCATACCATTGTTTTAAGAATTATTTTAGAGATTAAATTAACATTTATCTGTTTATCTTTTTTAAAAAGTACATTCTTATGGAATAAAATTTTTAAAAATATATTCCTAGCCTTGGCGCAGTGGTTCACACCTGTAAACTCTGTACTTTAGGAAGCTGAGGCAGGAGGATCACTTGAAGCCAGGAGTTCAAGACCAGCTAGGGCAACAAAGTGAGATATCCCATCTCTGCAAACAAATAAACAAACAACGCTGGGCGTGGTAGTACACACTTGTAGTCCTAACTACTCTGGAACCTGAGACCTGAGGTGGGAGGTGGGAGGTGGGAGGATCACCTGAGCCCTGGAGGTCAAGTCTGCACCTCTACCGTCTAGCCTGGGCAGCAGAGTGAGAGCCTGTCTCAAAAAAAAAAAAAGTTCCCATTTGACTTTGACTTTAGAAGTATTTTTCATATTGCAGGGAAGGAAGGGTGGATTTTCTTTTGTATATTTTGTTTAGTCTAATATAAAAAATTTGTAACTCTTTAATATTTAAGAAGTCAGCTGGGGGATGGATGTCAAGAATCATGATAGATTGGACTATGAAATAACAGTATGAACTTGAAAATAGTTAAAAGTAAAATATATTAATAAGCAACTATATAAATGCTGCTATAATGATAAAACTTGACCTGGCCGTGATGGCTCATGCCTGTAATCCCAGCACTTTGGAAGGCCAAGGAGGGTGGATCCCCTGAGGTCAGGAGTTCAAGACCAGCCTAACCAACATGGCAAAACTTTGTCTCTACTAAAAACACAGAAAACTAGCCAGGCGTGGTGGCGCATGCCTGTAATTCCAGTTACTTGGGAGGCTGAGACAGAATCAAGAATTTCTTGAACCTGGGAATCGGAGGTTGCAGTGAGCTGAGATCGTGCCATTGTACTCCATCTTGGGCAACAAGAGCAAAACTCTGTCTCAAAAACTGAATGAATAAACAAATAAACTTGATTAAAGTAGGACTCCAAATCATAGTTCTGAAGTCTCATTAGCTTCTCATTATCAGGATAAAAATTTACATACCTCACTGTGGCATAACAGGATCCATCACCTGGCTCCTGACTTTTTCTCCAGCTTCTTCCCTGATTCTTCACCCACACTCAATTCTTCCAGAGTTTCCAAACATGCCATAGCCTCTCTAGCTAGCCTGCCTGTTGTCCATTTTGCCTGGCCACTGGGCTGAATTCTTCTCTTCTACCCTTCCTTCTACTCCCAGTTAGCCGGACACATTTCCTCTGTTCTCCTATCACACACTTATTTTTGTTTTTCATTTCTGTTACTACATTTTTCCCATTACATGGAAATTCTTTTGAGTTAGAACTAGAACTATGATTTACTCCTCTTTGTATACCCAGGATGTAGCATGCAGTAGGTGTTCCCTAGTGATATGGGAATGAACAAGCAGAACCCACATTCTTTACTGTTCCAACAGAAAAAGCTGTAGTCCTTCCTGTCCACCAGAGAGTGCTGAGCAAAGAATGCCCTTTTGAAAAATCAAAGCTGTCAGATAATTGCAGGACAGCATGACCTGTAGAGATTTAATATAAATCAGGATTGCCTATTTCCATCTTTGAAGTTAAATTAGAGCATTATCCCAAGACAATGAGGACTTCTCTGACCCCTGGGAATAGTTGTATAGATATGGTATCTTTCCTGATCTTGTATGATTGAAAACCTGAGATTTTTTTCCTATACTTTGGTGGCTCTCACTGTTCCAATTGGAGTTCCAATAGGAATTGTTTTTTTAAAATATTTTTTTACAAATTAGTTTTTTGAGTCCATATTCTACTTATTGAATTGTGTTAAATTCATACATAACATTTGAAACACTTTGTTCTAAATTTTTAAACCAGTAAACCTCAACCAGAAAAGCGCAAGCCAAAAGCCAATCATCTAACCAAATGTAATTTCACTTTGGGAACCTAAATATGTTGTAGAGGCAGCCATCTTTATTCCCATTAAAATGAATGCATGATGTTCTTTTGTTTTTTCTTTTTAAAAAAATATTCATAGCATGCATTCTAATTACTTTAGCTCACAAAAGGATCTTTACTTTCCAACTTCTATAAAACCACACACTTGTCACCTGTGATTTCATCCAATGGGTGATGCATTCAGGGAAATTAGGGTCCATGTTTTAGTCTTCTCATGTTTTTTTCTCAGAACCTGGGCTGATGCTATTTAATTAGGGGGGTGCTCAATGAATATACACTGACTGACTGACTGCATCTTTACGTGGGGAAGCTCTTACCTGTTCCTTTCCCCAGTCCCTTGGCCTTCATTGAGCTTGCTTCATAGCCATATAGTCTTAGTTTACTGAGCCTAATTCCTCCCCAAATTCTCCTTGCTGCTACTTCCTGTAGTCTCTAGAGTCGCTTCTATGCTGCTGCTTCAAGAGTTGTCTTCTTCCCAAATCCTCCACAGGACACCAAGCTTTATTGTTTTCTGTCTCTATTCTGTAGTAAAGGAAAGGTAGAAATTTCAGATAAAGCAGTTTGATATGTTTAATAAGAAATTTAATTGTGTACATGTTTAGACTGAAATTTTTGAGGTAGAGCAAAGCTTATAAGATTTTTTTCAGTTTAGATTTCTTAATTACCTTTAAAATTTTTTTCATTATCTAGCAGGTTTTCTACTGACTAGATCACAAAGCAACCAGTGTTGTTTTGTTATTGGAATCAGGTAAATTGATCTTAGTTCAGTTCAACCAACATTTATTGAATACCTACTGTCTACGAAAACCATAGGTATTATGGAATATTCCAAAGTGAACAAGGTATAGAAGCTTGCATTCTAGGGAAGGAAGGGCTAACATATAGCCAAATAATTATAGTGTTTTTCAAATATGGGTAAGTGTGTAATAATAGAGGCATACAGAGAACTTCCTTTGAGAAAGACAAGAACGTGTAGTAGGTTTAGAACTGGAAAATCAAGGAAGCCTTTATAATAAAGAACTTGACCTTGAAGGAGGAAGCCAGAAAGAACAATGTGGTTGTAGCTTTATTTATTTGTTTTCAAGTTATTATTTTAGTAAAATTTTCTCTAAAGATCTATTTTTTTGTTTATAAAAAGGAATGTTAGAAGACTACCAGGTAATTACCCCAATTATTTACTATGTAATTGATACATTGGTTGTTTCTTTATTAATAATGATGCCTTCTTTTATTAGTTTTTGACACGGCCCTTTAAATTAGAATAATGTGTTAAGCGGTAAACATGTTTAAAACAAAATGAAATAACAACAATGAAGGAAGGCTACTTCTATAAGCTATGTAGTAGTTCTAATGCTATTTGAATATATGTTTTATTTATCTATGATTTTTAGGCAGCTTGGATCTTAAAAGCAAGAGCGCTAACAGAAATGGTATACGTAGATGAAATTGATGTAGATCAGGAAGGAATTGCAGAAATGATGCTGGATGAAAATGCTATTGCTCAAGTTCCACGTAAGTATTGGGTTTTCAGTTAAGTTAATGAAATGCCATTAAGAGGAAGAATACTATGTATAAGAGGAATATATATGCCCATATATTTTTATATTTTATATATATAAACATTATATATGTGAAAGAGAAATGAAGAAAAAAATTACTTCAAGTAGATGGTTTCTGTTCTGCCTTATGGTACAAAGGCTTTTCCCCCACAATTCAGTTATCTTAAACTTAAGGTATGAGATTGATGTATAACAATTTTCCAATACAAGCTATATTATGCATTTTAGAAATAATTTATATCCATGTTCAACTGCTGATCATATGGAAAAAATTTATAAAAATGCATTCTATTTGAACTACTTGTCTAATATATCAGAATATTGTTTATCTGGGAAGTACCCAAATAACAGGGGTATTCCTAAGAGGATTTAAAAAAAAGATCATTCGACTGGCTGCGGTGGCTCATGCCTGTAATCCGAGTACTTTGGGAGGCCAAGACAGGAGGATCACGAGGTCAGGAGATCGAGACCATCCTGGCCAACATGGTGAAACCCTGTCTTTACAAAAAATACAAATACAAAACTTAGCTGGGCCTGGTGGGGTGGCGTCTGTAGTCCCAGCTACTCAGGGGGCTGAGGCAGGAAAATCACTTGAACCCGGGAGATGGAGGTTGCGGTGAGCCGAGATCACACCACTACACTCCAGCCTGGCAACTGAACAAGATTCTGTCTCAAAAAAAAAAAAAAAAAAAAAAGAAAGATCATTCCAAAACATCACTTTATTGTTATAATCGGACATGATTTGCTCTCAGTCATGATATGAGGTGATGAGGTGATATGCTGGTCTGTGAGTGTCTGTTGGGATTGTCACAGAGGCGCAGTCCCAGCTTGCAGATGTGGTGGTACAAATGGTATTGGATAATGGCTGGTCTGAGTGCAGTGGTGTTTACAACTAATTGATCACAACTTGTTACAGATTTCTTTGTTCCTTCTCCACTCCCACTGCTTCACTTGACTAGCCTTAAAAAAAATGGTGTTGGATGATAACCAGGACATACGGACATATAGTGGTCTTGCTGGTAATTTATTAGTTGTTATAGTTCTCAGTCATTTGTATGCTTTGAAAGGTAATAGCTGTTTAAAACCTTCAAATAAAAATTGAGAAAAAAATACATATTTTCATGTAAAAATGTCTTTCTTTCCCATTATTTTGTTCTTTTAGAGTTAAAATATCTAAATTCTAGATATCGTGGGTAAATTGTCTTTTATTGAGAGAAGTTCATATGAGAAATAATTGAACTATGAGGATAGAACCATTGTTTTGAACTTTGGAGCCTATTTTTCTTGAGTTTAAATCCCAGCCCTACTAATAGGTTGACCTGTTTACTTAATTCTGTGAATCTTTGTTAAATGGGTTAATACTACCTACTTTATAGACTTAGTGTGAAGATTAAATGTGATAACATAAGTAACATGATAGGTACTTGTTAAATATTAGTCTAAAACATATTTCCCTAAAATACATTTCTTGCTATTAATGTCTTTTTCCCCCAGGCCAGCACAATTCTGAAAATTGTATTAGCTTACAGCTTTACAGATTAATAAATCATATATAAATTGAATTAGCCATCTTGTCTCCTAGGCCCTGGAACATCTTTGAAACTCCCTGGAACTAATCAGACAGGAGGGCCTAGTCAGGCTGTTAGGTATGTACTTCTGCTTCATATCCTCTACCACTAAATATTGATCAAACTGTATGAGAGTCTTTCCTCAAGATCGTCTTTGTATTATAATAATTTATAATCTTCACAGGCCAATCACACAAGCTGGAAGACCCATTACAGGTTTCCTCAGGCCCAGCACACAGAGTGGAAGGCCAGGCACTATGGAACAGGCCATCAGAACACCCAGAACCGCCTACACAGCCCGCCCTATCACCAGCTCCTCCGGAAGATTTGTCAGGCTGGGAACGGTAAATTCTGTCAGCTTTCCCATAGCCTTGTATTACTTTGGTATTACCAAAGTAGCTTTATATTGTGGCACATCATTTTCTAATGTTGTTATAGTGGAGAATTATATGGAAGATGTTTGAAGGTGACTTTTTAATTTACGTTGCCTTTATAATTTTTATGCCCATTAAAGTTGTTTACGTTTCAAGAGAATGTTTCAGCTCTCTTGTATTGTTTTTCCTCTGTAGGCTTCCATGCTCACAAGTCCTGATGGGCCATTTATAAATTTATCTAGACTGAATTTAACAAAGTATTCCCAGAAACCTAAGTTGGCAAAGGTATGTACTTAAAATGATTTTGAGTCATAAAGTAATATTACATGTATGATGATAATGACAAATTAGAAAATGGATAAAAACTTGTAAAGGAGAGGCCATGTCTGTACTGAAGTGGAAATGTTTAATATGTAAAATTTCTCTTAGTCTTTGAGTTAACTGAGTTAAGGAAAGTCAATCAGAAATAAAGCACATATACCATTATTATAGGAAATTCTTTTCCTTTAATAAAGAGAAGTAATTTATAACAAAGAAAGCAGATGCAGCATCATCTTTGTAGAATGAAGCTTAAGTAGTCATCGGTATATGTATGTATTTTTTTTTTTAGCTTGGACTATTCTCAGAGAAATAATTTTCTATCCTTGTAGGTTTTTAGGACTGTCAAAGGATGATAAAAATTATGTACTCCTAATTAGTAATTAATCAGGCATCTCAGGATTACTCAAGCCACATAGTGGCTTGCCAACTACATTAGTAATTATCACTACTCAAAGATTAAATGATCTTTTAAATTAAAGAGAAAATGAGAGGCAGAGGGAGTGGGAGAAAGGTATAGAGAGGGAGAGGGAGAGAAAGAGAAAGAGAAAGATAAAGATGAAGGAAGATGTCTGTGACCTTTTCAATATATAAACCTTGGGAGTGAGCTTGGAATAATTCAGAGACAGGAGCCCTTATCTTCTGGAAACGGGTTTAAACCTAGCTCAGATTTTTAGCTGAAATCTCTGAGCATAAGTGTTAAGCTCATTCCTAATCTCAGTTCGAATGGCATTTAACATATGTGTTTACTAAATACCAAACACGCTAGAGAAAATTAACATGGACACTAGCTGTACAGACTTAAGTTTAAGTCTAAAAAAAAGATGCCATTTGGTAGACAGGGAATCAGACTGTAATAATGCTGGGACTTTTTTCTTAAATTCTTGTTTGGCAGCCATCCAGCTGACTTCATTTAGAAAAATTGTAAGGCTATGCTTACTTTCCTTTCTTTTATGAGAGTGGAGTATTAAAAGCAACTCATATGGAATATCTGGTTGCCTGCCCTTTCAGGCCACTTACTTGAAGGGACTGTCTGGCTAGTTGATACCTTTGCTATTTTTTGACCAAGAGAGTCAGTCAATGGAAGCATTTTTCTCAATTAAATTAAGATGCATCCAGGACAGACCTGGTCTGTTACTAGATTTAGCCTGAACTAGATTTTGTGCTTTTTTAATATGTTGTAGAAATAATGCCAGGTTTTTCTGTCTTTGGCCCCCAGCTTGCCTTGACCTACTAGGACTCATTTTTAATATAGGCATATGGCTTGTGGTATCTAGGTTGACTCTATGACACTGTCTTTGATGCGTAACATCCTTTTCATGGCAGTGGTAGCACCAATTGCACTCTTAACTTTTGTTTCTTTATGACAGAACAAATGGAAGCATTGTTATAGGTTTTATTTTTTAATTTTTTTTAAGAAAGTCCTTGCTTTGATTTTTTTTTTTTTAAATTGGTTGCCTCCAAGTTTTCTTTGTTAATAACCTTGATCTCTTCCAGGGATGCTAGCCTCTTTGCAAGTGTAACATGATGGTATTATGGAAAAAGGTAGTACCACCAAAAGTAAATGCCTATTTGTTTAGAGCAGTTGAGTGAAATATTAGAAATAATTATTCTCAGCCCTGGCTGTGCATGAGAATTATCTGAGGGCTTTAAAAAATATAACATAAGGGTTTTGCCATCCCCCCAATTTTGATTTAATTTAAGTGGTCTGATTTCGCCCCACCACCAGGTGATTCCAGTGTCCAGCTTGGCTGAGTAGCACCCTGTTAAAAAAACCGGAATATTCTGAATCATAGAGTTACTAGAAATACCATATAAGGAGAATTAGCTTTAAAAATTAAGCAAAAAACACCCTGCTTTACCCATATATTTTACTTTGTTTCAGTAGAAACTTCCAGATTTTTTTATGTCTAAATTGTCATCATTAATATTATAATCACTGTATAATATATGTAGAGAATATAAAGAATGGCTGTATCTGTTTTATGACAATCCTGAAGTTGGTCTTTAAGAAATAAAATAAACTTTTCATTTGTTTTTCTAATAAAATATGTAATATGAAAAAAATGTTTAATTCCTTGAGCAATCCAGTTTGTATTCTGTTAAAATCAGAATGAGTTGTAAATAGTAATATTTTAAAATGAGTGATTGTAACAAAAGACGGATAGACCCTTTTATCTATCCAGGGCTTTAGAGTGCTTTTGTTAACATAAAATTAAAAAAAAAAATCTAATATATTTTTGGTACTTTTTTCTTCACAGGCTTTGTTTGAGTATATCTTTCATCATGAAAATGATGTTAAGACTGTAAGTTTTGAATTCATGCTATTTCCTTTTATTGTAATTTTTCTGACTTTGAAAGTTTAGATTCTGAAATATTCTATTTCTGACCTTATAAACAAATGAAATTATTAAAGATTGGAGAATTATTAATACTTTAAAATCCACTCTCAGTTTCAGTGGGAAAATGTGTATAAATATAGAAGTGATAAGAACTATGCCTGCTTCATAGAGTATGTATGTAGCTCTCCAATAAATGGGAAGATACAGGTAATTGAGAATATGGCATAATATGCTTTTGTTAAAATTATAGTTTTTATGCTAATGGTATTGTTGATCCATTTATTTCTTTAGTCCATATAGCATATTGTAGGTTTACTAACACATATATTTCTGTTATTTTTGTGGTGTGTCCTTTTCCTCTATCTTTAGCGTTTTATGATCAAAGTTTCCAAACGTACAAAAGTAGAGAGAATCGTCTTTGTAGCCTCTTAACAGAGTTTTAAAGTTATAGGCGTATGACTTCTCAAATTGTTTTGATTTTTGCATGCTTATATGCAAATGAGCATATAACCGTACAACTTTGGTCAAATCAAATATAGTTCATTCTACAGAGTCTGATTGTATCTTTTCTCATTTTCATATTAGTTCCACGAAAAAGGCTTTATATCCATATATTAAGCATTCAGGAAAATAAAAATGTTTTCCTTAATTGTGTTTTCTTTTTTCCTTTTTTTATTTTTTGAGACAGGGTCTCACTCTGTCACCCAGACTGGAATGCAGTGGCATTATCACAACTCACTGCAGCCTTGACTTCCCAGGCTCAGGCAATCTTCCCATCTCGGCCTCCCAAGTAGTTGGGACTACAGGCATGTGGCACCATGCCCAGCTAATTTTTAAAAAATTATTTGTAGAGACATGCTCTCCCTGTGTTGCCCAGGCTGGTCTTGAACTCCTGACCTTAAGTGATCTTCCTGCCTCAGCCTCCCAAAGTGCTGGAATTACAGGTGTGAGCCACCATAGCCATCCCCATAATTGTGTTTTCTGTGTGTCAGCCACTGTGCTATACACTAAGAGAACTAATGATACTTTTTCCTGCCTCTGCAAGCCATGTAGTCTAGCTGAAGAAATAAAATGGACATAAATGAAATAATTAAAGAGGTAATTGTCAAAATGTGAAGTTGTTACCAAGTGGAGAAAAATTCAGAAGGGATGATATTAGTAAAGATCCATAAAATAAGTAGGATGTATGGAAAGGAGGAAAAAGAAATGTAAAGAAAGGGCAAAAGCAAGAGCAGCATATGGAATGGTCAATAAATAGGCCTTATCCTAGAAAATGGGAGCACCACAGAGACATTTTAAAGAAGGAAGTGACAGAACTTGATGATAGTTTTGATACTGGGGCAAAGGAAAGAGAGACAGGTTAAATCTGCCTCCTAAAGATGCTATGAGAAGAATAATAGTTTTACCGGCAGAAATGGGATAATTAGGGAAGGAAGTCAGTTTGCATAGAAGCTGACTAAGTGACTTGAAGGCATTTGGGGTTTGAAATGACAAGGCTATCTAAGTGGACGTACCATTGCATATGTTGGGAGATGTGACATTGAAATGTGGGGGGACAGCCTGGGCCACATATACAGAATGTGGTATTCATAGATGTGGTTATGTAAGGAAAAGAAAAAATGAAGGTTGAGACAACTGAGAAACCATGCACACTTTTGTAAATAGAAGCCAGCCATTTTAACTTCATAAAAAGCTGGTCAGAGGCTCTCAGTATAATTATATATAAAATTATATGGTCAAACTGTAATTAAAACGCATTAGAATGCTAGTCCATTTCATAAATTAGTAAATCTCAAGTTACTAGAGTATCATAAGTGATACTATTGTATTTGGAAGATTAGTAAATATCCGAGGCATCTATTCTTTCATCCAATATATATATATTTGAACCACTACAGTGTACCAGGTACTGTTCCAGCCCTGAGATCACAGAGTGAAACAGGCAAAGTCTCTGCTCTTTTAGAGATAATATTCTGGTTGGGCAAGGAATAGAATAAAATAAATTTTAAAATGTATGATGTCTCATGGGCTAGTAAGTACTGTAACAACAAAGAAGCAGGAAAGCAGGTAAGGGAATAAATAATGACGTGGGGGGAGGATGCTATTTTGGATGGAGTGAAGAGTGATCAGTGAAGTCACTCTGAGCAGAAAACATGTGGCTCAGTGGCTGAATCCCAGAACTTTGGGAGGCTGAGGCAGGAGACCACTTGAGCCCAGGAGTTCGAGACCAATCTAGGCAATGTGGCGAAACACTTTCTCTACAAGAAATACAAAAATTAGCCAGGCATGGTAGGACGTGGTTGTAGACCCAGCTACCCTAGAGTTTAGAGCTGCAGTCCCAGCTACTCTGGGAGGATCACCTGAACCCAGGGAGGGCGAGGCTTCAGTGAGCCATGATCATGCCACTGTACTCCAGCCTGGGTGACCGAGTGACACTCTGTCTCAAAAAAAAAGGCAAGGAAAAAAGTAAAGAAAACATTTTAACACACCCAAATGGAGGGGGACAGGACTCACGTCATTACATGTAGGAAGAGCATTTTCAAAGAGCTTTAACTGTAAAGGCCCTGAGTAGAAGCATGCTTGGATTGTTTAAGGAACAGCAAGAAGGCCAGTGTGGCTGAGTGAGGCCTGTGTGGGGGTAAGAGTCGTAGGTGATGAGTTCAGAAGCTGGACAGATCATAAGTCATTTGTAGGTCATGGTGACAATGTTTTTACTAATAGATTCATCTTGAAGATGTAATTCTACATCTTGGAATTTACTCATTGTTGTTGAGGAATAAAAAAATCACATTGAAAAAAATGTAAGATTTATTCCCTGTTCTACTGCACTTACGTTCTAAAGATTCTAAGGACTAGCATCATAGTTCTTCATGTATATGGACCTAAAACAATTTGATTTTAAACAGATAGAGTAGTAACATTTAAACTTTTTATTTTAAGCAGCAATATCTTTTTCTTCAAGTGAAATCTTATCTAGACCCTAATATATAAAACAGACAAAAGTTGAGCTACTTGAATTATAGCAGGACTAGCAAACTTAGAACATATCGGGCCTCCTCCTTGCTCCTCCCACCTTGTGATCTTCTGCCCCTCAAATATTAGGGATGTTGGGTAGTTCCTGTATTAGGCTCTGTTTCTAAATTACCTGGGGAATTATTAAATAAGGACTTCTGGACCTGTGCTAGACCTCCTGAGTCGGAATCCTCTACATCTGGCGAATCTGTTGTTAATAAAAGCTCTGCAGGCAATGCTAATTTTCAGGCAGGACTGGAAAATACTGCTGTAGAATATAGTAGTTTAAAAACCAATGGTTAATAGACGGCTGTAATGCCAGGCGTTCCCATGTAGTAAAATAGAGCTGGGGAATATTAGCAGAACTCAAAAACCAGAGCTCCCTATAACAAACCAAGAGGAGATGTGTTACCTGTCTCAGTGAAAGAAATCAGCAAATGAAGAGAAAAGACAACAAACATGACTCAAATGTATCTCATTAACAAGGAGGTGATAGTAAAAACTATTGAGAACTGGAGTCCCCATTTATAAGTTAGATATTTTTATTCTTGCTAATAGTGACTCTCTTAAAACACCAAAAACAAGCAATACTGAAAAAAATTGTTGACTCTTTTTGAAATCCATCTTTATAAT
Source organism: Ateles fusciceps (assembly GCA_036589455.1). Lineage (NCBI taxonomy): Eukaryota > Metazoa > Chordata > Mammalia > Primates > Atelidae > Ateles > Ateles fusciceps. The sequence goes on along the minus strand of JAZHEH010002908.1, from coordinate 5,560,464 downwards.
TCATTAATGACACTTGAGAAAATTTGTCTAGGTACTTTATTTTAGATATTTAGTCAATGAAGAATTTAAAAAATTTAAACTAGCAAACAATAGGGTATTTCATAAATTTGGTTGGATTTGTGAAACAAAGAAAAAAGACTTACTGATGCATTTGTGTAATCTACCTAGCAGACAGAAACGAAATCAGAAGTAAAAGGGCAATAGTAGGGGGAATTATGTACATGAAGCATGATTTTGGAATATTGGTATTTATCATATATTAAAAACTGATCTTGGCCAGGTATGGTGGCTCAGGCCTTTAATCACAGCACTTTGGGAGGCCAAGGAGGGTGGATCACCTGAGGTCAGGAGTTCGAGACCAGCCTGGCCAACGTGGTGAAGCCCCATCTCTACTAAAAATACAAAATTAGTCGGGTGTGGTGGCGGGCCCCTGTAATCCTAGCTACTCTGGAGGCTGAGTCAGGAGAATCACTTGAACCTGGGAGGCCGAAGTTACAGTAAGCCAAGATCATGCCATTGCACTCCAGCCTGGGCGACAAGAGCAAAACTCCATCAAAAAAAAAAAAAAAAGCTGATCTTAATTTTTGAAAAATTTTTATGAAAATAGAAATGACCCAAAACCAGAAAATTTACATTAGAGAAAATGCTGGTAAATAAGCACATTAGAGGTGTACTTTCTTAATAACAACAAAAATGTAAAATAAAGAGGCTTTGGACTTTGAGTTTTATATTTATGAAATTAGAAAAAAATTCTGGGGGAAAGTACAATTATTATACATTATAGGTGATATTACACATGGTACCACAATTTGGAAAACAATATAATAATATAGAGCAGATAGCCATAAAGATATTTCCTCAATTTGTTTCTGTAATTTTACTTCTCAGGAGATTGCAGGGAAAAGTAAAGTGCTGTATTTGCAATGGTGTTCATTGTAGCTTTAGATACAGTGGCAAAAATGCTGGGAAAACAACCTAAATGTTTAACAGTAGGGGATGAGTTTGGTAAATTATAATAAATAGCATGATGGAATCTTATGTAGCCATTAAAAACCATAATTATAAACACTAGGCAGAAACATGGAAAGTGTTCATTTTATAATGTTAAGCCAAAAGTATACCAATTAGTATGCTAAATAGAAATATTACTCTAAAAATATGTGTTTATGACAGATACTAGAAGGTATTACTTAAACATGAAAATGATAGTATTTTGAGGTTAAGATGTATTCATTCCACAAATATTTGTTGATCGCCTATGTTGTGCCTCATGGTACTAATGGAGATTAAGTCTAATTTTACCTTTGTTTTCAGATTTTTCAACAATAATGTTATAGCACCTTTACATTTATAAATGGAATTATAAATTAGGGGCAATAATATTAAAATGCTGCCAATTTGTAACTCTGCTTGTTATTTTCATCTGCTTACCTCCAATATACATACATATTTTTGTAGAACATAAAATGGAGCAATTTGTTTTGTTCTTTTTTTTTATATGTTTATTTTTGAGATGGAGTCACGTTCTGTAGCCCAGGCTGGAGTGCAATGGCGTGATCTTGGCTTGCTGAAACCTCCGCTTTCCGGGTTCAAGCGATTCTCCTGCGTCAGCATTCCGAGTAGCTGGGATTACAGGCACCCGCCACTACACCTGGCTAATTTTTTGTATTTTTAGTAGAGACAGGGTTTCACCATGTTAGTCAGGCTGGTCTTGAAGTCCTAAACTCGGGTGATCTGCCTGCCTTGGCCTCCCAAAGTATTGGGATTACAGGCATGAGCCACCATGCCCACTGTTTTGTTCTTATTTAGTGAAAAACACAAATTCTTCCTTTGTTTTCCATTTTTTTTTTACTAGTTATCAATATTGTTATATTAGTTGATTAGTTTTTCTTTAAACAATAATGATTGAGTCATGTATATTGGTACTTTGATGGGTACTAGGGGTGCCGAGCTGGACAGATGCCCTGTTCCCTTTCTCATTCTGATAAGGTCTTGCTACATTATAGTGCTGTTGTGGATCAGATTGTTCCATTCAAATGTCATTCTTGCTTTTACCAGAAGTGTTATTTTCTGAATGGAAGAAGGATTTGGATAATGAGTACAAAGCATGCATTTTTATGTCTTACATATATTTTGTAACTTTTGCTGGAAAAGAAAAAAGGAATTCTGTTTATTTAACTTGTTAAGAAATCAGAGGTGTTTTTATATTTAGATACTTTGGGTGGTCTCCAAATTTCTCTTTAAATAAAGTATTTCACACAAATATAGAGAATATTATAGACAAATATAAGAATACTTTGAAATGGTGTTTAAATATTAAGAAAGTATAAAATTGATTCATCCAAGGAAAGCTATTTGACTGTCTTTGAGCTTTTAGTGTTTTTCTCATTTTGCGGATGGGGGTCAGTATCGACAAAACTCAAGTGGCATGTGGGCTAGTGATTCTGTATTTGTCTACAGACAAATAAGAAGAATACTGTAGAGACCGAGAATGCTGTGAAGTGATATTTAAATGTTAGGAAAAAGTAATCTATGGAAAATTCTGCCTTTGAGTATTTAATAACTCCCTTTCCCCACCTTTCCCTTTTTGGACAACATTGATGATATTGACAAAACTAAAGTGGGATGTGGGTTGGTGATTCTGCAATCTTTGTTTTCATACGCTCTTTAATTTCATCATCCTGAAGTTGGTACAACTGTAACAATAGTGAAAGGATGACTTTTTAAAAACTTAGATCTGCCAAAATTCCTTCTGCCTTTGGACTTTTACAAACTTAGGGCTTTAAAAAATGACATTCTGAGCTTTTATTAATATCTAGATATTGGTTTTACTAAATCATCCAAAGATTGTTAAAGTGTTATAGTTATTTATGATAAAAATTTGGGAACAGTTAAAGAAATATAGATCTTCTGTCACCACTTAAATGTTTTTAAGGTTAACAGCTTTTAATTATAAACCTTATTACTGTGACAGTTTTGTTTGGTTCTTAAGGTGTCAACAGAGGTCAGAAACAAAGATTATAATTAATTCAGTCAACAGATAGTTCTTGAGTACCTCTTCTGTGCACAGCAATATTCCAGAACAACAGCAGAGATATAAAAGAGGATTATCTGTCCTCAGGGAGTTTGCCAGCCACTTAAAATTGTCACAAATGTGCCAAGCATGGTGGCTTACACCTGTAATCCCATCACTTTGGGAGGCTGAGGCGGGCAGATCAACTTGAGGCCAAGAGTTTGAGACTAGCTTCTCCAACATAGGGCAAAAACCTGTCTCTACTAAAAATATAAAAAATTAGTTAGGCATGGTAGCACACACCTGTAATCCCAGCTACTCAGGAGACTGAGGCATGAAAATTGCTTGAGTCTGGTAGGTGGAGGAGCCGAGAGAATTGTGCCACTGTATTCCGTCTAGCCTGGGCAACAGAGCAAGACTGTATCAAAAAACAAAGGAAAGAAATTGTCACAAATGTTTTTCTCTAGTGCAGTGAGGATGGAAAAAACAAATTCTGCCAAAATATTTAAAGAGATTTATTCTGATTCAGTATGAGTGACCTCGGTCTGTGGACACAGTCTCAAAAGGTCCCGAGAAAGTGCATCCAAGGCAATTGGGTTACAGTTTGGTTTTATACATTTCAGGAAAGTACGGGAATTGCAGGTAAAATAATAAAGCAGTACATGGAAGGTATATATTGATTGGGCCTGAAAATTCTGTACATCTTAAAGCCATGGCTTGCAAGTCATTGGTGGGTTTTAGGGATTCTTTATTTAGCAATTGGTTGAAAGAGGTAATCTTTGTCTAAAGACTTGAAGTCAGTACATAGGGATGTTTAAGATCAGGGAGTGTCTGCCATCTGTCACGTGATGCTATAATAGAGTCAGGTTAGGAAGTAAGCCACATTATACCAGGTTCGTTTAAAAAAACTGTTTAATGAGATTTTATGGTTTTTAGAGGATGACTCTGCAAGCCTTCTTAGAAAGGATTTGGGGCAGGAGAAAAAAAGGTCAGAGTTCAGTCCTCAGCAGCCTGAGTCTTCATCATTATAATTTCTTTTTGCCATTTTTATTCTGTATCAGTAATTTATATTAATATCCTTAATTGGATTAGCACAAACATATGGGTTCTCCATAGGATGACTTGTTTTAGGACCAACTATGCAAGCAAAACCAGCAGCCTGTAAGAAGCATTCAATCTAACCTTGGATAGTTAGAATACGTAAAAAATTTTTGAGTGACATATTTTTCTAAAAAATAGAATGTCTGTTTATGCTAAGCATGAGAATGACAATGATCTGTTTGCTGGAAAAGGTCTTTATAAAGATCAAGTTAAAATTAAATGTTTATTTATTTACCATGTATGCCTGAATTGACATGGTTGGAAATACATTTTTCTAGTATGTCTGAAAATAATGCTAATCAAAGTTATACTTTTCTCCTCATTTTTTTTGCTTTCATTTTCATTTCTGGCTGGGCTAGGGACAGGGTGATGGGGGAGAAAAATAGCATATGAAAGTAGTTTGTGGCTTGTTTTTAATTTTCATAGCTTTCAAGTAGAGATGCTGATTTTTCAAGTCCATTAGAGGCTCAGCATGGTGTCACCATTTCTTTATAAGTAGTTTGCATGTTACAGATCTCCCCTGGAGCAAGAGAAGATGGGAACACAAGGAAAAATAATTAATTTTACAGTAAGGGATTTAAGGAACTCTTCTCGCATTCATTTCAGAAAAGAGTTGATATTAAGATGTGGACAGTAATCTGGGATGTTTTCTGAGATAATAGAACTGAAAATCTAAGAGTTACTTTAACTGAGCTCTTGGATATCGTGATTATGTTAACATTGGCTAAATAATAAAAATTTCCAGCCACAAAAGAAAAATAGTAAGCATTATAAAAAATCAGAATTCTCTCTTAACTAGTAGCCCCAGCTTCTGTTAATCACATCTTTTTCTGAGCTTCAAATTTCTATAAAGATTGATTTGCTTTCCCCTTTGTAAAAAATGGTTTCTACTTCCTCTGGATAAAATCCTAATTCTTATTTAGTCATCTCTTGTCTAATCTTGAATAAGCAATAGAGGGAACAAACTCGAGGATATTAAAGATATGGGATAAGCAAATGTAAAATTTAGAAGCAATTGAAGAGAAGATCTCTTTCAGTTTGAAGCAAAGGGAAATCTGCCCCTTAGAATTTACTGGGACGTAAGGTGATATCTGAAAAGTGGAATGATGGTTGTTGAAGATAGCAGTTATCCAAATACTCCAGCTCCTTTCACTCTTCTTCATGATCCCATTTTCCAAACCTTTTCTCTGTCTGCTTACTTGATGGTTCTATTTCTCTGCATCTGTCTTGAAAGTGGACACTGCCACTGAACTGACTTACACACCAAAGACTTGACCGCCACTGAGTTTGGAGACATTTTGAATCATTATACAGTAGATAAATCGGGGGGAGTGGGTAAAAACTTGGGCATTTTTTAATATCAATTTTGTGTCTTGTATATTAAAATTATATTCAAATATATTGTACATCTGCTTCCCTTTGATGAGTGTTTTTATCTCATCTGCTGTTAGCCCTCTGGTCTGGAACTGATTAGCGAAAATTGGTGGGGCCATCTGGAAACATGAGCAACTTGAGTTTCTGTCTGATTTCTAATGCACGTTTTGATTGGTGCTAATTATGTGGTCTATTTCATTATTTATTTTTCTGGCTGCTTATTGTTGGAAAAGAAAATACTAATCTAAAATGAATTTTTTTCAAAGGCTTTGGATCTGGCTGCCCTCTCCACAGAGCATTCTCAGTACAAGGACTGGTGGTGGAAAGTACAGATTGGAAAATGTTACTACAGGTAAATTTCATTGTTTGTGAAGGGCTTAGAAGTGGCCATGTATTTTAGGGTCTCAAATCTGATACTTGTTTTTGGTTAGATTTTCTTATGAAGAAGTGAGAGCTGTGTCTTTGGCTTACTTGATAAAGAGTTTACTTAACAGTCACAGGGTAGCAATAAGAATGGATACCCTTAGAATAATAAAACTTTTGAGCCGGGAGGGGGAAGCTTTAAGACCATCAGGCCCAACCTCCCCTTTTCAGATGAGGAAGCTGAGGCCAAGAGAGTGGCTGTGATTTGCATCAGGAGCTAGTGAGTAACAGACCTGGGACTAGAACCAAGTCTGCTGATTTTTAGTTCTGTTTTCTTGGTAATCAAATCTTTTTATTTACACTGATGCCTCACATATGTAAAACACTTAACAGTTTAGAGATACACTGTTCATACATTATAACATCTCACTGAAGTCTCACAGCACCTTGAGGGTAGTGGCTATTGTTAGTCCTTTTCCCAGATGAGAAAAATTGAGTCTCACAAAAGTAAAGTGATTTGTCCAAATTCATGTAACCAGTAAGTCACAGAACGAGAATTTGAGCTCATTTTCTGACGCCAGTTCTGTTAGTTTCCACAATTCCATATTCTTTCTCTAGGACCTGAGTATTCTTATATTCTCTTAATGTTTAAATGTATTTTAAAGAAAATTAACTGAGAGATCAAAAGAATCATAATTAATTTTAGGAATATTTACATAGCAACTAGTAAATAAGACCTGAAACTTGTTGCTGATATTGAAATGCACATAGAACATTTGGAAAAATAGAAACAAATGAACAATTCTATTTTATAAAGGCAAATATCTTTTATTATTAAAAATAAGGTAGACTTCAGTTACTATGAGCACACTTCAATATTTATAAGCTTCAATGTTTATAAGCACTGTGAGAAAAAGGAAGACTATAAATGGGACAAAAAGCATGTTTATTGTTCTGCTGTTGAAATTAAGACTACTTTGCATTTAGATATTTCACTTAGAACTCAAGTGTTTTTTCCTGCTGCTAGATGGAGAAAGTATTTTCTGCTGAAAGGTAATTTTAGACCATTATATCATTAAACTCTTATGATTGTAATTCCTGGAGACAATATTGAAATCTTGAACTGCCAAGCAAAACCTTCAGAAATACTTAATAATTAAAGGAAAGCAAAACTCTGATTCTTTTTGCCATCTATATATGATGACATTTAAATGAGTGTACCTTGTTATATTAAATTATCCTTCTTTTCTATTCTTTAATACCTGCCCATCTTTATGATATTTATACATTCATTCATTCACTCAGTAAAATATTTAATGGGCAGCTACTCTGCCAGGAACTGGGAGTACAAAGATTAGATTGTTCCTTCTTTCAAATGGTTTACAATAGAATGGAAGAGAGAGGACAGTAAATAATTACAGGTTGAGTATTTCTTACCTGAAATGCTGGGGACCAGAAATATTTCAGATTTTGCTTTTCTTCAGATTTTGGAATATTTGAATATACATAATGAGATATCTTGGGGATGGGACCCAAGTTTAAAAATGAAATTCATATATATTTCATATAAACCTTATACACAGAGCCTGAAGGTAATTTTGTACAATATTTTATTTTACTTTTTAGAGATGGGGTCTTGCTCTGTCTCCCAGGCTGGAGTGTAGTTGTATGGTCATGGCTCACTGCAGCCTCAATCTCCTGGGCTCAAGCCATCCTCCTCCTTCAGTCTCCCAAGAAGCTGGGATTGCAGGCACATGCCACCATGCCCAGCTAATTTTTTTAAAACTTTCTCTTTTATAGAGACAGGTTCTTGCTATGTTGCTTAAGGTGGTCTTGAACTCCTGGCCTCATGCCATACTCCCCTCTTGGCATCCTAAAGTGCTAGGATTATAGGTATGAGCCACTGCATCCAGCCACACTCCTATTATTATGTCCTTTTCAGATGAAACCGAACTCCTCAGCATTCCCCTAACATGCTGAGTACTTTTCTGCCTATGTACTTACCTTCATGGTTTAATTTTATTTTGGAAATGTCCCTCTTCCCTCCATATCTAGCTGTTGAAATCTTGCCTGTTCACTATCTTCCTGAACCTCCTCTGTCCTCTCAAAGCACTTTTTTTCCTCATTGGCCATAATATGATTAAATTTATTTGTGAACATGTTTTGTTTCATTCTTTATCATTGCTTTAAGGACATAGTTATTATCTTCTTTATTTTTCATCTCCTTACCATCATGAAATGAGCATACAGTTGACACTTCATAATTTTGTTAAATTAAGTTGGAGAGAAAAGGTTGACAGCTGGACTCTGACTCTTTGATATTGGTCTGTGTTTATGAACTTGACTGATATTTTATTCCTTGACTTTCTTTGAACATGGCATGCTCTATTTTCTTTGCACAAAAATTCACCTGATAGATTCCTTTTTGATAGTATTACATGAAGTTATCTCTTAAGAATGTAGTAATAAAAAACATGGTTCTTTGGCTTTCATGTAGCTCAATATCTCTGATTATATTTTTATTTTTAAAATTTATCCATCTCCGTTGTTTTTAAAATAATCTATTTCTGTTTTCATATTCTTGTGTTATATGTATCTTTTTATTGTAATCCCTTTTAAATCATTTTTGGAAAGAGACAAGTTAGATAAAAATACACAGACTGTCATGGATAATTTAAATTCACGGAATTTAGTGACTGTATTTCAGTCACGCGTTTAAGACTTGGATGCCTGGCCGGGCACAGTGGCTCATGCCTTATACAATCCCAGCACTTTGGGAGGCTGAGGTGGGAGGATTGCTTGAGCCCAGGAGTTTGCAGGCAGCAATAAGGTGAGACCCTGTCTTTACCAAAACACAATACAAAAATTAGCCAGGCGTGGTGGTGCATGTCTGTAATCCCAGCTACTTGGGAGGCTGAGGCAGAGGGTTGCTTGAGCCTGGGAAGGCAGAGACTGCAGTGAGCTGTAATTCCACCATTGCACTCTAGCCTGGGCGACAGAGATCTTTTCTCAAAAGAAATAAAAAGACTTGCATGTTTAGTTGATGTTATATACATAAATATGTTGTTTTTTAGAACTTTAGAGTTCTTTGATAACATTTTATAAATACACCCTGTGAAATTGTGGGACCTTTGAAGAGGTAGGGGCTTCTGCCATGTCATACATCTTCTAACTTTAGCCTTTAACCACTTTAATCCCAAGGCCTCCAATAGCTATTTGGGCATCAGCCACACCAATGCTTAAGGTTTAGGTTATGAAAAATGATTAAAACTCTTCTTTCAAGCCTTTAAATGAAAGTAGCACAACGGAACATACCGTATTATCATTTTGCTTTTATTTCACAAAGTAAAACATTATCATACCTGAGTAGCTCTCAGATGGCTAAGAATGAGTGGTTATGAGTAAACCTAACAGGTCTATTAAGGACAAGCCATGTATTTTAATGATTGATTTAGTGGCAACAAATTCTTTCCTGGGTATAACAGGTAGGCACTATGTACATCAGGACAGTAATATTTCAGCAAAGAGCAAATCTCAGATTCATAGACGAGGACAATCAGAGATCTAATAAGGGAAAACAAGACTTCTAGAATAATAAAATGGTATAACTGTATTACCCAAGTGCTAATTATTACTTACATTAAAATAGCTTTTAAAGATAGCTTTTTAAAATGTGCCATTATCTCAGAGCAGACGATGTTTCAAATAAATGTCATCCTTCAGCTCTTCCAGTAATATGGAGACTCTAAGCATTTATTCAGGTCACTTGCCATATGTCCAGCTGATCGTAAGCTCTTTGGGTGGTGAACTGATGTGACCTGGCTTACTAGCAGCTATTATCTTAGTCCTGCTGTGACCAGGCTTCAGACAGACTCTTTAGATACCATTTGGGGGTTAGAAGCCAGTGAATGTGGGAGATAGGCAACTTATTGCTAAGCTGTATAAATAAACATGTTAATTTATGTGTATGTGCAACATTACCTTCTTTGGCACATGCTTCATCTTCTAATTTGTCTCTATTCATTCTCAGGGTATGATGTAGTGTTTATTTTTAAGTTGAATGTCTAATTCTTAAAATTGCCATTTGTAGGTTAGGAATGTATCGTGAAGCAGAAAAACAGTTTAAATCAGCCCTGAAACAGCAGGAAATGGTAGATACGTTTCTGTACTTGGCAAAAGTAAGTAAATCTTAATTTGAGTGAAATCTGTCTTCTCAGAATAAATGTTTAAATTCTGGCCATTGCATGGGGAGAGTAAACAGTTTCTTCAGGAATATTTGACAAGTTTCTATGTTTAGATTTAACTGGTTTTTCTTTAGAGAAAGGGAAAAAATGAGAACATATGGAGGGTAACTGTCTCATAAGAAATTGATGTACATGAAAAATAAGAAGACCCCTTTGAAAGATTGCCCATTAGGACAGGATAAAACACCATAGGCTCACTACCCGCATAGGTAACAGGCCCCAGTGAGGCCTTATTTTCTGCGATACATTTGTCTTCCACCTGAGCAGGTAGTAGACAATAGGGACTGTGTTCATGTAGGTTCTTAGTTACTCAGCTGAGGCATAATAATAAAAATAATACTTCTTTATTGATCACCTACTCAATGTAAAACATTTTATCATGTTCCTTATATATGTAGTTTAATTTAACCCTCAAAGGTGAGTTTTATGATTTCCTTTGTATTCTTAAGGAAAATTAAATTTAAAGAGGGTAAGTTTTTCAGGGTCACTTGGTGGTTAGGAATTAGCATTCAAATCCAGGTCTTTCTGATTCCAGACCTAGTCACTGCTGCAGTGCCATCTGCAGCCACAGCAGAAATGAGGGGTCACCTAGAATTTCCTCCCCTCCCCTCCCCGCCTCCTTTTTTTTTTTTTTTTTAAGGGGTCTTGCTGTGTTGCCTAGGCTGGAGTGCAGTGGCACGATCTTGGGCCACTACAACCTCTGCCTCCTGGATTCAAGCAATTCTCCTGCCTCAGCCTCCCAAATAGCTGGGATTACAGGTGCACACCACCACGCCTGGCTAATTTTTGTAATTTTAGTAGAGATGGGGTTTCACCATGTTGGCCAAGCTGGTCTCAAACTGCTAGCCTAAAGTGATCTACCCGCCTCGGCCTCCTGAAGTGCTGGAATTACAGGTGGGAACCACCATGCCCAGCCAGAATTTTTAATAGTGGGGTAAAGTTACTTCCTGACCCTTACCAAAGCTATTTTGAAAGAAAAACATAAGTGGTGGTCATGACATGATTTTGTATCTTTTAGAGTTTTTAAATTTAAAAATGTGGTAAAGAGGATTCAAAAGAAAATGAGATATAAAAGGAAGTGCTACTAGTTCCTAAATATGGAAATAAAAATTAACATATGAAAAAGAAGCAAGATGAAAGTTATATAAATTTACTGTGCTAGTCTTAGTATGTTTTAATGACTTTCAAAAATATTTGAAACTATCTGGTATCTAACTTTATCTTCTATATGTGATATATTCAACTTAAACAATTTTTTTTTGAGTCAGGGTCTTACTCTGTCACCCAGGTTGGAGTGCACTGGCATTATCATGGCTCACTGCAGCCTTGACTTCCCAGGCTCAGGTGATCTTCCCATTTCAGCCTCCTGAGTAGCTGGGACCACAGGCCACCATGCCTGGATAATTTTTTTGTTGTTATTTTGGTAGAGATGGAATGTTGCTGTGTTGCACAGGCTGGTCTCGAACTCCTGGCCTCAAGCGATCCTCTGACCTCAGCCTCCCAAAGTGCTGGGATTACAGATGTGAGCCAACACGCCCAGCTGAAAATTCTTTATTGTAATATCTAGGAGATAATTTGTTACTAATCAATAATTATAAATGTCATAACAAAAATTACTATTTTAAGAACTTACTTACACTTTTATTGAAATGTATCTTGGTTTTAGGTTTATGTCTCATTGGATCAACCTGTGACTGCTTTAAATCTTTTCAAACAAGGCTTAGATAAGTTTCCAGGAGAAGTAACTCTGCTCTGTGGAATTGCAAGAATCTATGAGGTAATTCATGTTATTATTATTATTATTTTTATTGATACATAATAGTTGTACATGTTTTTGTGGTACATGTGATATTTTAATTCCTGAATACAATGTGTAATGATCAAATCAGAGTAATTGAGTTATCTGTCACCTCAAACATTTCTTTGTGTTGGGAAGATTACAGTTCTTCTTTTCTAGCTATTTTGAAATATACAATAAATTATTGTTAACCATAATTTCTCTACTGTACTATCAAATAGTAGAGCTTAGTCTTTCCATCTAAATATTTTTATATCTCTTAACCAACTACTGTCATCCCCATACCCTCACATTCTTCCTTGCCTCTGGTAACCATAATTTTATTCTTTACCTCCATGAGATCTACTTTTTTAGCTACTGCATGAGTGAGAATGTGGTACTTTTCTTTCTGTGTCTGGCTTATTTCACTTAACATAATGACTTCCAATTCCATTCATGTTCCTGCAGATGACAGGATTTCATCCTTTTTTATGGCTCAGTATTACTTTATTGTGTCTTTATACCACATTTTCTTCATCCATTCATCCATTGATGGACACTCAGGTTGATTCCAGATCTTGGCTATTGTGAATAGTGCTGTAGTAAACATGGGGTATCTCTTTGCTGTACAGATTTTCTTTCTTTTGGATACATAATCAGCAGTGGGATTGCTGGATCATACGGTAGGTCTATTTTGAGTTTTTTTTTGTGGAACCTCCATACTATTTTCCATAATGGCTCTACTACTTTGCATTCCCATCAACAGTATATGAGCATTTATACCTTTGCCTTCAAATCCTTGCCAGTATTTGTTATATTTTGTCTTTTTGATGATAGCCATTCTAACTGGGGTGAGATGATATGTCATCACAGTTTTGATTTACATTTTCCTGATGATTAGTGATATTGAGCATGTTTTCATATGCCTGTTGGCCTTTTGTATGTCCTCTTTTGAGAAATGTCTATTCAAGTGTTTTGTCCATATTTAAATTGGATTGTTTGTTTTTTGTTGAATTATTTGAGTTTCTTATATATATTCTGGTAATTAATCCCTTCTTAAATGGTGAATTAGATGATTCTTGCATTGCTATACAGAAAGAAATACCTGAGACTAGGTAATTTATAAAGAAAAGAGGTTTAGGCCAGGCAGGGTGACTCATGCCTGTAATCCCAACACTTTGGGAGGCTAAGGTGGGCAGATCACCTGATGTTAGGAGTTTGAGACCAGCCTGGCCAACATGATAAAACCCCATCTCTACTAAAAATACAAAAATTAGCCAGGTGTGGTGGCCGGCACCTGTAATCCCAGCTACTCAGGAGGCTGAGGCAGGAGAATCACTTGAGCCTGGAAAGCAGAGTTTGCAGTGAGCCGAGATCGTGCCATTGCATTCCAGCCTGGATGACAAGAGTGAAACTCCATCTCAGAGAAAAAAAAAAGAAAACAAAAAGAGGTTTAATTGGCCCACAGTTCTGCACACTGTACAGGAAGCACGGTGCTGGCATTGGCTTGGCTTCTGGAGAGGCCTCAGGGAGCTTTTACTCATGGCAGAAGGTAAAGGAGAACAGGCACATCACGTGGTGAAAACAGGAACAAGTGAGAGAGCAAGGGGGGAAGGTGCCACACACTTAAATGACCAGATTTTAGGAGAACACACTATTGCAAAGACAGCACCAAGCTATGTGGGATCTGCCCAAACACCTCCCACCAGGTCCCACCTCTAGCAGTGGGGATTACAATTCAGCATGAGATTTGGGTGGGAAGAAATATGCAAAGTATACCAGATGGATAACTTGTAAATATTTCTCCCATTCTGCAGGTTTTCTCTTTACTCTGTTGATTGTTTCCTTTGCTATGCAGAAGCCTTTTATCTTGATAGAATCCCATTTGTCTATTTTTGCTTTTATTGCCTATGGTTTTATGGTCTTACCCAAAAAATCTTTTGCCTAAAACAGTATCTTATAGTGTTTCTCCAATTTTTTTTTTTCTAGTGGTTTCACAGTTTTGGGTCTTGCATTTAAGTCCTTAATCCATTTTGCATTGATTTCTGTATGTGATGAAAGATGGGGATCTAGTTTTATTTTTCTGCATATGGGTATCCAGTTTTCCCAGCACCATTTATTAAAGAGACTGCCTGATATGATTTAGATTTGCGTCCCCACCCAAATCTAATGTAGAATTGTAATCCCCAGTGTTGGAAGAGGGGCCTGGTGGGAGGTGATTGGATCATGGGAGTAGATTTCCCCTTTGTTGTTCTCCTGATAGTGAGTGAGTTCTCACAAAATCTGGTTGTTTAAAAGTGTGTAGCACCTATGCCTGCTCTCTTCCTCCTGCTCCTGCCATGTAATGTGCCTGCTTCCCCTTCTTTGCCATGATGGTGAGTTTCCTGAGGCCTCCCCCACCCAGGCTTCCTGTATAGCCTGCAGAACCATGAGCCAATTAAATTTCTTTTCTTTACACATTAGCCAGTTTCAGGTATTTCTTTATAGCGGTGCAAGAATGGATTAATACACTGTCCTTTCCCCAGTGTATGGTCTTGGCACTTTTGTTGAAAATGGCTGTAAATGTGCATGGATTTATTCTGGGTTCACTTCTGTCTCATTGGTATATGTATCTCTTTTTATGCTGGTAGCATGCTGTTTTGGTTACTATAGCTTTATAGTATAATTTGAAATCAGGTAGTGTGATGCCTCTAGCTTTGTTCTTTTTGCTCAGTATTGCTTTAGTTATTTGGGATATTTTGTGCTTCTATATTTTAGGATTTTTTTTTCTATTTCTGTAAGGAATGTCATTGGTATTTTGGTAGCGATTGCCATTTTATATAAAAAGTTGATATAAAATTGAGGTTATATGCTACTTAAAGAAGCTCATAGTCCTTTGGGGTCCTAGTAAGGAGAACAGTTTGTAAAATTATGATTGTTGGCCTGTGGTTTAGTAAAATATGAGATTTTAGTGTATGCATTTAGGTAAACTAAGTTTTTATTATGAAGCATTTCAGATATACAGAAAAGTATAGAGAATGGTATAAGATAGGGATTTGAATTATTTTCTCTGTATGGTTAGCCTGTTGTCCTAGCACCTTTATTAATTATTTTTCAAGGACATCAGTATGTAATGTAATGTCAGTATCAATTTTTGTCCATTTGTGATAGCTACATTTGGGGCTTTCTGTCCGGTTCCATTGGACTGTTTGTCCATTCTTGTACCAATGTTATACCACTTTAATTACTACAGCTTTATAATACTTACTATCTGGGTAGGGTTCATCTTCAGGAGTGTCTTGGCTATTTTGGACTTCTGCTTATGCCCCCATGTCCAGCTAATTTTTTTATTTTTTGCAGAAATGGGGTCTTGCTTTGCTGATCAGGCTGGTCTCAAACTACTGGCTTCATGCTTATAAATTTTAGAGTCATGTTGTCAAATTCCATGAAAAGTCCCATTGAGATATCTTCCCTGCTGTCTAATTACTATAGTTTTACAATAATTCATGATATCAGGTTGGGGAAATTCTATTACCTTGTACTTCTTCTTCACAGTTGGTTTTCCTGACCCTTTGCCCTTCCATATTGATTGTAGGATTGGCCTGTCAAGAACCATAAAAATCCCTGCAGGCATACTGATTGGAATTACATTGAGTATGTGAATGATGGGGAGTGGGTGGGTGGGCTGCCTTTCTTCCCATTCTCAATCATGATATAACTCTCCATTTACCTAGATCTTTTTTTTTTTTTTGTTCTTCAGTGAATATTTTGTAATTATCTCCAGAAAGATGGTGTGTTGGGAATTTCCCAAACCACAGTGAGATTCAGTGATGTACTGGGACTCACAGGACTCAGCAGGCAATTGTACTCACTGCTGTGATTTATTTCAGCAAAAGGATACTAAGTAAAATTAGTAAAAGCAGACAGCTCTTGGGGCAAAGTTCAGAGGAAACCAGGTACAAGCTTCCAAGAGCTCCCTCCCAGTGGAGTCACACAAGACACAATTCTTCTAATTGTGTAACAACTCATGAGAAGTGATGTCTACCAGGGAAGCTCCCTGGAGACTCTATCCATGATTACTGTTGGGTGCTGGTCGTATAATCACACACTGTTTATCACATAGCAAAGACTCCCAGAAGTAAACAGGCATTCAGCACAAACCACACTGTTTATACAAACAGCTTAGGTGTAGCAAGCTACTCATCATTTGGGGAAAGTTTCATATCAATGTAGAGAACCAGCCAAACTCCCAGATACAGTCCTTTCTAAGAATAGTGGTCTCAGGCCTGCTATATTAACTTTTTTCTATGTAGTTATATTCCTAGTTGTAACTATGAATGGTATCCTTATTTGTTTCTCTTGTATTTTCTATTTGATTATTTCTGGTGGATAGGAATGTATTACTTTTTAAAAGTTTTTTTTTGATACTAGCAACTCTTTAAATTTTAAGATCTTGTTCATAGATCTTCTTGGATATTCTAAGTAAATAAAACAATCATCATTTGTAAATACACGTGGCTTCATCTCTTCCTTTCAATTATTTTGCCACTTTTAAAAAGATACCTTGGCCGGGTGTGGTGGCTCACGCCTGTAATCCCCCCAGCACTTTGGGAGGCCGAGGTGGGTGGATCACGAGGTCAGGAGATCGAGACCATCCTGGCCAACCTGGTGAAACCCTTTCTCTACTAAAAATATTTTTAAAAAATTAGCTGGTGTGGTGGCACATGCCTGTAGTCCCAGCTACTCGGGAGGCTGAGGCAGGAGAATTGCTTGAACCCATGAGATGGAGATTGCAGTGAGCCGAGATCGCACCACTGCTACATCCTGGGCTGGGTGACAGTGTGAGACTTCATCTCAAAAAAAAAAAAAAAAAAAAAATCTCTTATTGCTTAGGACTTCCAGTATAATATTGAACAGAAACATCTCTGTTTTCTTGAAGTTCCTTAAAAATGCTAGGTATGGTATTTTGAAATCATTTTGTTAGAAAAGAATGGAATATGTTAATAGTTGCTATACCTAGGTGATATTTTATGAATGATTTTTATTTTTTATACTTTCTGTATTTTCCAGATTTTCTATAGTAAACATGTGTTACTTTTTAAATAAAAGTATTTTAACATTGTCTAGAAAAAAGATGATTTCCTTTTGAAATGTTTTTATAAATGTATAAATAGAAGACTTTGATCATTCAGTAAAAGTACTCTGGACTGTAAATTGAGTATGAATAAAACTTTGACTAACAAGCTTAACATGCTTGTTCTGGTAGTGACTATGCCAGTGCAATTGGAGCTGACCTTTAGGCCCTTGCCTTCTGCTCATTTCAGCCCTTTTGCCCTTCTTTTCTTAGGCAGGAAGTGCTAGCAGAAAGAGCTAGAGAACTGTCACGTCTTTATTGCATGGTTGCTGATAGGAAGAATTCCTTCCAAGCCTCTGTTACAGTCAGTGTTGCTGTGACTGTGATGGGGAGTAGCTCTGGAGCAGATTCGTTTTCTCAACCTTTCCCTGCTCTCAGTTGACTTTACACTTGCAGGAAGAAAGGAGTGGAGAGGAAAGCATCCTAATTGGAGGGACAATCATACACAAATAGAGTGATCAAGGACTGAACACAGACTTGAAATAGTTGGTGGCAGTATTTCAGTCTTTTGCCTTGAATTTACATAGTTAATTTCCCTTTTCCAGTGTTTTCTTTTTCTCTTTATGTGACAAAAGATTTCCAGTTAATCAGTAAATGGGTTTTAGCATTGCAGCCTGCACTGTGTATGCCTTTAGGGTTTCTATTATATACATCATGATTGTCCCTGGAGGGATTCCATTCCTTTATGTTCTCTTCTTTTTATTTATCTTCCTTTGTTGTAGTGTATCTTTTAAATATTGTCTATTTTAAGATGCATATGTTGAACTGCTTATTGTTCACTGTTTGTTTAAATTGATTTATCCTTGCCAAATTTCTTCATTGGTGGTTTTAGTTTTACTTGAGGTATTTTGTTTATTCATTTGAAAGACAGGCCTTAATTTTAGCCGTTCTTTGTTGCAAGGCATTTGCAATTAAAAACCTTACCCTGGAAATGTTATTCTAGGGGTCTTCAAACTTTATGGTATATGAAATTACCTTGGGAGTGCATGGGAAGTATGACCCATCCTCTTCCTCTGAATCAGAAGTCCCGGAAGGTAGGACTCAGGCATCTGTATTTTTAGCAAGCTCACTAGGTAATTCTGATGCAAAACAAAATTTGAAAACTACTGCAGCATTCCTTAAGTTATTCAATTTTATTTTTACAAATTTAAAAATCTAATTATAGATTTTGTGTCTACATTTTGTGAATCGGATCAAAAATAACCACTGTCAAAATCACTCAATACCAAATTTATTATATATTTGAAGTGGCATTTATATACTTGAAAATGTTATTTTAAGTCTACATTAATAAAACCTATTCTAGAACTAGTAAAATTAAAACAATTCTGATAAAGAAATAAAGAATCAAAATAGAGTCCATGTGTGTTCATATATATGAAAATTTAACATGTGATAAAGATGGCTTATTAAGCATTAGTTCGTTATTTAATAAATAGTTTAAAAATAGAGCTGGATATGTGAATATTTATACTATTCATTACTGCCAGATTTAAAACTTCAAAGATTTAAAACTTCAGAAACTGAAAGTTTCAGAAGAAAATACAAATGAATTATTTGTATAAATTGGAATGAGGAAGATTTTTCTAATCATGACACAAAGTCAAAAAGCCATAATAGGGAAGACTGATAAATTTGAGAATGTAAAAATTAAGTTTTCTATATGGCAAAAACAAAAATAAAAACCAAACCAATATACAATAAAACAAAAGGTAAAAAAACATCAAACAGGGAAAATATTTGCCATATCTGGGACAGACAAAAAGACTGCTTTTGATTTCCTCAAACTGCACATTGCTTAAAAATTTGCTAAAAATGGGAGATTTACACCCCCCCCACACACACAAATTCTCATCTGTTTAGTCAAGAATGTAAACACAGAAATGAGGTGCTTCCATGTCATAGTGTTGCTTTTCCTTAGGCTCTTGTTTCCTGTCAGCCTACACAGTGGCCATTGACCCTCTCCATGAAAGTAAAATCACCCCAGAGATGAGACATTGACTATACTACCCCCTTTTTGTACTTAGGGCTTGGTGACACCTATCCGGAAGAACTTAATTAAGCCATCTATACTTTTCCTCTGAAGAGAATGTTTATAAACACTGAGCCTTCCTGTGTTTTTGAACTATGGCCAACCTCAGCACAGGCTTGTATCATCTGGAATGAGAACAGAGTCAGTGCCCAGGGATTGTTGAGCTACACCTCAGCCTCCAGCTCTCCTGTGTCCAGTAGGGTAGTGTTCCCAAGACTCCCATACACACAATAGTGGAAAGACAAAAGACAGGATAGGATAGAACAGACAAATAGATGAATTGGCAGTTCACAGAAAGAGAAATGTAAATAATATCTGATGTGTTAAATGCCTAACCACTATCATAATTAAAGATCTAAAAAAACTAAAACAACAGTGATAAACCATTTTTCACTCAATCAGATTAGCAAAGATGAAGAAGTTCTATTATATCTAGGGTTGTCAAGGGTTTAGAGAAACAAGCTCCATGTATGAACATTTGGAAGGTGTTTGCAATTATTGATGATATTTTAAAATGTGTATGCTCTTTGATCTGGTAATATTACTTCTAGGAATTTTCCTTAAGGATATTTTCATACAAGTTTACAAAGATACTTTCAAAGATGGTTTTATAGAATGTTTTTTGGTTAAAAAAAGGAAACATATGCTTGATCAAAAAGGGACTGGTTAAATAAATTATGGTGTTTATATTGATGGAACACTATGCAGAATTATTATTTAAAATTATAAAGTAAAGCTTTTGGTTTTGATAGGGAAAGAGTCAAGACACTGACAGTGAAAAAATAAACCACGTATTAGAATGTATAGAATGATTCTGTTTATGGTTAAAATATGCACACCCATATGTATACCTATGTATGAACAAAATTTCCTGAACAACACTCAAGAAACTATTAATAGAGCCTCTGCCTACTAAAAATTTGGGGACGGAGCTTTTATTTTTAATTTTTGTACTCTTTTGTAAGGTTTACATTCATTTAGCATAAGCACATATTTTATGTTTATAAAACTTAATTGAAAAACGACATATGAGGTTGTCAATACAATAAGTGTTTCAGTCTAAAATTCCTCGACATTACATAAATTAATTTCTGTGTCCATTAATTAAGTATACAGGTGTTCAAAAGTAGTTTTATAGAACCCAAAGCTTTGAACCAACTGGCTTATTGAGACTTGAGCCTTCTTTGCATTGGGCATTGCCATCTTTGGAAGCTGTAACACTGAAGCCTAGCACTGTGGGATGCTATTGCCTTTTAAAAAGAATTTCACATATAAAGCACATGAAAAAATATGTGTAAAGCATAGGTTTGAGTCAACTGGTGAATGTTTTATTAAGATTTTATGGGACTGATAAGTTACACCCCTGTTCCTCCATGTTGAGAACCAACTGAGAGAGAAATGTACAAGATTTAGACAAATGGTGGTCAAACCATTAGCTTCATTACAGATAAAAGCAGAAGTAGAACTTGTGGCTTTAGATCTATGCTCAAAATGACTTAACAACCTTCTCTCTCTGGGTTAAACAGACTAATCCACCTACAGACTTTCTCCACTCAGGAGAGCCTATTATTTTTCATAAAAATAGGTATGTGAACATGTAATAGGTTTATTGTATGCTATTTAGAATGAATTAATAAGTAAATGTTTAAAGATATCTCAGTTACAATTTCTAATATTAATCTATATAACTTACATAAACAAAACAACTTCTTCTCAGTAATTTTTTTTGACAGTTTAAAAGGAATCTGACACCAAAACGATTGAGAACCTTTGTTCTAATGGAAACATGGGAAGTTAAGAAAATTTTTTTAGTGTTGTTTAATTTTTGTTTATTAATTTTTCAGTTTCCAAAGCGCTGAATTTTGTGCTAAGAAATGGCATACCATATGATCTTGCTCTAATGGAATATACTGTATTTCATGGATTCTAAAAACACATTTATTTTCATATTTTAACATCTCTGAAATTGAGGTACATGTTAAAATGAATAGCATCTTTTGATTTTTGTGGCCAAGTGGCAGTTGCCATGTAGTTGCCATAGTCTGCTTACATGGAAACTTGAGTAATTACTCTTGGGAACATGGTGAACCTGGTAATTATTACTGATTGTTGCCTGAAAGCTTTTGTTGACACCTGCTGGTAAGATCAAGAAAACACAGGCATCAGTATAGCAGAATGTCTGTCCATAGCTTGGAAGAAAATCCTGGAGACACTAGTGGAGCACACTTTTAAGAAATATTAAAAAGTGGATTTTAAATGTTCTTACTACAAAGAAATGATAAGTATGTGAGGCAATATGTGTTAATTAGACTGATTTTCTCACTTCACAATATGTACATATATGAAGCCATCACATTGTACCTCATAACTATTTACAATTAGTTTGTCAATTCAAAAGAAATGCTGTATTATCATTGCATAGAACAATACTATGAGGAAACACCAGCCGTTGATGACCAAGTCAAAAAGGGATTCAGAAGAATTTGATACTTCTTGTAAAAGACGAGTACTATATTTAATTTATTTGCTTATGTATATATACTTTATATAAAGTATGCAAAAGAGTGCTCTGTGATACAATCTGTGTATGAATGTCTAAATATCAGTGAGGATCAAATAAAAATTCTGTTTAAAAAAAGCACTGTGTGGTGCTTCTTACAATCAGTAGTGTCTGTCATATTTGATATGATTAAAAAAGTATGAGTCCTTCTCTAATGAGAACAAGTTCACATAATAAACGCCATGTAAGTTGAGAGGCAGAAGAGAGCTATGTGAAGTGAAGACATTAGGGAAATCTTCATGAAGGATGTGGAGCCTGAACTGGGCCTTGGAGGTGGACTTGAGAAATATAACATTTATTTATAACATTAGATGCATGTATTTATGATGATCAGTATTTTAGAAAGAATATATAATAACTATAGAAGGTTTATTTAGTTTTAAATTTTATGTGTGTTTCTAAGCTTGGCCTAGGTTGCTCTCTTTTCTTTCCTGGACTCTTGTTCTTCCTGCTACTATTCTTCCCTATTTTGGTATGTCTAGCATGCAGCAGTCAAGTTATTGTTTCAAAATGCAAATATGATTGTTATTCCTCTCCTAATGGCTTTCTCTCAACTAGAAAAAAAATCTGAAGTTCTCACCATGACTGACAAAGGTCCTGGCTGCCTCTGATCTCCTTTCCTGCCACTTTCTCTCTTTCCAGCCTCATTTACCTTCGTGTGGTTCTTTATATGTGACAAGCATGTTCCCCTCCCAGGCTCATTGCTCTTCCCTCTGTCCAGGGTGAGCTTCCCCCAGATATGTCAGGGCTTGATCCTTCACTTCATTCAGGTCTCTTCAAATAGCACCTCCTTCGCAGTGGCCCCTTCCATCACCCCTTCTGAAGCACACCCTCCCTGCTCTCTCTCTCTTGCCTCCTTATCCTGCTCTGTTTTTCTTCACAGCACTTAACCTTCTCTTATGTTACATGTTTGTTTGCCTTTCATACCAGATGGCACCTCCTTGAGGAAAATGACTTTCTCTTTTTGTTCAAGTTGTATCCCCAGGGTCTAGAATGGAGTCTGGCTCATGGTAGCCTCTCAATAAATACTTGTTGAATGAATGGACTTAAATCAGTCTGAAAAAAATAATCTCCTGTTCAATATTAATCGAATATTGCTCTTCTGTCTTGATGGAGAATAGGAAATGAACAATATGTCTTCAGCAGCCGAATACTACAAAGAAGTTTTGAAACAAGACAATACTCACGTGGAAGCCATTGCATGCATTGGAAGCAACCACTTCTATTCTGATCAGCCAGAAATAGCTCTCCGGTTTTACAGGTGCACTTTACATCCAATTCATAGAACTGTTTCCTGTGACATATTGATGAAACAATAACAAAGATGGAATGAAATTATAGAGAAATAAGATACAGGATAAGAAATAAGATAAGGAATAAGATATATCATGTTTTTATGAAACTAAAAATTTCAGCACCCAGATGTATTATAAGCATTGAATTGATATCCAATAATTTGGAAACATGCAGGTGTCTGGCATCTTGCAGAAACACACTGGATAACTGACTGAGTTTTAAACCCCATTGTCATTGTATGCGTTAGCCATTTTGTCACCAACCAATAACAGTTTAATAGTTACTTAAAACTTCTCATCACTGCCTCCATTAATATCATTAAACATAAAGACACTGAAATTGAAAGGTGAAAAGATTGCAAAGAGCATTTGGCCCCACGTTCTGAACCTTGATGAGGACCTGAAACAGAATCACCTGTTTTGTGCAGCGTTGTCAATTCTTGTCCAAATGTTTTTTCAGTCTAAATAAATTATATTCACTGATTCTCTTTTAAGTACTTATTTCTTCCTACATATGACTTCTGAAATTAATTTTTAAATTATGATTTCCTCTTTAGCCCTTGGGTAATATACAAAGAGATGACTGGCAGCTGACAAGAGTTCTTTCCAAATATGTGTTAGAGGCATACAATGTAATAATAAGAACGCTGTTCTCTGCACATGCAGCTGACACTACTCCCTAACCCCCGAAGTGGGTCATGGGTTTCTCACAGCAGCTGGGCTGGATTTTCATTTGCTTATTTGAACTCGCCTGTCCTTTGTCCTGTGGGATTAATGATGCATAGAAGCAAATGGGGCTCTTCAGCTGCAGTGTGAAAGCTAAGTGGATAATATAAGGATCCACTGATGGTCTTGTCTTCCTCCGTGGAAGCTCATTGGAGGTCAGTAGACACAGCTGAAGCACAAAGTACAGAGAGCCAAAAACGGGATCCAACTCAGCTGAAAACATAGAGGTTAATGCTAAACACAGTCCTCAAATTAGATTAGAAGGTTTTAGGAGTTTACCGTTTGTGCACCAAAGCTTTATAAAGCTAAAGTGTGTGGGCTTTACTTTTAGTGACGATTTTTTATTTTGATTCTCTAACAAACCATTTGGGGAAAAAAATCTTAGCTCAGTTGTTTGTCTCTAGACGCATTCCCCATGACTAGTACCATTATAAAAGATAGGTGTTTGTATTTGCTTTACACATTTTTTTCATTTACTGTAACACACTGTATTTATATTCTTAGGAGTATCAAAAATCACAAGATGAATTCCTTTTAACTATGTAAATATATATATATATATATGTCTCAAAACTTATAAAGTTGGTCTGACACAAAAATTTGTGTGTTCTTTTTTGAAAAGGCGACTGCTGCAGATGGGCATTTATAACTGCCAGCTTTTTAACAATCTGGGGCTGTGTTGCTTCTATGCCCAGCAGTATGATATGACTCTGACCTCATTTGAACGTGCCCTTTCTTTGGCTGAAAATGAAGAGAGGCAGCTGATGTCTGGTACAACTTGGGACATGTAGCTGTGGTATGTTGTCTTTCTGATACAATTTCTGTTACAGAAAGTTGGTTTGAGCCGGACACAGTGGCTCATGCCTATAATCCCTGCATTTTGGGAGGCTGAGGCAGGAGGACTGCTTGAGCCCAGGAGTTTCAGACCACCCTGGGCAACACAATGGGACCCTGTCTCTACAAAAAATTAAAAAATTAGCTGGGTGTGGTAGTGCACACCTGTAGTCCCAGCTACTCTGAGGACCGAGGCAAGAAGATCACTTGGGCCAAGGAGGTCAAGGCTGCAGTGAGCTGTGATCGTAGTACTGCACTCCAGCCTGGGTGACAAAGTGTGAGACCCTGTCTCGAAACAAACAAAAAAGTTAGTTTGAAGAAATTTTCAGGAATTATCCTAAATTCATGTTTGGTTGTAGTCTTATGGGGCAATTTAGAAGTTTCTAGGAGTCACTATGGCTCATTTTATATTCTCAGGTTAAATCTACTTCCATAGGATTCACATTGACATACGGTACTTGATGACTTTTGTCTGGTAGCAGACGAGATATCTATGAGGAAAGAAGGGAGGAGGAAGTAAATGGACCCATGGGTGTGAATACGGACTTTCTTTTGCAGGGAATAGGAGATACGAATTTGGCCCATCAGTGCTTCAGGCTGGCTCTGGTCAACAACAACAACCACGCTGAGGCCTACAACAACCTGGCTGTGCTGGAGATGCGGAAGGGCCACGTTGAACAGGTCAGTGAACTGGCAGTGGCACGCTGGGCAGTCTACTTTCTTCAGAGCAAAGCTGTCACGTGTGGAAGCGTTACACTATATGTTATTTTAAAATGAGCTCTAGATAATCTGACAGGTGTGGATTTGAATTCCAGCTCTGTTGCGTATTAGCTGTGTGACCTTGGGACAAGTTACTTAACCATTCTGAGTCCAAAATAGAATGTTTGATTTTATTAGGACAAATCTGCGCATCCCCAGTCTTCCCTATCTTAGTGGACTGTTCCATCAGTCACCATCCCCTGTCCACTACGTAGCTGCTCAGGCCAAAATCCTTGTAGCCACCCCCTGAAATCTCTCTTTTTTATCGCTTCCCCCTGCCATACCTGCACCCACGTCATATTCAGCAAGCCCTGTCATTCTGACCTCAGCATCCCATTACATTCTGAGCCTGGTCACCTTTCTCCATTCCCATGACTCTTCTTCAGACTGCTCTTATCTCTTGCATGGGCTGCTACGAAAGCCTCCTCCTGGTCTTTTTGTTTCTACTTACATCAGCAAGTAAGTGCACTCTGTGATACACTCTTCTCAGAACAACCTGAGAGATTTGTTTAAAACCAAGACTGTTTAATACTACTTTGCTTAAAATCCTCTAGTGCCTTCTCCTTCAACTTGGAATAAAATCTGGACTTGAAACCATGACTATGGCCTGTGAGGCCCCATGTGACCTGGCCTCTGCATCCCTCTCAGACCACGCCTTTTGCCACTCCTTCTTTCCCACTGGCTTGCAGACATATCACTGCCTTGCTGCTCTATACAGACGGTGCTCCATCTTCCTTTAGGGCCTTTGGAGTGTTCTTCCTTCAGATCTTGCAATGACAAATTTCTTTTTGTCATTCAGGTCTTAGATTAAATGCCATCTCCTTAGAAAGGGCATCTCCCCCCATCAGTCTGAAAAAGCCCTTGGGTGCTATCACATCTCTTACTTTTTTTCTTCACAGTATTTACCACTTTATCAGATATTTTCATATTTATGTGTAGGATGTAAAATGTCAGCTGCACGAAAAGAGGGACTGTATCTGTCATGTAACTGTTATATTCTCAGCATCAGAACAGTGCCAGCCGCGTGGTAAACACTCAGTCAATATTTGTGGAATGAATGGACAATACGTAAAATAGACTGTAACAGTAGTGACCTAAGGTATTTTTTGTGATAATTAGATCATGCACTTGGCACAGTAGAAGCATATTATGGAGCACATGGTAGATGCTTAATAAATTGTATTTTTATAATAATATATGTAAAACAAAAGGTTTAAAATACTAAATACGTTCATATAATATTAGTGGCAATCAAGGGCAAATATTATTACATTCCCCACTTTGGAGATAAAGAAGCAGAGGCTTGAGGAGGGTAAGTAACTTTACCAAAGGTCACAGACATGGGGGAACAGCATGCCAGGACATTAGCCTGGTGTTCTAAGCACAGTGATAAGCTTTTAACAACAACAAGGAAAGAAAGGTCTTTGCATATTACCTTTATTGCATAAATTCTCCCAAGGTAAATAAGATGGATTTGTAGTTTACATTTACAGACTATTCTAAAATGAACACTTGTTTTGTCAAGAACTTTGCGTATTGCATATGATGAAACAAGTGATTTTTGTGATTTTTCTCTGTTACCATGCTGGTGATTTTCTTTTCCTCCTTATTGTAGTTTCTCTAGCATGCAATTGACTTGAAATGTTTTGGTGAAAGATTTCATAATATAAACTTCATTTTATTATGAAAAATTATACCTGTCATTCTATATGAACTGATACCATTTTGTTTTCCATTAAAAAGGTATACAAACTTGTCTTCAGGGTCATAGATGGAAGTTTAAGATTTAGCTACAAGTCAAGGGGTTGTTAGCAGCTTGTAATGCCGAATTTGTGGTATTAATGATTGCATAGGCATCTCATGCTACTCAGTGGTCTCTGCATTTTATGGTCCTATGATCACAAAAAATAATGTGAATGTTCTGTTTTGAGTATCTGAGAGAAAGAAAGCATGTCATATTCAATTGCTGTTTCACTAACAAAACTAATCAGCACTGTATTAAATACTTGCTCACGGTCATCCAGCACAGAATTTTGGGCTTTGAAATTTACAATGTTTTTTTTTTTTCTGGTTGTTATTACATTAAAGAACAGGTAAGTAGAGCCTGCTTAATCAATCAACAGCAGTAAAAACTAGATTAAGAAGAAAGTTGTAGTATTGAGAAGATTGTATTTCAAATTGTATGTCATACTGAAATATAAACTCTGTGAGAA
Source organism: Ateles fusciceps (assembly GCA_036589455.1). Lineage (NCBI taxonomy): Eukaryota > Metazoa > Chordata > Mammalia > Primates > Atelidae > Ateles > Ateles fusciceps. The sequence goes on along the minus strand of JAZHEH010002908.1, from coordinate 5,533,060 downwards.
CATTGGTTCCCAGATAACTTTAAGTGTACTCTGAATTTTCAATTCTCTTATTTACTCTGTCTTGTGAAGCATTTATTATTAACATAATTTTGGCAAGGTATCAGTAGTTAATGTATTTCAGTAAGTCATTGTATTTCAAGAGGAATGTTGTCTGTATTTTATCACAGGCTCACTTTTATTGAAGTCCTGTCATAGATAAATAATTCTTTTACCAAAAAAAAAAAAAATCACAAATACAGTGCTGATAAATGTTTACATGCCTTTGGTTTTTCTTTATTTTTATATACAGGCAAGGGCACTATTACAAACTGCATCATCTTTATCACCTCATATGTATGAACCGCATTTTAATTTTGCAACAGTCTCTGATAAGGTATTCTCTTTCTTTATTAATTTATCATCTGATCTGTTCTTTTTCTTTCTTGGTTTTAAAAAAAGTACAAATAAATAAGGAAATTCTAACCTCATCTTCCTGAAGGAAATGGCTTTTTAAAACTCTTAATTATTTTTTTTTATATATATATATATATATATATATATATATATATGTATCTTTACTTCAAGGGACAGTTTTTAGAACTTTTAATTTTGACTAAATACCATTATAGATTATATAATTATTTTATGTTTTGAAATATGGCATTTAGTCATTGAAGAAGTACTCATTTAATAATTCCTTGCCTGGGAAGTATTTACTTATCGGCTTTTACAGCAACAAAGTCCTGTGTATTATTTGTAGATCGTATTGCCACCAAGTTTCTGGCACAATTGCTGTACAATTAGGGATATTCTAATGTTAAAGCTATCTTAGCTATGAAGCACATGGAGGAAATAAAACTTAATACTGTGTTGCAAGTCAGTTAATATCCAAAAGCTAAAAGGAACCACATACCATTTTTAACAATAAGAAAACAAGCAAAAGACATCTAATAACTAGCTTGTACTTGGAAGGTGAGTCTGTTCTGAGAATAAGAAAATGGCTAAAAATATTTGTGATGTAAATTAGAGTCTTGATAGACCACAAGATATTTAAAAAGTGTTATTTTTCATAACATAAAGATGAAGTCATCTACACTGTCATTTCTGTATTGAAAATAACATAAGCTATCATTCATAAGTTGTAATTATTGAGCACCTGTAGGTACCAGCCACTGTTCTAGGTGCTTTACATACCTCCTCTAATTCTCCCAACTACCCTGCCTTCATCACTTATGTTTTCATGACTGATGTTCTGTTTATTGAGCCTCTGCGATATACCAAGCCCTGTTTTTGGCACAGAGGATGTAATGATGAATACAACAGAAAAAAACTTCTACCTCATAAAGCTTAGTGTCTAATGGAACCCAAGGCTTATAGACGTTAAAAGACTTCTGTGTCATATGGCAGTGGCGGGTTTCAGATTGACATCCAGCTCCCAATGACGTCCAGATTCCCACCTCACCGTACTACTGCTTAGTTAGTTAAACCTCCCAGAAGGCTGGGTTACCTTCAGGAAGAGCATCACATTTTAGTAATATATAACTCAAATGGGACATCTTCTTTAAGCAGAAGGCTACACTTCCATAAGAGAAAATAGTATATTAAAAAGAAGTGCTATGATTTTAAAAAGGAAACTTAATTTCTGTTTTAATACATATATATTGTTACCAAAAATCTACCAGAGTTGATCTAGATTTTGTGTATATACACCAAAAAGCTCTTCCTTTCTGGAATGTATTCGTGAGTCAAAATATACTCAGATTGTAATTAATGATAAGTTATTGTATATTTTAAAATAGCTGCAAGATTTGGAATGTTCCCAACACAAAGAAATGATCAATGTTTGAGGTGACGGATACCCCAGTTACCCTGATTTGATCGTTATACCTTGTATGCTTGTATCAAAGTATCACATGTACCTCATAAATAAAAGTTATTATGTATCAATAAAAATGATACATTCAGACAGTATTATGTTTTTCTTTGGAAATTAATACAAAGTTCATTGAAAATCAGAGACACCCTTAAACTTTTAAAACCAGGTATTTTCCCAACATTATTGTGCCAGCACCACTTAAAACCTCTCAAAGCATGTTTTCATGCCTTAAATAGAGTCATTTTTGCTTACATGTTCTGTCTAAAAGGTAATAACTCTAATCAGAATATATTTTTTGTGATACCATACAGATGGTTTTCCCTAAGTTTTCTGAGCTAGCTAGAGCTGGCTGTTTCATCATGCAAATGTCATTCATTTTACGTTTATAATCAGTGACAGGAAAAGGAAGCATAGGTTTCTAAATCCTTTACCAGACAGCTGTAATTTATTTATATAATTGGTTATTTTATCTTTCTCACATACTTTTCAAAATTGAAATATAATCTAGAATTCTAAAATTATGCTACTTTTAGCATAATTAAGCAATTTGCCTTTAAGAACCCTTTCAGTTATGATGTTAGTTGTGGGCTTGTTTAAAAAAAAAAACCCTTTGAATTTCTACAGCATGCAGACAGTATGTCTTATTTTCTTTTTTACTTCCTTACTCATTTTTTTCTGATCTCATTCTGTGGTCTTATTCTGGTATTTTTTGCAGATTGGAGATCTGCAGAGAAGCTATGTTGCCGCGCAGAAGTCTGAAGCAGCATTTCCAGAGCATGTGGACACACAACATTTAATTAAACAATTAAGGCAGCATTTTGCTATGCTCTGATTGTTCCTTAGACCACATATGTTCTTATGAAGAGGCATTATGCAAGGGGAAAAAAGAACTATGTATGTCTATATATGTATATAGTTTTATATGTATATTTTACAAACCTGTCTTTGATATTCGTGAATGTGACACATAAGGAACTTGAAACCAGAATGTATAATGAAAATTTTATAGAAATAGTAACTTTGTAAAACAATATTATGAAATACAAGATTTAACCCTTTCAAAGTTGATCATCAAACTTTCTCCCACATTATACAGTAGATGTTTCTTTATAATGTTTACAAAACATTTTGGTGAATTTCCTCATTTTTTTTTTATAAATGTACACTTTTTAAGTCCTTAAGCTGACTATTAGCCATCATGTAGCTTAAGAAGTCTGAAACCTGCCATTAAAACTGCACCTTTAAGCCAGGTGTGGTAGCATGTGCCTATAGTCCCAGTTGGTTGGGAGGTGGAGGTGGGAGAATTATAAACAGAGACTTTACTTAAGACTTTTAAAATGTATTTAAAACTATTTTTATTAAATACTTTGTGATTGCCTGTTAAGCTTTAAAATAAATATGTGTGTAAAACACCATCATTTCATTATTTTTTATGAGTTTTTATTTTAGTCATCACTGATGAAACAGGTTTTTCAGAAGTCCAATAATTTTATAAATTGACATTATTTTAATTTTATTTCAAATGATGTACCACTAATTGTTGTTTCCTAAAAAGTGATTTATGGGATGTCACATTATTAAAATAAGAATTTCCAGATTAGAAACAGAGTCATAGGCCAGGAATCCCACTTCTGGTCAGCCACAGCAAGGAAGTCAGTGATATTCCAGTACCATACATGGTATTGCAAAGTCTTAGAAAGGCTCTTGAACTCTTCTCTGCCTTATTTAGTGGAACTCTCATTAAAGTGTTCATACAAGGAAATATGTTATGGGACAGGAGCACTCAAACTCATACTTTGGACTTTGGGATCTTCATGTAATTTTTCATCTTTTTAACTTCATGAAACTATTTGATAGATACTTATATTCTGTTCAGATTTGTATAAATTGTATACTCAGCTGACGGAACAAAAAAAATTGAATTCAAGGAATAATAGCTTGTTTGAGGCTAGAATTCACTACAGACAAGAAAGCAAGGCCCTGTGTCACACAGCTAGTTGGGGGGACAGCCGTAGCTGGAGCCCAGGGTCTTGTTCCTGCACCTTAGACTTGAACCTTTCTTGGTTCTCTGTGATGTGTTAGTTCTTGTTTCGCCCTTGAGAGTTTCCTCGGATACTATCAGATTTCCTAATGTGGTAGTCAATATTCAGATTAAAATTGTATAATATGAATCATTTTCTTAGGTAATTTAAAATGACAGCTAATAAGAATGGCTAAACATTTACTGAAGATACTGAATATGCCCACTGTTCTAAGCACTTTATGGGAATGAATTCATTTCATTCCTACCATAGTCCTATGCAGGAATGAAATTGTTCCCATTATACTTATGAGACTACTGAGATGTAGAGAAAAGCTTATTGAACTAGCAGTAAGTGCCAAAGATTCAAGTTTAGGCAGTGCGGCCCCTTAAGTATGTGCACTTAATCACTATGTTAAATCACCTCTCTCAAATGAACATTGTATGCATCAGGAAAACTGAATAATAAGGGGATATTAACACAGAAAAAAATGAATGAATCCATTTTCCTAAGGTGATATGGAGGGATTTTTGTCTTGAATTTATGTGAATTCAGTGTGAGCACCAAGGCAAAGAATGAGTCATAGTGACTCACGGCAGAATGATGACATAACACCGTGGATGACTGTATCAGAAGCGACATTCAGGATGTCTTTGTAACATTTCTTACGGACTGTGTAACTTCTGGCTTCTGTGCCAACATTTCTGTAGAAAGAACAGAGAGAACATTAATAATTATTTTCCAATTTTCCATTGTGGCTAAAAGATGTTCAATCCATAGACACAAATTGTTCAACCAAAATTCACATCATTGAGCTTACTTCCAACTGATTAAAATGAGATCTGGCAAGAAGGCTTCCTGTACTGAAACATTACAGAGGTTAGAAGTTCTTCCTTCTTCACAAATGTGTCATGGCTGAGCCAGTCCCCGTAGTGATAACTCTTCCATTACATTTCTGAATGCTTTTTCCCAGGCTCAGATTATCCATCTGGATACAATTTATGGCCTACAGATAAGAAAATTAATAAAGGTAACATGTCACTACACTATTATGTTATTATTATTGAGACAGCATCTTGCTCTGCCACCCAGACTTAAGTGCAGTGGTGTGATCTTGGCTCACTGGAACCTCTGCCTCTCGGGTTCAAGTGATTTTCATGCCTCAACCTCCCAAGTAGCTGGGATTACAGGCATGTGCCACCACACTCGGCTAATTTTTGTATTTTTAGTAGAGATGGGGTTTCACTATGTTGCTCAGGCTGGTCTTGAACTCCTTACCTCAAGTGGTCTACCTGCCACGGCCTCCCAAAGTGCTGGGATTACAGGTGTGAGCCACCACATCCAGCATCACTACACTTTTAAGGTAGTTTCCACAACCAACTCTTTACTACAATGTGGGATTTCTGTCAGTATCTTTCAGCTGGGATTGAGTTTAAGCATTCAGAAAACAAATATTTTAGAAAGACTGGCAGGACTCAACCTTGGAAAATAATGAACCCAGAAACCAAGTGTAGGAAAAAAAGCCATTGCCAAATAGTTTTGTATTCTAGGGAACAGAGAAATGGGAATGTTCCATGGTTATATTCCTTCCAGAGTTCCAAAATGGTCATCTAGGCTTTGATTTGAAGGAGAAAAATTTATTTAGCAATTTGAAAATAACTGCAGTTTCATATCTGTCCATATAGATGGCATTAGTTCTATTTTTAGCTAAATAAAAACAAGATTTTGAGAGAGACTATCATTTCACTTCTTTGATGTCAAAGCCAATTCCTGAAATGAAAGAATAGACATGTTGTTATAATCCTTGGGAACTATGTTTCTTGCAATGTGATCCTTTTCTTGACCTGAATCTAATTCTGACTAATAAGGAAAAATTGATTGTTAAAATGAAAACAATGGGAACTCTTGGTGAAAGCAACCAAGTTATCTTAGAGAAGAGGCTAGACCTACACAGATTTTAGGAAGACTTTTTTCTTTTCAAATCAGAAAGAGAGACCCTCTTCCAATATTTGAAACTCAAGTTTTTATGGACTCCAGCACCTTGCAACTGTCACTGCTCCCAACCCCACCCCTCTTCTGATCTAATAGCTTTCATTTATTTCTCTCTACTGGATTATTTCTTTTAAAAAATCGTATTTCCTTTTCAGCCTACCTCCCTTTTTTAAACAAATAATATAATTGTTTATTAAAATAAAGCAAAGCAAATAACATGAAAAGGAAACTCACAAAAGAAATTAAAATGGTTGATAAACATATGTAACAAAAAATCTCTGATAACTGAAAATGAAATTAATTCAAGAAAAATACACATTTTTTTTTTTTTTTTTTGAGATGGAGTCTCGCTCTGTCACCCGGCTGCATCTTGGCTCACTGCAAACTTCACCTCCTGGATTCAAGTGATTCTTCTGCCTCAGCCTCCTGGGTACCTGGGACTACAGGTGCGTGACACCACGTCCAGTTAATTTTTCTATTTTTACTAAAATGTGATCCGCCCAACTCAGCCTCCCAAAGTGCTGGGATTACAGGCGTGAGCCACCATACTCAGCCCAAGAAAAAGATACATTTTAAACCTCTTCAGAGAGCAAAGTCCATTTAACAATGATTAAGGGAGTGAATTCCTCCAAAGAACGTAAGAATCCTAAATGTTCCTGTACCTAATAGCAGAACTTCAAAATACCTGAAGCAACAATGGATAGAACTGCAAGGAGAAATACACAAATCAACAAGTTGGTCATAAAAACATAGAAAAAGAAGACCAAATTAATTTCAAAATAAGCATAATGAAAGAAATAAATATTCGAGTGGAAATCTATGAAATAGAAAAGAAATAGAGGATATTAGTGAAATCAAAAGCTGGTTCTTTGAAGAGAGCAATAAAATTGATAAGCCTCAAGTAAGAATGATAAGGGGAAAAAGAACACACAAATTTCCAATATCAGGAATGAGAGAAATATTACTCCAGATTTTACAAATATTAACAGACTAATAAAGACATTTATAAACAACTTTATGTCAATACATTCAACAGTTTAGATAAAATGGACAAATTCCTTGAAAGGCGCAAACTGTCAAACTTCTTCAGGAAGAAATGGATAACCCAAATAGTCCTATATCTATTAAAGAAATTGTATTTGTAGTCAAAAAACTTCTCTGGCCCAGATAGTTTTAGTGGTTGATTCTACTCAACATTCAATAGATAAATAATACAAATTCTACACAAACTCTTTCATAAAAATTAAAAAAGGACAAGTACTTTTCAACTCATTTTATGAAGCCAGCATTATTAACCTGGTACCAAAATCCAGTCACAGATAATACAAAAAATACAACTATAGACATACCAATATCCCTTAAAAACACACATTTTAAAAATTATTAACAAAAGATCAGCAAATCAAATTTAAGAATGTATAAAAAGCAGTGACATATCCTGAGCAAGTACAGTTTATTCTAGAAATTCAAGAATATTTTAGTATGCAGTAGTCAATTAGCATAACTCACCATACAAGCAAGAAATAAAAAAATCATATGATCTTCTCAATAGACTGAGAAAAAGCATTTGATTAAACTTCACACCCAGTTCAATTAAAGAAAAACACTCAGCAAACTAGGAATAGAAGAGAACTTCCTCAATTTGATAAAGGCACCTACAAAAAGCCTGTAGCTAGCTAATGTCATCCTCAAAGGTGAGAGACTGAAAAAGAGCACACTTTCCCCCATGATTAAGAAAAATGCAAGGTTGCTGGCTTTCCCTTCTTCAATTAATGTTATATTAGATGTTCTAACCAGTGAAATAAAGCAATACATATATAAAAGACATTTAGGATGGAAAGAAAGATATAAAATGATTTTTTGAAATTACGAAATCAATACCATTTATAGAAATATGAAGAATACCATATATACTTAGGGATAAATTTGACAAAGTATATACAAGACTTCTACAAAATATTACTGAGGGAAATGTTTTAAGTCCTAAATAAATGAAGAGCCATACTACGTTAATGGGTTGGAAGACTCAATTCTGTTAAGATGATATTTTCTCCCAGATTAATCTACATATTCAACACAGTTCCAATCCAAATTCTAGCTTGTTTTTGGTAGGAATTCAAAAATTAGGTCTAAAATTAATATAGAAATTTAAAGATCCAGTAATAATCCAAACACTGTTTAAACAGAAGAACGAATTTGGGACTAATGCTATCTAATTTCAAGGCTTATTTTAAAGCTAACATAATCAGTACAGTGTGGGTTTCATCTCAATATAGACAAATAGTTTGATGTAACAGATATAAAGAGTCAGAAATAGAGCCTCACATGTGTGGAAAACTGATTTTTGACAAAGGTGCAAAAATGAAGGGCAATTTTTTCAATATGATGAGACAATTAGATATCACAAGCAAAAAATCAACTTTGACTTGTAGCCTGTATTACATACAAAATTTAATCACAATGGACAATAGGGTTAAATGTATAACCTATAAGTATAAAACTTTTAGAAGAAAACGTAAGAGAAAAATCTTTGTCAGTTTGGGTTACACAGAGGTTTCCTAGCTACACCGAAAGCACAATTTAAAAAAGAAAAATTAATAAATTTGATTTCATGAAAATTAAACTCTGTGCTTCTATGGACATTGTTAAGAGAATGGAAAGAAAAGCCACAGGCTGTGAGAAAATATTTGCAAATATTGTATCTGATAAAGGATTTGCATCCAGAATATATAAACAAGTCTCAAAACAATATGAAAACAATGCAATTATAAAGTGGGCAAATAATTTAAATGAACATTTCAAAGAAGCTATATAAATGGCAAATTAGCACATGGAAAGATATCCAATACCATTAGTCCTTAAAAAATGTAAATTAAGATTAAATTAGGATGTCTACAATTAAAAAGATGGCCCATGCCAAGGGTTGATTAGCATGTGGAACAAATGGAACTTGGAAATCATATATTCGAGAAAAGACTTGGACATGAATGTTCATAGCAACTTTATCTGTAAAGTTTCTAACGGGAAACAATTCACATGTCTGTCAATAATAAATGGATAAATAAACTGTGGTATGTACACATAATGGAATACTATTTGGCAATAAAAAGAAATGAACTATTGATAATACATAACAATGTGGATGAATCTCCAAATAATTATGGTGAGTAAAAGAAGCTGAGCAAAAAGAAGTACATTCTGTATTATTTCATTTATAGAACATTTTAGAAAATGCAAGCTATATTGTTAGAAAACAGACCAGTGGTTGCCTGGGGACAGGGTGATGGCTTCACCAATGTATACATATGTCAATATTATCACATTTTGCACTTTAAATACATGCATGTATGTCCATTACACCCCAATAAAACTTTTAAAAAAAATAACTCGTAGAACTCTTCACCTTAGTGAAAGTTTTACTCTATGTTGATTATACCTCAGTAGAACTAATTTTTAAAATACAAGTATTCCAGTTAACTAAAATGCCATGCTATTTTTTTTTACAGACTCGGTAACTGCAATAGAAGTTTAGGAGCTCTGTAAACTTTTTATGTATATATAATAGTTTTACCTATTTATGGAGCATATGTTATATTTTGATACAAGCATACAATGCATAATGATCAAATCTAGGTTATTAGGACATTCATTGCCTCAAACATTTATCATTGCTTTATGTTGGGAGCATTCCAGATATTCTCTTCCAGCTATTTTAAAATATATGATAAATTATTGTTAATTGTTATTAAAAGAATTTTGAGACAGGGTCTGTCACCGAGGCTGGAGTTCAGTGGCACAATCATAGCTCACTGCAGCCTCAAACTCCTGGGTTCAATTGATTCTCCCACCTCAGAAGCTAGGACTACCCGTGCATGCCATCCTGAGAAGCTATGCCATCATGTCCAGCTAATTAAAAGAAAACACATTTCTAAATCTTTCATAGAAACAGGATCTCACCATGTTGCCAGGGCTGGTCTGGAACTCGTGGCCTCAAGTGATCCTCCCGCCTTGGCTTTCCAAAGTGCTGAGATTACAAGCATGAACCACCATGACCAGCCAGAACTGTTTTTCCAATGAATAAGCATTAAGAGAATATGGGCAAAATCACTGGATGAAGTGTGTTACTTTGAAGAATAAGTAGGATTTTGACAACCAGAGAGGAGGAAGAGGCCATGGAGTGGCATTCCAGGAAAAGCCAGTGGATGAACAGATTTGGGAGCCACTGAAATATGAATTTGGCTGTAAGGGAGGTGGGCAATAGCAGTGAGAGTAGGCTGGTCATGAAAGCTGAGTTTGGTGAGACAGGGAAAGACTGGAGCATAGAAGGTTTTGAATCCCAAGCTAAGGAGTTTAAGTTTTAACTGAAGATTGAAAAGGAAGCAGATATATTGTAAACACTGATCTGGAGACAATATTTGGGATCAGTTGGAGAATACAAAGTTAGACATAGATTTTAAATCAGATTTTCTAGGAAGAGTATAAAAATGAATAAGTTTATACTAGATAGTAAGTAAAATTTTCTAAACTGTGTAGCATATGCAACTAATAGGATAACTCACCCCACACTTTGCTTGGTTACAAATTTTCTCTTTCCTATCTGTGCTAAAAAGCATAAAAATTTGCCTAGATGACTAGTCACAGCTCATGCAAAGAACACTATACTCACAGATGGTGCTTCATTAATTAGTTTGCAACTAATAGTTTTCTTAACAAGATTGCTGTCTTTTTATAAATGCAGGACTACTAGTTATATGGCAGTTTTATATTCTAGCAAACAGAAATTCTGGGGAAAGTAGCAGTTACCTCAGATTACAATTTTATCCATTGTAACATTTGTTACAACATTTGAATTAGTGTTTAGAGCTGTAGTGATTCTGATATACCTTATAGTTTGAGAACCACTTTGCTAGAGGGTTTCTAAGAGCACTCTCACCACTAAATTTCTCAAACGATGCAAATGACTGAAGCTTTCTCAAGAAGAAATAGATAACCTAAATAGCCCTGTATCTATTTATCTACCTGATAAGACTCCAGTGGGAGGTATACGATATAGCTCCAATAGGGGGGTGCTCCAGGTTCCATAAGACAGAGGGCTTTAAAGCAAATGATCCAGGCCACCTTTTGGGACTTCCATAAAACACTTGTGAACAGATGTAGAGAGGGAGAAAACATCATAAGAATAATTATTATGTATTAGATGCCTGTTGCATGTAATCATCACAACTCCACAAGTTACCTATGATGGTCCTAATTTTCCTGGTGATAAACTCACAAAGGGTATGTAACTTGTCCAAAGTTACACAGGTAGTAAAGGCATAGTGGGAATCTCAGTATCTTGGCGTGCTGTCTTCTTTCAGCCTGTTGAGAAAAGCTCAACCATGGTGAAAGCAGAAGATGAGGTGGCAGCTCCCCACACGCCTGATAAACATTGAGATGTCACAGGAATAAATGGTTCACAAATGATCCGATGTCTCCCATCAGAATGGGTCCTGGTATTTCCACAAGTTCTATGGGCCACAGTGTGTTTTCATGAGCTTCTCTGGTTCTTTCAGCAACCTCTGGGACTAGCAGCCCAGCAATTTAAATCCCCATCTTACAGATGAGAAAAACAAACATCAGAGAGATAAAATGATCCACTCATGGTCACACAACTGGTTAGAGACAGATTGAGGTCTTAAATACAGATCTTCTGTTCCCGACCATACCAGTACATTTCCACTTTCCCAACCACACTGCAGCCTGTTCATAAAATAGAGACCACCTGAAAGGTAAAGCTGAATTAATTAAACTTGCCAGTAAAGGGAGACATTAAATTGGAAGCACAGTCACCTCCAACAGCACTGAGCACCTCTTAGACACACTGTGCGTGTCCATCAGTTGAAGCAGGAGAAGATCCTGACTGGCATGGATAGAAATCTGCTGCATTAATATTCTCTGCATTCTGATCTGTCCAAGCTTACAGCCAGCTTATTTTGGCTTTATAGTCCCTAATAGGGTTTCAACTAGAAAAAAATTTCTCAAGGACTTTGATTGAAATTAGCATCTGTTCTCAGTACTGTACTGCTTTTGATACTGATTCCCCAGAACAAGGCTCCTTGCTTTTATATCCTTGAAGCTCTTGAACAAGCAGCTCTTCCCAGTGTACGGTGACATTCACCAGCAGACGCAGGCGAAGGGACAGAGCTGAGAAAATCTGAGTTGTGTGGGACACTGTCTAAGAGGTCCATTGTTAGCATGAAATTTGAAGTAATAGCATTCTGTTTTCTCCCCCCTTTAAAATAGCCATGTGAATTAACTGCAAAGCAAATCTGAATTTGTTTCAATATAAAAATAATGTAGTCATGGTGTCTTCACATAAAGTAGCTGTTCCAGGACAAAGGTGTGTGTTTTAGCTGGTAGTTTCCCCAATAGTTCCCACACGTAGTCTCTTCTGAGCTCTCGGTGGAAGAATTAAGTGAGTGAAGTTTGCTCGGTTTTGCGCCTTCCTCTCCCTACCTGACCTGTGACTTCCCCAGCCTCCTTTCCGCTGCACTGGGCTCAGGGTGCTTCCCCACCCTGTGCAGCAGCATCTACTCTTCCAGAGCCTCGTCTCCTGTCACCAACATGTGTCAATTCTGTCTCCCCCTCATGATTATGCCAAATCACCATCTAATTATCCCTCCTAAGTGAAAGACTTGTATTTTCGCATGGGATTTCAGGCAATGTGGCAGAATTACAATGAGAGATATTTTGAAGCAAGACAAACCTTGTGGCATTCCTCAACTCACCCCATGACACCAACTGCCTCGGCAGGGACACTGCTCTTGCAAATTCCAAAGTCAGTGGAGCACGTTGGTGACGTTATCGTAGCAGAAAGTCATGACATTGTAGATGCTATTTCCTCAAATCGCTTTTCCAGGCTTTCACCATAGGGTTGCTTTTAGAGCTGTACTGGATAGGGTTTCATTTCCAAATCTGATGGGGGGATATGACAACAATGACAGCAGAATTCTAAGAAAGGTGGATCTAGTTCATATTGGTCTCCAGGTTCCTAGGAGACCAGAATATAATGGCTATAGTACTTGATTTACCCCTAGAGAAAACCATTGCTCACTGAAGTTTGATTCTGCTTCTACTACATCCTGTTAAAACTCTCAGGACCTACTCCCCGTTGAGTAAAAGTGTTAATTACATTTTCAAAGCTGTAAACACAACACAATGTTCTTGGAAGACAGTGGGAGGATGCGTGTTTGGAGATGCTTTCTGCTATGGCTTTGCTCATGCATCCATTTCTGCCCACATGGTGCCACACAGATTATACCTTTGGGGTTCTGTGGGGTGCTTTCTTTGTGTATCCGTGTGTAGGCTCACAGGCATGTGTAGGTGTATGTAGGGTGGGGGAGATCATATTCTTTTATTTGTTTGCAAGTTAATCTGAAGATTCTGAAAGTTGCTATGTAGATGCCATTTGGGAAATCAAAATCTTTGATTTGCTTTTAATATAATAATATAATCATGGGGCATCAATCTACTACATAGAATAGACATACTTTTGTGGTGCTAGCAGAGCCCATGCACCGTCTTGGAAATATCTGCTTCCTATCTACAGACACCGTTTCATCACGGCCCTGCTGCTATCCCTCCAGCCACAGCTAATGGTACCAGGAGTAGCAAATTCATTGTCCAGGAGTAGCAAATTCAAACCATTCCCTGCCTCTTCGAAGGTTGCCTGTAATCCTTGGTGTTCTTCAGTTTGTGGCTGCGTCACTCCAGTCTCTGCCTCTGTCATCAGGTGGCTCCCTCCCCTGTGTGTCTGTATGCGTCCTCTCTTCTCCTCCTCCTCCTCCTTCTTCTTCTTCTTCTTTTTTTTTTTTTTTTAAGAGACAGGGTCTCATTCTGTTAACCAGGCTGGAGTGTATTGTGAGTCATAGCTCACTGCAGCCTCGAACTCCTGGGCTTGAGCAATCCTCCCACCTCAGCCTCTAAAGCAGCTGGGACTACAGGTGCATGCCACTATAAAAACGCCAGTCATTGGATTGAGGGCCCCCCCTACTCCAGTATGGACTCATCTTGATTTAAGTAATTGTATCTGCAAAGATGCTATTTCCACATAAGGTTATATTCAGAGGTTCCAGGTAAACATGAATATTTGGGGGATACTATTCATTCCACCACAGGAGGTGATGTGTGCAGGGGTGTGGTGGTCTAATTGCCTGAATGAAGTCTGTCACTCCCCATCACTTTTAATGAGGTCAGTAGTCCCTGAAAGGAAATTTTAAGGAAGCTTTGGGAGTAAAGATCTTCGTAGATGTTGTAGGATAGAATTCTCCTCTGGGCATAGTGAGCCTTGATGGAAAAAGTATTTCAATAAAAGAGACTGAATTTCGTTTGTGAAAATTGGAAAGACACTGGCTGTACACCCTGCAGAGCCCGGAAACACGAACCTCCTCCTCATCCTCTTTTTTATGTTCTTGGTAAACAGCTCTGACTCAAAGGAAGAATACACTGCCAGCTAGGGACCATGTTTACACTGAAGTCCACATGGGAGTAACAGAAACCTGCTGGGAGGCTTTTTTGGGGGTGTGTTGTTTTTAATTTTGTTAATAATAAGGGCTGTTATACATATGACAGAATTATTGTAGAATTGGGGCCTATTGTCTTGGTCTGTGTTGAACATATAGTCTCAAAGTTTTGGAGCAGGGATGGCTGACAAGTGACGGGATGTTAGCAGGCAGTGCAGAAGGGATTGTCTTGGGAAGAATATTTAAGTGACATTTATTCATTCAACAAACACTGAGTGGAATGCACTGTATTAGATTGTGTATCTCCCCCTTCAGTATAACTCACATATCATACATAGGCATAGTATCTTATGGTTATTTACTCAAAAATGTGAGTAAGCTCATGTGAGGATAACGTAGCGCAGCGTCAAGCACTGAGTTAACTAAAGCATGGGAAGCTGATAGGAAATAACGAGGCATCGTGCCTGGAGTGAAATGGAACAGGTCAGGGTTTGTATGAGGCTCAGAGTCAGCCAAGATCAGGATGAAGTCTAGGAAAGATGATATTTAAATCTACTAATCTAAGATGATTCTTTAGCCAGGGTCCCACTAGGTGTTGTGGAAAGGTCAAGATAAAAGAAACAGTACACTTTGTCAGATATTCAGGAACAGGTGTTGCTTATTGGGTTTATGTGAAAAACAACCGATAAAAGGACAAAGGTTGAAACATCTTCCACTAAGACAATTTTGCACATTAATCTCAATAGTTGTGCTTCTGAACGAGTTGCTAGGTAACAAGACTTTCATCTCAAAAGTGTATCCTTTGATAAAAGGCCGGGGAAGCTCATAGAGGTCAGGGGGATTTCTTTCTCTTCACAGGTACCTGGTAGAATCCATTCATTTGGCCATATTTTTGGGGTGACCACAGGAGCAACACCCCAGTCGATTGGAAAGTCATGGTGTTTTGGGGCCAGAAGAGCTTGCACAAGATGTTTCACCCTTCCTCTTTATTTTTCAGCTGAAGAAAATGCCCAGAATACCAAAAGGCTTGGCTCCAGATCGCTGCTGGCCGGGGGAACCAGCTTTTCTGAGCCGTCTGATCCTTTTCTACAAGGCCATTTTGCCACTTCTGTGCTCTCACCACTGGGCACATCCTGGGACAGATGATCCCCAGTGTGAGAGGTGGGACCTGGTGGGATGTGTTTGGGTCATGGGAGTGGATCCCTCATGATCAGCTTGGTGCCCCCCCCTACAGTAATGAGTGACTTCTTGTTCTGTGAGTTCACTTAAGATCTGATTGTTAAAAGAGCCTGGCACCTCCTTCCCCACTATGTCTTATTTCTCTTTTGTTATGTGATCTGCAGACATCAGCTGCCCTTCCCCTTCTACCATGAGTGGAAGCTTCCTGAAGCCCTCACCAAAAGCAGATGCTGGCACCATGCTGTTTACAATCCGCAGAACCATAAGCCAAATAAACCTTTTTTTTTCTTCTTTTTTTTATTTGAGATGGAATCTCACTCTGTTACCCAGGCTGGAGTGCCATGGCATGATCTTGGCTCACTACAACCTCTGCCTCCTGGGTTCAAGCAATTCTTGTGCCTCAGCCTCCCGAGTAGCTGAGATTACAGGTGCATGCCACCACGCCCAGCTAATTTTTGTATTTTTAGTAGAGATGAGGTTTCACCATGTTGATCAGGTTGGTCTTGAACTCCTGACCTCAGGTGATTCACCCTCCTCAGCCTCCCAAAGTGCTGGGGTTACAGGCATGAGCCACCATGCCTGGCCCTCTTTTCTTTTTCTTCTTCTTTTTTTTTAAGGAAAATTTGTTCTGTTTTAATTATTTTTATGTACAGAAAACTCAACAATGTACATTTAACCCAGTTTAGTGGCAAGTTCTTTAGCCTTTGCCTTTTTGAGCTTGGCGATGTGAGCCACAGACTTGGGATCCAGGACACTGCCTCCCCGGTGACGGCGGATCTCATCGTATCTGTCGTTGTAATTGGTCCTGATAGCTTCCACCAGCTTAGCCAAAGCGCTTTTGTCTTCTGAGTTAACCTGTGTGAAGGCAACAGTGGTGCAGGTCTTCCTGTGGACTAGATGTCCCAGTCTTGCCTAACCCCTTGATAATGCAGTAAGGGACCCCTATTTTATGACACAGGACAGGCAAGAAGACAACCAGCTCGATGGGATCCACGTCATGTGCAATCACCACCAGCTGAGCTTTCTTGTTCTCCACCAAGGTGGTGACGGTGTTAACTCCTGCTCAAAGGACAGGTGGTCTCTTAGTGGGGGACGTCCCCTTTGCCAGCAGCTTTCTTCTCGGCCCGGGCCAACAGCCTCTGCTGCTTCTCTTGCTTTGTCTCTCGTCTATACTTGTGGGCCAACTTAAGTAGCTGAGTAGCTGTTTGGCGGTCCAGGGCCTGGGTGAACTGGTTAATTGCAGGAGACACTTTCAGCCACTTATGGAGGATGGCTTTCTGCTGCTGCAACCTGATATAGTGGGACCATTTCACAAAGCGGGTGAGGTCTCTTTTGGGCTGGATGTAATGTCCAGTGCCAAAATTCTTAGGCCTTTTCTCAAACAGGGGATTCGGCACCTTCTTGGCCTGCTTCTTCATGAGAGCAGGGGCGGGAGCCGCCTTCTTCCCCTTGGCCTTCTTTCCTTTAGGCATCTTGGGAAGCGGGAGGAAAGAGCCTCTTTTCTTTATAAATTACTCAGCCTCAGGTATTCCTTTGTAGGAATGTAAAAGAGACTAAGACAAGGTGCTTGTTAGAGACACAAATCCCTGGCCCCATACCCAGCCCTACTGAATCAGATCCTGAAGAAGGATCCCAGGAATAAATAGTTTAGGCACACTCCGTAGTTGAGTCTTTTTTTTTTAAGAGACAGAGTTTTGCTCTGTCACCCAGGTTGGAGTACAGTGGTGCAATCACCATACTCGCTGAACCTTCACACACCTGGCCTCAAGCAATCCTCACACCTCAACCTCCCACGTAGCTGGGACTACAGGCATGCACCACCCATGCTCTGCTAATTTCTTAAATACAATTTTTATGGAGACAGGATCTCCCTATGTTGCCCAGGCTGGTCATAAACTCCTAGCTCCAAGTGATCCTCCCATCTTGGCCTCCCAAAGTGCTGGGATTACAGGCATGAGCCACTGCACCTGGCTGTAGTTGACTTTTATGCTTATTAAAATATTGGAACCAGCTGGGCGCGGTGGCTCATGCCTGTAATCCCAGCACTTCGGGAGGCCGAGGCCAGCGGATCACGAGGTCAAGAGATCGAGACCATCCTGGCCAACATGGTGAAATCCTGTCTCTACTAAAAACACAAAAATTAGCTGGGCGTGGTGGCACGTGCCTGTGGTCCCAGCTACTCAGGAGGCTGAGGCTAAAGAATAGCTTGAACCCAGGAGGCGAGGTTGCAGTGAGCCGAGATTGCGCCACTCTACTCTAGCCTGGCGTCACAGCAAGACTCAGTCTCAAAAAAAAAAAAAAAAAAAAAAAAAGAATAAAGAAAAAAGACGTTGGAACTGTTTAAAGAAGGAACATTGACTCATAGCTGAGTAATCACCATGGCAACCAAAGAATCCATCACCTGAACCGTATTCCAAACCATTTTATGTGTACCATCTTCTACTTTAAATGATAGATTAGAGAGAAAAAAACCTATAAAGAGCGGGTCAGAAAGTCATCATTTATTCATTAGCACAACCTCAGGTCCAGAAGCAGTCTGACATGACAACTTTTCTATCTCAGTTATGATCCTTTCCAGACAACGTGACGAGGTCACGGATCTCCTTCAACAGACCAGAGATGTGCTTGTCCTAGAGTGGCCTCGTCGGGGACTCTCTGTCATTCTGCCAGCCTTGCCAATGTGAGATATGTGGGGTGACCCCGCCAAGGGAACCGCTGTGAGCTAATTTTATCCCCATCCCTCACCCCATCAAGCACAAGGATCTATGAATCAGACAGCAAATCCAAGAAAGAAAGAAAAAAAGGCATTTGGAATAATTTTAGGAAGCGGAATGGGACACTTTTAGAACTCCAACATCATGAGAAAGAAGGAGAAAGGGAGAGAATATGAATTTTCTATCTTCTATTTTCTAAGACTGTCTGCAATTCGCTCTTGATAAATCAGTTTGGAATAAAGCTCAGGTGACGGGCCTTTGGTTGCCATGGCAATTACTCAGCTGCGCGCAGCAGCCTCACGTGTCTCTAATTTTCCTACAGAAGCACACTCAAGGTCAGCAGAGGATATGAAATGCTCATCCCAGGCTCCTGGGAACAAAGTTGTACTGATGCAGGAGGATCGCTTGAGCCTGGCAGGTGGAGGTTGCAGTGAGCTGAAACTGACCAATATTTCTTTAAAATGTATTCCATTCCTTAAAATAGTAGTGATTGTTTTAACATAAAATGAGGTAAATTTGAACTCTGGTGTGCAGAAAATATAATAATTTCATTTTTACATAACTTAATTATGATTCCTCCCTTTATTCCAGTGAGCTAGTGGAGAGTTAAATCAGTCTTTAGAGATCACTAATTTTTTGTTTGTTTTGTTTTTGAGACAGGTTCAGATGAGGAAGCACTGGAGAGTTTTGGTTAGGAACATAATCTGACTCAGGTTTTAAAGGAATCACTGTGGCAGCTGTGATGAGAATAGATCATAAGGGAGAAGAGTGGAAATAGGAAGATGTTACACATAAGACCAGATCAAACTAAAAATTTTAAGTTTATTATCACACAATAAGAAAAAGTACAGATCGCAACACAGGAGACTTGGAAACAGGTGATAAGAAGCTGGGCTTATGGGAGAGCACAGTTTGTAAAGCATAAGAGAAGAGGTATGTTGATCTTTCCTGTGATTGGCTGTTGCACACTATGATTCTTTTTAGGACAAACAAAGCTCTTTATGCTGATTTGTCTACAGTTGATTGGTTTAATTTTAATGAATCGTGCTGACAGGGATGTAAAGGTGAGGTTTTGTGTTTATGACTGGAGGAAGGGTTTCAGGATAATCAGAATGACCTGTTTTGACTAGGCAGCTGAGGGTGGTTGGCCTTGGGGTATACATAAAAGGTGGCCTCTGTTTTTATTTTTCTTAACCAGAAAGAAGTCAGAAAAAAAATTGCAGCAACTCAGATGAAAGTTGGATCTGGAAGTGGTAAGAAGTGGCTGGATGACAAGGTTAAGGGTGATAACTCTCCTCATCTGCTTTTTGATTATGTTGGTGATGTTTCTTCTTTTCTCCACTGCTAGAGTCAGTTGTCACAAACCTGGGTTTTATAACATGGGGCAGGTTTTCCAGGAGCTCTGCTTCATGACAAGCAGAGCACCCTTCAGGGATGAGGCAGACAATCATTTGTGCGGTAGCACTTCCTGGTAACATGAGTCATGTAAAAAATGGCTATCTAGTAACTCAATTTTGCAAATGACCTCAATTTGATCCAGATAATCTAAACTTTATTAAATCCTGTAGTATGTGTCCCATCACATGCTGCACCAATTAAGCATTTTAAAAAATTTACTTCTAAGTTCTGTAGCGATTTGTCTCTCCTAACTGCTACATGGCAGTCCAGCGTGTATGTCTCGGAACAACCTATGACTTTTGAATTAAAGCTCAGCCATTTCCTGGGCATATATTTACATCAGTTCTAGCCAGTGACCTGGCTATCATGCTCTGGTTTAAACTAGAGGAATGTTGGAACCAGAATGGGGTGTGGAGGGGCTGGCATTTTCCTATTATTCTAGCTGCTTTTTATTAACATTCATCCTGAATGTAGGGTTTTTTTCAGCCCGAGTGCCATTTAAAGTGTAGTTGCAATTGCTGTATACTTGGAAGAAAGCTTACCTCTTTATTTCCACTACTACATCAGATTCTTCTAGCAACAACTAAATATCTTAGACATGTTGTTTTAGGTTTCATGTTTTAATTACTTTAGTTTTTTAGGTGCTGAGATCATGGTTTCTGGTTGCAAACAATAGAAATCCAGTCTGGCTAACCTGAGTGGAAATTGAATATATCAAAAGAATGTGAGATAGACCACAGAAACGATTAAATGTCTGGATAACCAGACTCAAAGGACAAGTGTATACATTAGTAACCCGATTTTAAAAAAAGTATCAATGTTTGCATGTTTGGTTCATTTCTACATCTTAAGTATGCTTCTCTATGCCTGGCACACGATAGGTGTATGATATGTGAATGAAAGAATGAGTGAATGAATGAGTAGGTTCACAGACTTCCTCCAATTTCAAGCCTGCTAATTAGAATAATGTCCTTCCTCCTGAAGAGGGAGGATTCTTTCTTGTTGGGAGAGAGGCTAAGTCCATCTGAATGAGAGAGTAGAGCGGGAAGGAAAAGAGAGGAAGGAGAAATGGAATAGCTGGGGTTGAGGGCAATTTGAGAGAGCTGAAGTGGGGCAGAGGAAGTGTACACCAGAGGAAAGGGAATCTAAATACACATGGCTCATTGAGATTATCTGCATTTTGGGTGCCTTTTATGTCCTTAGAGAGCTTGAGGAAGGAATGGCTCTCTTTGTACTTACTTTGTGTTATTGAATTGTGCTTTCTGAATGTCACCACTTTGAGATTGAACCACTTGGATTTCTCACTTTGAATAGGATACACGTAAAACCCAAATTGTCATCTTCCTCACGAAAGAGCTCCTCGTTTTATAGCAACCCAAGCCATCCCCTTAGTTTCAGAAGCTTTAAACTTTGAATTCATCCTGGATTCTTTATCTTTCTTTAACCCTAATGGCCAATCAGTCACCAAATTCTTATGCTGGTTATTTATGACATCTCTTGGCCCCTTATTTGTCATCGTTAATTGTGCCATCTTTGGTTAGAGCCTAGAGACATGTCCTTAGAGAGAAATATGTTAAACTCCTAATTAGTCTCTGTGACTCTAGTTTCTCCTTACCCGATTCATCGTACTCGATGCTTGCCACATTCTTACGGCCTGGTTGCAGCAGATCCAATATAAGGTTCGCAGCTGGCTGAGAAGTGCCCCCCTCCTTCCATCAGCCGACTCGGTCTCCACAGGTCAGTCTTCATACATCATGCCCCCATGTCCGTATGCTTCCTTTTGCCATTGATGAAAACCTTTCAATTGCACCTCGTTCCCCGAAGGAGTAAATTCCCACTTTTTAGCATGGCATAGCACAATGGCTTTCCTGACCTGTCCCCTGCCTACTTTGGTCTCTTCCCAAAGTGTAAAGTGGTTGTATTCCTCAATGCCAATCACACATGCTCTTCTACTCTCTCAGGCTAGAATACCAGTCCCATTTTCCTTCTTTACAAACTTCTCTGTATTCTTTATGATTTAATTCTTTTTTTTTTTTTTTTAATAACGATTGACACCTAATGTATGTCACACACTGTCCTGGATGCAGTGAACGGGTCAGACAAGGTTTCTGCTCATGTATCTTACCTTCCAGAAGGAGAAGACCATCAATTAATGGGAAACAAATAGATAAGGTCACTACTGGTAATGGTAAATACTATCAAAGAACCAAAACAGGCATTGTGCTAGAGAGCAGAGGGTCGGGAGTGGCTACCGACCCTGGTGTATTACACCGTGCTTGCACTGTTTTAAAGAAATACCCGAAAATGGGTAATTTATAAAGAAAAGAAGTATAATTGGCTCACATTTCTACAGGTTTTACAGGAAGCATGATGCTAGCACTGCCTGGCTTTTGGGGGAGGCCTCAGGAAGTTTATAATCATGGTGGAAGGTGAAGAGGGAGCAGGTGGTGTCTTATGGTGAAAGTAGAAGCAAAAGAGAGAGAGTGGAGTGGGAGGTACCACACATTTTTAAATGACCGGCTCTCATGAGAACTCACTATCACTAAGATAGCACCAAGCCATGGGGGATCTGGGATCTGCCCCCATGATCCAAACAACTCCCACTAGCCCCCTACCTGCAGCATTGGGGATTAAAATTCAACATGACATTTGGGAGGGGACATATATCCAAACTATATGACCTGTAGTCCTGGGAGGCTCTCTTGGAGAAGGTGCTATTTGATCCAAGACCTGAATAAGAGAAGGAACTAGCCATGCAAAGGTAAGAGAAGATCATTTCAGGTAGAGGGAGCAGCAAGTGCTAAAGCCCTGTGGCAGGAAGACTTGGTGTGTTAGTGGAACAGAGGGAAGCCAGGGTGGCTGAAGTACAGTGAATAAAAGGGAGAATAATACAAGCGGGGGCCAGAGAATTGACAAGGGTCAGGGTGTTCAGTGTCTTCTAATCCAGTGGTCCTCAACCTTCTTGGCCCCTGGGACTGGTTTCATGGAAGACAATTTGTCCATGGACTGAGGGGATGTGTGGATAGTTTGGGGATGAAACTGTTCCACCTCAGATCATCAGGCATTAGATTTTCATAAAGAGTGTGCAACCTAGATCCCTAGCATGTTCAGTTCACAAGAGGGTTCAAGCTCCTATGAGAACCTAATGTTACAGCTGATCTGATAGGAGGCAGAGCTCAGGCAGTAATGCCTGCTTGCCCACTGCTCACCTCCTCCTGTGTGGCCTGGTTCCTAACAGGCCACGAACTGGTACCGGTCTGCAGCCCAGGGATTGGGGGACCGCTGTCTAGTCCATGGAAAGAATTTTGGACTTTTTGCTTCCTCTGTTGAACCTTCCCTGACCTCTTCTCATTAGCTTTTAAGCACAATTATTTGACCCTGAGGAAATTACTACTAAGCCCAGCTGACCACTCATCATTCTCATCTCAACTGGTGTTTGTGGACTGCTGGTCATTTGTTTCATGTATTCTTCAAAAATGAAAAACTCTGTTTCTTTATTTTAAAATAGCACCAAATTAAAGAGAAAACATAAGTGAAAGTTGAAAAGGCAATAAGGATACATTCGGGGATCATGTGATTTTCAGTGAACACATGATCCATATTTGTAAATTTGGGGACCCCAAAGGTCTACAGATATCAACCTCCTAAATGCCCAAAGTCTATGCTACTGTGACTTACCATC
This sequence comes from Ateles fusciceps, assembly GCA_036589455.1. Lineage (NCBI taxonomy): Eukaryota > Metazoa > Chordata > Mammalia > Primates > Atelidae > Ateles > Ateles fusciceps. The sequence goes on along the minus strand of JAZHEH010002908.1, from coordinate 5,509,718 downwards.
CCCAGTGGCTTAGCCCATTCCTACTGCTATAACAAAATACCTGAGACTTGGTGATTTATGAAGAAAATATATTTTTTTTCTCTCTCACAGTTTTGAAGGCTGGGAAGTCCAAGATGAAGGCACCAGTAGGTTTGGTGTCTGGTGAGTGTTGCACTCTGCTTCCAAGAGGGTGCCTTCTTGTTGCATCCTCCAGAGGGGGACAACTACTGTGTCCTCCCATGGCGGAAGAGCAGAAGAGCTAAAAGGCCCTAGGCTAGTTACCTCTAGACCTTTTATAAGGCATGAATCCATTAGTGACTTAATCCCATCCCCAAAGGCCCAACTTCTTAATACAGAAGGAGGAGCATAGGGTCTGGAGGCAGGCAACCTAAGACCAATTCACACTGACTTCCTAGAACTGAATCAAAGGGAAAACCCCACCTCTCCATGCCCAATTAACAAAAGGATCAGAGACTACTCCCTTTGCAACTCTTACCCTTTCAACTGCAGGGCAGAAGAAAGATGGAAAGTACCTTTGATTGGTCCCCTCCTATAACCAATCAGACTGGTCAAGGGCCAGGTGTTTATTTACATAGGGTGTAACCAAGTAACCAATGAGAAACCTCTAGAGGGTGTTTGAACTCCAGAAAATTCTTTAACCAGGGCTCTTGAGCTTTTTACTTGAGACCACTCTCACTCTGTGGAGTGTACTTTCGTTTCAATAAATCTTTGCCTTCATCACTTCAGTCTTTCATTGCTTTGTTTGTGCCTTTTGTCCAACTCTTTGTTCACAATGCCAAGAATCTGCATGACTCCACCAGTAAATACCATTACAATGGGGTATTTCAACATGAATTTTGGAGAGTACACATTCAAATGATAGCACGTAGGTATCATCTGGTTGCCTATTTTTTCACCTAAATTATAAGCTCTTTGAAGCTGTGTATAAAACAGCTTTTTCTGCACATGTACACTTCCATAAAGAACCACACACATTTCTGCTTTCATGGCAGGTGCTTCTTCATCTCTAATAAATTAATTCCTCCTTGAAGATCTTTGCTTACACTGACAGAGGGATTGTGTAAAGATGATGATCGTTGGAGTTTATGAGTTTCCCAAGATGTAAGTCCCCTACCCCACTTGCCAAGATAGAAGCTAGCTTCCTTTTCAGCCTTTCTTGCAACTAAGAAACAGACATGTGATCTTGACTTCTCCAATCAGACTCACCCACGGGACACTTTAATTTGGAAGAAAACAATACTAGGAAACAGTTGGATCCCGGAATCCAATTTTCAGATGGCAGGGGTTAGTGAGGCATCCAGCCTGCAAGAACAGAAGAGGGAGAGGTCTGGCAACCAGAACCTGGGGTCAGCTTCTGGTGTGAGCTGCCGTTTCTATTTCCAGTGATGAGAAATGTCTTTCCTGGAGCTGCCCTGCAGCCTGGCTTGCATGTTGCATAAACTCTCAGCCTGACTCTAGTCCTCCAGGAATTTCAGTAAGTGATCTCATGTCCTTTAATAAATTACTTTCCTGGGTACACTGCTAAAATGCCTTCTATTTTTCTCAACTAAGAACTCTTACTGGTGCATGCTGGGTAGAGGAAGCAGGAATATTTCAGCTAAGTGTTGGAGTTGAAAATGAATCAGGAATTAGAAACAAAACCTCTGAGAGTTATAATTTAAGTCAGTGGGGGCATGAAAGTAGATTTAGAAAAACTCAGTTTGCTTACAGCCTCTTGGAGAGCAACACTATGAAAATACCAATGCTTTAAAATGGAAGGTGGGTATTTGGCAACTAGAAACTTGTCAAGACATTTTGACTGTAAAGTACCCTAGTGGGATGGCACATGGGCATTTAAAATAAGGCTATTTTCTCACCCTTATGCTGGCACACTGCTTGATGTTGTTACACCCCCTTCCAATATGAGCTGTTTGTCATTCACCCTCAGATCCCCAAGGCATATGTAATGCCACTTGGGTGTTTCTACATTGAATTCCTGGCAACGGAAGGGGAGGTTTTGAATTATGTGGTCAAGTTGATATTCCTGTATTGTAAACAGTTTGGTTTTATTTCTCCTGGACTGTTTTCATAGTCTTGTCTTTCGTTTTTAATATAATCATAGTACTAGGTACGATCTAGTTCTGTCAACTGGGTTCCATGACTAAAAGTTAGCATCAACGCTGGGCTAAATTCTGAGCTAGACTTAATCCTTACTAAATTCTGTCAATAACCCTACAAGTGAGGTCTTATTGCTTTTTTTGTTCTGATTTGTTTTGTTTTGTTTTGTTTGAGATGGGGTCTCACTCTGTTGCCTAGGCTGGAGAACAGTGGCACAATCCCAGCTCACTGCAGCCTTGACTTCCTGGGCTCAAGTGATCTTCCAATCTCAGCATCCTGGATAGCTGGGCTATAGGAGTATGCTGGCTAATTTTTTTAAAAATTAATCATGCCTGGCTAATTAAAAAAAAAAATTTGTAGAGGGAAATCTCTCTATGTTGCTCAGGCTCCTGGCCTCAAGTAATCCTCCTGTCTCAGCCTCCCAAAGTGTTGGGATTACAGGCATGAGCCACCATGTCAGGCCTGCTCCTATTTGGTAGATGAAGACACTGAGACTCAGAAAGAGATGTTCTAGAATTTAGGTGATTGAAAAGCTTTTTAGACATCATAAACCATAATAAAAATGGCAGATATTTTAGGTTGGTGCAAAAGTCATCGTGGTTCTGCCACTAAAACGAACCAAACACCTGTTTGCATTAGTTAGGGTTATCAGTTGGAAGACACAAATTGTTGTAGGTATTTAGGCAGAGCGGAGTTTAATATAGGAATTAGGTCACAAGATTACTGGAAGGGCTGACAAGAACAAAAATCAGGGAGCCCAGAAAATGCAGAAAGCTGCTAACATCCCTGCAGGGGCCCAGGTCCCTGCATTCTACTGGCCACAGTGGAAGAAAAATAGCTTCCACTTTCTTCCCACCTTCTGAGTGAGTGCTTCTCAGAAACCACAGTGAGTGCTTCTTGTTGGCAGAAACTAATGCAGTTTTCAGGCTTCCTCCTCTGCTTTGCTGGAGCGAGCATACCAAGGTGGGACCGTGGTTGAGGACCACAGATGATGCCCAGCACGATGTTTAATCCAAGTTTTCTCAGTCCACACTAGAGTCCTATGAACAAAAACAAACAGTATTTCTCCAACTACTTCCCTCTTCCACAGTGATGGGGGCTTCTGTTCTCTCTAAGATACCATCCTATGATTTCTATGGGTCCTCTAGAGTGTCCCTGAGTGCTGGCAAAAACACCACTCTTGGGTTCCGTGTGCCAGCTGTTGGGGGTCTTCATTCATGGAGCCCTGGTGGATGATGTCTTCTGCCCAAGGAGTTTTGGGGCTGGTGCCTGCCCTGAGTGCCAAGAGCTTGCTCTCCACGGTTTTCCCACCAGCCCTGCTGCTAAACGGTCTGGCACCCACTAGAAAGCTCCAGATGCTGTCATGACGTGGTTGTGCCTGCCATCCAGGGCACTGCCACCACCATCCCTGGGAGCTGTCGGTTCCTCCATGGTGTGCCAGTTGAAGATGACAGCATCAGCCACTAAGGCTGCCTGAGCCACAGCCTGTCCCCCACAAGGTACTGCCTCCGCCAAGTGCTGAGTCTGTGTGCTACCAGCATGCCAAGTTGCCATCTGGTGCGGCCACTCTTGTTGGTTCCATCATCACACTCTGTGGATGTTGCTGAAGGGGTGTTGTACCCATACTGCACCCCCGCTGATCTATTCTGGAGAAGTCTCTGCTCATTGCCCCAAACTTGCTGCTACACATGACCTTGTTCCCAACAGGTTACAGAGCATTCATTTGAAAAAGTGCTCCTTTACTTGAAACAGAATTACCACTTGGCCCAGCAATCCCATGACTGGGAATAGATCTAAAAGAAAACAAATCATTTTAACAAAACCAGACATGTACTTGCAGGTTCATCACAGCACTATTCACAGTATCAAAGACATAGAATCAACCTAGGTGTCCATCACTGGTACACTGGATTTACAGAATGTGGTACATGTACACCATGGAATACTATGCAACCATAAAAAAGAATGAAATCTTGTCCTTTGCAACACAGATGCAGCTGGAGGCCATGATTGTAAGTGAACGAATGCAAGAACACAAAATCAAATAGTACATGTTCTCACTTATAAGTGAAAGTTAAACATTGGGTACTCATGGACATAACGATGGCCACAATTGACATTGGAGACCACTAGACGGGGAGGAAGGGAGCAAGGCAAGGGCTGAAAAACTAGCTATTGGGCACTATGCTCAGTACGTGGGTGAGGGGGATCCTTTGTACCCCAAACCTCAGCATCATGCAGCATATCCAGGTAACAGACCTGCACACGTACCCTCTGAATCTAAAATAAAAATTGGGCAAAAAAGAAAAAAGAAAAAGTGCTCTTTTGGTCTGTTTTGTTTCTTAAATTCATCGCTTGTCTCTTTCTAGGGAAAGGACCTTGTGAGCCTGGGCCTCGAAGAGCACACTTGTTCATTCACCACTCATTCATTTGGTCAACAAAAGTTTATTGAGTCCTAGTATTGCCAGCTCCCATTCTAGGATCTAAAGATAAAGCAGCAAACAAAACAGGCAAAGTTCTGGCCCCCATGGAGATTATTGTCAGGTAGAAGATTGACAGTGAAGGCTGATCATAAGGAAACTAATAATTTATAACCGATTGGGGGTTAATAAATGCCATATCAGAATAGAGAAGATAGAGAGTAACGTGTGTGTGTGTGTGTGTGTGTGTGTGTGTGTGTGTGTGTGTGTGTGTATATTTTAGTGGCAGTTAGGGAAAACCTCCCTAATAAGGGGACATTTTAGCTCTGCTTTCTATCTATTGGATGTGGCCATCTGTGCCATCTCTGTCCCCATCTAATCATTGCAGTGACGTTCCAGCAGCTAATTTTCATGGGCACAGTATCCCACTAGTCAAACAGAATATTAGACAGCCACAACAACCACAACCACAACCCCAACAGCTAACATATTTTGAGCATCTCTTACGTGCCACACACTGTTCTAAGTACTTTGTATATGTGACCTAATTTAATCCTTATGCTGATTCTATGAGGAACATACTATTATTATTTCCATTTCATAATGGGGAAACAATAGGGAGACCAGTGTGGCTGGAGCAGAGTGACGGCAATGTTATGGAATTGTGTAGCCCCCAAATTTCTATGTCGATGTCCTAATCCCCCAGTATCTCAGAACGTAATCATGTTTGGAGATAAGGTCTTTAAAGAGGTAATTATGTTAAAAGAAGATCTTCAGGGTAGGCCCTAATCAGATGTAACTGATGCCCGTACAAGAAGAGGAAATTTGGACGCTGACACATGCCTGCACAGAGGAAAGAAAGACCGTGTGGGGGGCACAGCAAGAAGGCGGTCATCTGCAAGCCAAGGAGAGAGGCCTCGGAAGAAACCAAACCTGCTGACGCTTTGATCTTGGACTTCCAGCCTCTGGAACTGTGATAAAATCAGTGCTTATAGGTTAAGTCTTCCCCTCACCCCAGTGTGTGGCATTTTGTTCTGGTAGCCGGAACTAAGTTACGCAGTGGGGAAAGGGTGCAGTGAGGTGAGGCCAGAGGCCCCAGGATCCAGGTTATGTAGGGCCTTGCAGGTCTTGCAGGGCTTTAGATTCTATCTGAGAGAGGCAGAAAGGGATGTGAAGGTTCTGAGAAGATGAATGACATATCTGACCTGATTTTTAAAGCATCATCTGGCTGTCAGGACACCGAGGGTAGAAACAGAGTGGACCACAATAATGAGAGACATGGTGGCTTGGGTTGGGTGGTGACTGTGGAGTCAGGGATGGATGAGCAGATTCTGCATATGTTTAAGAAGTGGAGCTGCCAGGGATTTGCTGATGGATTGGATGTAGAATGTGTGAGAAAAAAAGGACTTACAGATGCCTCCATGACTTTTTGGCCTGAGCAACTGAGACAATTGACGGAGGGAGAAATCAAGAGTTAAAATTCACTGGATTCAGTGACTCATGCCTATAATCCCAAGCACTTTGGGAAACCAAGGCGGGAGGATTACTTGAGGATAGGAGTTCAAGACCAGCCTAGGCAACCTAGTGAGGTCCCGGCTCTACAAAAAATAATAAAATTAATGGGGTGCGGTGGTGCACACCTGTTGTCCCAGCTACTCAGGAGGCTGAGGTGGGAGGATTGCTTGAGTGTGGGAGGTCAAGGCTACAGTGATTATGCCACTGCACTCCAGCCTGTGCAACAGAGTGAGACTCCCCTATCTAAAAGAAAAGAGTTAAAATTCAGCTTGAAATTCCTATTAGTCATCCCAATGGAGCTGTACAGGAGGCAGCTAGATTTAAGAGCTGAAATTCAGAAGACATGTCCAGGCTGGCACATTTGGGAATTGTCAATGATGCGATGGTATCTAAATCCATTAGACTGGATGAGATTACCTAGGAAAGAAATGTGGGTAGAGAAGATAAGATGTCCAATGACAGTATCCTCCACACTCTGGAGATTGGGAAACTCATGAGGATGCCGCAGAAGAGGCTGAAGGGTGGCCAGTGAGTAAGAAGGAAACCAAGAGAGCGAGTGGAGGGCTGGAGGCCCAGTGAATTGCATTTCAAGAAGGAAGATGCTCAACAGGGTCACATGAGTCTGTCGATGGAGTTAGAGGAGAACTTAAATTTGACCATTGGATTTAGAGCTCTCTCAGTGGAGTATCAGGCATGAAAAGCTTATGTGAGAGGATCAAGAAAGACTAAAAGAGAGAAGTAGAGCCAATAAGAGTGGGAAACCAACCCTTTTAAGGTATTTTTTTCTGTAAAAGGGAGGGAGGAATGGGCAGTAGACATTAGGTCAAGGGAGGTTTTTATTTCTGTGTTTTGATTTTGTTTTGTTTCTAGATAGGCAGTGCACATCGTGTTTATATGCGATGGAAATGATCCAGCAGAGAGGGGCATGGAGCAGGCTCACTAATCATCAATCTCAAGAGAGGGTCCCACTGCGTGTAGAATCACAGAGAATGTCATTATGCCAAGCACCAGAAACCAGGAGTCCATATACTATGCCCGCTGCATCCTGTTTAGGTCCACCTTATACTGGTTACCTATTTGTCTGAGTCCAGTGAGACAGAACGCACACACAAATTATGTAAAACAGGTTTATTTTTTATAGATAACAGTAAGGGACAGAAATCTTAGATCCATTGTAAGCTCATCCTTCAAGGCTCAAGAAAGCTGCCCAAGGTGAATGGGGTCTTGACTACGTGTGTTCCAATTTGCATCACAGCTGAGGACCCTCAAAAGGCAGCCTGCCCTGGGTTTTATACACTGGGAGAAACAGGACACCTTGGGCAAAGCTTTGAAGGACATCTTGCTTTTAGGGGAGAGAGGAATAAAGTCTGAGCTTTTTCTCAGGATATTGCATTCCAGCACATTCTATTGTTATTCTTGAGAACTACATGCAAAAAAGAGGGAGGGAGAATTGGGTTGTTCAAGGCCACTCGGAGAACTGTCCTGCAAGGGAGAAACTTGGTGATGCAAGCAGAGAGGCCCATTGCAGAAGGTAAGAGGGGGAAGCCGCGGGCGCTGCAGCTCATGCCTGTAATCCCAGCACTTTGGGAGGCTGAGGTGGGCAGATCTTGAGGTCAGGAGTTTGAGACCAGCCTGATCAACAAGGTGAAACCCCGTCTCTACTAAAAAGACAAAAAAATTAGCTGGGCGTGGTGGTGCATGCCTGTAATCCCAGCTACTCGGGGAGGGAGGAGAATCACTTGAACCTGGGAGATGGAGGTTGCAGTGAGCTGAGATAGCGCCACTGCACTCCAGCCTGGGCAACAGAGTGGGAGGGGGAAGCCTTCCAGTGTTGAGGTTGGCTTTAAATAGAAGTGTAGACAGCTCTGCTCATAGCAACAGGACGAAAAACAAAAGTATAAAGACATGGGCACTGCTACCCAGAAAGGTGCCTGGGTGGGAGCAGGTGACATTCTTCCAATTGCTCCCGTGAAATAAACAAGACCATCAGCTGAGAGGGAGGAGAAGGGAGGAGCTATCACAAAACATAGGCTGCAGCTGGGACCCCTGCCCCATATTTTTAAACCCAGTCTATCTGGCTGAAATTTCTAGTCGAGATGCTGCATTAGGATATACCTTTAAGCCGTTCACCTTGTAAAGACATTTTTTCTCATATAGCCCTAAATACCTCCTTACAAGCAAGGTGATTTACCCGAGTTGGCTGTCTTATTTAATCAAACTATTTAAACCCAAATGCAGTGTGAAAATGTGCAGGCTCAATTTAGGTGCCAAGTCATTACAAAATTGGCCCTTATGGACTGTAATTAGGAGAGAGAGCCCACAGCTGATCCAGATGGCATTCCTTAATGAAGAATGAGTCAAGGGCCAAGGGGACAGGTGTACCATCCACGGAGGCTTCCCTCTCACAAGTGCTTCTTTTCCTATCTTCTCCACTGGTGGCAGCAGCCTCTCTCATTGTGGTCCCTCCACTAAAGCCTTAGGGTGCCGAGTGGAAGGGTTAGGGCAGAACCTAACATCCAGTGTTGCCGTGAAGAGGGTGAGCCTGTGGTCCTGTTACAACCAAGGCTAAATCATAGTGGGAGGCTCTCCTACCCCTGCTCCCCTCACCACTTCCAAGATTTCCATCCAAAGCAAAAGAGGCTTCAATGAATGTCAAGTCAGACTTGAGAAGAAGCAGAAAAGAGAAGTGCAAAAATGACAGGAGGGGGAGGCAGGAGTCTCTTATGAGGCAGTGCCCACAGCTATCGTGTAGTGCTGGCTCAAGCAAACAGAAAATAGGAGCTGAAGAGAAGCTTGCCCAGGGGCTGCCTTAGCTAGAGCTTCTTGCAAGCCCCCCAGATGATTTTCACATCATTGCGTTCAACTCCTCCATCTCCCCCACCCCGGCTCTGAGCAGAGGTGACTGTAAAGTAGTTTTTGTTCCATACTTCTAGAGTGTTACCACGGTGGTTGCTGTCCACTCAGGGCAGTTGCGAGATACCAAAGTTAAACCTAGTTTTCCCTGATCACCTCTGTGCATCACTGATTTTCATTTTAATAGTTATAGAGAAAAATGAATTTGACTGGTTTCATCATAAACCAAAGAAAGCACACCTGAAGGCAGTGTCGGGTGCTGTCTGTAGGATTCCTATCCATGAGTGGAGTGGAGGGGTGTGGTTCATTCGTATTTTCTCCCTGATGTCTCTCCTGGCCCCGAGGACCATTCTGTTTCAAGCCATGGAATGTTCTTTGAATTGCCAGAATGGCTGCTTCTCCTCTGTCTTGCAAGGGAGGGTCCCCCTCAGAGGAGTGAGACAGGTTTCAGACCTCACAATAGGAAACAAAGAGTAGGAAGCATCTGGGACTACAAAATGAAATAGAGTTCTCTCAATAAACTCTAAATTACACTGGACACCGTGTCATCTCCACACATCCTCTGCACCCAATGGTGTGCTAGTACATGTGTAACAGTCGGCTCTCTGGGGGTAACAAGACCCAGTTTGTAGCATACACCAACTTCTATGGTATAAATACTACCACTGTATGAATTTCAAGCTTTCCAATCTGAGGTCATTGAACACAGAGTTGGGAAGGTAAAAGCACCACAGGCTTTTGTGAGTTGGTGGTTATGACCAATATTTCATTGTCAACAATCTGAGGGCAGGTGGACTTCATCTCGAATTAAAGCTGTGGTAGAACTCAGAGAAGTAAAAGAGAAATAGCAGGTATGCAAGGCTTGAGGAGCTGGGCAGAGATTAATTTCTCTGCATAATAAGAATATTGGGAAGATCTCTACAGTGACCCAAAAGGGAGAGACTTAGGAAGAAGTATCAGACAGGGCATTTTGGGGAGCTGGGAGTGGAAAGCAGGTAAAAATCCTATTTGCCATGTATTAATTGTGTAATTTTAAAAGGAAAAGAAAAACGATATTAAACAGTACTCTGGGGTATGCAATGTATACTTCCGTGTAGTAGCCTTTAAGAAATCTTCAGTAAGATCTTTAGACTAATTCTTCACTTATGGTTATTTGACTGGTTGTGCTTCGGGGGCTGTGATGAAGTGTTGAATTCTACTGTGAGGCAGTTGCAGGATAAAGCTGAGTCTACTTATGAGAGAGATGCCATATCCAAGTCCGTTTAGTAACAGTCTCTTATTTTTTCAAATCAGAAGGTAAGCTCCATGAGGGCAAGGACTTTATTTTACTCACTGCTATCTCACTAGTGTCTAGAAATATACATGGAAGATTGTGATGGCTAATATTGAGTGTCAACTTGATTGGATTGAAGAATACAAAGTATTGTTTCTGGGTGTGTCTGTGAGGGTGTTGCCAAGGGAGATTAACGTTTGAGTCAGTGAACTGGGAAAGGCAGACTGACCCTCAATCCCGGTGGGCACAATTTAATTAGCTGCCAGTGTGGGCCAGGATAAGAGCAGGCAGAGCAACAGGGCAAGACTAGATTGGCTGAGTCTTCTGGCCTCCATCTTTCTCCTGTGCTGGATGCTTCCTGCCCTTGAACATCAGACTCCAGGTTCTTCAGCTTTAGACTCTTAGACTTACACCAGTGATTTGCTGGGGCTCTTGGGTCTTAGGCCACAGACTGAAGGCTGCACTATTGGCTTCCTTACTTTTGAGGTTTTAGGACTTCAACTGGCTTCCTGGCTTTTCAGCTTGCAGATAGCCTATTGTGGGACTTCACTTTGTGATCGTTTGAGTCAATACTCCTAATAAACACCCCTTCATGTATACATCTGTCCTATTAGTTCTGTCCCTCTAGAGAACCCTGACCAATACAAAGATGATCAATAAACACAATTGCTATTGAATAGCTTTTTAAACATCACCACAGTGCTTAACACAGCACGGTCCAGTGGAACTTTCTGCAGTGGTGGGAATGTTCTATATCTGTGTTGTCCAGTGTGATGGTAGCCACTAGTCACCGTGGCTGTGACCACCTAAAAAGTTGGCTACTGCGATTAACAAACTGGATTTTAAATTTCATTTAATTAATTTAAATTTAAATGAAGACTTGTGGCCAGTATCTACCACACTGGACAGCACAGTAAACACTTTGGTACTCCAGTTATGGTCTATGGCCCAGCAGCACTGGCATCGTGCAGGAGCTTATTAGAAACTCAGAATTTCAGGCTCTACCGCTGACTTACAGAGCCTGTATCCCATTTCCACATGGTCATACACATGTCAAAGTCTGAAACGCTCTGCTCTAACAAACATAGGCACTTTCACCTACTTTATTTCGTGTGATCCTCATTAAAAAATCCACACTGGGCCAAGTGCAGTGGCTCACACCTGTAATCCTAACACTTTGGGAGCCTGAGGTGGGCAGATCACAAGGTCAGGAGTTTGAGAACAGCCTGACCAACATGGTGAAACTTCATCTCTACTAAAAATATAAAAAAATAGCCGGGTGTGGTGGCATGCGCCTGCAATCCCAGCTACTCAGGAGGCTGAGGCAGGAGAATCACTTGAATCTGGGTGGTGGAAGTTGCAGTGAGCTGAGATTGTGCCAATGCACTCCAGCCTGGGCAACAGAGCGAGAATCTGTCTAAAAAAAAATCCACATTGAGGATATCATTTGTCCCATTTTATTTATTTTGTTTTTATTTATTTATTTATTTATTTATTTATTTTGAAAATGGAGTTTCACTTTTGTTGCCCAGGCTGGAGTACAATGGCACAATCTCGGCTCACTGCAACCTCCGTCTCCTGGGTTCAAGAGATTCTCATCTCAGCCTTCTGATTAGCTGGGATTACAGGTGCTCGCCATCACACCCAGCTAATTTTTTTTGGTATTTTTAGTAGAGACAGGGTTTCGCCATTTTGGCCAGGCTGGTCTCGAACTCCTGACCTCAGGTGATCTGCCCACCTCAGCCTCCCAAAATGCTGGGATTACAGGTGTGAGCCATTTCGCCTGGCTTTTTCTTCCCATTTTATAGATAAGATAATTGAATCTCTGATTATGTGATTTTCTTAAAACTGCAAAGTGGAAAGTAGAGACAGGATCTGCAAGCCCAGCGTTTCTTCTGTTCTGTTCTCTCTCTGTATGGTGGGGTGGAAGGCAGCAAGCTAGATCCAGGCAATTTCAACACCATTTCTTCCAGGACTGTTTTAAAATTGAATAAGATCACAGCACTTTACAGCCAGAAACATGATCTATTGATGTAAGTGATAATGTAGATGGGTTGCGCAATGGAATAGTTTTGTGAGGCAGGTAGAGAATTAGCTTCCCGTCTCTTCCTCAAGTATAACTTAGTGAGTAGGAATGAAGGCGTGGCCCGGACGGAATGCCAGGCTTGCTTTTAACCAGAAAAACTGGTCCTTTTGTTGTTCAGGATCTACTTACATGCGTACAACAAGTACTAGCTGCTTTTCATTTGTTATTGCATCATATAAAAGGGTTGGGGGAGATTTTTAACAATTTGGAGATTAAATTTTGACTGGCTTAATGAAAAATTCCCTCCGAGAAGTCCTGGGGTGAGGATGTGGTTCCCTCTATAATGACCAAAGATGAGATACAATGACAGAGAAATGGACAGTATGAACCCCAAACCAAAAAAAAGATCACAAGGACTGAGCTACAAATTATAAGACCTGGTTTGCTCTCCAGCAGCCTTCCATGGAGAATCTGTCTATAGCAAGCTTTGGATTCATACTGAATAAATTAATACATGTATTTAATGATGGCAAATGCATCTCTCAAGCGAAGTTAAGAAGTCTGCAGTGAGTGTGTGCTGTTCAGTCACTGAGTTTTCACTGGGGACTCTTCCTTCCCCAGAGCAACCTGTTCCTAGCCAGCCTGCACTATTTCATTGGCCCTACCCTCATATGATTAAAACTCGGAAGTGAAAGGACTTGTTACCAAAAAATAATAATATCAGTTAAAGTTAGGTGTATGTACTTCGGATTTGCAAACCAGCAGTCAGAAAGAACAAGCAAAGGAGCAAATAGGTAAACAAAGAAAAAGAGAAAAGTAAAATAATAGTAGGATTCAGAGTTATCAACCAAGACTTGAAATAACAGGCCTCACTTCCTCCTGGCCCAGCCATCCTGTGACCCTCTGTTCTCTGGCCGGGGGCACAGGTATTCCTCCACCTGAACACCTGAGCCGGCATCCCTGCTATTGCAGTCACTCTTGGTTCATCTCTGAAGGCATTGTTGCATTCTTTTTTTTTTTTTTTTTTTTTTTTGATACGGAGTCTTGTTCTGTTGCCAAGGCTGGAGTGCAGTGGCGCAATCTCAGTTCACTGCAACCTCTGCCTCCTGGGTTCAAACGATTCTCCTGCCCCAGCCTCCTGAGTAGCTGGGACTAAAGGCACGTGCCACCACACCTGGCTAACTTTTTGTATTTTTAGTAGAGATGGGATTTTACCATGTTAGCCAGGATGGTCTCGATCTCCTGACCTTGTGATCCGCCTGCCTCGGCATTTCAAAGTGCTGGGATTACAGGCGTGAGCCACTGTGCCCAGCCCATTCTCGTATGCTTGACTCATTCCTCTCTCTCTCACCCTTCACGTTGAATTGATCGTCAAATCTGGTGAATTTATTTTTTAAGGTAGACAAACAATAACATTTTATTCTACCATGAAAATGAATGAAAGTTTGATACAAGCTGCAACACTGACAAACCTTAAAAACATTGCAAGTGAACTATGACAGAAATTAACAGGACAAATATTTATGATTCTACTTCTACAAAATACTTAAATAGGAAAAATGGATTGAGACAGAAAATAGATTGAAGGGAACAGGTACTGGGGTGATGGTGGAAATGGGGGTTATTGCTTAATAGATACAGAGTTCGTGTTTGGAATGATGAAAGAAATTGCACATTGTGGTTATGGTTTAATGACATTGTAAACATAATTAATGCCATGGGATGGTCCATGTAAAATGGTTGAAATAAAAAAAATTTTATGTGAAAACTGTAATCAACATTTGAAAAACTTTAGCTCACTGAAACACATGGTTAAGATGATGAAATAAACCTACTGAGTGGAAAAATATTTTCAAGCTACACATACAGCAAAGAACTAGTATCTAAAATATATGAAGAGTTATAAAACTCCAACAGTTAAAAAAAATAATCCAAGTAGATAATGGGCAAAACACATGAAGAGTCATTTCAGAGAAGAGGATATACAAATGTTACATAAACACATGAAAATTGCTAATGATGTTGAAAATCTGGTCAATTCTAGCTTTTCAATAACTCCATTACATTATTTCTCCCGATAGGGTAATAATTCAGGTCTTTATCATTTTACCTAGAATTCTGCAATTGCCTTGGGCTTGGTCATGTGACAAAGGTCATTTTTCTCTGGCCAAACGTAAATCAAGCATGCCAGATCTGATCTGGCTTTAAATGTACTCTCATGGTTTAATATTGCCCTCTTGAATTCTTGTCCTCTGCCATGGTTGCAGCAGATTCCAGATAGGAGCTCCTCCTCCAGCTGGGGTAGCAGATGAGAAGCCACATGATGCTGAGCCCAGCTGAGCCCAGTGAACCCACCAGAGTCCAATAGAGCCTGACAGAGTTGAAGAGAGACACTGAGAAACTACGGCCCTCCTGTAATGTGAATAAAAACAAATGTTTGTTATTGTAACATATTATGATCCTGGAGCTATTTGTTACACAGCAAAGGCTACTAATTCAAAATATTTATATATGTGAAGGTTTACACAATGTAAACGAATGTTTCTAGTGATGGTTACTATTAAATGTCAACTTGATTGGATTGAAGGATGCAAAGTATTGCTCCTGGTGTATCTGGGTGTTGCCAGGAGAGATTAACATTTGAGTCAGTGGACTGGGAGAGGAAGACCCACCCTCAGGAAGACCCACCCACAACGTTGGTGGGCACCATCCAATCGGCTGCCAGTGTGGCTAGAAAAAGTAAGCAGAAGAAGGTGGAAGCAGCAGCCTTGCTGGGTCTTCTGGCCTTCATCTTTCTCCCGTGCTGGATGCATCCTGCACTCGAACAGCAGACCCAAGTTCTTTGGCTTTTGTACTCTCGGACTTACAGCAGTGATTGGTGAGGGGGTCTCAGGCCCTTTGGCCACAGACAGAAGGCTGCACTGTTGGCTTCCCCTGCTTTTGAGGGTTTGAGACTTGGACTGAGCCACTACTGGCTTCCTTGCTCCTTAACTTGCAGACGGCCTATTGTGGGACTTCATCTTGTGATTGCGTAAGTCAATTCCCCTTAATAAACTCCCTTTTATATATACATATATCCTATTCTGTCCCTCTAGAGAATACATATGTATGGTGTTTATTTTGTATATTTTGATATACATATATGTAACCATAAGCAATATATAGTTCTGTTTAATGGGTGTCCCAAGGTCTACACAAATTATTGCATTGTCTACACTTTGATTTTTTATACTCAAGAGTTGTTTGGGGTATCTACCCATGTAGATATGTATAGATCTAATTCATTCCCTTTAACAGCTGGCAGATAAATCTTCCTAATTATGTTTCTTCTCTGCCTTAAAGGGCTTACAGCTGAAGGTAGTCACCAATAGCACTCTAGGCAGCTGGGGCAACAAGCCTTTCCTGAAAGAGAATCTCAATGGGGTATCAGAGTGGCTACCACAGTTCACCTTTGTGCACTTGAATCTACTCTTCACATACTAATTCTGGAAACAGCTCCTCCTGCCTCTTGCTACCTAGAAGCAATATATCAGGAAGACAAGCTAGAGCCCTTGATGCTGTAACTGGTCTTAAAATCACAATTGATATTTATAATCTCTCTCCTCTACCATCCATCCTAGATTCCTCTCACGCTCACCGAGCACCTCTGCAGATCTTGATGGTTTACGTGGTGGAGTGACCCAAACCTGTATCCCTGAGGGGTCTGTGCCCTTTTGAGGTTAGGCTTCCTGCACTCATGCACTTATTGTCAAAATGGTGCATGTATCAACAAGCACTCAAGTGGATCACCTGGCTGCCAAACATACTCCTCCTTGACTCCATTGCATGACAACAGCCCAAGTCTGTTTTTTTGTGGGCTGTCTGTCCACTTTGTTGATTGTTTCCCTTGCTGTGCAGAAACTTAAAATTGATGTTATCCCATTTGTCCATTTTTGCTTTGGTTACCTATGTATGTGGGGTATTATTACCCCAAAAATTTTTGCCCACACCAATGTCCTGGAGAGTCTCCCCCAGTGTTTTCTTGTAGTAGTTTCATAGTCTGAGGTCTTAGATTTAAGTCTTTAATCCTTTTTGATTTGATTTTTGTATATGGTGGGAGATAGGGGTCTGGTTTCATTCTTCTGCATGAATATCCAGTTTTCCTAGCACCATTTATTGAAGAGATTGTCTTTTCCCCAGTGCATATCCTTGGCACTTTTTTGAAAATGAATTCACTATACATGTGCGTATTTGTTTCTGGGTTCTCTATTCTGTTCCAATGGTTTTTG
Source organism: Ateles fusciceps (assembly GCA_036589455.1). Lineage (NCBI taxonomy): Eukaryota > Metazoa > Chordata > Mammalia > Primates > Atelidae > Ateles > Ateles fusciceps. The sequence goes on along the minus strand of JAZHEH010002908.1, from coordinate 5,493,266 downwards.
TATCTGTTTTTATACCAGTGCCAGGCTGTTTTGGCTACTCTAGCTCCATAGTATAATTTGAAGTCAGCAATGTGATTTCTTCAGTTTAGTTCTTTTTGTTTAGGAGAGCTTTGGCTATTCTGTATTTTTTGTGGTTCCATATACATTGTAGGATTAGTTTTTCTATTTCAGTGAAAAATGTCATCAGTATTTTGATTGGGATCTGTAGATTGCTTTGGACAGTATGGACATTTCAACAATATTTATTCTTCCAGGCCGCCTGGAAGCAATCCTTCTACTTTGGGGTATCCTCTTCATTTTCTTTCATCAGTGTTTTATAGTTTTCATTATAGAAATCCTTTACTTCTTTGGTTAATTCCTAGATATTTAATTTTATTAGTGGCTATTATAAATGAAATTTCTTTTTCAGATCGTTCATTGTTGACATATAGAAATACTACTGATTTGTATGTTAATTTTGTATCCTGCAACTTTACTGAATTTATCAGCTCTAATAGTTTTTGTTTTCATGGAGTCTTTAGTTTTTTCCAAGTGTAAGATCATAACATCTGCTAACAAGGATACTTTGACTTCTTCCTTTCCAATTTAGATACCATTTATTTATTCTCTTGTCTGATTGCTCTAGCTATGACTTTAACCTTTAGGCTTATTTTAAAAGCCTAAATTGTGTGTATATGTATATAAAAGCGTATGTATGTATATATCAGAAGCTATAAGAAAATAGGACTACCGTAGAAAGCACCCAGAATCCCACCATCCAGAGGAAAATACTATTAACCTTCTTTTTTTTTTTTGAGATAGTGTTTCGCTCTTGTTGCCCAGGCTGGAGTACAATGTCGCTATCTCGGCTCACTGCAACCTTGGCCTCCTGGGTACAAGTGATTCTCCTGCCTCAGCCTCCCAAGTAGCTGGGACTACAGGCATGCACCACCACGCCCAGCTAATCTTCGTATTTTTAGTAGAAACAGGGTTTCTCCATGTTGGTCAGGCTGGTCTCGAACTCCCAACCTCAGGTGATCCACCTGCCTTGTCCTCCCAAAATGCTGGGATTACAGGCATGAGCCACCACACCTGGCCCTATTAACTTTTTAATATCTTTCTTTGCCATCTCTTTCTGAATATGTTTCTTTGATTTTTCTAAAATGACAACTACATATATGTATATATAAATGAGTGTCTTACCTCTTCTGTTAAAAAGAAAAAAACCCTTACTAGTATATTATGAATATTTCCCACCTTCTTTTCAGTGTATTTAAAGAAGGGCAAAGGAATTAGGCTAATTGTGATTCCTTCTAAATAGCATTCCTCAAAGTTATTTTTATGGTAAAAACTGTTGACTTTGAATTAAAAAAAAAAAAAACCAAAGTGATTTAACTTTAGAAAGCAAAAAGCAGCATGTATAATACAGGGCATATGTAATAATAACAACCCCAGTAATAATATGTGTATTGTCTCTTGTAACTCTGCAGCCATATTATGAGTTCAGGGTATGTTATTACTGTTACTACAGATAAGGAAGTTAAGGCTTAGAGAGATTAAAGCACTTGTCAGCACCACACAACTAGAACCTAGAATTGAAGTTCAAATCTAGGTTTCCTGATCTCAAATTCCACACTCATAACTAGTACAAGGAGTTAAGGCAAGTTGGCTGGGGTGATGAAAACTCAGGAGACACAGCTTTCGATGATGGAAGGTAGTCTGGCAGAACAGGTGAAGCACAGCGTCTAACAAAAACAGCAGCAGACCAGAGCTGTTAGCTGAGGCTAGGAGTTGGCATTCAGAAGGCTTGCCTGAGGTCCCAAGAACTCTAGCCTGTAGGTGGGTGAAAGAGGACATGGCAGCCTTGAGGCATAGGAGCTGGAGAAGTCAGAGGGAAGAACATCAGGAGGCAGCAGGAAAGGCAGCCCCCAGTTGGGACAGATGAATCCCAGGTCCTGAGGGAGGAGGTGGAGGAAGGTGCTTGGTGAGGAAGGAAGGTAGGAGCCAGAAGTTGGGCAGCTGGCATTCTTTTTCCTTCCAATCACCCACTCTTGGATTACCCTGCCTGACTTTGACAAGGGAAGGGAGGCTTGTTAGAAAGAGGGGGAGATAAAAAGTTTGTACAAAACAAAATAGATATCACACTTTCACCAAAAGATATACAAGAAGGTTCTTAGTAGCACTATTCAAAATAGACTCAAACTGGAAACTACACAAATGTCCATCCAAGGGGATGGATAAATCAACTGTGGTCTAATCACACAATGGCATTGACATGGTTTGGCTCTGTGTCCCCACCTAAATCTCACCTTGAATTGTAATAATCCCCATATGTCAAGGGTGGGGCCAGGTGGAGATAACTGAATCCTGGGGGGTCATTCCCCCCATACCGTTCTCATGAGAGTGAATAAGTCTCATGAGATCTGATGGTTTTATAAATGGGAGTTCATGTGCACAAGCCCTATTGCCTGCCGCCATGTAAGATGTGACTTTCCTCCTCATTCACCTTCTGCCATGACTGTGAGGCTTCCCCGACCATGTAGAACTGTGAGTCCATTAAACCTCTTTCATTTATAAATTACCCAGTCTTGGATATGTCTTTATTAGCAACGTGAGAACAGACTAATGCAGGCAAACTGCACAGCAATGAGAGGGAACAAACTACAACTACATGTGATAAAATGGATGAATCTCATAAATATGACGTCGAATGAAAATAGACACAAAACCGTATGTTCTGTAAGATTCCATTCATGTGAAGTATAGAAACAGTTAAGACTGTTCAATGCCCTTAAAAGTAAGGTTACGTATGCTTGGAGGTGGGAGAGTAGTGACTAGATAGCATCGTGGCTATAGGGTTTCTAGGGCGCTCATAATATTCTTCTTTTTTTAAAAAAAATCGGGGTGCAGATTGCATTTGTGCATTCCAACTGTTTCATCTAAACTTGAACCAGAATTTATTAGATTACAAACAAAAGAAGTAGGAGAAAGGAAAGAAATAAGAGCAGCAGCAGCAACAGAATAATCTAAACCATTATGATGAAAAGGTTTAATTTCACTCAGCTTCCGTTTATGGGTAGAACATAGCACATTTTTGGCCATTATGCTTCTACATGATTCCCCCCAAAACTGTCCTAGCCCTGTCATCACAGGAAAATTGCAAGGGAGAAGTTTCATGCTGTCAAATAATTTAAAATTGCTCCAACCCTCTTTGGAAGTTTCAGAGATGGGCTGTAGGGCATGGTTCTAAGTGGCTTTGAAGCCTTATTGCATTATTTCTATGTAATGCAAATTGACAAGGTCCCTAAATTAGGCAACTAACTAGAAAATGAGGTCTGAAAGCCAGTTTTATTAGCAGCCAGGAATTTGGTCTCAAAGACTTATCTGTTTGTGGCCCGGGCATGGGTGGGGACTACATTTTCCATGCAGAAAATCAGGATGATAGGAGCAATAGGGAGGTAAAGATCAAATGTAGAAGTCAAAGAATAGATATGGGTGTCGTAAATTTTTCTGGATTTTATTTCACAAATATTTATATAGTACTTTCTATGTGCCAAGCACTCTCCAAGTACTCACTGTATGAAGGATTGATTTAATCTTTCCAGCAAACCTATGATGTGGGAGCTATTATCATCCTCATTTTAAAGTTGAGAAAACTGGAGCACAGAGAGGTTAAATATACATGAAAGGCCACACAGCTGCTCAGGGGCAGAGCCAGAGTTCAAATTCAGATTGCCAGGTTCCTGAGTCCTTGCTCTTAACACTAAGCTATGCTGCTTCTCACCAAAATGGCAGCATGACTCCCAAGCTGAGGACCGTGGTTTTTCTCACTGCATGCTGTGATGGAGAGATTGCCAAGAAGACTTTCCCCTCCCCATCTGTCCCTGCCCCCAACTCAGCTTCTGTAATACACTATTGCTAATACCCGAGCTTCCACCACTGAAGTTTATTCTTTTGGGTTAAGTGTCCTGCTTTCTTAATGTTTCCTATAAAAGTGCAGATACCTCTGCAAGATGTCTGTGAACTAACATCTGAGTGTAAGACTTCACCCAGTGTATTAATCTGTTCACACACTGCTAATAAAGACATACCTGAGACCGGGAAATTTATAAAGAAAAAGAGGTTTAAAAGACTCACAGTAACAGCTCCACGTGGCTGGAGAGGCCTCACAATCATGGTGGAAGACAAAGGAAGAGCAAAGGGACATCTTACATGGCAGCAGATAAGAGAGCTCGTGTACAGGAAAACTGTCCTTTATGAACCATCAGATCTTGTGAGATTTATTCACTATCATGAGAACAGCACAGGAAAGACTTGCCACCATGATTCAGTTACCTCCCAAGGGGTCCCTCCCATGACACATGGGGATTATGGAAACTACAATTTAAGATGAGATTTGGGTGGGGAAATGGCCGACAATATCACCCAGCTTTCTGGGAAGGGGAGAATGTGAGCATGGAGGACTCAGGCGGGCAGAGATACCCAACTTGGTGGTGGGCCTGAAGGCCAATTTCACTGACTTTACTGTTCCATCGAGTCACTTGCTGGCTAAGGCACATTTCTGCATCCGTCCATTCATTAAGTCCTTGATAGATGCAAGACCTTATTGTAGGTGTCATTAGGGATATAATGGATTTTTAATCTTCAATAGCCCTTACATATTGTTCATTTTAATTCATAAAACCTTTCCCACCCTATCCTCCAGAGTCACTATTATTATTCCCAATTATCATGAAGAAAGTTACATGCAGAAAGCTTTTGTGAATGCCCAGGGTCACGAAATTTGTGAGTGACAGTCCTGAGATGAGGACCCATGTCTTCAATGAATCTCAGTGGAATAGCAGGAGGAACAAAGAGGAATCATTCATCAGGTGCTTGTTTTGTTTGTTTTCAATATTGTGGTAAAATATACAAAACGTACAATTTACCATCTTAACCATTTTTTAAACAATTTAGGGACCTTGTCAATTTGCACTTGCACATTTACACTGGTGTACAACCAACCTCCAGAATTCTTTTCATCTTGTGGAACTGAAACCATATGCATTAAACAAGAACTCTCCCCATTCTCCCCCTTCCCTAAGTCTCTGGCAATCATCCTTCTACTTTCTGTCTTTATGATTTCGACTACTCTAGTACCTCACGGAAGTGGAATTATAAAATACAGTATTTGTCTTTTTGTGACTGGTTTATTTCACTTAGTATAGTATCCCCAAGGTTCATCCATATTGTAGTCTGTACCAGAATTTTCTTTCTTTTTAAGGCTGAAAAATATTCCACTGTATGTGTATGTTTTATACATTTTGTTTATTCATTCATCTGTCAATGGTCACTTGGGTTTCTTTACCTTTTGGCTACTGTGAATAAGGCTGCTATAAACATGGGTGTGCAACTATCTCTTTAAGACCCTGCTTTCTATTCTTTTGGTCAACAAGTACTTTTAAGATTAGGGAATAATGTGGAAATTACTAAGCCTATGATGAAAAAACCCTTAAAGAAAGTGTGGTGAAGGCTAAGACCAATCTGATGGGTATGTGATTGAGCCTTTAGGGATCAGACCATGAGGCCCACAGGGAAATGGTCAGAGCAGGTGCCTTCCTTCTTTGCTGGTTCCCCATCCTCCAGGAGCCAATCTCATCCCTGGACCTTCTCCTCCTTGTGGCAGAACTGGGCAGTGCTTCAACCCCCCAGCTCACCCTTTTCTGTGAGCAACCTGTCCATCTGAAGTTGTGGCTCTGGACTCCAAGTGCTGTCCTGGGCTTCTTGGCTGCAGCCTGGCCCCGAGGACCAATTTTTAATTATCTGTTTCAGTCCCAACTGGCTGACCCATCAAGTCCAGCCTGACCGCCAGCCACAGCACACAGTTGAGGTCACAGCAAATGACATACCTTCCGTAAAACACCACAGAGCTCGGGCTCCGGATTAGTTGTGCCAAAGGGCCACCATCCAAGTGAACAACATTACAGTACGAAAGAACTGTGGACAAGACTTGAAATTGCAAGAGGGAGAGAAAGAAAATAATGACTTCACCTAGCCCCATAGTATGTGTAATGAGCAAACTTTAAGATTCCCTTTAGATACACTGTACCCAAAACACAAGCTGGTATGAGCCAGAGTCATGCTTCCCACTCCTGCCTTGGCTACTTAACATGGTAGGGAAGAGCACGTCTTGTTCACGATCACAGATGTAATGGAGAAGCTTAGATTGCCAAGGAGCAGGCTGGCCACAGTAAGGATGGAGAGGGAGGAGTGCGGATGGGTCAGGCAAACCCAGAGAGAACTCCAAGCACACACTGTGCTGAGAACCAGGCATGTCTTTGTGACTCTGTGAATGTCTTCTGCTCATCTGCTTGGGATGCATGAGGGCAGCCTAGTTTGGACGTAGACTCATAGAGGGCTGGGATCATACAGATTTGCCTAAATTAATCTTGGGCAGATTGATTTTCTTATCTTATCTCATGACAAGATCCATCTTTGTAGGATCTCAGCATGGCAAATGGTCTCCAAAAGGATATGGTCTGTAGAGAATGTTCCTTTTGGTTCAGAAGTCCCAAGCAATCACTTTTAGTGAATGTATTGATCAAGGCCTGGTCTTTGATGTTCAAAGGCTGCAGAATTTAGGCCAACGCTCAACATTTCCTTTCCTTCCAGCCTTTTTTAATGCCTCACAAGTGGACCATCAAGACTCCTCTACAGGCAAAGGAAAGTTTCCAACAATCCCAAGGAACCAGAGAAGGGGCATTGTCTAGTTATGGATCAAAGGAGCGGGGGAGGTCTAAGGCTTCATCCCTCATCAGAGCAGCTGGGCATTGGGCCCTCCGCCCATCTCTTCATCTCTTGAAATGGCCATTTCTTCCATGGAAATACAGTTCTTTGGAAGCAGCCGATGAAATAATGAGCTGGGGAAACATTGTTCCAAGTGGCAACTGTGCCGTAGGAATGGGACGTGACCCCCTTCTATGAAATCACTGGAGTTGTTTCCTAGTCCCCCGTGTCTGTGGCTCTCATTAGTTTTCTAATGGAACACTCAGACATGGCTGGCAGTCAGGCCCAGAATGTGTGTTATCGACATCTCTTCTCAAGCCAAACAAAAGTCACACGCAGGTCAAAGGGAGACGGGGCTGCTGCAGAAAGAGAGATTTAAATAAAAAGCCAAAATAGATACTTTGAGAAAGGGCACTTTATTTTTAGGGGAAAAAAAAAAAAGGAATTAGGAGAAGATAATGGTTGCCCTGGCAACGGCAGAGCCCTGCATATATTCTATAGGCCCAGCTTTAAATGTGATGAGGGGGAACAAAACGGATTCCCTGGTGACTTTCTAAGAAAATACAGATGGAAATAAAAAGGCTGCTCAGAAACAATATCTCACATTAAGTTCAACTGCCATTTCACTGCTATTTTATTGGCTTCCCACTCCACAGCCCTGTATTAACTTAAAAACCCATTTTAATGTCTGGCACAAAATCCATGTTAAATGAGAGCCTCCATTTCGTTTTTCTCCACCATTCCTAACTGTGCTTTAGAAATTGAACCGAGAAGCTGGGCGCGGTGGCTCACGCTTGTAATGCCAGCACTTTGGGAGGCCAAGGCAGGCAGATCATGAGGTCAGGAGATCTAGACCATCCTAGCTAATATGGTGAAACCCCCATCTCTACTAAAACTACAAAAAAAAAAAAAAAAAAATTAACTATGGTTGGTGGCATGTGCCTGTAATCCCAGCTACTCAGGAGGCGGAGGCAGGAGAATCGCTTGAACCCGGGAGGTGGAGGTTGCAGTGAGCTGAGATTATGCCATTGCTCTTCAGCCTGGGTGGCAGAGAGAGACTCCGTCTCAAAAAAGCAAACCGGGAGCAGTAGACCTACGTAATCCTCAACTGAAAGAGGGAGATGGTGTTGATAGCTTCTCTAAGCCCTCGAATTAGCCCAGAAGGACCAGGCAAATTGGTGGCTGACATTTAAACATCTGTAGAGTGCACACAAAAATTCACATTTCTGTTTTCTTTTGAAAATGTAGAACACCTGACCATCCTGGACCTTCCTTTCCATGTGGCAAAAATCAGCCACAATGCCCTCAAGTCTTCATCACATTCTCTTCTGCCCAATGCCCATTATGTTATTGTCTGGTCTCTATGGGCATTTGGGTTTGACAGGCTCATCTAGTTCTAGCTGAAGTCCTCCTTCTTGGTCAGTGCTTCTCAAACTTTACTCTACCTCAGAGTTACCTGGAAGGCTTCTTAACACACAGATTGCTGGATCCCACCCTCAGAGTTTCTGCTTCTGTAAGTTGTTGGTGGGGACAGAAAGAATGAAACTAAGAGAAAGGCATTTAAACCAGAATATTTCTTTTTTCTCTCTCTCTTTTTTTGAGACAAAGTCTTGCTCTGTCACCCAGGCTGGAGTGCAGTGGCATAATCTTGGCTCACTGCAACTTCTGTCTCCCAGGTTCAAGCAATTCTCCTGACTCAGCCTCCTGAGTAGCTGGGATTACAGGCACCCGCCACCATGCCCAGCTAATTTTTGTACTTTTAGTAGAGACAGGGTTTGCATACTGGCCAGGCTGGTCTTGAACTCCTGACCTCAGGTGATCTGCCCTCCATGGTGCCCCAAAGTGCTGAGATTACAGGCATGAGCCACTGCCGTCCTGCCCTAAACCCAGAATATTTCTAAGGCATTAAATAGGGAGAATCTCCCCAGTAATATATGCTTTAATGTCTTAAATTCCTTCTATCAGAGTTACAATTTCTAGGGAAATATTTGTATAGAGTGTCTGCTAAAAGGATAAAATTTGGAATTCAGATGTGATTTCAAATTCCCCATATGCCAATTATTTGAGAATCTACCCAGTAATATATGCATTAATGTCTTAAATTCCTTATATTGGAGTCACAATTTCTCAGGAGACATTCATACAGTGTGCCTGCTAAAAAGATGGAATTTAGAATTCAGATCTGATTCCAAATTCCCTATATACCAATTATGTGACCTAATGTAATCTTAATTTGTCTCTGCCTCAGTTCCATCATCTGTAAAATGGATTGTTGTAAGGTTTAAAGGAGATAATGTATGTAAAACACCCATAATATAGTGCTTGACATAGTAAGCGCTCCATAGGTGGTACAGTTTTGGAGGAGCTCCATCCCCAGTGTTCCATTCATGCTCTGCAAACAAGTTGCACCAAGAATGCTTCTAGGAAACTTATAAAAGTATTAATTGGTCTTTATGTTGCAGTCATTTCAACTGAATCAAGGCAAGAGGAATATTTATTCTTTTTATTTGTTAGTTCAATCACAATATAATTATGTGCCAATAACCTTTTTGCTTTGGGACAGAGATTGTTATATCCTAATGCTCATTCTTTTTTTTTTTTTTTTTTTTTTTTTTGAGATGGAGTCCTGCTCTTGTCTCCCAGGCTGGAGTGCAGTGGCATGATCTTTGCTCACTGCAATCTCCACCTCCCGGGTTCAAGGGATTCTCCTGCCTCAGCCCCCCGAGTAGCTGGGATTACAGGCATGTGCCACCATGTCCAGCTAATTTTTTTATTTTTAGTAGAAATAGGGTTTTACCATGTTGGCCAGGCTGGTCTCAAACTCTTGACCTCAGATGATCCGCCTGCCTTGGCTTTCCAAAGTGCTGGGATTACAGGCATGAGCCACCATGCCCGTCCCTAATGCTCATTCTTTCCATCTTCCTTTAGTTTACAGTTTGTTCCCAGGTCCAAATAAGATTTGGCAGAGCACATGACCGTCGGCTGGAGACCACCTTTCCCAGTCTCTCTTGCAAGTGGTTAAGGTTCTGTAATTATGTTCTTTCCAATGGAGCTTGCTGGTCACTTCATTTTTACCCCTTTCCTTGGCTGAAATGCTGATGCAATTTTGGAACCAGCTTTGACTGTGTGGAAAAGGAAAACACTCTGAGATTCTAGGGAGATGGCCAAGCAACAAGATGGATGGAACCTGGGTCTCTGAATGAACTAATGGAGCAGAGCTCCCTGTTAATCCTAGATGTTACAGAGAGAAATAAGTTGTTATCAGTTGAGTCAATGTGTTTTGAGGGTGTGTTGTCACAGCAACCTTTACTACTGCAAGCACCATATATCCTTTCGGCCTTCGTGTGTGCTGTCCTCCTCCACTCCTGCCAGAACATTCTCCCTCTCACCCTCTGCCTAATACATTTTTTCTCTTCCTTTAGGTCTCAGACTAATATCTCTTCCTTGGAGAAGCCTACCCTGACTTCCCAATGTGAGTTAGTTCTCTTACTTTTTGCTTACCTAGCACCATTTTCTGCTTCCAAAGGAGTGGCCTATTATAGTTGGAATTTTACATGTAATTGAGTTTCTTTGATTAATGTTTGTCTCCTTCACTATAAGTCCTATGAGAAGAGGGACCATGCATTCCTTCTTTTATTAAAATATCCAGAAAAGCTAGCACAGTAAATAGCACACAATAGGTATTGAGTAAATATCATCATTTAAAAAAATCATCAATGCACCCCCTGCCCCTTGGTAATAAGTGATTCTTCTTTTCACTGTTTCTCATTACTCTCTAGAATGGGTTAAGTGATCAAGAATCAAAGGGCAAGAAAGGCCCTTGGCCTGTCATGCTGTGGGAGGAGATTCTCTTTGTCCCCTGACTAATTGTTAATTCTAAACGCCAGCTCATCAGTGTGAAGCCAAGACTGGGGCTGCCAATTATACCTATTAGCATGTGAGGTGGCTGATAAAAGTCAGAGGATGGAATTGAGATTGACTCTGCCCACCCGTAGGAGCTCTGAATCACTGGATAGAATTTGGTAATTTACCCCTGTGGTGTGATTCTGCATTCAAGTCGACCATTGGCTAAATATCTGGCCATTGCAGCCTTGAATCACGTTTACTTTCTGGGTTTAATGTCATTGAAACAAACCTCTATGCGTTTGAACTAAATTATATGGCTGCCAATCTCTAAATAAAAATATTTTCCTAGAGGTAAATGTTGGCAGTTGTTTCTGCTAAATCAGATGGTGTATTATCCCAGAAGAAAATTGTTTCTTTCCAAGTCAAGGCCAACAAGGGAGTGACAGTGACTGCTGCAGAAAGTTGCATCTTCTTCCTGGGGCAATCTGAAAGAAGAAGCTGCAAAAACATAATTTTGCTCAGCACTTGCCTACACATATTTTAGAAGCATGGGGCCTCTATCTTCCCCATCCTATTTTTGAATAACCTCACCACGTCTCTGGAGAACATGTATAAACCAATTACCTTCCCAGTGGTCTGCCTCTGCAGAGATGGTTTATATTTATGAAAACAGTTTTCAACATAGACTAAAAGGCTATCTCTAGTTGTGCCAGAAAATAATGCCACAATATTGCCAGGAGAAGCTTCTAGAAACCAAAAGTATCTGAGTCGTGTTAAAAACCTCTGAGGCTGAGAATCAGGTTGGTGCTTGCACCTGGCCCTCAAGGGGACTTTTTTTTATAACCTGAAATTTCTCAATGCTGCCTGCTTCATCATGCTTCTTAAATTGCTTTGGAAGTATGTGAAATTTGTGAAAACCCAAATTTCATTTGCATTTAGACCTTTGCATTGATACCTTTCTCACCGAAATTTCCTAATTCTATGAGAAATTCCATGAGAACTATCATTTGTGGGTGACTCAGGGTCAATTCCTTGAAGGCTTTCTATAGAATCAACCCTCCAGAAGAACCTCATCAGAGTGGTGACAGACAGGCTGGCTGTTTCCTTCCGTAACTAATGTGTAGGTATTACCTTGGTAACCTCTGTATTCTTTCAGCCTTCCAATACCTATGTAAACACGTCCCTGTATCAAATATCCTCTGTTAAAAATATCTGATGAGGTTTCTGACTCATTGTATATTGCATTTACCTGTAAAGTCATCTAAAATTCATTTGTAAACGGAAGGCAGGTTAAAACCAAATGAATAAGTAAATAACAACAAGTGATAGGACATTTGGGAGGGTTCAAATCTCCCTTTACACTGTGTAGAACCAGAAAGAACTAAAACTATGGCAACTATATTTTCTTTTCTTTTCCTTTTTTCTTCTTCTTTTTTTTGAGTCAGAGTTTCACTCTGTTGCCCAGCTGGAGTGCAGTGGCATGATCTCGGCTTGCTACAACCTCTGCCTTCTGGGTTCAAGCAATTCTCCAGCCTCAGCCTTCCAAGTAGCTCTGGTTACAGGCATGTGCCACCATGCCCAGCTGATTTTTGTAATTTTAGTACAGATGGGGTTTTATCATGTTGGGGTGCATATATTTCCTAATTAAACAAGCTGGAATGTGGGGTCTGGCAATCTGACAGTGGAGGAAATATCTGAAATTGAAATTATTCTGGGAAATCTGGGGCATACATAGTGGTTGCCAGTAGATGAGGCACTAGAAAATGTAGTAGTCCTATGTGGTGAGTGCTAAGAATACTGTAGAGGGTAAGATTAAATGGTCAAAAGCAGCCCAATCCTGACATGAAGGAAAAAGTGTATAAACCAAGGCAGTGAATGGAAATTTGTATCAAAATACTACTAATAATGATAAGAATGGTATTGAGTACTTTAAATAAGAAAAATTGTGTTCATTAACTCATAAAACATAGCTGAACTCTATGATACCTTCCAAAAGAATGGCTCTCCCAGCAGGCAAGTTCCAAGAGGATCAAACAAGACCAAAGAGATGACATGGTTGTCATAAAGAGGTATAAGTGACACATGAGCCAGTGTCACTTGGAGGAGGAGCTGGAGGTCAAATCTCAACTGACTTTGTAGAGTTGACCTACATGTCATTATTCTTCTCTCTATTTATCATCTATCTATCTATCTATCTATCTATCTATCTATCCATCCATCCATCCATCCATCCATCCATCCTATTGGACTCTTAGCTTAAGGGTCAGAAATACACCTTTCTTATCTTTATATCCCTAGGAAGTACCACAATACCTGGCACAGATAGGAGCTCAAAAGAAGACTTCTGAATGAACAGATCCCTTATTAGTTGTACATGTTAAATTTAAATGTTTTGCTCATGAAGCTAATATCCACCATGTGCAAGACATTCTTACTCTTGTTCTTATGAAGCCATTTATTAAGTCATTCTCAAGTAATCCACCCCTAGCATTTCTTCTCCTTCTTTCTTTTCACCTTAGCACTTATCCCTACTTAACACACATATTCTTTTTTTTTTTAAACTGATTAGTAGTTATGACCTTGTCACTAGAATGTGATATCTGGAAAAGCAGGAATTTTTGTCTGTTTTGTTTGTGGCAGCCATGACAACGTATCTCTCAAATCTCTGACTGTGAGGTTGCGGAATTGACCAAAGCCTTAACTGTGGTGCTCTGAAATCCCTCACTGCATTTGTACCAAGGCCATGATTCCTGGGGTTGCTCTTAGCCAATGACTGAGTATGGCATGCATGATAAGGCAGGCAGTTCCTAGGAGAGGCAGGACTTCTCTGATAGGTGACTTTGGCTCAAGGACTCCTTAGTGACCTTGCCAGATTCTCTTAGAACTGCATTCTGGTCTAAGATGCTTCCATCCAACCTTTCTTCCTGTATTAGGGTTCTCTGCAAAAACAGAACCAACTGGATGTATATATACATATATACAGGAGAGAGAGATCTCCTGTATATACATACACATACACACACACACACACACACACACACACACACACACACATATATATATACAGGAGAGAGAGATCTCTTGTATATATGTATATATACATCTCACTCTCTTTATTCCTCTGAGTCTGAGTCCAAAGGCGATCTGTTGGCAGAATTCCTTCTTGCTTGGAGATGTCAGGCTTTGTTCTATTAAGACCTTCCACTGATTAGATGAGGCTCACCTACATTTTGGAGAGTAATCTGCTTTACTCCATCTACTGATTTAAATGTTAACCTCATTTAAAAAATTCCTTCATAGATGCACTTAAAATAATGTTTGATCAAATATGTGAAACTTGTGGCCCAGCCAACTTGACACATGAAATTAACACCGAGGATCAGACCAGCACTGCAGGCTGATGGCTCTCCCAGCCTCTCTTTCTGGATCCCTACCCGTTTTCCTCATTGGTGTCCTTCTAATATATCTCTTGCAGAGCTAATTCTGATTTGGCACCTCCTTCTCAAAAGACTCAGACCAACACATGACTGTATTTTCAGTGCCTAGTATATAGTATATTCTCAATAAATATTTACTAAATGAATTAATGCATATAGAGTTTACAGTACTCCCTGAGCACAGAATTCTGGTGAACCACAGTGTGTGGGAGTTCCCCCCTGAAGTGAGTAGAAGGAAGCATGTTATGTCTATGACTGAGTGGGTAGGTGTACATACAACCCAGAGACACCACACTTTCCAATCAAACAAGAACTTGCTTTGAAATAGAAAGAAGGCAATAGTATTCTAAGAAAACACTGATGACCTGGGGACTCAATCCTGTCCTGGTAGGCAGAATAATGGCTCCCAAGGATGATCACACCCTAATCCCTGGATCCTGTGAATATTACCTTATATTGGCAAAAAAAAAAAAGCTTTGCAAATGTGATTAAGGCTAAGGCCTTAAGATGGGGAGATTACCCTGGGCCATCTCGGTGGACCCAGTTTAATCACATGAACATTTTAAAGCAGATAAGTTTCTCCAGCTGGGATCAGGGTCGGGGAGTGGGGAAGATTCAAACTGAGAAGGGTGTGACCTGCCATTTCTGCCATGAATATGAAGGAAGGGAGTCCTGAGCCAAGGAATGTGGGTGATCTCTAGTTGCTGAGAATGACCTGTGGCTGACAGCAAGCAAATAAGTAGCAATCTCAGCCCTATAACCACACAGAACCGAATTCTTCCAACTACTGAGTGATCTTGGCAGTGGCGCACCCCCAGAGCACAGCCTTGCTGACACTCTAATGTCAGCCTTGTGAGACTCTAAGCAGAGGACCCAGGTGAGTCACACCGTATCTGGACTTCTGACATGAAGAATCATGATGTAATAAATGAGTGTCGCTTTAAGCCACGGTGTGGCAATTTGTAACAGCAACAGTGGAAAATCACCGATCACTTACATTAAAACAACAATGTTGGGGCTCAGAAAACAGTGCCTCAAAGTATGGTATTTTGACATATTGAACTAAAGAAGCAGCCCCAAGGTCTCTTTGACCTCTTCCCGCACTCCCACCCCATCTCTCAATCGTCTGTCTTTCCCAAAGCGCAGGGTGAGGCTGTTCTCTGAAGTTTCATTATCTACCTGGAAACCAGACCTGCCGAAGAGGAACACAGTTGCCTTTGATCAACTCCCTGAAATTTCATTAACCAGGGGAAGATGAAAACTCACATCACAGAGGAAGACACTGAAAATTAAACACCACACTTGGAACCCAGACAAACTGTTCCACAGTCGCATTCAATACCCAAAGAGAATGTTTTACTAACCATTGTCTAAGTATTAGATCCATTCAGTCTCTCTAAAAATAATTTACCACTCAAAAATTGTTATATTTCTCCCATTTCCCCTTCCCCTGTGAAGGTTATAGAAGCACCTGGACCTCATTGTGTTATTGGGCAATCATTCTCCTGTGATTCCTCACACATATGTTCATTAATAATTTATGAGCCTTTTTCCCTGTTAATCTGTATATTGTCAATTCATTTCAACAGATTTAGACTTGAGCTTTCAAATGGAGAATCTGAACTTCCCTGCAGTGACATAGAGGGAAAGGGGAAGAGAGAGAAACCAGTTTTTCTTCCTAGCCTTCCCTTACTATCAGTAAGCTGAAGGTGGAGAGTGTTGATGGAATGTGCATGTAACCAGGAGTGCAATAAAGCAATTGAGCTAGTTTTCTGTTACTGTCCCCAGTTTATAGATGAGAAAATGAAGGCACAACAGCTTGTGTTAAAGTCAGAGTCAGAAAGAAAGATGAGATTTAAATCCAGACCTGTCAGTACCTGAGGTCTGTACTTTCTCCTTTGTGCTCTAGGTTTGCTTTCCACTTGAAAGTCAAATACTTTGTCAGAGCAGACCTGGCAGTGCTTCCCCCAGCGCTTCTAGTGGGTCTGTGGGGCTCACATGTACTCTCACGGCGCGTGCAGGGGATGGCCTCCCAGCTGAGCAAATGCACCACAGCAACCACAGCCTGACCTCCAGGCTGAGGGCAAAGGACTCCACTTTTGCAAAGAAGGAGCACCCCGCGTCTCTAAGCCCTTCCAGTGCATTGCCGCTTCCTGGTGTCCAAGGCAGCAAATCAGCATCAGCATTTTCCAAGACCTTCTGACCCCATGGTGGAGCCAAAAAAAAAAAAAAAAAAAAAGGAAAAGAAGACACAATCCCTGCCTTCAGGATCTCACATATAAAAATATAGCAAATAGAACAAGATGACACAAGTTGCATGGGCTCTGGGGGCCATTTATCCAATCATTTCATCATCAGTCAACATCCATCTCCCCAGTGTCTAGTAGAGGGGCTGGCACATGCTTTTTCTGTAAATAAACAGGTTATAAATATTTTCTGCTTTATGAGGCAGATGGCCTCTGTTGCACCTATCCAACTCTGCTATTGTGAGGCTAAAGAAGCCATAGGCAATATAGAAATGAATGAGCATTGCTGTTTTCCAGTAAATATTTATGGACACTGAACTTTTAATTTCATATCACTTTCATATGTCTCAAAATATCATTCTTTCTGAGGATTTTCCTCCCAACCATTAAAAAATGTAAAAACCATTCTTAGCTCACAGGCTAGACAAAAACATGTGGTTAGGGGATGAAATTTGGCCCAGGGGCTGTAGTTTGTGGACTTCTGTCCCAGTTGGGGGTGAGGCTCTGAGCTGGGGACAGGGGACGCAGCAGTGACTTGAGACCTGGTTCCTGTCACCAATAGCCTACAGTCCAGTGGGGAGAAGACAAGCAAACAGGCTGTGACCAATCCAAGGGATGAGAAGGAGTGGGAGGAGACACAAGCAGACCATCCGGAGGGGCCCTGGAGATCGGAGGATGCTGGAGAGGGCTTCTCAGAGGGAGGGAGAACTCAAACCAGCAGAGCCAGACAGACCCCACAAGTGGCCTTCCTGAATGGGGGCTTGAAGATGAGCTTGCCCTGCAGGGTGGCAAGTTTCAGCCTGAAAACTCTCTGAGCTTTGGAAAAAGTTCATCTCCCTCAGATGTCTGCTAGACCAAGTCTTGTGATGAAAAGGAACGTGGCACTCATGAGAACGGCTTTGGGGAAGCCTCCTGCTCTGTCCTGCTCCATGTTCTCCCCCCCATGCGTGGGAGGCATTGCGGAAACCTTCCTGAATAAAACCAAATATGCAGACCGGCTCTCCAGACAGGCACAGAGGCACCCGTGTCACAGGCAAAGTGGGTCGAATCCAGTAGGTCCTCGTGATGTGCTTGGCAGGAGAGAGTCCCTGGCCGTTATGGGTTCCGTCATGTCCTCCCAAAGTTCATATGTGAAGTCCTAACCCCCAGCGCCTCAGAAGGTGAGCTTATTTGGCAATAGGTTGTTATAGATGTAATTAGTTAAGATGAGGCCAGACCGGAGTAGGGTGGGCCCTTAATCCAGTATGACAGGTGTCCTGAGAAAAAGAAGAAATTTGGACACAGACACAGAGACACAGGGAGGACATGGTGTAAAGACTGGAGTTCTGCTGCCACAGCTCAGGAACAGCAGACATTTCCAGCCAATGACCAGAGGGTGGAGGAGAGGCCAGGAACAGTCTCCCTCAGAGCCTCCAGGAGGAAACAACCCTGTTGACACTTTGATCTAGCTTCCAGAACTGTAAGACAATACATTTCTATTGTTTACACACCACCCAGTCGGTGGTACTTTCCCAGTGGAATTGTGCATTCAGAGAAGGTACCTCAGACAGAAGCTGGAGTGGTCTAAGCTTACATAAAAATGCAAGATTTTAAATACATATAAATACATATATACACACATACACATACACACATACAAGTCTAGCTGCTCTAGAGGGAGGGAGGGAGGGAGAAGAAGAAAGAGGATGTTAGGGAGGGGAGAGAGAAGAGAGGAGGAAAGAGAGGAGGAAGAGGAGAAGGGGGAGAGGAGAGAAGAGGAGAAGAGGAGAATAAGGAGGAGGTAAGGATGAGAAGGATAGGGAGGAGGAAGAGAAAGAGAAGGAGGAGGAAGAGAAAGAGAAGGAGAAGGAGGAAGAGAGAGAGGGAAAGGAGGAGGAGGAGATGCCCAAGGGAGCCTCAGCTGTTCCAGACTCCAGCCCAGGTGCCAGTGAAGAAGCCCCGAATGACCTTGCTCCGTCACCACCTGACTGTCACTGCATGAGACACCATGAGTGATCACTGCCAGTTGGGCACAGTCAGCCCTAGATCTGCTAGCAAATGTGGTGGAAAACAGCCCATCGGCACCCGCTTACTGAACACCTTGCAGGCATGCGGGGGTGGGGAGCGGGCCACTGGGCCAGGACTTGGCCTTCTCAGGCTCCTCATGGGAAATCCTAGCCCCAACCAGCAGCCTTCTGTCCAGCTCCTCTCTGGGCTCCCTGGGTACAAATGTATCTATTTTTTCTAACCAAAAATCCACTTTCTTATAATTTAATTTTTCTACAAAGTATTTATTGTAGACATATAAGAAAATATCAAAAGCATGAAAAAGTAAAAGTCACTCGTATTCCTACCACTCAGACATTTTAAAAAGCATATTTATTTTTGGCCAGACGCAGTGGCTCACGCCTGTAATCCCAACACTCTGGGAGGCCGAGGTGGGTGGATCATTTGAGGTCAGGAGTTCCAGACCAGCCTGGTCAACATGGTGAGACCTTGTCTCTGCTAAAAATACAAAAATTAGCCAGGCATGGTCGGGGCACCTGTAATCCCAGCTACTTGGGAGACTGAGGCAGGAGAATCGCTTGAACCCAGGAGGTGGAGATTATAGTGAACTGAGATAGTGCCACTGTACTCCAGCCTGGGCAACAGAATGAGACTCCATCTCAAAAATAATAAATAAAAGTGTATTTATTTTTGACACACACGGTTTTTACATGAATGAGATTCTACTGTGCCTATTTTTAACCTGATTTTTTTCATTCGAGAATATATTGTGAAGGTCTGTCAAAATGTACTCTTCTAACTCTTCATTTTGAGTGAAGAACATTTCTTCCTATGAATATGCAGTAGTCTTCCTCTTGTCCAATGCCTCAGCAGCGGCTTAATTAATAGAAAAAGCTGGTAAGACTATGGAATCCTGGGCAATTTCACATAAGTACCTTATGCATTTCAGTTCCAATGAAAGCATAAAAATGCATATTCACTCACCAGTCTTTTGCTCAGAGCACAGGACTTGCTGGCTGGAGTTCTAGCCCTTTGTCTCATCCAAACCACACCCATGATGGCACCATCTACATCTGCAGTTTCTGTGTCTTTAATGTCGAGTGAGAACTTAAAGATACAGCCAAGCAATTCTGGTGTAAAATCCTCATAATTTTCCCACTCATTTATAGTTGTATCACCCACATCTCATTCTGTAGCAATTATTTGGCAACCTTCCATTTAGGAAGTCTTTCCTAGGCATTTAACATACTTTTCATAGAAGCACATTTTCTCTCTGCATGCACACTTTATCAGTTTGCATAATATTTAGTTATATTATGAGATAAAATGAACGCATACAGCTGCCATGAACTACTTTGGGGGCAAAGCCAATAGACTCTTACTAAATTCACACCTCAGCTGGCGGGAGCTGGAGTATTGAGTACCCTCATCTGCACAGGCCCACCAGCAGGGCTGTGGCCTCAGTCACCAGGTTTTATGGAGGAAAAGAAGTTTGGTACAGTTAGGTAGGTTGAGAGGGCTTTCACCTTCCCAGGATTCATTCAGCCCTGTGATTGGAGAGTTTGGTAGCTTCCTGTTACAGTTTTCTACTGTGAACAATGCTCCACTGAACGTTCTTGTTACTAAGTCCTTGATTTTGTAATATATGGTATAAAATTGATTATTTCTTGGAGTGAATAAATGTGTAGCAGTCGAGGTACAGATCCCAGTGGTCTGCATGCTTTTTTTTTTTTCAAGACAGAGTCTCGAACTGTTGCCCAGGCTAGAGTGTAATGGTGCAATCTCGGCTCACTGCAACCTCCGCCTCCCAGGTTCAAGCAATGCTCCTGCCTCAGCCTCCTGAGTAGCTGGCATTACAGGCACTCGCCACCATGCCTGGCTAGTTTTTTGTATTTTTAGTAGAGATGGGGGTTCACTATGTTGGCCAGGCTGGTCTTGAACTCCTGACCTCGTGATGCTCCACCTTGACCTCCCAAAGTGCTGGGGTTACAGGTGCGAACCACCATGCCTGTCCTGCATGCTTTTAAAGCTTGTGAAAAGATTTGCCAAATGGTCCTGCATTCAATGCCCATCAGCCGTAGGCATGAGTGGTTTCCCATGCTCTATTCCACTCTGGGTAATAAGGAAGAGTTGCATCATATGTAACTTTAGGAAATTCAACTCTATGTGTTCAGCAACTCCTTCACAAAATTATTGACTTTAACTGCTGATCCAACCTTGTCGGAAAGACGGCCTGTGGAGACTTACTAAGAGATGCTGCAGGGACAGTCTGTGCAGGCTGTCACTAAGGTGTCCCTGTCCTATCCACAGAGGTCCTTTGGGTCTGGGTGCTCTCCCCATGACTGCAGGACCAGTGATGATGAGCTTTTTTTCATATGTTTCTTGGCTGCATAAATGTCTTCTTTTGAGAAGTGTCTGTTCATATCCTTTGCCCTGTTTTTGATGGGGTTGTTTGTTTTTTTCTTGTAAATTTGTTTCAGTTCTTTGTAGAGTCTAGATATTAGCCCTTTGTCAGATGAGTAGATTGCAAAATTTTTTCCCATTCTGTTGACTGTCAGTTCACTCTAATGATAGTTTCTTTTGTTGTGCAGAAGCTCTTTAATTAGGCTCCATTTGTCAATTTTGGCTTTTGTTGCTATTGCTTTTGGTGTTTTAGTCATGAAGTCCTTGCCCACGCCTATGTTCTGAGTGGTATAGCCTAAGTCTTCTTCTAGGGTTTTTATGGTGTTAGGTCTTATGTTTGAATCGTTAATTCATCTGGAGTTAATTTTTGTATAATGTGTAAGGAAGGGATCCAGTTTCAGCTTTCTGCATATGGCTAGCCAGTTTTCCCAACACCATTTATTAAATAGGGAATCCTTTCCCCATTGCTTGTTTTTGTCAGGTTTGTCAAAGATCAGGTGGTTGTAGATGTGTGGCATTATTTCTGAGGCCTCTGTTCTGTTCCATGGGTCTATATCTCTGTTTTGGTACCAGTACCATGCTGTTTTGATTTCTGTAGCCAACCATTGACCTTCTTCATAGAATTGGGAAAAATCACCTTAAATTTCATATGGAACCAAAAAAGAATCCACATAACCAAGACAATCCTGAGCAAAAAACAAAACAAAACAAACAAACAAACCAGTAATGTGATTCTCAATGTTAGTCCTGCCCAGTCCCTCCAAAGAGGAGGCATCCCTGGTAGAGAGTCTACCTGGTCACCAGAAGGTTGTGGTTAACAATAACTCAGGGTTTTTTGGTCCTCTTCTGTATCTTGTCAGTGGGAGAATGCTAAAAGTGTATAGGCAGAGAACCTTGGCAGTTGGGTTTCTATGAGGGTGAGTATGTCCTATTTTTAAGTCTCATAGTCTCTAGGCTTATTCTTTTAAAAGTAGGTGCTGCCTCTCATATTCCCATTCACATCCATTCTGTGTAGCCAGAAATTACTCTTTAAGTGTCCTGGATCAAGACCTAACCTCCCTGCAGTGGACTGAATGGTGGCCTCCAAAAAGATATGTCCATATCAAATCCCAGAACTTGTGAATGGGATATTATCTGGCAAATGGGTCTTCAAACATGTACTTAAGTTAAGGATCTTAACATGAGATTATCCTGGATCATCTGGATGAACCCTACATTCAGTTGTTGCCAAACTTGACAGACAGGAAGCCAATCACTGAGACAATAAGTTTTGTCAGGGAAGAAAGGCTTTATTGTGGATGATGTCAGCTGGAAGATGGAACACAAGTCTCAGATTCATCCTTAAAACTGACTAAATTTAGGGGGGTTATATAAAACAGGAATTAGGGAGGGGCAAGTAAGATGACTTGATCACAAACAGGAGGTGGTTGAATGAGGGGTTTTCTGGCATTTCACTGTCTAGATGTGGTGATTTAGAAAGTTTCAGTTCCTTGATACTATCTGGGAGGCCTGATGGTCAATTTACTCAGAAGCGAACTCAGATAAGACAAATGTTGTTTCTCAAGCTTTAAGACTAGGAGGGTCAATTTTAATGTTGTTTATTCCAAAAGACCAAAAACACCAGTTCTATGGGGAAATTGGACTGGTTTCACAATGACAAGTGTCCTTATAATAAAAAAGAAAGACAGAAGACACACAGGAGAAGGTGACTTGAAGGTGGAGGAGACATTGGAAGGATGTCGTTACACCAAAAGCTGGAGAGGCAAGGAACAGATGGTCTCGTAGAGTCTTTGGAGAAAGTGTGGCCCTGCCAACACCCTGATTTTAGACTTCTGGCCTCAAGAACTGTGAGAGAATGTATTTCCATTGTTTTAAGCCACCACATTTGTAGTGATTGGTTATGGCAACACAGGGAAGCAAATGCACTTTGCAAGTTTCAGTTTTCTTAGCTGTAAGATAGGAATAGTAGTATTTTCCACCAGATTTATTGCATAGATTTCATGATAAAGTATACATAAAACTGCCCAGAGCAGTGGCATTCACAGTGGTCCCTCAACGCATGGCAGCCACTGGACTCTTATGCTGTGTTCTTGGCATTTCTGGAAGGTCGTTTGAAGGCCTGTACTTGGTGACTTCACACGAACCTGGATTGCCCTCTCAGTGTCAACCTGACAGAGAAATACTTGATGACGGAGAGCAAAGAAGTGAAAGATCACATGAAAGAGACAAAACCTTCTCAGGTCAGTAGGACATGAGCTATCCTGATAACTGTAGTAAGTCACATCATTAAAGAGAGCTGCAACCCAAAGGGTTTAGGGCAGCCACAGGGGCCTACGAAGAGGAGAGCAAAGGGGCAAATGTTGGCCATGCCCGTTCAGACACTGTCTAGGGAAGAGGAATCTCATCCAAAAGATTTCTGTGATTTCCAATCTCTAGGCCAAACTATCACATCTATGTTGCTAATGGGAGTCTCAGTTCAATGCCCTTAAATAGTTTATGTATCACTTAACTTTCCTTGTTTTCAAAGCAAACTTCAGATTTGCATGTAGGTCTACCTTGAGAGGAAAATGAGCTAATTGTAGGGGTTTTGATGCCCCTGACAGAGATTTCTCATGACAGGTCCTAAGTGTGGACCATCAGAAGATTTGGTTTCCCACGTGTCTTCCTCAAGGTAGGGAATGCACAGATGGTACCAGCGAAGGCACCCATGGTCTTCCTAACAGATATCTTGTTGCTGGTGCTTGTCTCCATCTCTGTGCATTTCCATTAAGCTGAGCCAGCCCAAGACCTAATCATGCCTGGCATCAAAGTCTCCCTGACCGATAAAACCTTTGTTAGTGCCATGGTGGCACCACTATATTTCTAGTTCATCCCTCCTACGGATCTCCATAGAACCACTTTTTACACTCCCTGCAAAGCTCATCAAGAACCTTCAATTATGTCTTTCACTGTTTCCAATACTCATGGTGACCACATTTTCTAAAACAGAAATTGGACATGCATGGGTGAGTATTTGTATAGAGAACAATGGGATAGAATATTTAATAGTGAGAGCAATTCAAAAAAATTCAGCACATGTGGCTATTATTCTTATATGTGGTTCCAGTGAGAGAAACATTATAGAATTTAATTCTGGGAAAAACATTGCCTTTACTGAGGAATGGATACATTTGCTTCTTTAATAAAAACATTTTTTTCTCCTTTGTCCTGGCTATCAAGAAGTTCAATGTTAAATCTGTTATTTAATCATAGAGACTGCACAAATTCTTGTACTTTCTTTGCTCCTAATTTTCTATTTCTCCCCTTCTGTTTCTACCACAATTTCAGCTCCTCAGGAGAATGGCTGTCTATTTGTGGCAGGGACTGTTGGATCCACCCTGCATCCACTCCCTTCTTTTCCTTTATTAACAAAAGCTCCCTTGGAGCAAGGTGTGGCCACATGAATAAGTTTTGGCCAGTGAGCTGTAAGTGTCAGTTTTGTGTGGGATTTCTAGGGAGGTTGCTTAAAGTGTGCTGACCCATTCATTGGAGGAGTACCTTTTTGTCTTTCCTCTTTTTATCCTACCTATTGACTGGGTAGCACACTGGCATACCAGCAATCATCTTGGACTGGGAGGTGTCCCAAAATATGGAAGCCAGCATGAGGATGATGGAGCCAAATAATGCCTCCCCAGGTCCCAGTGTCTGGAGAGTCACCCTGTTAGTTCTGGCCTGCCTAGCTTGAAGCTTCTCTTAGGTGAGTCAGAAATAAACTTTCACTTTGTTGAAGTCACTATTGTTTTGGGTTTTCTCATAAAATTGCTATACTATCTTTTTGCAGCACTTTCCAGGACTCTTCAAAAGGAATTTTACATTCACCATGTATTTTAAGTTGGACCATCTGTAACTGCTCGTTCTCACATTGCTACAAAGAAATATCTGAGACTGGGTAATTTATAAAAAAAAAAAAAAAAGCAGTTTAATTGTCTCATACTTCCACAGGCTGTACAGGAAGCATGATACTGGCATCTGCTTGGCTTCTGAGGAGGCCTCAGGAAACTTATAATCATGGTGAAAGGCAAAGAGAAACCAGGCACATCTTACATGGCCAAAGCAGGAACAAGATAGAGAAAGTGGTGGGGGGGAGGGGTACTATACACTTTAATAAACAACCAGATCTCATGAGAGATCACTCACTGTCATGAGAACAGCACCAACAGAGAATCACCCTCATGGTCTAATCACCTCCCACCAAGCCCCACCTCCAACATTGGGTATTACAATTCAACATGAGATTTTGGCAGGGACACGAATCCAAACCATATCACCATCCCCAAAATATCCTCCAAATTTAGTGAAAATCTGTTTCAACATTTCTGTGTGATTTTAATTTTACCTATGTAAATATGCCCCTTTTGGTAGGCTGGCTTAAATCCTTTTTTGTAAGTGTATAAAGTACAAATAAATAAGTAACAGTAAGCAAAGTAGAAAAATATTGTCCAGAGGTAATCTCCATCCATTTTCTTTAATGACGATATTAACCATTTTGAAATTAGCATAGTGCTTGTGTGGAAAAGAACGTATCTAATGAATATTTATTCTATCAGGTATATAGACTCTTCCCGTAAGACCTTATTTGTATCATTCACCTGCAGAGAAAAATCACTTTTTCATAGATTAAACCAAGATAAAGACCAGACCACTCTTTGTCCAAACTGTCATACATTCTGTATTAGTGAGCTAATGAGATTTAATGAAGTCCAAATTAAGTCTTATAGTACTTTGGAAAGAATCTTTCTTTCCTCTCAACTCTAGGTCTTTCCATTCCTCTTCAAAGGGAGCATTAATGAGAAGCAATAAATCCCAGCATGGATCATGATTAAATTTCATGAATTAAACAGAAGTACTTTTGCAAAATGATAAATTCAATCAGTGAAATAGATATTTTTCTTTCTCAGCCGAACTAAAGGCCAAATGTTTCCAGATCTTGGCATAAATGACTACATTTTCATTCTTTCTAGAAGTACAGTGTTTTTAAATACCTTCAAGAGTAAATTGCAAAATGGTAACTTCTGCCTTTAAAAACAAGGTCCCATGCTGTCTTTCCTTTCCTCCTACTTCCTCTTCTCCCCAGCACATGCCCATACAGACTTGGTGGCTATTTGGGCAACACTGAAGGATAATCATGGCTTTGAGTGTACAATAGCAGAATGCAGCTTCCAAAATCTGGATTCTCTGTTAAGTGAGAAGCACCGGCCTGGAAATAATTTCTAGTCACTACAGGTTTTCCAGTGTCTTGGCAGTAAGAAACAGTAACTTGCTGACAGCATTTTAAATGACCTACATTTATGTGGAAAGCCACGTGGTTCAGCCCAGCAGGACTAGAGAGGGGGAAAGATGGCTTTGGCACTGATTGTTGATCAGGACAACAGACTTCAGATCCTTCCTGCTTGGCTTCTCTATCTTGCCATCTGCATAACTGCTGATTCACTAGGCAGGTGTCTTTCCTGCTGCTGGAAGGGACATTTGTTCCCTATAATTTGCCACTTTTCCAAGTGGTTAAGGGAAATTGGACCCAAAGCTGCATACCAAAGGCAAGCAAGTCTGGGAATGATGTGGGGGAGCTAATGCCAGCCTTTACCTGCATAAATGCCATGAATGGAGTCAAGGCTCAAATGGTGAATGGCTTTCCAGCTAACTTGGAGTGGATGCCTACAGGAACAAACAACATCTGTCATGAAATTTTTGGAATGGGCCTGATTTAGATGTGGCATCTTGTCGTCCCCCTATTTATTAGAATATGCATTTTGAATTTTGGTTTGAAGAGTAGCGTTATGTACTCAAGGTTGAACTATATTGCTCAGAGAATGCATCTTCAAAGTATGTCCAAGTCATTATAATTCAGCAGTGAGGAGTCTGGAAGGCACAACACCCACATATTTCCAAAGAGAGTTCAGAAACAAGAGTGACTTACATTCAGCAGGGCCTAAGATACTACTTGTTACACTACTTGTTGCTCTCTCCTCTTCACCTCCAGGGTTTTTCTGTTCTACTTCTGGTGCTGTGCCTCCTCTCAACCACCAGACAGAGGGGCGAGACTCCAGATGAACCCATCATAGCCCCTCAAACCCCTGGAGTCAGTGACTGGACTTAGAGATGACCAAATTGGGACAGCGCCTTTGCCTGTTGCATGAAGAAGCCATTCATTCATTCATTCCTAAAATATTTACAAGGTCTCCACCTAGACAGAGGTACTTTTGTAGGTGCTGTGGAAGTAGCAATGAACAAGACAGATGCAACTCCCTCTCTCTAGGGAGTTTACATGATGCAGGGGGTGGAAAGTAGGAAAGCAGGCAACAAGCAAATAAATAAACAAGATAATTTGTGAGAGTGTTAAGTGTAATGCAGATGTAAGCCCATGAGTGATAGCATACTAGGCTAACACTCAACAAGAACTGGAAACAAGATGGAGAGGAGACCCTATTGGTTCTGGAGAAGGCTCTAGCTGTTCCACAAGGCCAACCCCACCCCTGTTTTTCCTGGGTTTTTTTATATTATGAGCCAATGAATCTTCCTTTGGGGCCAAGGCCAGATCAAAGCTTTGGCTTATACATTTCTTATACACTCTTCAATACTCCCAAGACCCTGGCTTAAGAACGGCCATTCAGTTAGTCAGCAAATCTGTGCTGGCTTGGAACTGCTAGGTGCTGTGATGAATTCAAGGATGAACAGGTTATGCTACTTCCCCCTCAAGGGGCTTTTAAAAGCCACCAGGGGCTGGGGAGTAGAAATGAATGCACATGAACAACCTGTGATTGTTTGGGCCAGATAAGAATGGCTCTTTGGAGAAGGCTCTGGATTTGAGAAAGCACTTGACTTAATTCTCATTAAATTCCCATTGTTGAATAGGAAAACTCTGAAACACAGAGAAATGCAAGTAAGACCTCCAATTCAAAAACATTCATTAAGAAAATATATTCAGTTTATTCATTAATTAATTGGTCAATTAAGGGTAATTACAGGGAAGACTGGCAGGGGAAAGAGATTAGGATAAAAATCTAACAGGTCTAGGAAATGGGGGGCAAAAGCCCATTCTTCTCTCTCTTCTCTCTCTGCTCTGTCCCTTGGTGATTTTATCCAGTCCTAAAGCTTTCATCACATCCTGTATTCTGATGATTCCCAAACTTGGGTCTTTAGTCCAGAGCTGCTCCTCTACACTGTAGACTTCTGTATCGAACCTTCTTGACCTTTCCACCTCAAGCTCAAGCTTCATCTACTCAAAATTGAACTCTTGATTCTATACCCACCCGCAAACTACTCCTCCCTAGTAGCCTTCTCTCTTGGCAAATACTCTAGTAGCCTTCTCTCTTGGCAAATACTTCTGTTATCCACAAGGTTGCAGAGACCAGAAGCCTGGGAGTCCTTCTCAATCCATCTCTCTCCCTCATCTTCCATTTCCAAATCTCGAAACTATTTTCTTGAGTCCATCTTCATAGACATCACCTAGTCCAAGCCATTCTTTTTTTTTTTGAGATGGAGTCTCGCTCTGTCACCAATGCTGGAGTGCAATGGCGTGATCTTGGCTCACTGTAACCTCCACCTCCTGGGTTCAAACAATTCTCTTGCCTCGCTTCTCGAATAGCTGGGATTATAGGCGCCCATCACCATGCCCAGCTAATTTTTGCATTTTTAGCAGAGATGAGGTTTTGACATGATGGCCAGGCTGGTCTCAAACTCCTGACCTCGTGATCCACCTGCCTCAGCTTCCCAAAGCGCTGGGATTATACAGGCATGAACCACCATGCCTGACACATAATAATTTTTCATGTGGACCATGGCACAAGTTCCTCAACTCATCAGAGGTGGAGTGAGCTTCCTTGGATCCACTTGAATCTTCAAATGGAACAGGGAAGGAGATTGTGGAAACCGGGAAGTCATTCATTATACATTCATCACCGACCCAAGGAAGTCACAAACTCTAATGCATTCCTAGACAAAATGGAATTATCACTTGGATTCCCCCTTGCTTTTTGTGATTTGTGATGTGACTATTTCCCATTAGTACACATATGGTTAGAGTGGAGAATACTTCATGAAATATTAGTATTGGAAAACACTTTGAGATCACCCAGACCAATTACTTCATGGTACCAGTGCAGAAACTAAGGTGCAAAGAGGTAAGATGGCCTGACTGAAATCACCCTAATTAATTAGTTATATATATAATGGCTCATTACAAAATGGATTTGAGATACTTTATCTGTAATCCAAAAGACTAGATGCATAATGTCATAACTATTATTTCTACAAATAGACTATTTTTTGAGATGGAGTTTTGCTCTTGTTGCCCAGGCTGAAGTGCAATGGCACTATATTGGCTCACTGCAACCTCTGCCTCCTAGGTTCAAGTAATTCTCCTGCCTTAGCCTCCCAAGTAGCTAGGATTACAGGCATGTGCCACCACACCTGGCTAATTTTGTATCTTTTGGTAGAGATAGGGTTTGACCATGTTGGTCAGGCTGGTCTTGAACTCCTGACCTCAGGTGATCCACCTGACTTGGCCTCCCAAAGTGCTGGGATTACAGGCATGAGCCACTACAGCTGGCCTACAAATAGGCTTTGATAAGAATCATGTGGCAGGGAATTCAAGGGTATGTATGGATGGGTACAGGAGAACATGTATTATGGTATGGATTAAGTTTGGAGCCATATACTCTAATGTTCAGCCAACTCTTGAGGAGGGTTGATGTCTTTTTGTAAAAATGGAACCATTTTATGCCTGTGCACCTCACTTTAGGTGAGTGCCCCTGGATATGGTTAAGATTTCTTTTAGAAAACGTCTCTGGTCCAATCCTACACTGGACAAATGTATGGTTAGAGCCTTGGTTTTCTGCTATGGAAAAGAGCTGTGGCCATTTTAGTTTAAGAATGTTCAAATTAGCACCATCTGAGTCATTAAAAAAGCACCCATTGAAGGTTTAATATTAAGCAGTTAAATTCTGCAAGATAAACTAATTGCAAAATTTGTGAATGGGTAAATAAATGATTGGCTTTCTGTTTGAAGTGTAGAATTACAAACCAGTCAAAGATTGGAGAGCATTTTCTCAAAACGAGAAGTTTTATTTTGGAGTGGTCACTTTATGTCATTTCCCACTTTGTCCACAGTACAAATAATTAGCTAAGTGTGGTAGAGTGTTGAGTCCAACCAACCAGCAGACTCGACTGAGGGATGGATGAAAAACATACACTGACACAGGCTTGCCAGTCAGCATGGCCAGAAGACCTCTGTCAAAGTCAGCAGTGGCCCCCATAAACCAGCAGCCTTCATGTTTATTTAGTACAGATTAAATGACACAGATCTTAAGGAAACACCATTAGAGGGAAATTAACACTGCCAACCCCTAAAGTAGACAGAAGTCATGCACCTGTGGATGATCAAAGGTTGGTCTTAGGGCCACGAGTAAACAAGCTATTTAGATAAACTCCTCTACATTCCCTTATTATCTGATCTATGCTATTAGTTCAAGATAAGAGGGTCAGGCTGCCTTGAGCCATAAACCTTTCCCCAAGGCCTTTGCAAAACCTCTGGCCTTCCAAGAAGGTTTGTGTTTTTCTATAATTTTTCCACCACCCTGACTGATCTTCTACAGTAGTGCACTCCTGTAGTCTCAGCTATTTGAGAAGCTGAGGTGAGAGGATTGTTCAAGCCCAGGAGTTTGAGGCTGCAGTGAGCTATGTTTGTGCCACTTCACTCTAGCCTGGGTGAAAGAGGAAGAACAGTGTCTCTCAAAACAGTAACACCAAAAAAAGAATGAATGAATGAAAAGAAAAAGAAAACTCTGTCTGTAGGGGAAAGACCGCTGTCTGTTAATGTATTACCTTCCTTCTAGATGGGAGGGCACCACGCAGAGATTTTGTCTTATTCAAGTTTGTCACTCCAAGATTGCTGAATTGATAATAAAGGTCTTGCATTATCCAGATAATTAGCTGTAGTCTTGACTTTGACTAAAGCTTGCTTAGTGTCTAGCATGAGTTGGATACGTTCCCATTCCTCACCCTAAACTTTTTTTTTTTTTTTTTTAATTTGTTTTACTTTTGGTGCATACTATATCTGGCATTTCTCCCCATGTTATCCCCTCCCCACCCTCCCCTCCCCCCCCCACCCCCTCCCCTCCCCCACCCCCCCATTGTCTCTCCCCTACCCCCCCACAACTGTCCCCTGTGTGTGATGCTCCTCTCCCTGAGTCCACGTGTTCTCGTTGTTCAACACCCACCTATGAGTGAGAACATACGGTGCTTGGCTTTCTGTTCATGGGTCAGTTTGCTGAGAATGATGGTTTCCAGATTCATCCAAGTCCTTACAAAGGACACGAACTCATTGTTTTTTACGGCTGTGTAGTATTCCATGGTGTATATGTACCACATTTTCTTTGTCCAGTCTATCATTGATGGGCATTTGGGTTGGTTCCAGGTCTTTGCTATTGTACACAGGGCTCAATGAACATACGTGTGCATGTGTCTTTACAGTAGAACGATTTGTAGTTCTTTGGGTATACACCCAATAGTGGGATTGCTGGGTCAAATGGGATTTCTATTTCTAGATCCTTGAGAAATCGCCACACTGTCTTCCACAATGGTTGAACTAATTTCCACTCCCACCAACTGTGTAAGAGTGTTCCTATTTGTCCACATCCTCTCCAGCATCTGTTGTCTCCCGATTTTTTAATGATTGCCGTTCTAACTGGCATGAGATGATATCTCAGTGTGGTTTTGATTTGCATTTCTCTAATGACCAGTGATGATGAACATTTTTTCATATGTTTGTTGGCCTCATATATGTCCTCTTTTGAAAAGTGTCTGTTCATATCCTTTGCCCACTTTTGAATGGGGTTGTTTGTTTCCTTCTTGTATATCTGTTTTAGTTCTTTGTAGATTCTGGATATTAGCCCTTTGTCAGATGGGTAGATTGCAAAAATTTTTTCCCATTCTGTTGGTTGCCGATTCACTCTAATGATGGTTTCTTCTGCTGTACAGAAGCTCTGGAGTTTAATTAGATCCCATTTGTCTATCCTGGCTTTTATTGCCATTGCTTTTGGTGTTTTAGTCATGAAGTCCTTGCCTATGCCTATCTCCTGGATGGTTTTGCCTACGTTTTCTTCTAGTGTTTTTATGGTGTTAGGTTTTATGTTTAAATCTTTGATCCACCTGGAGTTAATTTTAGTGTAAGGTGACAGGTAGGGGTCCAGTTTCTGCTTTCTGCACATTGCTAGCCAGTTTTCCCAACACCATTTATTAAACATGGAGTCCTTTCCCCATTGCTTGTTTTTGCTGGGTTTGTCAAAGATCAGATGGTTGTAGATGTGTGGTGTTTCTTCTGGGGTCTCTGTTCTGTTCCATTGGTCTATGTCTCTGTTTTGGTACCATTACCATGCTGTTTTGATTACTGTAGCCTTGTAGTATAGTTTGAAGTCTGGCAGTGTGATGCCTCTGGCTTTGTTCTTTTTGCTTAGGATTGTCTTGGCTATGCAGGGTCTCTTGTGATTCCATATAAAGTTTAAAGTGGTTTTTTCCAGTTCTGTGAAGAAGGTCATTGGTAGCTTGATGGGGGATAGCATTGAATCTATAGATTACTTTGGGCAGTATGGCCATTTTCACAATATTGATTCTTCCTAACCATGAGCATGGAATATTTCTCCATCTGTTTGTGTCCTCTTTATTTCATTGAGCAGTGGTTTGTAGTTCTCCTTGAAGAGGTCCTTTACATCCTTTGTTAGTTGTATTCCTAGGTATTTTATTCTCTTTGTAGCAATTGTGAATGGGAGTTTGTTCTTGATTTGGCTCTCTGTTTGTCTGTTATTGGTATGTAGGAATGCTTGTGATTTTTGCACATTGATTTTGTATCCTGAGACTTTGCTGAAGTTGCTTATCACTTTGAGAAGATTTTGGGCTGAGATGATGGGGTCTTTTAGATATACAATCATGTCATCTGCAAATAGAGACAATTTGACTTCCTCCTTTCCTAATCGAATATCCTTTATTTCTTTTTCTTGCCTGATTGCTCTGGTTAGAACTTCCAATACTATGTTGAATAGGAGTGTCCTCACCCTAAACTTCTATAAACTGATAATGAGATTTTATTGTCGTAAACTGAGCGAGTGGAATAGACAACCTTTTATTTAAAAAAATGAATATTTACTGAGAACTATGCTAAACCATTTATGTGAATTATCTCATCTCTTTCTCCCAACAACTCTGTGACACAGGTGTTATTATAGACCCATCATACAGATCTCAAAGTGTTTTTCAATACTAACATTTCTCGAAGTATTCTCACCACTAACCATATGTGTGCTAACAAGAAATGGTCATATCACAAATCACAGAAAGCAGGGGGGAAATCTAAGTGATAATTCCATTGGTCTAGGAATGCATTAGAGTGTGTGACTTTCTTAGGTTGGTGATGAATGTATGATGAATGACTTCCCAGTTTCCATGATCTCCTTCCCCTTTCCCACTTGAAGATTCAAGTGGATCCAGGGAAGCTCACTCCACCTCTGATGAGTTGAGGAACTTGTGCCATGGTCCATTTGAAAGATGATCATGGCTTGGACTAGGGTGATGTCTATGGAGATGGACTTAAGAAATAGTTTTGGATTTGGAAATGGAAGATGAGAGAGAGAGATGAATCAAAGAGGACTTCCAGGTTTCTGGCCTCTGCAGCCTTGTGGATAACAGAAATATTTACTGAGAGAGAAGATTACTAGGGAGGAGTAGTTTGTGGGTGAGTATAGAATCAAGAGTTCAATTTTGAATAGATGAATTGTGAGCTCCAGATGGAAAGGCCAAGAAGGTTGGGTATAGAAGTCTACAGAGTAGAGGACCAGATCTGGGTTGAAGACCCAAGTTTGGGAATCACCAGCATAGAGGATGTGATTAAAGCTTTAATTATTTATTTTTGTATTTGTAGTGACAGAGTTTCTCTATGTTGCCCAGGCTGATCTTGACCTCCTGGCCTTAAGCAATCTTCCTGCCTCAGCCTCCAAGTGTTGGGATTACAGGTGTGAGCCACTGGGCCCCATCAGAAAGGGTTTTCTTAATTAAATTGGATATTCACCTTAAGGTCAATAAATAAGCAAACACAATTTGCATTACTCTGATTGCCATTGGTCACAACAGGCTTGTCACTAGGGATTAGGCCCTGATAAGCAGGATGACAGTTACTGGGAACAAAGCACTAGGCCCCACAGTAGCACGAGTGATGCTTCCTTTGTACATTTGTTCATGCTCTGTCCTTTAGTTTATTTGCATTATGAATTGTGATGCCAGCAAAGTTTGCAAGGTCAAGGCCAAAGATGATTGAGGTTGGGAAGGCTCACGAGTGTGTGGCTTTGAGGCAATGAGATACTTGTCTTTCTTGATAAAGTAATTTGATCTTCTTAGCTTGCAATTAAATACTCTGATAGCTACAAAACACCTTTATTATTGAAATTCCTGCAAGAAAACTAACTTTGTTTTGTAAGCCTCAAATGCCCTAACCTCAAGCCCTTTTATCTCTCACTGAATCAATTGGTTTATAATTCCATTCTGATAAGATACATTTTCTTAGGAACCCAATTATCTCTTCATAGCATATCAGTGTATAAATACACAATCCAGGAGCTGCCACAGCACAGGAATGCATAAAATGGAATGGTAATGCAAAATAATTCTGCCTGGGTATGTGAGTGGATAGAGGGAGTGTTAGGGGAGGCTACGGAAAAGAGGTGACATTTAAATAGGAGAATTAGGAATAAGGTCGTATTCCCCAAATAAATGGAATGGGAAAGACTGCTCCTGGCAAAGGGAATGGTTTGAATGTACAAACTCTGGAGAAGCATAAGTGCATGTCATATACAGCTGATAATGACTGGTACAGCTAGTTAACATCTGCTGGACAAACATAACCTGATGTGTAGCGGGTGTTGTGCCAGGCAATGGCTGTTGGCTGCTGGCTGCTAAGAACAGAGATGACTTGGAAAAAGAGGCTGAAAGACCTCGTGTATCATTGCCTTAGTGTTTGCGTTTATTTCTGAAGACAGTGTGGCATTCACTGTGGTTTTTAAGCACAGGAATAAAGTGATGGCACCTAAGTGTAGAAAAAGAATGCAGACAGAATCCTAGAGGGTGGATTAAAGAGAGGAGTGACCAGAGGCATATTCCATAGTCCAGGCTGGGGCAGCTGGGGGGTAAGCGGATGTCATGATGTATGATTTAGAGGACCTCCATTGGCATATCTGGCCCAGTATCCTGCACCCACAGATCTATTTCTCCAGCTTCTCAACTCTTCTTGTCATCACTGTTCTAATTTGCAAAGAATTAACAACAACAACAAAAACACGCTAAAAAGCAAAATTGGACTCTGTCTCCCAGA
The DNA here is from genome assembly GCA_036589455.1 of Ateles fusciceps. NCBI lineage: Eukaryota > Metazoa > Chordata > Mammalia > Primates > Atelidae > Ateles > Ateles fusciceps. The sequence continues at coordinate 5,458,215 of JAZHEH010002908.1, read as the reverse complement.
GCTGAAATTACTTTGGCTAGGATAATGGCTCCTTTTAGTTTGTAGGGTCTCGTCTTCTCTTCTAAAGGTTAAAAATAGAAAACATTAAAATCCTGAGGATAAGCCAAAAAAGGATTCCTATTCCCCTCTCGGTGGAGTGATACATTTAAAGGGCCCTGGGATCTAGAAATTGCCTAAGTGACACTCTTCTGCTGATGCATTTTCTTTTCGTTGAATCAACAAAGACACAGCCATGTGCTCTTTTACAGGATGGATGGGGTCGTTATCATTAAGTTCGTTCATTCTGTTTTGCATAGCAGACCTACTTCTAATCACTTTTATTATTATTTCAGGTTAGGTGGGGGATGGGGATGATGAAATAGGAGAAGAGGGAATGCCTATTTTAGCTGTGGTTTCAAAAATTAACTTGTTTCGCAATGAAGATGTCTCTTCTATTAGATTCATCCCTTGGGGCATGCCTGGAACAGTAGCATTTTCTCTGCACTCCCTGGAATGTGCTTCTGTCCTAGAATTGCAACCCACTTTGTGCTGCTGCCCACTCTGCTAGCTTCTACTTCCCAAAGACACCCCAGGATCACCACTGAGTGGCCTCCGCTGTGGTTGGACTGGTTGGGCTCTAAATGGACTTTTAGGCTTATGTTGGTTGGGTGAGCCAACTAATCCAGCCTGGAAATAATGAAACCCTGCTTCTAATGACTCATCTAAAAATCTCTTCTAAGCCTTCTTAGCCTTGGGCCCAGTGATATTAAGTACAGGATTGGCGTGGGAGTGGGGACGGCAGAGGCTCTGAGCCATGCAGCTTCAGTGCTTATGTAAATTAGAAAGAGATCTCTAGCACTTCCAATGCTGGGGAGAGGGAAGGGGCTGGTGGATGGCAGCCCTCTTTTCTTGGTGTCCTCATGAGAACTATTACCTTATGCTAGAGAAGACAAGGCACATGTCAGCATGCATCAAGTCTCCTCTTCTATTCTTTCCGAAATTGCTGATAAAATCATAAGTTTTCATGGTCTGTTATCTCAGGAAGGTGTTGTTTTAAAAAATAAGTCGTCATTGACTTCACTTTCCAAAACCCTTCTGAGACATTATTAGCATTACTTTATTTAAGCTCAAAGACAAATTTTCCCCTTAGAGCCAGAGATTTTCCAAGTCAGAAAAAGCACATTTGGGGTTGCAATAGCAATCTGTTGTTCTCCCTACCTGGCATCTCTCCCCCTTCCCCCCGTGTAGATAATTAACTCCTCACTTTCCTTTGGAAAACCATGCCATCCTTCACATCCCACTCTTACTCCCTAAGGCAATTTTCAGGCTTTCCTTGCTAATAAAATCTCAATTCTGCTTTAGGGAACAATGGGCAAAATGCTAACTTCATCAACCCCTTTCCAGCTAGCAATGGGCTTGTAACAATTCTGTCCAATGAGATCTAAGTGGAAGTCCCTGAGGTCTCCTGGGAGGGCCATTGTATTTCATAATAAGAGGGACAGATAGGCTGGGATGATGACTCATGCCTGTAATCCCAGTGCTTTCAGAGGCCAAAGTGAAAGGATTGCTTGAGCCCAGGAGTTCAAAACCAGCCTGGGCAACATAGTGAGAACCCGTCTCTACAAAAAAGTTTTTAATTAGCTGGGCATGGTGGTGTGCACCTGTAGTCCCGAGTAGCTGGGACTGCAGGTGCATGCCACCATTCCTGGGCTATTTTTCTATTTTTTGTAGAGATGGGGTCTCACCATGTTTCCCAGGCTGATCTTGAATTCCTGGGGCCAAGCGATTCACCTCCCTCAGCCTCCCAAAGTGCTGGGATTACAGGCATGCAGCACAGCACCTGGCCAAATTCCGTTCTTCGTTTAAGATAATTTGAGAAGAATTTTTGTCACTTGAAGCAGAAATAATCCTAATTAGAGAATTATCTAGTTTCTTGATGTTAATGTATAGACAAAAAATATAAAACCACAGAGGATTAATGACTTGCCTGAAGTCACATAGCTATTTAGTGGCAGAGCCAGGAATATAATCCATGTCTCCTGACTCCTGGGCTGTGAAGCACTTTTTCTGTCACCAATTAGCAAAAGGACCAGAACTATGAGTGTTCACAGGAAGAGATGATTTCCAATTGAGGTGAACAGTAGATATTTCAGAGGAAATAGCATGGAAACTAGGAAGGACCCTGAGGTTTTAGATCTGGGAAGAAGGTGAAGGGTGCTCCAGGAAAAGAGGACATTGAAGAAACATGAGGAGACTCGAGAGCCTAAAGGAGATTTAGGGGAGAAGCAAATGCCACTTTTCCTGGAGCAGAGTTTGCATAGGGGAGTATTAGTGTGGTGCAAAAGTAATGGCGGTTCTTGTCATTAAAGTAATAGTTTATTTATTACAAATGAAAAAGAGTAGAGGTCAAAAAGAGGAGAGAAAGAACATGAAGAGAAAGAAAGAAGGCAGAGGAAAGAGAAAAAGAGAACAATAAAGGAAAAAGAATAAGTGTATTAGTCTGTTCTCATGCAGTTAATAAAGACATACCTGAGACTGGGGGATTTATTTCAAAAAAAAAAAAAACAAAGAGGTTTAATGGACTCACAGTTCCACATGTCTGGGGAGGCCTCACAATCATGGTGGAAGGTGAAGGAGAAGCAAAGTCACGACTTACATGGCTACAGGCAAGAGAGTGTGTGCAGGGGGAACTGCCCTTTATAAAACCATCAGATCTCGTGAGACATATTCACTATCAGGAGAACAGCACGGGAAAGGCTTGCCCCCATGATTCAATTACCTCCCACCAGGTCCCTCCCATGACACAGGGGATTATGGGAGCTACAACTCAAGTTGAGATTCTGGTGGCGACACAGCCAAATCACATCAATAAGTTAAAGAAAGAGGAGAGTAATAAGAATTAAATTAATACTTCTGCCCCTATTACACACTGAATTAAATGCTTCATGCTCAGTTTTTAATTCTCACGAAACTTATTGGGGGTATGTCTATTCTCACTTCACATTTACATTTCACATGGTGAAATGTTAAATGACTTGCCAAAGCTCACACTGTAGAAGTCCATGCTAGAAGGCCAGGATTCCAGCCCAGGCCTGCCTTCTTACAAAGCCCTTCACCTCCATTGCTGGGGCATTAGAGGCAGAGCTCAGGTCAAAGACAGAAAAGTGATACTGTGGTCAATTCTATGGAAGCACTTTCAATAGAGTTAGGAGTTAGCCTGGGCTCTTGATTCAAATCAACTTGATTTACCAGATTTGCTTTTAATTTTATTTATTTACGTTTTTTAGAGGCAGGGTCTTGCTGTGTCATCCAGGCTGGCGTGCAGTGGCAGCAGCATAGTTCACTGCAGTCTCAAACTCCTGGGCTTAAGTGATCCTCCCACCTCAGTCTCCCAAAGTGCTGGAATTAGAGGTTTGAGCTGTTACCCAATCCTAGAGTTTTTTCTTTAAAAGCCAGCAAAGGCATTGTTTTAGCTTCAGGAGCATCCATAATTTATTTTTTAACCCTGTCTCTGCCTTTAGCAATGTTTGTTCTTACCTTCCAAGGCAGTGGATGAGAGAGGTTAATAAGCACTTAAGGGACTTCCCTATAACAGGACTGAAGTTTGGTCTCAGAATGCTGAGACAAAGCTTCCATTCAAAGCTCTCCTGGGGCAGCCCCTACAAGTTGGGTCATTGCATTTTCTTGGGATCACAAAGGATCTGCACTCTCCTCTCCTCACCTGTGGAGGATTAAAGGTGGCCACTCATTCTGTGATATTCCTCCCCTTGAGAGACAGGTCTGTGTTCTTATCCTTTGATTCTGCATCAGATTCTTGACTGCCTTGACCAATAGAATAACAGAATAGTGATGCTGTGCCAGTTTCCAGGCCTGCAGGGATGGCAGCTCCCAGTTTTTGTCTCTGGGATCACATGATTTTGGAACCCTGAGTCATGATGTAGGACATCTATTTTGCTGGAGAGACCAAGTGAGAGGCCCTGAGACTACATAGAAAGACAGTGGGGTCCACCTGGGCCCACCTGGATGAAGCCCCAGACATATGGATGAAGCCTACTTGGGCCCTCCAGGACAAACCAGGTACTAGTTGATTGGCAGATGGAGCAGAAATGCCCCCACTGAGCCCTATCCAAACTGCCTACAGCTTATGAACTAATGATTGTTATTTAAGCCACTATATTTGGGGGATTTTATTGCATAGCAATATATAAGGAGAACAGAACATCACTAGACAAAGAAGGCTTTTCTGGAGAGAGGAACAGGGAAGAGACCATTGAGGAGTGTCTTCATTTGAGAGGAGGGATGTCAACATTGCTCTGTTCCTACTCGAAATAGTCACAGAAGCAAAAGACCGTAAGAAAGGTGTAATTAGAGGCCTCTCCACCCCCCACCCTCATACCCAGCAATGCAGAGGAATTTGGAAAGGAGAAAGTCTAACTGCAGGTGTCCTTGACATGAGCTGTGTCAGCGTGTGGGTTGCGGCTGCAAGAACGTCCTTTGTCATTTTTAAAAGGCCTTGTCCCCTAGTGCCCAGAGACTGACTGGATGGAACACTTCTCAGGGGTTTCTGCCAGTCTGTGAGCTGGGCAGGAGCAGGGACCTTATCGCGACCTCTGGAAAATGGGATACATTTCCCCCCAGGCCCTTGTAACCCACAGCAGGCATGCTGAGAGCTTGGTGGAAGAAGGCTCCAGGTGGGGCCAGACTAAGCATGGCAGACACAAGAAAAGAAGTCCTCTGCATGGAAGGGATGTGAATTTTGACATAGAAAGTGCTTTGAAATCTGGAACAAAATGGGAAAGAAATATTCTTGCTTTAAGTCTGTCAAAATACATATTCATTTACTCCTTCCACAAATATGTGCTGAGCCTCTACAGTGACTTATTCGCTCTCAGACATTTACTTATTCTTAAAGAGTCCTTATGCATATACAGATACAAGCTGAAATGAATTTGGATAAAATAATAGGATACTTGATATTTGCTTCAAAATAATGCTGGCATGGGAGAAAAATAGATGCTTCAAGATGTGCTGTGAATTAACCAGCTGCTGTAGCCGGGAGGTAGATCCAAGGGTCTTCAGTAAACCTTTCTCTCTAATTTTGTATATGCTTGGAATTTTCCATTGAAAAATTAACATCAAAACTTCCGGGCAATGTGCACATGATGATTCACGTGTGGTATGTGAAAGGGCCAGGAGTTGTTAAGCCATGGCTCAAGTGGCTTCCAGCCCCTCATCTATCAAAAGGGGCCCCTGTGTCCACTCCTGGCTCTGTGTGTCCAAAAGACACACCTGATCACACCCCCACTCTTCTTTGAGGAAGATCAAGGCCATGGAAGCCCTCCTCTCCATCCCAGCCACTCGCTCATGTTCCTCTCTCCACTCTTCACTCCCTGCCCTCTGCACTCTGGGCACACCAGCCTTCTTCAAAGTTCTCTAGCTCACCACCTTCCCTCCTGCCTCAGGACCCTTGTTCATGCTGTATCCCCTTCTGGAATGTTCTCCCACCCTCCTTCACTCACTGTGCTCAATTAACTCGCTCTTCTCCTTCTGTTTATGCTTTAGAGGTCACATCCTTGGTATGGTAGGCCCCAAAGATGTCCATGGCCCTCGAACTCATAAATATATTACCTTGCATGACAAAAGGGACTTTGCAGATGTAATTACAGAAAGGATCTTGAGATGGCGAGATGCTCCTGAATTACTTGGGGTGAGCGCAATCGCAAGGGTTCTTGTAAGGTGAAGGTGGGAATGTTAGAGTTAGAGAAGTGTGGCAATGGAATCAGAGGTTGGAGCAGTGGGTTGCTGGCTTTGAAGATGCAAGGAAGGCAAGAGCTAATGCAAGTGGCCTCGAATAGCTGGAAAAGGCAAGAACAGATTTTCCTCTACAGCGTCCAGAGGACATGCAGCCCTGCCAAGACCTTGATTTTGGCTCAATGAGACCTATTTTGGACTTCCACCTCCAGAACTGAAAGAGAACACATTTGTGTTGTTTTCAGCTGCTGCATTTGTAGTAGTTTGTTGCAGCAGCCATAGGGAAGCCACACATTTGAGGAAGGCTCCCCTTTCCCTGGCCCTGTCCTCGCACCAGTAGATAAGGTGTTCCTCTTACATACAGTCATGACCCTCACTGCAGTGTGTAATATTTTCTTGGGTAATTGTTTGTGGGATATCCTTTGGCCCCCTAATCTGTGAGCTTCAGAAAGGTGGGGACCCTTGAAATGTGCTCACCATAGAGTGCCCAGAGGCTAGCCTGGGCCCCATCAAGGGAGCCTGGGGGCTCGCTGTGGCCAGCCTCACCAAGGGACCAGCTAAGTCCAAGCCCCAGCCACTGAACTTTCCCTCTGTGTCTCCAAGCTCTGGCCCCACGGGCACCCAATTCCTCCCACATTGAAGTCATGTCTGTCTCTCCTCCCCCGCCATCCTTGGCTTTTGAAAGATGGCAGTCCTGTTTCTATGGCTGAGATCGCACCAGTAGGAAGCTTTGGGGGTCATACCAGCCTGGTTGAGTCATGGCTTTGCCACTTACTAGCTGTGTGACTTTGGACAAATTCCTTTACTTTCCCGAACCTTGGTTTCTTCATGTGGATACAACACCTCTAGTGTAGATTAATAAGAAGGTAGAATTAAAGCATCCAGCACAGACCTGAGCTGAATAGGCAAATGAAGAATTAGTTCCTTTCTCTATTCTTAACACTGGGCTGTGTCCATCAACTGGAACTATCAGTGAGGAAATATCTGACGACTCCCATCCTCTCTGTACCCCACCTCCATCACCTTTTCAATCCAACCCTAAGCTTTTCTTAGCCCTCCAGGTCCCAGGCACCTGCAAGAGGCCTTGAGCCAAATGCAGTTTCTGTAATATAGGGAACAGTATTAAATTCCAAGACTCCAACAAAGTGAGCTCCTGAGCAAGGACTCTTCCAGTCACTCGGGCTCATTTCCCAAGTGCAGGCACTCCCAGGCTTCCTTGTGTGCAAAATATCCCTTTAAAACAGGAGGGAGGTTGGGCACAGGGGCTCACACCTGTAATCCCAGCACTTTCGGAGGCAGAGGTGGGAGAATTGCTTGAGCCCAGGGGTTTGAGACCAGCCTAAGCAACAGAGACAGACACCCCCATCTCTACAAAAAATTAAAAATTAGCTGGGCATGGTGACATGTGTCTGTGGTCCCAGCTACTCAGGAGGCTGAGGCAGGAGGATCACTTGAGCCCAGGATTTCGAGGCTGCAGAGTTAGGGGGAAGGAAGATACTAGTCCTTGGGGATAATCAAACCTACTGGAGTAGCGGCAGCAACTGGTCAGGGAAAAAGCATGGACCCAGCAGTCAAACGATGGCTCTTGTTTAGTATGTAGAGTCACAGAGCTGAGGTGGCAGATGGTCTGTCATTGTGTTTTTCAGATATGGGAAGTGAGGCCTGTAGAGGAGATCTAAGGATCTGGGCAGTTAAGAGAAGATCTCAGGTCTCCCATTTCCCAGATCAAAGCTATTTCTCATTGCGACTTTTTGGGCTGCAAGTATAGGAAGTTGTTGGCTTACAAAAGGGAATTCCTAAGATAAAATTGGCTTCAGGTGTGCCTGTATCCAGGCATTCAAGTGATGCTGCAAGTCTCTATCACTGTGGCTTTCTCCGTATATTGACTCTACTGTCCCTTCTTCTATTTGAACATTGGCCTCATCCTCTCCTGCCTTGAATAGGATCTCTTCACAAAATGGAAAATGGCTTACAGTTTGAGATCAAAATTACAAAGAAAGACTTTCAGTTTGAGATCCAAATGGAAGACTATCTCCTCTCCTAGCTTCTATTCATCAAACCCTCAGAAAGACTCCATTTAGATCCCCTGGGTCTCATATCCACCCCTTGAAGCATTCACAGGGAATAGGATGTGAGCTAGCATGATTGGATGGCATTGGGTCATTTGTCCAGCCCGTGACCAGGGGTGAAGGGACACTAAGATTGGCTGTCCCACCAGAATATGTGGAATCAGGGAGGCGCAGTTCTCCAGTGATGAAGGGAATAATTGGGACACTAAACAGAAAAGAGAAAAGAGGTCTACTTTATCTCCTCGGGGGACCTGGCCAGGAGTCAGCAGAGGCTGCCTCTGAGGGACAGCCAGGCTCTGCCCAGCCAGGGTCTAGCACAGTACCTGACACAAATTTGTTGTCTTTGTGAATGGAAACTATTCCTTACCAGCTTCACAGATGCTCCTCTGACCTCAAACCTCAATCCCACAAGTGGTTTTCTCCACAGCCCTGAACTTCATCAATTCAGAGCTCTTCATTTGAGAAATGGGCCGAGATAGCCCTCCTTGGAGGCCTCTTCATCTGGGAGGCCTTTCTCCCATGAAGGCTGGGAAGGCTGAGTTTTCCAGAAGGGTCCTGTGATGGTAAAAGCAGGATAGAGCCTCTACCTTCCACATAGACATATGGATCGCTGTTTTCCACATTTTTAGCATATGGTTGCTAGTGTTATTTTTTTTTAAAGGTTACCATGTATTTCACTACTTTTAAAATTAATTATTTAAAAGTATTGAATGTACTGATTTTTAAAAGAATCAAATAGGAGGCCAGGATACACTGGGGGCCTATTTAAGATATACAATCAGTAGTCCTTGGTGACTGATCTTAAGTGAGGTTTCTCACTGAGCAACAAGTGCGTAGTGGCACCATTAGCGGTAGAGGATGAAGAAGGCTTGGGCATTCTGGGGCCCAGTGACCAGTGTCCCTTGGTTTCTTGGAGCACCCTGGAGGAGATGCCTGGAGGCTGAGGCCCACGAGGGCAAGTCCCCATCCTTTCTCATCTTCATAGACCTTCTAGAATAGCCAGGTCAGAACAGTGCACAGTCACCAGGTGGTGTTTGCTAAATAAGTCAGGAAGGCACAAGGTCCTCATTTGCTAAGTGAGCAGAACAGATGGACCAGGATGCAATGGCTGGAATAAAATCCAACTCCAGCTTGGGCCAACAAGGCCTGGCATGATCAGGACTCTGGCTGCCTGAAAACTTGTATTTTCTTGCTTTCTCCCTTACTCTAGCCACATGGGTTCCTTGCTGGTCTTTAAACCCCAGATTCACTCCCTTTCAGGGCCTGTGAAGTCACTATTTCCCCTGCCGGGTGCACCCTTCCCTTCCCTTTTCAAATCACTTTCTTAGTTCCTCAGGGAAGCCTTTTCTCTTCTCCTTCTCCTTCTCCTTCTTCTCCTTCTTCTGACAGAGTCTCACTCTGTCACCCAGGCTGGAGTGCAGTGCGCGATCTTGGCTCACTGCAACCTCTGCCTCCTAGGTTTAAGCAATTCTCCTGCCTCAGCCTCCTGAGTATCTGGGATTACAGGCATGCGCCACCATGCCTGACTAATTTTCGTATTTTTAGTAGAGATGGGGGTTTCACCACATTGGTCAGGCTGGTCTTGAACTCCCGACCTCAGGTGAACCACCCACCACAGCCCAGGGAAGCCTTTTCTGACTGCTCTAAAACAGCTTCCCATGGCCACCATAACTCTTTCTTCTGATTCTGTTCTATTTTCTTCTTGGCACTACACATTCCTGAATTGTATTATATGTTTATAATTTTAGCATGTCTATCCCACTAGTTTATGAGCCCATGAAGGAAGGGGCCTCTTGCTCTTATACTCTGCTGGCTGTTTCCAGGGCTGGAACAGGGCCCAGCATACAGAAAGAGCTGAGTGAAAATGGTGACCAACAAGTGAGTAGGCAGACTGATCAGCTTGGTCTCCAAGATTCCTTCCAAGAGTCTTTTCTTTTGTTTTTTTTTTTCCCCATGTTTCCCACTCTGCCTTACACCTGAAAGGTCTTCATATATTTGTAAAGTTGACTAGAGGTTAAATAATGGGTACTAAAATTTTCAAAGAAAAACAGTCAGTGAGTTTGCTTTATCCCCCTGCATAGCAGTGGCTGTTACTTTTTATTCCCAAATAGCACTTTTCCACTTGACTTTGATGAAGTGCCTTAAGAATTTATCAAAGAGAGCCTGGTTGAGCTGCCCAGAATTTCCTGCCCACGTAACCCAGCCTGGGAGCTCCTGGGTGAGGCTGAAGAAATCAGGGGAGGGAGAGTAGAGGGGCTTGCCTGGGCTTAACGCCGCCACTGGCCATCAGTTCAGGTCTCAAGTAGCTGGAACATGGTGTTTGTCTTAAAATTCATCTTTGTCAACATGACTGCCATCCTTCTTCGACTCTCATTACCATTTTCATGATCTCCACTGCTTTACATAAGCCCTTGACCTTTTCTGATCTGTCTCAGTCTATACATCTAACCCAAGTATTTTAAACTGGCTTATCACTCCAGCTGATTCCCAACTTTATCAAACTTTAGCAGAAGATTGGAAGCAATTCCTTGTACAATTTCTCTATTAGATCTTTTTGGAGTGAAGGCACCAAGAGGTCATGATGTAGACTTTGGAGTCAGCCAGACTTGAACAGAAATCTGGCTCCACTACTTTCCAACTGTGTGACTTTGGTCAAATAGAGTGCCCTTTCTGATTCCAGTTCTGGTCAGAATGTAATTTTTAAAATTATAATTCTCATACAATTATACAGTGAACATATGTAAAAGATTTCACAAAGGAAAAAACCTGCAGGTGGTAAACCTTGTTCAAAGATACCTATCCAAAAATATTTAGAAACATATTTAGTTTGTCAGGGAAAGGAGTGTTGCAATAAAACTGTTAAGTGAGACTGAAAACTGGTGAATGAATGCCATACAGGGCAACAAACTCTAATTGTTGGTGCTACGTTTCCTAGTGGACAGACATAACTTGCATCTCCATCAAACAAAATTATTTGCATCTTACCAATGTTTCTCCAGCCAAAGTAGAAGTTCACATTGTCTAAACCCTAATTAATAATAAATAGTAAATAGTTAATTGAACAAAGATATTTTTCTAGAAAATTAGATAATCCTTGGGAGTATCTCTTAAACAATGCTCCAATATGACATTAAAGGACATGCAATATTCTTTGCCTTGTTTCAGCTTTTGAATAATTTTTCTTAACACTTTTCTTATATTAATTGGGGTACTATACCATAAGACATGTTCCATAATATAGCAGAGACAGTATTTCCAGCCTCATACAAGGCGCTTCTTTCTTGGTCAGGTAGACTGACTCTTTACCAAGCTATTGCTACTCATTAATTCCTTATTATGTATCAATAGCACAATTAGGCAGAGGGGTGTCCTTTGAGCCTTCAAGATTCTGAAGACACCAACCTCTTCCCTTTGTTGACCCAGCCTCGGGGGTTGGTAGCTGCTTCCTGCTATTACTGTCTCTGAGTTACCTCAGTGTTTTCTTTCAGCTTTGTCCTTCCTTCAACACCTGTTCAATGAATTCATATGTTACATTCTCTGTTAAAATAATGAGTATGGTTTCTGTTTTTCTGATTTACCCTGACTACCGCGTGTGGAGAATGAGTATATATTTCCTTGACTTCCTGATGATAAGGAAGTTTTCTATTAAAAACATGACATGAATTTTAAGGCTGCATTTATTATTACCTTCAGGACTATTACTTTGACTACTTCTGGAAAGTATTGTTGTTTTTTTCCTACAAACAACTCTCTCAAAGCACTGCGTACATTATCTCATTTAATACTCAAAGCAATCCTGTGAGCTATCAATTACTCTCATCCTTACTTTAAAGGTAAAGAAACTTAAGTCCAGAGAGGCAAACTAGCTCCTCCAAGATCCCACTAGCCAGTGGTGGGCCTGGGATTCAAACCCAGGCTGCCTGAATCCACTCTCCTTCACTCTCCTTCGTAAATTGTGATGTATGAGTCATGGGTTCTATTTGCGTTGTGACATTGTGTGTATAAAGGGCAGCCTTTTCATCAAGAAAAAAAATAAAGCAAAGAAAACCTGTGAGAGGTAAGAGCACTCGACAAGAATTACTGGGGAGAAGATCCATTGTCCTCATGGGCTGTGATCGTTCAGGACCATGGACAGTTTCTCACACAACTACCTGCCCCCATGGCAATGCAAAATACGTTTCTTACCACACAAGCTGCCTTGTATCGCTCTGCAGATAGTGCCTTGCAAAAGAGTATTTGGCTAACGGGTGAGGGTGGGCTCTGACGGCTGAGTTGTGCAACCTGGTGTGGGACTATGACTTCCCTGGGGAAGGAGTACTTTGTACATGTTTTCTCTTAGCCCAGTGGGCTATAAGTGATCCTGTTGTTACTGTAGACCATGGTCAGAAAGTTGGAAGACAATTCCAACTGTGAACCAGACATGGCAGAAGTGAGACCCACACAAACAAAGTTTTGGTGAGGAGAGGAGGAAGAAATAATATTTGGGAATTTGTAAAGGAAATTTGAGAGAGAACTTTGAGAAGCACGAGGGTGTTAGGTACTTGAGGCAAGAGAAGGTTAAAGAAGAAGTTAAGTGAAGAGGGTGCTTAGTGGAAGCAAATTTCCCAGGCCTGATGATTTTGCCTAAGGCTTGCTCCAACCTTAGCTCTGAGACAGTAAAGACAAGGATTACAACCATAAGACCTGCATTAAATTCCTGGCTCCACAATTGCTAGTCTTTGAACTTGAAGGCAAAGTTTGCATTTAATTTGTCTTTGTGTCCTTAGCTCTGAAAACAAGGTACAAGATTACTGTATAATGAAAGTAGTTATCTATGGATTCTACGCAATCTTGTACTAGTCCTTCCAGAAATGTCTGAGACTGTTTTCTCATCTGCAAAACAGCCTCCTGTCTTCTACATAGGGTGATTGTGAGGATCACATGGGGAATTAGCTCAAGTGGTAGAGCGCCCACTTAACATGCGAGAGGTAGTGGGATCAATACCAACATTCTCCAAACTTTACCATTTGGACCTTGGGTCTCCAAACAGGATAATAGACACTGCACGCAGTTGAAGCCAGAATTATTTTGAAGATCAGATGAAATAATCAAGGTGATGAACCTTGTGAAATGCTAAGTGCTGCATAGCAGTTGTTTGTGGTATAGTTGTTAGGATGTAAATTGACTGGTCCCTATTTTTATTTATGGAGGGTAGACTGTATTGTGGAATCCTAGGAAGGTGTTTTGGGAAACAGGAGTAGATTTAAAGGCTGCCACTACAAATGCTGTATGAAGACTAGTATTCTGCACTAAAAGATAAGGATTTACAAACACATTCCACTTTCTAAACACATTGTTCAACTTAGTAACTGCAACTCCTACACCCTTAGAAGGAAAATTTTCTCCTCCTGAATTTTTTATTTGAAGTGCCAGCTAGTGACTGGCACTTCTTTAAAAATCCAACATTTAAAACAAATACACCAAATTCCATAAGGAGACACAACCTCAAAATCCAGGCCAAGATATTAACAAGATGTAGAAATTATTTTAAAACTATGTAGTAATGATGAGACTATGGTGGGTGATGAGGAAATAAGGGAGAGAAGGAGGGAAGGAAAGGGAGACAGACAAGAAAAAGATCAAAACTTCCCTAACTCCAACAAATTTAGAAGGTTTTTCATTTCAGGACACCTGCTGTTTAAGCCTAAAATATCCACTTTGACACTTTAAATAGATGAGACCAAAGTGACATCATTGATGTCACTCTGGAAAACACAGATCCATTAGGGTGATTTTTCACAACGTTCTTTCCAAAGATGTAAATGTTATTTGTTTCAAATGAGGAAAGGAACCACACTGGTCTAAGTCACACTTCCCCAGCTATTCTTTTTACAGCATAAATTAATTATCTTACGATTTACACTGACAGATACTCAAAGGTGTTTAATCAGCCATCTCTGACAAAACATGGCATTTTTTAGGCTGGCACATTTACAATTAAAGAAAAAACAGCCTGTAATCCCTCATAAAGTGGAACTATGGTTCAATTCCATTTGATAAAATGGCATTCTCTTGAACACTTCCTCATGAATGCATAAACAGGGCAGAGCTTGGGAAGTTCAGGGACGTGCAGAGCATAAATATTGCATGGAATACATTGGCCAGGCCCTGAAAGGAAGGGTATCTCAACCTTCCTATCCCAGTTTAAAGGGGGAAGGGGTCAACTGTATAGATAAGGCAATATATTACATGTTGGCTTCCAATGAGTCTAGGTCATGCAAAGAGAAATTATTTAGCTCAGTAGAAGAAGCAAGAGTGGGAGAATGGAGGTAATGGGGACAGGCATTTCTTTGAACAGGGCAGCATTTATGGATGCAAGAGATGAATAATTATCTGCCTTGATTGTTGCCTCATTGGAAACAAAAGGATGAAAATACTAAAAGGATTAAACTGCTATGGTGCATAGACTGCTGGTAATATCTAGGCCCAGCTCATCCTTGAGATATTACTGGCAGTCTATGTACCATGGCAAGAATTACTGAATATCCACTGTGTGCCAGGAATGGTGCCAGGGATCATAAATCCAAAGGCCATGAAGACACTTCTGTTGTTCCATCTCAATGGAGAGGAACATAGTCAGGGATCTTGGTGGCTACAGAACTCAGTTCAGGCTACACTGAATGTGTAGGACCTTGGCTGGCAAGTGAATAAACAAAATGTGGTATATCCATATAATGGAATACTACGTGGCAATAAAAGGAACAAACTATGGATACATCCACCAAATCAACTTTTAAAGAAATTACGATAACACTGAGGAAAAAGCCAGACAGAAGAGACTAAACAATGTTTGATTCAACTTATATGATATTTCTAGAAAAGTCAGAGAGTCAGGAAGCAGATTCTTGTTGCTTGGGACTAGAGGTGTCAATGGTGATCAATAGCAAATGGGCAAGAGTGAACTTTCCTGAGGTGATGGAAGAGTTCTAAAACTGGATTGGGGTGATGGTTGCACAACTGCATACATTTACTAAAACTTATTGAACAGTACACTTACAATAGGTAAATCTTATGGTCTATTAATTGCATTCCAATAAAAAGACATGACAACTATAAAAAGGACATTGAGGGGCTTACAAAACAGGGCACAGAATCTGGGAGGGCTGGACAACTAACTTTAACAGCCAGGACCAATGCCTGAAATATGCTCCGGGGATGCTTCTGTGAAGCCACCACTAGGTGTAATCGTAGCTTTTACCAGTAGGGGCCACTGGAACAGTGGGCACTACTGCAGCTGCCCTCACTAAAATGGGATCCCCAGAGTCTCCGCCTTTGTATGCCACAAATTTCTGGGGCTAGCCTGGGTAACAGTCTCTGACTGGAGGAATGAATCTTGGCGGACCTCAGAGACTCACAAGAAGGAAGCAAGAAAGGGTACAAAGATAAACATGTAGGTGAGTGAGTTGTTAAGGTAAAGGCTAGCTTCTATAACAAAAAGACCCCAGAATTTTGTGACACAAACAAGATAGAAGTTTACTTTTCTCTTGTGGGATGATCCAGGAAGGGTAAGCAGGGTCTGCACCCCTTGAGCTTTCCCTCACTCTCCACGTCGTCTGCTTCTAACCCCCACCCTCCCCCAACTCCAGAGGAGTTCCACTGTCTCAGGGACGTTTGCAAACTACATTAAACAGATTCCTAAACCTCTGCCTGCTGCCCCTTACCACAGCTAGCCTGGGCTAAAATATTCAACAGCTTGAATCTTAAAACAAAGGGAAAAATAGAAAATGCTTGCATTATACATTTGACTAGATATCTACTGTATGTATAAACGAATATTTTTCAGACACTCTCTGCCTTTTATTTGAGGGATTGCTGAGGGCTCCTTTCCCCATTCCCCTCAGAGGTGAAATTATCTCTAGCTTTACTCTCCTGCTGGGAGAGGGAACTTTTGCCCTTGAGCATCAGAGCATTTACTCATGGACTCGCTCCCAGCCATCCATGCAGTCATTCCCACCTCTAGTTGTAGAGAAGACAGCATTCCCCCTGTTCTACCTAAACTCATGACTCGTCCCTTTGTTATCTGTATTCTCTGACCTCTGGTCTCTGTTGGTGCTACTGATCAAAACAGAAATTGTAAGTGGATAACAGCGTTGGTGGAGAAAAAAAATTGAGTTCTGTTTGGAGCCCATTGTGTTTGAGGTGTCTAGGGGTCATATATGTGGAGATGTCCACTGGGCAGCTCGTGATCCTGGACTTTAGGAGGGAAGTCATCTAGTGGTCTAGTGGCAAACCTGTTCTCTGAAGGAAAACCACCCTGATTTGTAGCATTTGCCAACTTCCATTGTGTAAATATGTCTACCATAGCTAATTTCAGGTGACCAATGGTTTTACAACCAGCTTGCAGATTTCCTAAATTTTTAATAATCAACTCTTGTGCGTACAAACTGGCATGAGCTACCTCCAGCCACCACTAGAAGTTGAGAATAGAGATACATATTTCTGAGCCAATGATGGCAGGCAAAACCCTGCAAGTGTTTAAAATATGCATGGCATAAAAGGAGAAGAGAATCAAAGGCCTAATTCCTTAGCATTCAGCATCTCCCTCTACCTTCTTCCTGGGGCACAGAACCTCCACGTTAGGGGAATGAGAATAATTTCATGGGGTTCTATGTCCAGTATGCAGAGTTCTAGAATCAAGAGCCCGTAGAACTTGGGCTTATAGTCAGAGGAATAAAAAGTTACTCCAGGAGAATCAAAGTTCTAAAAACCAACATCAACCATATGACAATAGTGACCCACAGAAAGTCCCCCCACCTTAAGGCACAGTCTATGAAGGAGGTCTGAAAACAACTGGTCCAAGTGGGGTGGCCTGGGAACATTCTTAAGACCTACATGTCATTGGAGCAGGCTGCCACTCAACAGCTAGGTGCCAGCTGGGAAGGCTGATGAAGGAGGTTTGCATGGAAAGCCAGGGTGTTCTCAAGGTCTGAAACAAAGTACGATGAGGAAAGACATTTTGTCCATCTGCCCAGCACTGGCTGGTCAGCATTCATGTCTTCCTATGCAATGGACCTAGTGGCTTTGAGCTATAAAATCAGCCTCAAAAGTCTGCCAACTCCCTTTGCAGGGATTGGCACTCCCACCAAGCTCTCATGCAGACTTTCAGCATTTCCTACAGTGCAAAGGATGCTGCAGGACTTGCCTATTCCAGGCTATATGTAGGCAGACATATTTCTTACCACTGGCACTCCAATTTGTCAATTGGTCCTCTTGTGGGATAGGTAGAAGCAGTTCCTCTTGAGTCTAATGCACTCTGGATTAACAATGACTTCCATCATTATGATTTCTACTACAGCTAAGCATTTATGTATCACAGGTAGTCCCAGGCACCAGATCAAGCATGTGGCATATACTATTTCAACTTACCTTTATGGCAACCTTAACAGATAGAAATAGCTATCCCCCATTTACAGATTAGAAAAGTGAGGCTCAAAGAGTTTCAGTACCTTGGATTCTCTGAAAATGCAACCCTAAGGATAAGACCATGAGCTATAAGACTCCAGCAAGGCCAGGGCAGCCAGGGCAGCCAGGGGCAGCTAAAGTTCCTGCCCCTTAACATCACTTTAAAAAAGCAGCAGATACCATTGCTCTAGACCTGTGGCCTCTGTTGCCTCCCTCCGGGAGAGGGAGGGAGACTAAAGAGGGAGAAGTGATGGAGAAACAGTGATGGGATTCTGACAAACAAAATGGATTCTTAACAAGAAGGGCTGCTCTGTGTTGAAGCAGAACCCTGCAGCTACCTCTAATTATGAATAGCATAGACTGTCTCCTTCAGAGAGCTGTTTCCCAGACTGTCCAGGACTTGTTATTGCATTAGGCATCTCAAGGGCATGGTGGCCATCTGGAGGGCATCTGGCTTTCTTCAAGGTTAAGCTCTACTGACATCTGGCAGGAGGGCAATAGAAATAACCAAGATATCTAAACCTCCATGGTAGAAGGAGGCAGGCCTGGTCCTAGGAAGAGTTGGATGTATCAATAATAATAGCGACAGGGATGAAGAGGGAGAAAAGAGAAGATATAATTTGTGGAGCATACACCAAGGTCTCGGTTCTGTGCTGGGGGCTCTATGGACATTCACGAGCTGACAGCTGATCCAGAAAATTGCAGACATCTAGGATGTCCAAACAGGGCCAGGAAAAATACTGAAATCAGTGGTTCTTTTCCTCCATAAGTTGTGATCTCCTTCAACTGATGATCATAGAAATTTTCCTCCTGGGCTGGCAGAGTGCCAAGAAAGAGGGCTGCAGACATCTGGGGAGAATGCCGAGGGGTCATCTGGAGGGCACTGTGGCCGATGAATCAGGGAGAGGTGGCGGGTGGCTGGGCACCAGCTTGCTGTCCTAACCACATTAGTACCTTGGCCCAGTTCACACCTGGACTGCATGGTGGGCCAGGAGTTGAAAGGCCTGATTTAATTTTAGCCAAGGTGGTCCCCTCTGTCTCCTCATCACAAGACAGCAGACACAAGCAAAGCAGCTGTCGTTCCTCTCTCCCACCCTAGGCACCAGTCTTTGTTCTCAAGGACGACCCAGCACTGGTCCAGGCACAATCTTCATGCAGGGACACACACTTGGCTCCCAACTTTGTGGAGCTTCCTGACTGCTGGCCAACAGTGACCCCTGCTTCTGGGAGTCCATTGCATTTGCCATGGTGCCTTTCAGTGGCTCTCCCTTTATATAACTCCATCTGCTGTGCTGGGAAACACTCTAAACACTCGTACTTAGTTAGTCACTTAGGTGGTTTTGTGAAAAGAAGAGGTTTCTTAACTAGACAGGAAGTTCCCTGATCCTTCAGTATTTGACCTCCTTTACCTCCTTCATGGAGCCTCAAGGTCAGAATCTCCAACTTTCCTGAGAGTACTTCTGTATTACTCCATCTTCACCCTGCTGATAAAGACATACCAGAGACTGGGTAATTGATAAATGAAAATAGGGGGCCTCACAATCATGGCAGAAGGCAAAAGGCACATCTTACATGGTGGCAGACAAAGAAAGAATGAGAGCCAAGCAAAGGGGAAGCCCCTTATAAAAACATCGGATCTCATGAGACTTATTCACTACCATGAGAACGGTATGGGGGAAACTATCCCCATGATTCAATTATCTCCCACTGGGTCCCTCTTACAACACATGGGAATTACGGGAGCTAAAATTCAAGGTGAGATTTGGGTAGAGACACAGCCAAACCATATCACCCTCTTTCATATTTGTGGGAAAGGGTTTGTCTCATGTTCACCCCCAAATTGGGTCCATGTCTCAACTACTTTTCTCTAACACTTGCATTTCACTTTGGGCTCACTTGGCTGGAGCCTATTTCTATGCCTTTCCAAGGATACACAAACTTGAGGTCAAACGAGCAGCTAATTTGCAATTATTTGGGGGAGCAGCAGAGGGGTTTATGCTGTAGCAGACATAGCAGATATCTTAAAAGTGGAATGTTAGAACCCTGTCCTAAAAGGTCTCTGGGCCCCCATTGCCAGGAGTTCCTCTCCTTTCTTGAGGTCTCTTGTCTCACTCACTGCAGTCTCTTCCACAACCCACTCTTCCTGAGAGCTCTCCCTCAAATCCCCCAGTTTCATTTTTATTAGGAAGAATTTTTGTTCTCCTGATGCTATGACTTTGGGGTTATGTGCTGAGGGTTGTCTTTTCAGAGCCGAATGGCTCACCAAGAATTTTGCTGAATAAAAGCCCTTCTATTCCAGAAGAAAACCACGCCATTCCTTTAAGGAAGTAGATGGCTGCAGGCAATCGTGGTTTGGATACTTTTCTACTAAATCACTCCCTTTCTGATAGGTAGCAAAATGGGTTCATCCACTAGAATCTTTTTGCTATCGTTCTCCCTCTGATCTCTCTGAGTTATCAGGGTGGAGGTGCTTGTGTACTTGTCCATCCGAGGCAGGCCTTTCTATAACAAACAACTCTTTGTATCTCAGTTACTGAATATAAGAAGTTTATTTCTGGGTCAGGTGTGGTGGCTTATGCCTGTAATTGCAGCACTTTGGGAGGTCCAGGCAGGCAGATCCCTTGAGGCCAGGAGTTGAAGACCAGCCTGGCCATCATGGCAAAACCCCATCTCTACTAAAAGCACAAAAAGTAGCTGAGGGTAGTGGCACACGCCTGTGGTCCCAGCTACTCCAGAGGTCGAAGCATGAGAATCGCTTGAATCTTGGAAGTGGAGTTGGCAGTGAGCTGAGATTACGCCACTGCACTCCAGACTGGGTGACAGAGCACAATTGTTTCAAAAAAAAAAAAAAAAAAGGAGGTTATTTCTCACTAACATGTAGCTCTAAGGTGGATTGGGTAGGGAATCCTCTACTTCATTCAGTCATAAGGGACCCAGGTCTCTTCTATCTTGTGGCTCCATTCACTTCTAGGATCTCAGAGGACTCTGAGATCCCTCTCTATTTACTCTATTCAGCAGGCAGATGGGAGAATGGAGCAGAGATTGCTTGTGGAAGGTTTATATGGGTCATGCCTGAAAGTGGTGGTCATCATTTTGGCTCACATACCATTGGCCAGAATTCAGTTACATGCCACACTTAACTCCAAAAAGAATGCAAAATATAGTTGAGCTATCTGGAAGAAGTGTACAGCATGAGTGTCAGTGAGCTGTAGCAGTCTCTACCACATTCTTTTAAGGGTAGCTTCTCTTTACTTCAAGGTGTAGCTCCTTTTAGTGGTTCATCCAAGTTAAAACAAACAAACAAACAAAACCCTGGTACCTTGCATTGATACAAGAATAGCCACTGAAGCCTCCTGAATCTTTTTCTGAATAACTCCATTGGAGTAAAGTAAAGGAGTAGGCAGAGAACAAATACCCTAATACCAGAAGGAGCACCACGAATTCTCAGTTTAAAAAAAATTAAATATGGCAGTCACATAGTTTTGATAATTTGGCATCTTCTTTCTATTTTTCTCCAAAAATGGAGGAAATTATTTATTCTTTCCCCGCTGCTCTCTTACTCAAAGTCTTACTTCAAAGCTTCAGGTGAGACTGCATTCACCGCAAGATAAAAACAAAAACAAAAATAAAAATAAAACACTTGTGAAATCATAGCAACTTAAGTGGGAGGAGAATGTAATGTTCTCAGTGATCTCTTGCTACAGAAAATGTGAAGGGAATATAAATAAATGTAGACAGTGCAATGTACTTTGCTGAAGCATAAAAATTATAGGGTTTCAATCTACAGGAAGAAACTGAAGAGCTTTTTGACGCTAGGTAAGTACATTGTGTGCAGTTGGCTCCTGAATCTCCTAGCAATGAAACTCTCTGGAAAGGCTTGCTATCCAGAGACAGAAGGGCATAGGGAAGGTGGCCATTCATTCTTGTATGCCCAGGATAGCTGTGGGTTGTGCCTGTCCTCCCAGTGTTATCACTTACAGCCCCTTTATTCTCTCTCTCTCTCTTTTGATACAGAGTCTCACTCTCTCTCACCCAGGCTGGAGTGCAGTGGCACGATCTCAGCTTACTGCAGTCTTTGCTTCTTGGGTTAAAGCAATTCTCCTGTCTCAGCCTCCTGAGTAGCTGGGACTATAGGCATATGTCACCATACCCAGCTAATGTTGTATTTTTCATAGAGACGGGGTTTCACCATGTTGGCCAGGCTGGTTTTGAACTCCTGACCTCAGGTGATCCACCTGCCTTGCCTCCCAAAGTATTGGGAATCCAGGCATGAGCCACCACACCTGGCCAGACCCTTTACTCTCGAATAGGTCCCACTGAGATGATATTTTCTATGGTTCAATGGAAGGCATTTGAATACAGAAATTTGTTTACATTTAATATCACTACTGCAAAATTATACCTGCAAATTACATGAGGAAAACGGTTAAGTAAATCATGGCGTATCCCTAAGGAGGAAGCCACCAAATGATGACTATGTGTGATATTTCAAAACTCTTAGAACCCACAGTACTGCCAGGACTCCCTAACTGGTTTCCTTGCCTCCAGTCTTGCCCCTTCTAATGTGTTCAGGGCCATTGTGTACAGTGCTTCATATTATACACTGTGCAACTCTAGGAGATGCCAGTCCAACTCTAGGAGATGCCAGTCCCATAGACCAGAATGAGAATGGTGCCTACACTGGAGTTATGCAAACACCCAACCTGCCCAACTGTACAAGGCAGTCCTGAATGTGTTTCCCACATGTAGCCTCAATGCTTGGTCTTAAAATGAACACACTGAACGTGGCATTTCCTTATTAAAGTCATTCGGTGCCTCCCCTTTGACCTCACAATCAAGTGCAAACTCATTTTTGTGACTAGGGCAGCTCAAAATGATATCTGGCCCCTGCCAAACTCCCTAGCCTCCCCTCTTGCCCTTCCTCATCACAGAGTCTGTGATGGTTAATTTTATGTGTCAGCTTGGGCTACGGGGCACCCAGATAGTTGATCAAATATTATTCTGGGGTGTTTCTGTGAAGGTGTTTTTTTGGATGAGATAAACACTTAAATTGGTGAACTAAGTAAAGCAGGTTGCCCTCCATAATGTGAGTGGACTTCATCTAGTCAGTCAGGCCTAATTAGAACAAAAGGCTGACCTTTCCCAAAGTAAGAGAAAATCCTCCTGCCTGACAGCCTTTGAATGGAGATATTAGCTCTGCAGATTTTTTATTTACCAGCATTCACAACTGCATAAGCCAACCCCTTATAATAAATCTATCTATCTATCTGTCTATCATCTATTTATCTATCTGTCTGTCTGTCTATCATCTATCTATTCATCTATATTATATGTCCTATTAGTTCTGTGTCTGTGGTACAGATTTTGGTACCAGCAGTTGTGAGACTGCCATAACAAGATGCCACGGGCTGGGTAGCTTGACATTTATTTTCTCATAGAGACTGGAAGTTCAAGATCAAGGTGTCAGAAGGGTTGGCTTCTGGTGAGGCCTCTCTTCCTGGCTTGTTGACAGTTGTCTTCTGGCTGTATCCTCTACATGACCTTTCCTCTGTGCACACATGAGGAGAGAGAGAAACCTCTGGTGTCTTTCCCTCTTTCCCTTGCCTCCAGTCTTATCAGATGAGGGCCTCACCATATGACCTCATTTAACCCAAATTAACTCCTGGAAGGCCCTATCTCCAAATGGTCACATTGGAGTTTAGGACTTCGACATATAAAGTTGAGAGGGACACGGTTCCGTTCATAACAGAGTTCAAGCTCCCACCATGCTATTACACTTATGACATATCCTCCAAGTGCTGTGGACTTGCCAGAAGCCTGCTTCCTCTGGCTCCCTTGCATCTGGAATATGTGACTCCCATCTTGGCCAATGGAACCTGAGGAGAAGACTGTTGGAGGCTTCTGTGCAGGGTTTTCTACTCCAATAAACTGAGACAAATGGCAGGAAGTATTTCCTTCTTTCACCAGATATTGCCATGTCTACATGCCATGACAAACACTCTCCCCTCTGCAGAGAACACTCCTCCAATTCCTCTTTACTAAGATTACAGGAGGTATGCATCTTTGGGTCTAAGGTTACAGAGCATCTCCTCCAGGAAGTCTTCCTTGAGCACTGTTTATCATTGCCTGTCTTGTTCTCCATTGTACCCCTATCATGCATAGTGTGATACCCCAGACATACACAGTAAATACTTCTTAAATTTAAATTGAGAAAGTAAAATAATGATAGTCTGTATGCTGTGATTATTACTAAGTAAAATACTTGAGTAAAAGAAAAATGTTAAGAAGAAATTATAACAAAATGACAACAGTGGTTATGTTCATTCATGGAATGACTGGTGGCTTTTTCTGTATTTCCCAAGTTTTCTGTGATGTGATCCTACTATTTTATAACTCTTACAAGTATGGTTTAAAAGTGCATGTGGCATAGCAGCTCTCAGCCCTAAGCTGACCTGTTCCAAGCTATGCTCCAAAGGAACTGATTTCCTCATAACAAAAGATTCTGAAAGGTTCCCTGGAGTTGCCCCTAATGAGATTTGACCTATATGTTGTTAATTGGGGAATGTGACCTCTGTGGATGGTTCATTACTGCTCTGTGGGGTTTCAGTAATGAGCACAATCGTCACCTTGGCAGGTAAGCATTCTCCAGATGGCAAGCCTGCCCTGGGAATCTGTGTTACAAAGATGTCCTATAGCTGGAGTGTTGGAAGACTGGTGAGGTCTGGATATCTTTTATGGAGGTGAAGCTATCTGGCGTTATCCCCTAGTTCTTAGCTTCACTCAACGGGAGAGAGGAAGCCAAACACCTAAGGATATTTATAGTCCAGTGCAATAGTCTCTGTAGGTCTAAAAGGGTTATACACCTGTTGGTGTTTATTAGCTAGGCAGCCATGCTGTGTCTGTGGTCTTCGGAAAGGGGTCAGTTCTGGGACTAACGTAATTTTAACCATAAATGGAGGCAAAAGGATGATGCAGTGGGTTTGTAATGCTGGGATGAGAGGAGGAAGCGCACAGACAACTCCTATATACTGAGCTCTGTGTGTGGCAAGCAGTGGTCAGGGCCCTTTAATATACCACCCCAACAGCCCTTACCTACCCCTTCCATTCTGGTTGCAGAGCCACCTGCCATTGTAAAGGCTGAAAATGCCAGAAGCCTGCTTCCTCAGGCTCCCTTGCAGCTAGAATATGTGACTCCCATCTTGGCCAATGGAACCCAAGGAGAAGACTGTTGGGGGCTTCTGGGCAGGGTTTTCTACTCCAATCAACTGAGACCAATGGCAGGAAGTACTTCCTTCTTTCACCAGATATGCAATGCCTGAATCTGTGGCAGCCATTTTGGGAACGTGAGGAAGCAAGCCTAAGGCCAAAGTCAAAAGGCTCTGGGATAGTAAGACAGAAATGTGGAAAGAGGTTGAACCTTTGGTAACATTGCTGAACTAGTGCACCAACCCAGGAACTGCCCTACCCCTAAAATTGTAGCTGTATTATATAATAAACCCTTTTAAACTGGGTGTCCTATTGCTAGTAGCATCCCACATTCCTTTAATCCTCGTGAGAACTCTATGATGATGGTCTGATTGTCCTTATTTTAGAGATGAGGGAACTGTAAACTCAGAAGATCATCTGGCTCCACACTTGTGTTATTTCCACCATAAATTACCCTGACTGTGTTCCTAAGATCTGGGAGAGCTCTTTGTGAACAGGTGCTGTGAAGATTAGGCACTGTACTCCCAATCCTGGGCCAAACGTGCTTCTGGCTACTTTAAAGAATCACCTAGAAGCTGGGCACCATGGCTTACACCTGTAATCCCAGCACTTTGGGAGGTTGAGGCGGGCAGATCATGAGGTCAGGAGTTCGAGACCAGCCTGGCCAACATGATGACAGCCCGTCTCTACTAAAAATACAAAAATTAGCTGGGCGTGGTGGCACATGCCTGTAATCCTAGCTATTTGGGAGGCCGAGGCAGGAGACTTGCTTGAACCAGGGAGGCGGAGGTTGTAGTGAGCCAAGATCACGTCACTGCACTCCAGCCTGGGCGACAGAGCAAGACTCTGTCTTAAAAAAAAAAATCACCTAGAAAGTTTCGAGTGTTCTTTCAAGTGCCTAGGCTGCAGAGCAGCATAATTAAATCAGGAGCTCTGGGAGTTGGTTCCAGACGTCACTGTTTTTTAAAAGCTTCCGTGTGATGCCAGTGTGCTCAACCACAGTTGAGTTCCAGCATGTAGTACTGAACATTATAGGATGGCTTTTAAGCAGAAGTAGTTTGAAATTATTTACATTCAATATTTTAAAAGATCCTAATCTCCTCAGAAGCAAGAAATAGATCTACCTTTGCATCTCTCTTATTTCCCTTCTGTTTTTTTTTTTTTTTTTTTGCCCTTAGGCCAGTTTTCAATTGGTATTTAAGGTGGCAGTGTGCCTTTTGCCCCAGAGGGAGAAAAGGTCCGATTGTCACACCTGTAATGTCAGCACTTTGGGAGGCCAAGGTGGGCAGATCTCGAGGTCAAGAGATCAAGACCATCCTGGCCAACATGGCAAAACCCTGTCTCTACTAAAATACAAAAATCAGCTGGGTGTGGTGGCACACACCTGTAGTCCCAGCTATTCAAGAGGCTGAGGCATGAGAATTGCTTGAAACCGGGAGGCGGAGGGTGCAGTGAGCCCAGATTGCACCACTGCGCTCCAGCCTGGTGCCTAGTGACAGAGCAAGACTCTGTCTCAAAAAAAAAAAAAAAAAAAAAAAAAAAAAAAAAATTGCTCATTTCAAGCTACCATAGGATGTGAACTGTCTGGGAAAATCTGAAAATGTAATAATCAGCTCCCACAAGTTAGGATGAGCTGGTGCCAATCCACCATTAATAAGGTAGGACTCACCTACCAAGTGATTTCAGAGTACAGGCAAGTAAGTTAAATGACTGAGGTAGACCAGGTGGAAGACACTTGAAATTGATGGGGACTGTGGCAAATTGGAGAGCAAATGCCCATCTAATGACAGTCAAATGTAAATATCTGGGGAAACAATGCTTTAATGGAAAACTACTTACAGACTGAATGCAGTCTCCTTAATTCCCAATTTAGGTAATTGATTAATGTTTGATTAATTAATATAATTAAATTCCAAAACTGTTTTTTTTTTTCCCCGTTATATCCTTTTCCCAACTATTTGACTTGCAACTCAGGCAGAGGGGTTTCCTATTAGGATTTACTCTCCAGAGGACGGGTGCGGTGGCTCATGCCTATAATCCCAGCACTTTGGGAAGCTGAGGTGGGTGGATCACTTGAGGTCAGGAGTTCAAGACCAGCCTGGCCAACATGGTGAAACCCCGTCTCTACTAAAAATATAAAAAATTTAGCTGGGCATGATAGTGGGTGTAATCCAAGCTACTGAGGCAAGAGAATCGCTTAAACCCAGGAGGCAGAGGTTGCAGTGAGCCGAGATCACGCCACTGCACTCCAGCCTGGGTGACAGAGCAAGACTCCGTCTCAAAAAAAAAAAAAAAAAAGGATTTACTCTCCAGAAACTCCTGCTGTCGCTCTGGCTCTGGTAGTTTCCAGAGATTCTCTCCAGGCAGGAGCAGAGGCAGGAAGTTCTCCACGCTGAGGTACAGATGCTCCTGCTTGGTTCAATCACTTGTCTTGAAAAGGGGTCAGCTTGTGGGGTGGTCATTTTGGAAGCAAAATGGGTGATGACGGAGTCACTGTCACAGGGGTCCTCACCCCCCAACTCTCGCCCTCAGCCGCAGTCTAGCTCAGCTGATCTAAGGATGCATTGAAACTTTCCATCCTTGAGTGGTCCATGAAAACAGAGGATGTCCCTAACCACCCCCTTTCTATCAGAGACCTCCCATAGGTCTCTGGACAAAGTTGTGAGTACATCTTTGCAGATTTCATCACATAGTGAAAAACAAGGCATGTCAATGCTAGTTGAGTGAATAAGTTCGAATTCTATTGCTTGTAGCCAAAGGCAGGCAACACTGCCTTTATCCTCATGAGAACGCTATGATGATGGTCCTATTGCTTCCATTTTACAGATGGCACAAGTCTCTCATTCTCAGGCACTTCGGGCCCCACCTTGTGCCTGATCCCCCGACCTCTCCTTCCCCTTCCTGTCCTCAGTATACCCCTTGCTGGTCCTCAGCAAGCCTCTAGAGGCATCTAGAGTGCAGCTCACTTCTCTCTGGCCCCTTGGCCTGATTCCACCTTCCTGGCCTGGTCTCGGCCTGACCAGCAGCCCCTGGTGTCAGCACACGCCTCCTGTACATCTCGTGGCTCTGGGCTTCAGCCACCCTCATCTTGGCTTTCTTGGCTCATGGCAGAATCATGTTGGTGCCCTTTGCCCTGGTGGCCCAAAGAGATCACTCCTGATGAACATGATTTATCCTGTGAATCGTAAAAATTCCTAATTGCCTGACCCTGGCTTGGCAAGACCTTATAGACATTATCCTCATTAATCCTTATTATAGCCCCAGAGAGAGAAGTTATTTATAACCCTTCCTGGATACAAACTCACAGACACGTGGGTCTCTGGGTATTTTACTGCTTCAATGGACAAATTACATGTGAGAGCCAGCTTCCAGGTGTGTAAACAGCAGGCACTCCAGGCTCCAGTAACCACCGGTTATGAAGTTGGGTAAGGGAGGTCTCCTAACATGAGAAACATCATAAGGATTACACTAGAGTAATGTCAAGAGTCATCTATCTACACTAACTCCCTGTTAACTACTTGAGGCCAGGAACTTCTGTTTTATGTGTCTCCATAGGCCCTGTGCCCAACACTTAAAAATATCTGAGGCATGAGCTGTCTCAGGGAAGTCAGGTAGGTCATTGAAGCCCCATAGCAGGTGACAGTGCAGACCAGAGCCAAGAATTCTGGTCCCCAGGTGGGGGCCTGCCTGGGAGACTGAGTCCCACCTCTGATAAAACCAGTGCTTTGTTGGACAGGATGGAAAACTTCAAGAGGCATGTGATTCTAAAGAAGATTCTTGAAGGTCCAAATGTTAGCTCTGGCAGTGCAGCCAAATATATAAATTGGAGGGTATGGGGCTGCAAACTCGAGAGAGTGAGAGATTTGCACTTGGCTCCTTTATTCATTCAGCAAGCATTGATCTGACTTGTTTTTCACTGTGGAGTGAGATTTGCAAAGACCTACTCACAGGTTTTGTCCAGGGACCTATGTAAAGTCTCTGGGAAGTAGAAGGGTTTAGGGGCATCACCTCTTCCATGGCTCTCCCAAGGATGGAAAATTTTACTGGATCCTTAGACTGACTGATCCAGACACTAGGTCTGGTGTGTAAACAGCAGGCACTCCAGGCTCCACTAACCACTGGTTAGGGGCTCAGGGGTTGTACAGCCAATTTTATCACCTGCCCTGCCTCCAAAATGTCCCCTGAATCTGACCACCTGTCTCTGTTGCCCCTAACCTGATCCAAGCCACCACCACCTCTCACCTGAATGACTTCATCGGTCACCTCATTGGTCCACTTGCTTTCATTCGTACCTTTTCCCATCCTTCTCTTGTAGAGTAGCCACAGAGACCTTTGGAAACAAGTCAGAGTTTCTCTCACCCCTGCTTAAAATTCTCCAATAGCTTCCCACCTCCCCTCAGCTAAACTCCAAACCTCTTCCCATGTCCTAGGAGACCATCTATAGCTGCCTCCTTCTGTCACCTCTCCTCACTGTCTACACTCTAGCCACACTGCCCTTGTTTCCAACCCTTGAAACCTACTTGGTTGCTCTCTGCCCAGATAATTTTTCCTGCTGATCTCCCTCTGGCTGGCAACTTCTTGGGATTCACGTCTCAGGCCAAACACCACTCCCACCAACCTCTAACCCTCCATTGCTAGAACCAAATGCTACTGGATTTTATCTGGTTGACTTATCTGTTCTATTCTGAACAAGGATGGAACAATGTAACAGTTTGGTTTTACTGTTTTGTACTGTGAGGTTCATGGGAGAAGGATCCTTATCTGGTCAAGTCACCTCTGTGTCCCACACTTAGAACAGTATTGCTTCATCTATAGGTATTCAATAAATAGCTGTGGAAAGATTGAATTTTCCTAAGACTCAGTCATATCACTGGTCAAAATGCATTTTTTGAATTTCATACAGCAGAAACTCTCACAGAGCCTATAACATTGATGATGATGATCATACATGTAGTGGAGATAATGTGCTCACTAAACATCCTACCTGCCTCTAACATTTCCCAGGTTACTTAATGTTCAGTAGACTACTTCTGGGTGGTGAGACATGTTGGAAGCCACATTTGTCACCTCTGGGTGGTGGTAATGAGAAGCCTGGGTGGGTTTCTCTGGGCTGTCTTCCCTTCTGCTGTATAGGTAGGTCTCTTGGTCTAGCTATGAAGTAGTGGTTCCTTGAGGCCATGTGAAGCACAGCTCTCTTCTACCCCTCACCCTATTGACCCATGGTGGGGACATAGCTTGAGTGAGAATTCAGTTCATTGAGTAAAGCCACTGGGAGTTGGGGGGTCCGTACGTCACTGTATCATACTTAGCCTATCCTGACTAATGCAACGGCTAACACATTGTGAGTTCTTACTGCCTGCCAGGACCTTTGCATATATTATCTCATTTATTCTTTACAGGACCATATAATGTAAATAGGATTGTTATTCTCATCTCGGAGATAAGAAACTGAGAGGCAGAAAGGTTGAACAATGTGCCCAAAATCACCCAGTTAGAAAGTGGTAGAATTATGACTTGAATCCAGGCAGTCTGACTGCAGAGTCCAGGCTCTTAATCACATATTTTAAGGAACATTCTACTTTATGGATTAAATTTTTTCAATGATAAAGATAAATATAAAATCCTTTGCCATTAAGAAGTCTCTCCCTCATGGTTATCACAAGAATGTCTTTGGGTTAAAAGCAATTTTAAGAGATGCTGTTCCTGACTTGTTTCTCTTTGTCTTCTAATAAGCTCTAATTGAATGAAGTTGCAAGCAGGTCTGCTCTCTGGAGCCAGTCTGCTCTCATGCCAACTAATTTAGAAATGTATGGATCGCACTGTTTCAGACCTGAGGCCATATTGATTCTGGAATATGCCCTACTCATTGCTGACATCCTGATGCTAAGAAAAAAATAGAAGAAAAAGCTTTCATGTCAATATTTGTTACTAACCTTGACAAATAAACATTATAAGTGATGGTGACTTTTTCCTCTTCTAAAGCTTTAATTACTGGCTTGCACACACTGCCATCATTTTGTTCTTGTTTGTGTTTAATAGTCTGTAATCCATTTTAATTACATTCTTTGCTTATCAAGATCAGACTCCAGAGCGAGGATAGAACAAAATTTAACTTCTGCCTTTCCTCCCCGCTCTCTATCCAGTACCTGAAAAATATTCTGGGATTTAAAAACATCGTAAAGATAAAAATTTCTCTTTAAGCTTAAAGCAAACAAACAAAACCATTAAAAGGGAGTTTCTTGTTACTTTTTCCAATTTGTCAGTCCATTGACAAAAGGAATTGGACATACCTGCTTCCTCTATTAACCTTAGAATGTGAAACTTGCAGAGAATTTTGAGAGAGTGGGGGTGGCGTGGAGAGGAGAGGACTTCTAAGGTGAGGAAAATGTTCCCTTTCTTGCCCTGGGGTGGTGAGTACAGAGTGTTTGTTTTGTAATTCACTGATCTTGTGCATTTATGTTGTGTACACCTTTCCACAAATGTGATACATGGCTATAAAAATGATACTGAAAACACTGAACATGGCTAGGTTTCCAAGGTCTTTCAGTAGTTTTGTTAAGGATAGTCGCTTGTAGGTAGTCAAGCTCTTTTTTGTAGCCACTTCTGGCTAAAATAATATTTTCATTTTTTAGATCTGAATTTACAAGAGTAGGAATTATAACGAACAATGACTGCCATTCAGAAAAACACCACCAAAAAAGAAAAAGATATTCTTGTGCTTACCTAACTGTCCAAGGTAGAAGCTGCTGGTCAGTGAGAGTCCTTCCACACAGTGATTCAGGGATCAAGCCTCAGATTGCAAGGCAGAGTTGACAGTCTCGGCCTACTCAAAGAGAGATCCAGAGCAAAGATTCTCCACTGGAAGGCTCCTGCACTGGGCAGAGATGACCGGCTCCACTACCCCATCATGCTTGCTCATGGAGGGGGGCGCCCTAGAAGAGAGCATCAGCTCTAAAGCTAATTGCAGTCCTTGCAGCTGAATGGCAGTTATTTCTTAAAAGGCGAAATGAGTGGTACACCTTCATGACTGTCACAAATGCTCTATCACGGGAGGGGAAGCACCTTTTTCTTGGTGGTCAGGAAGCCTCTTTGCCATAGTAGTAGTGAGCAGATTTGAACGTGACTCCAGAACCATGTTAGTGTGACTTCCCCAGGTGCTGACCTGCCTTTCACTGTCCTTGACATGTCCCATTGCCTCACTGTCTGTGGCCCATTAAGGGACCTTTTAAATTTTACTCCTCAGCATTTATTCCTTTTTTTAAATGAAAGCCTCCATTTTTGTGTGGAAATCCGACCCCCCACCCCACCCCAATTCTTAGTCCACGTGGTTTGGTTGGACCACCCTGTCTCCACTGATCCAGCTCCATGGTTAGTCCTATCCCTTACCTGGAAGGAAGGTTTCTGTGTTGGGCACGTGATCGGACCAGGGACTTCTAGGCATGCTCGTCTAGAAGAGGGTGGCTCTGAGAGGATGCCGGCTGGGAGGGTATGCAGCCACTTTGCCACCATGATGGGGGAGGCTGGGGCAGCTGGAACCACCGTGGGAAGCATGAGGGTGAAGCCAACATGGAGAGAAATTGGGTCTCACGGAGGATGTCTGAGTCTGAAATCTATGTGAGTGAACTCAGACCTGGACTCCTCAGATACATCTGCCAGCAAGTTTCCTTTGTACTCAAGCCACTTTGAATTGGTTTCAGTCCCTTTCACCTGAAAGGGTCCTAAAGGTCCAACCATCAGACCTGAACCATGCCCAGTTTAGAAATATTTATTTTCATTGTTATTTACCAAAGTCCCTGGAGTCAACCATCAAATCAGTCCCAGATGGTGAATTAACATCAGCTAAGTGCTTTCAAAATAAAAACTGTATTTTTGTTATAATTAAATCCATGCAGGTTCCTCCTCCCTACACCGCCCTTCCCTTACCCCCAACACACACACACTTACTATTTCAGGCTTCTGCCTACATTTTAACTGAGGTCTCCCTTGGAAAAAACAGCAAGTAACAGAAATGTCTTTAACTCAGTTTCCCAAATGGACTCTGACTCCTTGAGGGCAGGAGCTATGGCATCTCATACTCCCAGAGCCTAGCACAGAGCCGGGCAGGAAGTGGCGGTTCAACCCATCTTATGCTTGACAATGCCCAGCTGGTGTCCTCAGCCTTGAGGATGAGAGGCAGACACCTTCCCACGCCCTGTCTGGCTGTGTGTGTGACTCAGCAGTTCCTGCAGGGAGAAGGTCATCCAGGGCCTCCCTGGAAGTGGGTAAGCACTATGATTGGGCAATCCAAGGCTGCCTGGTGTGGACCACCAGCCTCCTCAGCCATATGCCACTCTCCTCCACTTCCTGCCCCCTCCTTTCTCTAGCTCCTTCCCCCTCCTACTCTTTCATTTCTTTTCTTTCTCCTTTCCAAGTCCCCCCACCCTTACCCACATGGGGGATGCTCCCATAAGCCTTGTGTGCCCTGGCAATGGTCCTCAGGGCTGTGCTTGAACTAGTCTTGCCCTGCAAGTAAAAACATGTGACACAGCGATTCCAAAGTGGGCATGACCTGTGTGAAGACAGATTTCATAAGCAAGGACTCTTCACTCTGGAAAACAAAAACTAAAGAGTGGAATATATAAAAGTATGATGGGTTATTAGTTATCTGTTTCTATGAAACAAATTACCTGAACACTTAATGGTTTAAAACGACTATAATATTTACTGTTGTACCTCATTTGGGGGCATCAGGAATTTGAAGGGGGGAACAATGGAACAGCGTGTCCCTAATCCATGATGTTTGGGGCCTTGGCTGGAAAATGCCAAAGCTGGTGACTGGAATCATCATTGTTTACTTACATGGCTGGAGGTTGAGGCTGGCTGTTGGCAGAAACCTTAGCTGTGGCAATTGGCTGGAACGCCTACATATGGCTTCTCCAAGTGGACTTGGCTTCTTCGCAACATGGTGGCTGGGATAAAGGTAAGAATCCAGAGAAAGAGAGAGAGAGAGAAGAGGGAGAGGGAGAGGGAGAGAGAGGAACAGAGAGCACCCTAGGCACCTCCCTTGCCTTATCCTAGTCCCACCTCTGCAACCTCACCAGAAGTTTGCTACATACCCACTGACAGAATTCCCAGGTCCCCTAAGAAGCAGAACAAATCTGAAGCCAGGTTCAGTATAGGGAAAATGGGGTACCCCTTCCCTTGGAGCCATAGAACCCGGCTTGGAATCCAGGTTCTCTTTCTCAGCTCTGTGACTCTGAGAAATTTCATTTCATTTTATTTCTCTTGGTCTAGTTTCCTCATCTGCAAAATGGGTGCTAATCAAAACGCTTTTCTTGTTGTGAGCATTAAAGAAGTTATGGCTACAAAAAACACTTTGGAAATGACAAGGAACTACATAATGCAGGCTATTGTGATTCAGTTTAAATAATAAGACAAACAATGAATTGTAATATACAATTAAGTGGTCAGAAAAATTATTAAGGTGTGATTGTTCCCAGATTTATTCTGCTCCACCTGCTGATTAAACCGTGTATTTGCTCACTCTCTTTGCAAATAAAAAGTATTATTTCATGTTAGAAGAGAGCCCATATTAATTCCATACTAAGGGATGGAAAGAGAAGGTGGGGAAGAGAGATAGAAAACCCATCTGGGAGTACTGGAGGCATGGAGAGAGACGTTTACTGAGTATTATAATAGATTATAATTAGACTCAAACTTTGCTGTCTCTAAGAGATACAAATATAGCATTTTAGTTACATTTTTATTACTTTTGTATATTGGACTCTGAATGCAATACTGTTCTCAGACTGGACCACATGGATCTCCAAATGTATGGAAAAAAATGCTACCAGCACTACTACTACTACCAATAATAATAATAATAATGGCAAGAGTGATTGGTAAATTCTGCCTCCCAGCTTAAGATATTCAAAGTCAAATCTACTACGAGATAAGATCAATTACCCAGAACTAAGTGGCAGTTTTGCAGGATGAAATGATAGAACCAATGGTCATGCAGGAATGAGGAGAAATCTTCAGTCACCCTGTCCATACTGGACTTGCAGTGTCCATGCAGTCAGTGTCCATGCAGTCACCCTGTCCATGCAGGAGAAATCTTCAGACACCCTGTCCATGCAATGACAACTCACAAGAAGATTGTGTATTAGTTCGTTTTCATGCTGCTGATAAAGACATTCCTAAGATTGGTAAGAAAAGGAGGTGTAATTGGACTTACAGTTCCGCATGGCTGGGGGATGCTTCAGAATCATGGCAGGAGGTGAAAGGCACTTCTTACATGGTGGTGGCAAGAGAAGAGAGGAGAATGCAAAAGTGGAAACTTCTGATAAAACCATCAGATCTCATGAGACTTACTCACTACCACGAGAACAGTAAGGGAGAAACCACTCCCATGATTCAAATTTTCTTCCACTGGGTCCCTCCCACAACACATGGGAATTATGGGAGCACAATTCAGGATGACATTTCGGTGGGGATGCAGAGCCAAGCCATATCAGATAGTGAAACAAAGTTTACACTTCTGTCATACTCAGTTTTATGACAGTGATGGGAAATTCTGAAAAGGAAAAGAAAATCTCACAACTTTACTGCCCTGTTTTAATGTTCAAGCTATAATTCAGCTCAACATGGTATTTTTAATCTATTAGTGTCACTGTGCAGAATTTGGATACGTTTTCTCATGGCTGGACTGAGGGCCAAGGTCTGAATGTCTTCAGACAAAAGGAGGATGTTTGGGAGGAAAAAAAGAGAAATGTCTGAATGTTTCTTCAGCCTCTTCTCAGACGCACTCCCAACTCTGCAGGGCTTGTGCCATTGCTCCCCCACATACCAAAAGGAGCACAGCTCAGCCTTGCTTGGTTATGGAAAGTGAGTTACAAAAGCCTGGGCCCCAGAAAGGAACATAGCTTATTCCCTACAACTGAATTTTAATTGCACTGTCCGGGCTGTTAGACATTAGATCATACCCTAAGATGCAACAGTACTTTTGATGAAACATTTTTATCACTAGGTGAATTCTTTGGTTCTTTGTTGTCAAGATCATAATCAGACCCCAAATTTTTCATTGTTTCAAAACTAGGAGGTACTCAGAACTAGCATTGGAAACCATTCTGAATTTACATTCTTTTCCCTAAATGTATGCCCCTTTCTGGGGTCTCCCTTTTGATCAACGGTACTGTGCAAAAAACCTAGTCGGTACCTACTCCTGCCTCTATTCAGTCTTCTGTGAAGTCCATGATTCTACCTGTGAAATGGTACCCAGATTCATCCCTATCTTTCTATTCTTACAGTTATATTGCAGACCCCTGCCCCTCTCACTGGAACTTTCACAGAGGCCTCCTAAATGGCCTCCTGATCTCCAAGATCACCTTCCTCCAGGCCACAGGCACTGCCATAGTGAAGGTCACATCACACCCCAGCTCAGAGGCTTTGCTGGTTTCACACTCCCCATTTAAATCTCCCCCCAACCCTTGCTCATAACATCAGGCCCTCCCATCTCTGGCCTAACCTCTTTCCCTTCCCCTTGTACTCTCTCTAACCATACCCTACTCAGTGTCTTACACATGCACATAAATTCCTACCTTATTACCTTTAATTTCACTTTTTCTTTTACCTTTCCATTCCCACACACTTTGATTCTCTCCCTTAACAAATGCAAATTAATACTTCAATGTCTAGCTTTAAAAGCATCTGCTCCATAAAACCCTTCTCTATCATTCTGGCTAGAATTAATATCTCCTTGCCCTATAAAGTTCAAAATCTCATGTCTGGAATTCACTATAAGTTAGTAGCTTATATCTAGATAGAACTTTGTAGCTTATGACATATTTCCCAATAGCTTATCTCATTTGTAACATAGTGAGGCACATGTTTTACAAATGAGGAAACTGGGCTGGGTGAGAGATGGTGGGAGGGGCTGTTAAACAATGTGTTAGAGACAGCTCTTGGTGCATTTTCCTCCTTTATGATGATAGAATTTTTTAGCTGAGAACATGACTACCCAGCCGAAGACTCATTTCCCAGACTCCTTTGCAGTCAGGTGTGGCCATGTGACTAAGTTCTAACCAATGGGAGATGGATGGGAGTGCTGGGTGCAGTTTCTGAGCCCAGCCCTTAAGGGGAGGGCCTGGTCCATATTTCTTTCTCTGCTGGCTGGAATGTAGACACAAGGAACCAGAGCACTTGTTTGGGTCACAAGATAGAAAATCCAAGGATGGAAGAGCAGTAAGTTAGAAGGAGCCTGGGTCTCTGATGATTGTGGAGCCACTAAACCAGCCAAGACTGCCTCCTTGGACTTCAAAGTGAGAGAAGGAAACAACTATATTTGTTTAAGCTGTTACTATTGTGGCCCTCTTTGTTATAGCAGCTAAACTTACATCTTAACTAATACAAATAACTTGCCCAAGGTTATTTAGCAGTTAATGGTAGAGCAAGCATAACTCTAGAATCCAAGCTCTTTCCAATAGATGCCATAGCACGCTTTTATTACCATAATTTGACTCCTGGATACAGACCTTTTATTTCTCTTTACCTTTTCTTCCCTCTCTCCTTGCTTCATTGTAAATACCTTGATCACTTATTAAGAGAATATTTACTGAATGTCTACAGTGTATCAGGCACTGTTTTAGGAGCTGGGAATACCATAGTAAATAAGAATGTTAGTTCATTTTCATTCTACTATGAAGAAATACGTGAGACTGGGTAATTTATAAAGAAAAAGAGGATTAATGGACTTGCAGTTCCACATTGGTGGGGGAGGCCTCACAATTATGGTGGAAGGTGAAGGAGGAACAAAGAAATGTCTTACATGGCAGCAAGCAAGAGTGTGTGTGCAGGGGGAACTCCCCCTTTATAAAACCATCAGAACTCATGAGACTTATTCACTATAAGGAGAACAGCATGGGAAAGACCCATCCCCATGATTTGATTACCTCCCACCAGGTCACGTGGGAATTATGGGAGCTGTAATTCAAGATGAGATTTGGTTGGGGACACAGCCAAACCATATCAATACGGCAGATAATATCCTGTCTTTGTAGAGCTTACATTTTAGTGGAGGAGAAAGAATACAAACAAGTAAATAAGTAAGTATATAACATATCAGGTGGTGGTAAGTCCTGGGAAGGTAAACTGGGATGGTATGCTGGTGAATGAATTGGGCAAGGGGTAGTGACTTTAGGTAGAGTGATCAGAGAAAACTTCTCTAAGAAGGTGATACTTGAGCTAAAAACTGAATGGTAAAAAGACCACCCTATGATTATCTTGATTAAAATAATTCCAGGCAGAAGGAACAGTAAGAACAAAGGTATTGAGGCAGGAATAAAAGTGCTTCTTGGAGGAATAGTGAAAAGACAAAGACCTTTAAAAAAAAAAAAAAAAAAAAAACTTACTTGGCCGAGCGCAGTGACACACACCTGTAATCCCAGCACTTTGGGAGGCCGAGATGGATGGATTTCTTGAGGCCAGGAGTTTGAGCTGAGCCTGGCCAATATGGTGAAATCCCATCTCTACTAAGAATACAAAAGTTTGCTGGGCAGTTTGGTGCGCACCTGTAGTCCCAGCTACTTGAGGGGCTGAATCACAAGAATTGTTTGAACCTGGAAGGTGGAGGTTGCAGTGAGCCAAGATCAATCCACTGTACCTCCACCTGAGCCACAGTGTTTCAAAAACAAAACACAAACAGCAACAGCAACGAAAACCCTTCTTCCACCACCATACTGTGTCATGCATGCACACAGCAGGTGCTTAGTAAATGTTTGATGAACTGGACAAGACAAATCTCTAATGCTTGATACCTGGATCTCTAACCAGCTGGAGCACAGTGGGTTCTGGGCATGCCTGTATTTTTCAGCACTACGCCTGCACTGCTCACTGGATAATGCTTCATTCTTCCTGCAATAACTAGAATGACCCAGTATTGAGATAAAAGTTTGTTTTTTCACTTGAAAATCCTTCAACATGCAACAAGTCATGGGAACCCGTTCCATTCCCTTCAGAGGCCTCTGAGTTCTACCTCAGCATGAGTATCAGTCAGGTATTTCTACAAATATGCTTTGTAACAAACTACCCCAAAATGCAGTGGCTTACTATAATTTTATTTTCTTTCTTTGCATTTCTGCAGGTCAGCTGTGGCTCTGCTGGGCTTGCCATAGATTGTCTGAGCTTGGCTGGTTTCAAGTCTGCTACTTTTTAGTCAAACCCACTAAGATGACTTTGGAGAGATCAGTTGTTGATATGAAAACTCCAGCTGATATGAAACCCCTAGCTGATATGAAAACCCCAGATGAAACAGGTCTCCTCACTCCCAAATGAACCTTCAAACTAAGAGCAAACTGGCAAAGCAAACAGTGAGAAAGGGGATCACATGAGTTCCTCATTGTCTTTGGATGTGAGTTTAACCAGGGCGTGTTTCTCATGACAGATAGCAGATATACACACACACATACACAAAATGAGCACATTTAACCTCGGCTCACCTTGCATCTGCTGACATTCCACTTGTCAAGGCAAATCACTCGGCCAAGTCCAATGCCAATAAGGCAGGGAGGGAAGCATACTTTACTCTCAGAAGAAGGGAGAGAAGAATGGTATCTACTGACCAGTCTTCCACTCTATCCTGGCATATAGACAATTCTGACTTTGCTCAGATTTAGAAACTTAATCTGTGGCCAAGATTTCCCCAATAATGTGTTTCTCAATGGAAACTTCCTCCACTCTTTAGATTTACAAAGACTTTGCCTTGGGGACCATCCCTATCTCTGAGCTGTAAGATGCTGTGCAGTGACTTCATTCTCCTTGGGTGAGGGGAACCTCCGTGCCACCTTATTTGCATCCCACTTCCAGCTGGGAGCCTGGAACCCAAGGCACAGAAGTCTCTTTCAAGGCAGTATAAGGTAATCAAGGCCTTGATAGTAGGCAAGGCCATCAGGATTTGGGGAGCAACCCCCGCTAACCAGATGCTGAGGGGGACCTCAGAGGAACATAGATAATAACCTTCTGGAATAAATGGTAAGGACCAGCCCCTGTCAAGTGTCCTCTGCATCTTTAAGGATAGGGAGATAAATGTGTTTTGTTACAACAAGGTAGATGAGTGAGCTCCAGTTGGAAATGGAGATGTAGGGAACATGCTTCCATAAATATCAGGAGGTGAATTCGTGTGACCCTCTTTCTCAGTGTTTGCTTTACCAGTTTGCTGTCAGTTTGAAGGCTCATTTGGGAGTGAGGAGACCTGGTTCTGTCTTGGGCTTTCACATCAGCTAGCCATGTGAACCCACTGAAGTCACATCTCTTTTATGGGCCTTAGTGAGTCTGACTGTAGCAGTTGTTCTCTGAATCCCAGGCAGGTCCCGGCAACAAGGGAATCTGCAAGTGCCGCTAAAGAGATAGTCACTCTTGGATGATTGGTCTGGAATGACTTCAGGGAGGAGAAATAATTGAAACGGATTCAAGAAAGATGGGAAGATTTAGATTCAGAGAGAGAGAATAGTCATATTCTGAACATCTATGTTAGGCAATACTAGAGGTTTTATACACGTAATCAGATGTTAGAACAGTACTTTTCCAGCATCAATTTCAACTGACAAGCCTATGTAATAGATGTCAAGATTCCAAAAGGACTGTGAGAATGACACCTTCCCAGGCTGACTGGCAAAAGAAATGATCTCGTCACTGATACTCTACTATGATACTCAGTTCCTGGCCCTCTCAGCAGACCAAGGGTTTAAACTAGAGTGAAGAAAGAGGTGAGGAGATTTCTTTCTTGCCTCAGGGAGAGATCTGTGGGCCACCTTCTGATCCCAAACCCAGGGCTTTGAAATGTTGGAGCCTCAGAGAACTGGGGCCTCACTCATGCCTGAGAAATCTTACATGGACCTGGGTAGAGGGTGGGGAATTAGCCCCACCCAGGGAGTCCTAAACAGGAGCAAAGGCTGATTAAACGCTCTGATGAGGTCCCAGGACAAGGCTGTCATGCTGAGATTCGCCACCCCCACAGAAAAGGTCAGAGCAGCAATGAGACAGAACTTCCCCTATCCAGAGGTGGCCATGCCAGAGTCCCCATAATGGTGGAGTGCAGAGTTGAGACCATCAGAAGCTGTGTCTAGAGGGAAGAGTGGATAAGCTGGTCTTATCCACTGTCTTCTGAAGAGAAGGGCACAACAGATGAAGCTGCCTGCTGCCCATCTACAAGCTAAGGCACACCTCTGAACAGAGATGCACTAGCCAGAGCTAAGGGGACTGCAGGAGACAGGCCCAGCAGGCTCTTGGAAGAGACTGGAAAGGTGCCTGTGGATAAAAGCCATCTTGACCATCCCTAGGCAGACCAAGAGAGAGCAGAGTCACTTACACAAGTGTGACAGTCCTCTCCCACACCTCTCCTCCTTCCCCCAGCTCTGGTTGAAAAAAGTCCAGACTACAGCAAAGAGTGGATGAGGAGGTAAGCAGGCCGGCCAGGGGAGGAGAGGAGGTGAGCAGGCAGGTTGGGGGAGGATAGGAGGTGAGCAGGCAGGTTGGGGGAGGATAGGAGGTGAGCAGGCAGGCTGGGGGAGGAGAGGCCAGCAGTGTCCTGCTTCTCCCAAGCTCTTGACTTGAGCCAAGTCAAGATTGGAGTTGTGTTGAATAGCTTGGACAGGGCATTCTAGTTACTGACTGAACTTTGTTTCAGACTTTCTGTCATTGTAGTACTTTGTTATTCAAAAGTGAGCAGAAGAGTCAAGGGATCTGCTAGAGTAGATAGGGGAAGGTACCTCTACTGAGCAAAGTTTAAAGGGAGGTGGGAGACAAAAAGTAAAAGTGCATTTTGTTAGATCAGGTGTAATGTTGTTTTTGAGACTGAGTCTTGCTCTGCTGCCCAGGCTGGTGTGCAGTGGTGCAATTCTTGGCTCACTGTAACCTCTGCCTCCTGGGTTCAAGTGATTGTTGTACTTCAGCCTCTCGAATATCTGGTATTACAGGTGCCTACCGCGACACCTGGGTAATTTTTGTATTTTTAGTGGAGATGAGGTTTCACCATGTTGGTCAGGCTGGTCTTGAACTCCTGACCTCAGGTGATCCACCCGCCTCAGCCTCCCGAAGGGCTGGGATTACAGGCATAAGCCACCATGCCCAGCCATAGATCAGGTGTAATGTGTATTCAATATTCAATAATGTTGCATGAACATTAGCTTTTTCAGTACTCACTTTTCATAAGACTTAGCTTCCTAGCAGTGTTTAGGAAAAACCTTTCTGGGCATGCCATGGGTATGCTGAGAAAAAAGGTCTTCCTTGAATAAACGAGCTTGTTTATTTAACCACTGAACAAAATTGAACTTGTTTATTTATCACAGGATTGCTTAGAGCCTTCAATATACTAATGTGCATTTTTGACCTAAAAGAGGAAGGCTTCTTAGAGGGCACTTCCCATGCTCATTTGATTGCATGTGTTTTTAGAGTACATCTAGGAGCTTCAGTGAAGGGTTTAGAAAATGCTGTGGTGTAACACAGCAATAGCATCTGTATTTGGTAAATGAAGAATGTCTTGGTTGCATCTTTTACTCTGAAAAGAGTAGAGACAGGTCCAGGTCACCTTTAGGAGATGATGATTTATTAAAAGGATAAACATGGAAATAAGAAAGTCAAGATTCTCAAGCAGAGGAGTCAGACCCCAAGGGACTAGAACAAAATTTGGTAATTGAAAAGTCACTCAAAAGACAACACAGCTCTTTGGTAATGATTTATTGGATATGACACCGAAAGCCCAGGAAACAAAAGAAAATAATAAATTGGATTACATCAAAATTTGAAACTTCTGTGCATCAAAGGACACAAGCAAGAGTATAAAGGCAACCCATAGAATGGGAGAAAATATTTGCAAGTTACATATCCAATAAGAGGTTAATATTTAGAATATACAAAGAACTCCTATAACTCAACAACACAAAAGCAAACAACCCAATTCAAAAATGAGCAAAGGACTTGAACAGACATTTCTTTAAAAGATATACAAATGGCCAATAAGTGCACGAATCAATACCCTCTCATGATCCAATCAGCTCAGGCCAGAGTGGTACTATCATATGGTAAACAGGATAGCTGAGAAAGGTACTATGACAGAAATGGCTAGTTGTTTGCCAAGGATGCCATGACATTCACTGGGGGAAAGATTAGTCTTTTCAAAAAATAGTGCCAGGACAACTGGATATCCATATGCAAAAGTATGAAGTATAACCTATACCTCATACCTTATATGAAAATTAACTCAAAATAGATAATGGACTTAAGCATAAGGCCTACAAAACTTTTACATGGAAACAAAGGTATAAATATCTATGATCTTGAATTAGACAATGGTTTCTTAGATAAGATATCAAAATCACAAGTAACAAAAATAGACCAGTTGGACATCATCAAAATAAAAAATATTTGTGCCTAGGGGACAACCATGAAGAAAGTGAAAACACAACCCAGAAAATGGGAGAAAATAATTGCAAATCATATTTCTGGTAAGGAACCTGTACTCAGAATATATATTTTTTAAAATCTTATAAATCAATAATAAAAATATGAACAACCCAATTTAAAATGGGCAAAGAATCTGAATAGACATTTGTCCAAAGAAGATATACAAATTGTCAAAAATCTCCACATCTTTAGTCATCAGGGAAATGAAAACACACACACACACACACACACACACACACACACACACACACACACAGATTCTACTTCATGTCCACTATAATGAAAAGAACAGATTATGATCAATGTTGGCAAGGACATGGAGAAATCAGAGCACTCATACACTGC
This sequence comes from Ateles fusciceps, assembly GCA_036589455.1. Taxonomy (NCBI): domain Eukaryota; kingdom Metazoa; phylum Chordata; class Mammalia; order Primates; family Atelidae; genus Ateles; species Ateles fusciceps. The sequence goes on along the minus strand of JAZHEH010002908.1, from coordinate 5,414,989 downwards.
TAGAGGGAATGTAAAATGGTATAGCCCCTTTGGAAAAGCCTGTCAGTTCCTCAAAAGGTTAAGCATAGAGTTACCATGTGATTCAGCCATTCCACTTCTAGTTATATAGCCAAGAGAAATAAAAACATTTCCACACAAAAACTTGTGCACAAATGCTTATAGCAGCATTATTCTTAATACCCCAGAAGTAGAAATAACCTAAATGTCCATCAACTGATAAATGAATAAACAACTGTGGCATATCCATACAACGGTATATTATTTTGCAATACAAAGGAACAAGGTACTTATGACACACGCTACAGCAGGGATGAACTTTGAAGAGATCATGCTAAGTGAAATAAACTGGCCACGAAGGACCACATATTGCACAATCCTATTTATATGAAAGGTCCAGAGCAGGCAAATCTATAGGGACGGAAAGTAGGTTAGTGGTTGCCTAGGGCTGTAGGGAATGGAGAGCTGAAAGGGACGGATAAGGGGATGGGAATCACTAAGGAGTCCACAGGTTTTTTGGGGAGATAATGAAAAATGTTATAAAGTCGATAGGGTAACAGATGCAAAACCATGTGAATATACTAAAAGTCATTGAATTGTATACTTTAAATGAGTGAATTATATGATATGTGAATTACATCTCAATAACACTTTTAAAAAATGGTTATTTGCTACATAATATTCATTCTCTTCTTCCCTAACAACCCAACACTCATTTGATTCAAGACACTCCACAAGAACTACATTTCCCAGCCTCCCCTAGCTGAGTATGGCCACATTACAACTTCCGGCCAATAAAATGCAAGCAGATTTTTCTGTGTGAGAGAGCATCCAAGAAGCTGCTTAAAGGAAATCAATGTGTTATATATAAATTTTCAGTGCCGTAAAGAGGTAGCACTCAAATATAAACTTCCTCAGCAAGGTAATTTACTTCTATAGAAGGATGCATCTCACAGATGGAGCAATGGCGAGCATACACCTGGACAAGGGAGGGGAAGGAGATCTTACTCCTGATGCAGGTAGCCCCTACTGCTGTCGTTCCCCTGTTGGCTAGGGTTAGACCGCACAGTTTAAGCTAATCCTGATTGGCTATTTTAAAAGACAGCAGAGGTACAAGCTGGTGTGGCAGGATGTGTAGTTTGGCGGGAAGGATGGTTAGGGAATAGGTCAGAGCAGGTGACCGGAGCAGGTGACCGGAGCAGGTGACTGGAGCAGGTGACTGGGATGAGTCAGGATGGAGCCAGGGACCAGGGCAGCAGATGTGAATTACTGATTAGAACTGGTGGAAAAGGTTGTTTACTGAAACTACAAGGAAGTTAAAGTTTAAAATGGAGAATTAAAGAATAAGAGAGCTGAACATACTGACATACTGATTCTTTGAAGAGAAACTTGGAGTTCACTATATCTAACAAACTGAAGGACACTCGTTTTTTAGTCCTCTTTACTTTCTCCTGCAGCTGGCCTAGTACTCAAATATGACGACTAGCAGCTATTTGGGGTCATGAGTTCACCTTAAGAGTGAAGATCAAATGCTAAGAAAGACAGACGGAAAATTAAGAGCTTGGGTCCCTGATAATTGCACAGAAACACACCCTATCAGTCTTGGATTGCTCACCTCTAGACTTCTGTTGTGTGAATGAGAAACAAACTTCTATCTTGTTTAAGTTCCTGTTATTGTTGGTTTTCCTCTTTTACGAACAGATCCTAATCCTGACAGCCTAATCCTAATTACCCACGGTTACTAATACACAGTAAAGCTGATATCCAAAGCTGGTTGCCTTCCTCCTACAACATGCCAGCATTTCTGCAGATCGAATGAATTGAGGTTCAGAGGTGAGGAAACCATTTTGTGAAGACAAGATTGCCTGAAATAAAAAGCTCCTATGGGAGAAAACACAGGAAGGACAGAGTGGGAACAGACTGCGGAGACTGAGACATTGAGGAGGTGATACTTTATCCTGCGGGTAAAAAGCCGTAGAATACCAAGATGAAAGGAATGCTTGGTAAAGATTAACCTGTACACATACTACACTAAGTGGTTAGATTAAGGCAAGCTAAATTCGCCCAGTGGGAGAAGAGAGAACAAATATAGCAATGAGCTTAGACATTAATGTTGCAGCCACATAGATTAAGTCACAACAAACCATCCTCGAATCAACTCAGAGAATCCTTAAAAAAAGCAAGTGAGAGCAAAACACATTTATTTACATAAATGTGGAGAGAATGAGGATTTTTTTTTTTCCAATTTGGCAAAATACTCTTTTTTCTAGCTCATCACCATCCCTAGCTCATGGGATGCCCTAGGACGCATTCATTACACCACAAGTTCCTGGCTGACTGCAGAGCTCAGAAGTCTAGGTTGCCGTGAGAAACTGGCCTGTGTGGGCTGGCTATCTTAAAGTAAAGTTTGACTTTTTTCTATTACCACTCTTTTCTTGAGGGCTTCAAAACCCATCTTTTAGTAGCTGATCAGGTTTCTACAACTTTTCTGTAACGTTTAGAGGGAGGTGGGGGAATAATTTGAAATATTTTTAATTCTTGTGTGTGTGGAGGATATATGCTTCCTTGGTGGGCTGGCGCCCTCTGCCCTTGGGGAAAGGCACTTCCCCTATTTCATGTGGTTCTGGTGGGACTGCCAATCACAGCACTTTCTTCATCCTCCTGGTCATATGACTGGGTCCTGGCCAATCACAAAACTCCATTCTCCATCCTCCAATGATTGGGAAGACCATGGGACCCAAGCAGGACCAATCAGAGCCTTCCATGGATGGTAGGCTAATAGGAACCCTGAGAAGGGGGTATATTCCTTCTCTGGGATGATGGATTATTAGGGTCACGGAGCCCAGAGCTGCCAGGAACTGTTTTTCCCACCCAATGGAGAGAAGAACTTCAGAGAAGGAAGGCAGGACTGAGAGTTAGAAAGATGACAGAGCTCTGTCCACACTGTTAAAGTGCTAAAATTCAGCTAGGACTGTGAGCAGCTCAACTGTTGGACTTCTAAGTTACATGAATAGAAAAAGAAATTAATTAGATTTCTGTCAATTGAAGCTGCAAGAGTTCTGACTAATAATACAAAGTCCAGACAAAAGAGGATATCAAGACACAGCTGTCCAAGAAACTCAATAGGTCTTTATCCCAACGTTTTCAAAAGGGAATGTCAGGTCAACCCAGGGTTCTGGAAATATTTGGGGAAAGGTAAATAATATACATAGAAAGTGGCTTGGGTTTTCTCACTCTGTCTGTCATTCTTGTTAGTTACCTAGGATCGGAGTGATTGCAAAAATCAGATTCTAGCCCATGTCGGGGTGCAAACTAGGTCTCTGGCATCATGTAACTGAGCTAATTTTGAAGGCATAGGCTCTCCTCAATTCTTAAAATAAAAAGCCCCCCCCACACTTATGTCAATCATGTAGCCAATTAAGAGGCCTCGAAATGACAAGCCACCGCATTGTCAAGGTAGATTAAAGACACAGAAGTTTCTGATGGTTGGGATAATTAGACTGTCATCCTGCTGCATGGCCTGATCTGCTTGCCAGAGAGGGAGATGTGGAGGAGCCCAGGATGATTTTAACAGGTGGTTTAGGGAGTAAACTCCCCTGAGTGCTCACCTGCTTGGCCCAGAGCGGGGACTGAAATACCAAAACTAGCAGACTCGGGGTGAGATGTGTTTCTGTGTTTGTCTATGTGTTTTTATTCCTGATGTATAAACATAGCCAATTTGTACTGTAACCAAGCACCCCATCTCTTTGCAAAACACAGGCACCTTCCACAACTCATCTGCCCCAAGGGGGTTTATTTGAGATGGAGTTTATTTGCCCAGCAATATACTTCCTTTCCTTTCCTCAGAGAGCCCTCACGACCCTATTTAAATCTTTGAATGCACGTATCAAATTTCACACCTCTTCCCAGTCAGTCCACAGAAATCCCATGAACGGTGATTACATTCCTCATTCCAAAGACCAGAGAACTCCAACTGAACAAGATTACTCAGCTCCTAAAGACTAAATAGAGGAACTGTCCCTAACTTATAGAGAGTTAGGACCCTCCCATCCACACCCTCCTTAGGGGAGGTGGGTCTTTATTGCTTTGCTGCAGGAAGTCACAAATCTAGTGCTAAAAAAATTCTGTATTTATATATACATGAGGGCCCAAAAGGCAAAAATCTATAAGCGGCACTAAACACTGCAAGAAACACAGTGAGACAAAGAAAATGTTATGTTGTTATCTTCTCAAGGATTATCTGTGTGTGTTTGAGGACTATTTTAATACACTGCTTGCAATCCATGGTAGCTTAAGCCACCTTCCCCAAGAGAATGGGGCCAAAAAGCAGCACGGCTTTTATCTTGCTGGGTTTTGGGTATAGGGCTGGGGCCACAGGGGAATTGCTTTAGATGATTGGGGTGGTTTGGATAGAGGGTGCAGACGGCAGTCTTCCCCCACTCCCACCTACCCTTTAGGTTGTGTTTGTACCTATTGCTGCCGTAACAAATTATCATAAACTCTGTGGCTTAAAACAACAGAATGTATCCTTTTAAAGTGCTAGAGGCCAGAAATCCAAAATATTCTTCCCAGGCTAAGATCAAGGTGTGAGTTGTGCAGAGCTGTGCTCCCTCTGGAGGTCCTAGGGGAGGATCTTTTTCTATAACTTTCCAACTTCTTGAGCAGCATTCCTTGGCTTGTGGCCCCTTTTCCAACTTCAAAGCCAGCAATGTGACATCCTCTCTGATTCCTTCCATTTGCCCACATCAGGTGGCTTTTTCCTCTTCTGTCAGTAGTTGTATCTCCCTCTGTCTCCCTCTTATCAGGACGCCGGTGATTACATTGGGCCTACTCAAATAATTTCCCCATCTCAAAATTCCCAATTTATTCACAACTGCAAAGACCCTTATTTTATATAATGTAACATTGAGAGTTTCCAGGGTTTAGGATCTGGTATCTTTTGAGGTCACTATTCAGCAAATGATGCTTCCTATTTTGGGTTGAAGAGTTATGTCCCACTTATCGATTAGAAGAAGCAGGCACTCTCAGCTTGGTGGTAGGAGTTCAGACTGACGCTGGACAACTTGGCAGTTTCTATCAAGAGTAAAATATATTTTCTCTTGCATTCAGCAGTTTCTTCTAGGAATTCATCAATTCAGCTTCTAAGAATTTATCATGGAGATGTACTTGAAAATCGATGTGTAAGGATTTTTTTTCTAGAATTATTATAACAGTCCAATTTTCTAAACAACCTGCATGACCACAGCTATGAGGACTGGTTGGACAAATTAAGGAATATACATAGCACAAAATGCTGTGCAATTTTAGAAGAGAATGAGATAGATCTGTGTGAGTTAATATGGAAGTCTGTTTTTTGTTGTTTTTTTTTTTTTGAGACAGAGTCTCACTCTGTTGTTCAGACTGGAGTGCAATGGCGCAATCTCAGCTCACTGCAATCTCCACCTCCCAGGTTCAAGCGATTCTCCTGCCTCAGCCTCCCGAGTAGCTGGGACTACAGGTGCACACCACTGTGTCCTGCTAATTTTTTGGAAGTCTTTGAGATAAGGGAACAAAATAAGGTCAAAGACAGTATGCAGAGTAATTCTCATATGTGGAGACAAAAGAAGAGGAGTGTGTGTGTGTGCATGCGCGCATATGTGCATGGGTGCGTGTGTGTATTTGTATACACCTACAATATTCCTGGAGACAGAGGACAGGTTGTTCACTCTGTGGAGGGTGACTAGGAAGGTGGAGGTATGGAAAAAAAGTGGTTTTAAATTTTTCAATGGATATTTATTACTTTTAAAAACAATGAAAAGAGAGCGCAAACATTGGTTTGAAAGAGCTAGTTTTCAAGAAGTGACTTCATTAGCCTATCCAAGACACTCATAATTTCCGGTCTTCTCTCCCCAACTCCCCAACTCTCATTATCAAGACTGAGGTCTTTCCTACAACCCCACAAGATCACAGTACCTTTCTCCCTGGAGGCCCTCACAGGTATCCTTAGAAGCCAGATTGCAGGTTACGAATGGGAATTTGAGGGGAACATTTATGATGGGGGAGAATATTAATAGTTTTCTCCGACCATAAACCAAGACTGGGAGAGGGGGTGGCAGGAAAAGAATCTCAGGCTAGAGTTGAATACTCTGGAGTTCAAGTCTGGTCATATGACCTTGAGCACGTCATCGAATCATTCTGAACCTCAGTTTCCTCATCCGCAAGATAGGAATAATATTATGAACTCAGGATTGTGGTGAAAATCAAAATTAAAAGTGAGACTACAACTACAGGAGATTGTGTTTTGGAAGCTTCAGACACTCCCCCAAGTGGACACCCTCCCTGGGATCGCCGTGACCCTATACACAGACCGTGTTGGTAGGGAGAAGACTTAGATCTGAGGAGTGTAGGGTTAATAGTACAGGATCTTCAGAACTTGTAGCTGCTTTGTTACCTAGAGGAAGGTGCAAGGTCTGTGTGCCTGAGTTTCTAGTCTATAAAACATAATTCGTAAAACACAAAGTTAATAGATAAAGCAGTGTAGTGTTTAACTGACCTTGTAGTACATTGAGAACCTCTTTAAATGAAAGAAAAAATGTTAAAGGTTATGAAATACCCATGGTCTCTGACTACTGATGGCGAACCAACAGTACTGCTCCAACTCAAAACCAATGTTCTTGGCTCAAACCACTGCATGCCCAGAGCCAGAGGGCAAATAAATACACAAGACAATCACAAGGGGATCACGAGGTGACCAAGGCTGGCTGTGCATTGTAGCCAAGTAAGTGAATTGGAAGTAGAGCACAGCCACATGAGGCAAATTAACTCTGCTCCAGGCATGCGGATGGGCTCAGAGCATCTCATGCTGCTGGGGCTGGGTTCATGAGTTGGGCTCAGGCCACATGAGCACAAGCCTGGGATGCCTCGGCCTCATTACACAATGCATCGTGCCCATCCTGAACTGAATGCTGAAGCAGGAAGAGGTGTCTGTCCAGACTGCAAAGGAGGACAACTTTTCTTACAAGTCCCCCAGGTCCATTATGCCATGTCAAAACTCTCCCTGTAGACTTAAAAAGATCAATGCTGTGGCGATTCCCACTGCCTTCTTGCCCCGTTCCCCCACATGTTCCTGGCAACATGGCTGTCCCCACCTATCCCCGTGTGTAGAACACCTTGGTGCCCTGTATTTGCATATTAAAAGACTAGGGTGGGAGGACCAGCTTTTTCTCGGGCTACGTGAATGACATGCCTAGTCGAACCAATCCCCTGAGCCCTACGCAAATCAGACATCTCCTCCTCCAGCCTCTGCATATATACCCGGCTGGTGTCCACCACACTTAGGGATCTCTCTTTCCACTTTGGAGCTCCCTGCCATCTCTGTACAGGGCATAGCCTCTTCCTTCTGCCTTCTCTTTTCTTTCTTGCCTATTAAACTCTCTGCTCCTTAAAACCAAAAAAAAAAAGAATGCTGTTCAGTTTCCTTAGACCACATTTGAAGTGAAGAATTCCCTTTCCTAGAGTTGTCAGAGTGCCAGTCCTGTACCCTGAGTCCTGGCCTTGACATTTACTAACTGGGTAACCTTAAGAAAGCTGTTAAACTCTCTGAGACTTAATTTCTTCATTTACAAAATGGGTATAATATCAAATTTCCTAATTTCTAAGATGACATTTTGCAACATTTCTGAAACCATGCTGGGTCTTATGATTAAGGTGTACATGCCATTTGCTATTGCTTCTTTTATTCTTAGACTCTTGCAGGATCCCTGATATTTTTAACAGCTGTATTAACATTTCTTTATTAGCAGCTTTATTCACACACCATACAATTCACCAATTTAAATTTTACAGCTCAATGATTTTTAGCATATTCACAGAGTTGTACATTCATAACCACAATCAACCTGAGAATATCTTCCTCAAAAGAAAACCTATACTGTCTAGCTATCATATGACTCCAGTCTTTCTGTCTTTGCAGTCAGGCCTTTTCTGGACATTTGCTACAAATGAAATCATACGATATGTGGTTCTTTGTGTCTGACTTCTTTCATTTGGCATGTTTTCTAGTTTCATCCACGTTGTGACATGCATCAGTAATTAATTTCTTTTTATGTCTGAATTAGTATTCCATCATATGGACATGCCATATTTTATTTATTCATCAGTTGATGATTGTTTCTTTGTGTCTATTATATGAATAAAACTACTATGAACATTCATATACAAGCTTTTGTGTGAACGTATCTTTTCATTTTTCTTGGGTACATAACTAGGAGTGAAATTGTTGGGTCATATGTTAACTTGGTAACAATGGTTAACTCTTCGAGAAACTACCAGACTTTTTCCAAAGTGGCTGCACCATTTTATTTATTTATTTATTTTTTGAGACAAAGTCTTGCTCTGTCACCCAGGATGGAGTGTGGTGGTGCGATCTTGGCTCACTGCAACCTCCGCCTCCTGGGTTCGACCCATTCTCTTGCCTAAGCCTCCGGAGTAGCTAGGACTACAGGTGCATGCCACCATGCCCAGCTAATTCTTGTATTTTTAGTAGAGATGGGGTTTTGCCATGCTGGCCAGTCTGGTCTCAAACTCCTGACTTCAGGTGATCCACCCACCTTGGTCTCCCAAAGTGCTGAGATTACACGTGTGAGCCACCGCGACTTGCCAGCTGCAACATTTTACATTCCTGCCCACAGTATATGATAATTCCAATTTGTTCACATCTTTTCCAACACTTGTTATTGTCTGTTTTTTTTTATTATAGCCATCCTGTGAATGTGAAGTCATATCTCCTTTAGTTTAATTTGCATTTCCTTGATGACAAATGATAGTAACATATTGGCCTATTGGTCATTTGTGTATCTTCTTTGGAGAAAGGTTTCTCCAGATCCTTTGTCTGTTTTTAAGTTGAGTTGTCTTTTTATTTCTTAATTGTAAGAGTTTTTAAAATATATTTTAGATACAAGTGCCTTACTGATGTATCATTTGCAAATATTTTCTCCCATTCTGTGGGTTGTCTTTCCACTTTCTTGATGGTGTCCTTTTAATCATGAATGTTCATTTTGACAAAGCCCAAACAATCTTTTTCTGTTTGTTGCTGTGCTTTTGGTGTCATAATTAAAGAGTCATTTTTAAACAAAAGTCACAGTGATTTACTCTCTTTCTAAGATTAAAGTTGTATTTCTTACATTTAGGTCTATGATCCATTTTGAGTTCATGTTTACATGTAATGTGAAGCAGGGGCCCAGATTCATTGTTTTGCATGAGGATTTCCAGTTGTCCCAACACTGTTTGTTGAAAAGAATACTTTTTCTCTGTTTAATTTTCTTGGCACTCATCTTGAAAATCAGTTGACCTTAAATGTGAGAGTTTATTTCTGGGCCCTCAATTCCATTCCACTGATCTGTCTGTCCTCATATATAGACAGTACCACATGGTCTTGATCACTGCAGAATTGTAGTTAGCTCTAAAATCAGAAAATGAGAGCCCTCCAATGTTGTTCTTCTTTTTCAAGATTGTTTTGGCCGTTCTCAGTCCCTTACACTTCCATAAGAATTTTAGAATCAGCTTGTCAGTATCTGCAAAAAGGCATCTGAGATTTTGATAGGGAATGTGTTCAACATGTAGATCAATTTAGGGAATATTGCTATCTGAGTAATATTAACTCTTCTAATCCATGAACATGGGATATTCTTCTATTTATTTAGACCTTCAATTTCTTCCAACAATGACTTATATTCTTTTGAGAATAAGGTTTGCACAGTTTTTTTTTTTTTTTGAGACAGAGTGATCACTCTGTCACCCAGGCTGGAGTGCAGTGGTGCTATGTCAGCTCACTGCAACTTCTGCCTCCGGGTTCAAGCAAACCTTCCACCTCAGCCTCCTGAGCAGCCAGGACTACAGGTGTCTGCCACCAGGCTTGGCTAATTTTTGTGTTTTCAGTAGAGACAGGGTTTTGCCATGTTGGCCAGGCTGGTCTCAAATTCCTGGCCTCAAGTGATCCACCCACCTCAGCCTCCCAAAGTGCTGGGATTAGAGGTGTGAGCCACTGTGCCCAGCCTACTTCTTTCATTTATTTATAAGTATTTTATTCCTTTTTACACTATTGAAATGGAATCGTTTTCTCAATTTTATTTTCATTGATTTTTGTGTATTGATTTTGTACTCTGAAACTTTGCCGAACTTGTTTGTTCTAATAAATTTTTAGTGGATTCTTTAGGATTACCTGTATACAAGGTCATTACATATGTTTCTTCTTTGTTTTCAATCTGGGTACCTTTTATTTCTTTTCCTTACCTAATTACCCTCGATAGAACTCAAATACAATGTTGAATAGGAGTGGCAAGAGTGGACATCCTCTCTGTTCCTGATTTTAAGAGGAAAGCACTCTTTCACTGTACGTATGATGTTCGCTGTGGGGTTTTCATAGATGTCTTTTAAAGGGCTGAGAAAGTTCCCTTCTATCCCTAGTTTTTTTTTTTTTTTTTTTAAGGATTTTTATCATAAAAGATGTTGAATTTTGTCCAATGCTTCTTCTATAGAAATAATAGTGTAATTTCCCAGCAATCTCTCCAATGTTTTGCTTGGAGTAAAAGGCCTTTGGACCCCTTCACTAATTTTAGCATCAGCCCCAAGAAAGAAACACCTAAGTTCTGCCAAGTCACTGACTTTGGGACATCTAAGAGGAGAGGAGCAACCCTTTCCCACATACTTTTAACTCCAGCTGGCCTTCCACTTGGACCCCAGTTGAGCTGTCCTGTTCAAGGGCTAATTCCTATGACCATGGATGATCAAGGCCTGGAAGGTTAAGAGTTGAATTTCATGACAATCAGATCAGATTCTTTCTTTGCCTTTTGGAGGATGTTTTTTTCTCATCTTGACCATAATTTTCCTCTAATTTCTACTCATGGGTATTTGAACTTGGGCAATAAGACATACATACACTGAAGTCAGTTGTTTTGTAAGTTTTTCACAGGTTTTTATTTTGCCTAGGCAGTCAAGCAGTACTTTTTTTTCTTTTGAGAAAGGGTCTCACTCTGTCTCCCTGGCTGGAGTGAAATGGCTCAATCTCAGCTCACTGCAACCTCTGCCTACTGGGCTTAAGCAATCCTTCCCCCTCAGTCTCCTAAGTATCTGGGACCACAGGTGTGCGTTACCATACTTGGCAATATTTTTGTTTTGTTTTTATGTTACTTTTTTGTTTGTTTTTGGAGATGGAGTCTTGTTCTGTCACCCAGGCTGCAGTGCAGTGGCACAATTTTGGCTCACTGCAACCTCCACCTCCCAGGTTCAAACAATTCTCCTGCCTCAGCCTCCTGAGTAGCTGGGACTATGGGAACACACCGCCATGCCCGGCTAATTTTTTGTATTTTAGTGGAGACGGGGTTTCACCGTGTTGCCCAGGTTGGTCACAACTCCTGAGCTCAGGCAATCTGCCTGCCTCAGCCTCCCAAAGTGCTAGGATTCCAGGCGTGAACCACTGTGCCCTGGCCTATTTTTGTATTTTTTGTAGAGATAGGGTTTCACTATGTTGCCCAAGCTGGTCTCAAATGCCCGATCTCAAGTGATCTGCCTGCCTCAGCCTCGAAAGTACTGAGATTACAGGCGTGAGCCACCGTGCCCCACTGAATAAGTTCTCTCAGGGCAGAGACCAAGGCTTAAATGTATTCTGAATCTTTCACAGCACCAGGTAAACTATCTGTCATGAAGAACAGACTTGATAAACACACTTCACTACTAATCTCAACCTTTTAGCAAAACTGTCACATGGGATGCGATACTCGGCCTATACACCCCCACATTTCCTGTGTCTGGAGGATGCTGAGCAGGTGAGAAGGACGCCACCATGTTCACGAGAGAAGAAATTGAAACACAGAGCCCAGGGGCCACCCAGATCCCTGGTTTCAGCTGTCTCTGTGTGGCTTTATGGCTTCCGACAACACAACAGGAGGGTTTAAAAGAGTGAATTGAACACGGTGCTGAAGAAGAGAGACACTGCCGTACCAACCTTCTTTTAAAACTTCATGAGAAAGCCACATTCACCAGCTTAATCAGAGAGACTTTGTCGGTTTCTAATGTCACGACATAGATCATTCCATGCAATATTGTCTGTCACTCCTTGATGCAGCTTGAAGAGAGATATTGACAAAGCACCTGGCATGATGGCATTATTAGATGACACGTGTGCCCCCCAAGGTATGACAAATGCCACATTCTGCTCAGAGAAGCTTCACTGCCAGGAGTCTTCTCACCAGTGATGGTGACATGATGAAGCTTCTGCGTTAAGACATCCTGTCTCTCCTTCAACACCCTTCCCACTCCAAATTCTGACTTAGGGCATTGCTTGCTAACACAGAAACCAGAACTTTTCACTGAAGAAAAAAAAGCAATGGTCCATTTTATTTGTGAAACCAAATCTATGTAAACCACTTAGCACAGTCCCTGGCACAAGCTAAACGCTCAATACACATTCACTATTGTTCAATTATTACTGCTCTTAATGGAGCACTCAGGGTATCCATCTGGGATTCTAAGTTCTCCAGCTGGACAGTGCTTTGGGCTGGGTTTCTTCGGGAAAGGTGAGAGGGGGATTTCCTGTTTTTGTTTCAGAGAAATAACCAGGATGGCTGTGAGCCATTTTGTACAAACTGTGCCCCTGCGCACACAGGTGAAATTAGTTGCTCATCAGAGTCAATAGACATGTAAGTAGCTCAGGAACTCAAGCAAGGCAGGTGCTAATCAAGATTCATTTCTGAAAAGATTAGATGTCCCTAACGCATCAGGTGCTATTCCAGGTGCTGAGAATACAAATGAACATCAGCCAGGCTCTGCCTCTGAGCAGTCACCTACTTGCAGCAGAGGAGAAGGCAGAGAGCAAACACCCTGACGTGTCTGTGGTGTGGACCACTCTGATGGAGGGACTGGCAGGAGAGTTTCCCAAATGTGGTGATGTTCAAGTGGATCTACAAGAATTAATAATGCATCAGGCAGACAGGGGAGAGAAACACTCTCAAAATCCATTTCTTTATCTATAATTGAGAATTTAAGGGAAAAAAAAACAGCTTTCCCACAGGAAACAGAACCATCTAATAGCCAAGCCTGTGGACTCTTAGGGGCCTAGGGCTGACTCTTGCTCTACCACCAGGGATCTTGGGAAAATAAAAATAAAAACCACAATAATAACGACTAGCATTTAAGCCAACTTTTTTTTTTTGTCTGCAGAAAAGGGACAACAATAACAGAAGCTACTTAACAAAGAAAACACATGTAAAGCATTTGACACAATGCTGGGCACATGTAACATACTCCATATATGGTAGACTGTCGTTGCTATCACAGGGAGCTTGTGTGGACCAAATGCACCTTGAGGTGTGAGACTTATGTGTGAAACCAAATCTCTGGGCTTATTACTCCAGGCAGAGGGACTATCTCATGAAAAGGCAGGGGAAGTTAAAGGAGCGATGATTCTTTCTTGAAGGAAAAGTTCTTGAGTGTGGTGGGTAAAAAAAAAGGTGCACAATGAAATGGGAGAGGTATTTGAATCAAATAATCAGGCAATTGATTAGAGGCCAAAGGTCTTGCGTTAATTATTCAGTTATGTGACCAGACATGTAGAACAAGAAAATCACAAGAAAAAAAATCATTGTGATCATAATTTTGAGTTGAGATCTTTACATTTTTAAATAATGAAACATTCACATAATTATAAAATACTATTAATACAAAACATATATAATAAATATTTTAAAAAATTTTAAGTAACAATACTCATATATCCCCACTCCTAGATTTCACAGATGTCAACACTGTGGGATCTGCTTGGGACCTTCAGGAATTTTTTGTTTTTGTTTTTAAGTGATAAAATGTTACAGATACTGCCAAAGCTTCACACTTACCCATTTGTGTGTATCACTCCCCTCGATGTTTTCATAGTTTTACAACATACACGAATGATCCCATAAACAAAATACAACCTTTTTTCTGACTGTTCTTAGAATTTTACATAACTAATACTATTCTGTATCATTTTATACCTTGCATGCTTCATTTAACATGTTTTCAAGATGGATCCATGTTGTTAGATGTAGATATCGTTAATTCATTTTAACTGCTCTATCCCCTTTTGAGGTTTGCACTTTGGCTCAGCAATTCTGCTTCTAGAAGTCTCCCTAAGAAACCATCAGGTATGTACAGAAGGCACTATGCTCAAAGAAGCTCACTGCAGAACAGTTTACAATAGTGAAAAAGTGTGAAAAACCTCTTCCGGTCATTTTATTGCCAAGTAATAAACCTCCCAACTTTAGTGGCTTAAATCAACAATAATTGCTTATTCCGTTCATGAATCTTCAATTTGGGCAGAGCTAGGCAAGGACAGCTCATCTCTGTTCCATGCAGCATTGGCTGGAGTGGCTGAAAAGCTGGGGACTAGACTTGTCTGGTGACGCACTTGCTCCCATGTCTGGGAATTGATGCTGGCTTTTGCCTAGGAGCTAAGCCCGGATTGTTATCAAAGCGCCTACGTGCGGCTGCTTCATGTGGCTGCTTGGCTTCCTCACAGCATGGCAGCTGGGTTCCAGGAGCAAGTGTCCCAAGACAGCAAGGCAGATGCACATGGGATTTTTAGGATCCAGCATTTTTATGATCTCATCACCACTTCTGCCACAATCAACTGATCACAAAAGTTTACCCAGGTTCAAGGAGACAGGATATAGAGAAGTCAGCTCAGACCCACCCAGGTTTGAGGGGGTGTCACACCATGTGGAATGTGATGTATTGCAGTGGCCACTTTTGGAAAATACAGTCTGCCACACAACCTAACTGTTCATGCTATGGGACACATAAGTACACAAACTTTTGGTTTCTTTGCTTTTGTTGTTTTAAGAGCTGTAAAATGGTGGACATCTTTTCTCAAAACATAAGCATATTTCCATGCAGAATAAAAAGAATGAAGTGTTTAGGAGGAAGAAACTTTACACTGGTCTCTATGTATCTTCGTATGATGAAATGATATTATTTCTAGGCACGGAGAACTTCCTCCTCCCTTAGAGAACTCTCAGGAACAGGTACAAAAGAGAGTTACTTTTTACGTTTCTTTTTTCTTTCTGTTGAACAGTGTGAAGAAAATCTCCTAGGTCTACAAACTGAGAACTATGATTAACCGTTGCAAAAAACGGCATCTCCTTGAGGGTACATCTTCCTTCTCTCTGCACTCCGGAAAACCCAAAGAGAGGCTCTGGGTGTCTTGTCTTCATCAGGAGCATAGTGGCTGAAGGGGCCTCTGGAGACTGGATGGTTGGGTGTGACTCCGGCTCTGCCACTGACTCTCTGTGCTTCCTTAAGTTCCCTGCGCTTCAATTTCCTTATATAGACAACGAATCTAATGTTACCACATACGATATTTTTGTAAACACTAAATTTGTTCATCTTGAATTCTGCTTAGACTTCATGAGTGCTTTTAAAGTCATCCGCTGTTATTAGTAATCACAAGAGAGCTGATTCAGAAAGTTGGAAGTAACTTGCACCAGAGTAAGTGGATTCAATCATGAACATTATCCCCCTGGGCAACCCCAGAATCCTCCCAGCCCGCAGGATAATTAAAGTCGGGCTCTCGATGGAAGTCTCTCCTGCCTCTCTTCCTCCATGTGAGAGTTGAAATTGTCAAGACGGGAGGCTGCAGGAAGGGGACGTGCGTCACAGACAGGCGGCAGGAACCTTCCTGCGTTCCTATTTCACAGATAGGGATGCGGCCTGGAGCTCCTGCCTGGGCGTGGTGGCCACAGGGTGCAGTGGGAAGTCCCATGCTCCGGTTAGATGTCAGTTCTCTTCCCAAATCCCCAGCTTTCCCCAATTCCGCTCACTAAAAGCTCCTCGCCCTGGGGAAGGCTGGGGATGGAGAAGCAATAGGGACCCGAAGGCTGTGTCTCCTCCAACGTGATAAGCTTGGGAGATAGACTTGGCTTCCCCTCTGTTACTAACCCGTGACCTTAGCAAATTACTTAGTCTCTTCCGCCTCATTTGACTCCGCTCTAAATTGTCAAATGCCTATAAAGTTCTTTTCCGAGGGCGTCAGCGCAGTGCCTGACCCAAGACGAGCCTCAGTGAGCAAGAGCCCGCAGTGGGCTTGGCGGAGAGGCGCGTCCTCAAAGTAACAGGGATGCTGAGACGTGGCTGAATTCTTCCTTCTTTCAGCGCCCCTGACCTCCCAGCACGGCACTGGGAAACTCACACGTCTGGAGTGTGTCCGTGCTGCGCCCCCGGGGGTGATTCCTGGAATCGCGACCCGGGGACCCGAGGCCACCCTGGGACCTGAGAGGCAGTCGTTGTCCAAAGGCGAGGCCCGGTCCCTGCTGCCCGTCCCCTTTATCCACGTTCGTCTGGGCACTCTCCTCGGGCACTGTCCATAATTCCTCCCGGACCTGCCGGATCCAAGAGTAGACGCAGAACCCGAACCTCAGGATTGGGTGATACGACGGGCGGGGAGGGCCTGATCACCCCGAGGTGCCCTCGGCCCCGCCCTCCACCGAGCGCAGGAGGCACCGCCTCAGCTCCATCCATTCCGTGCTGTGACTCTGAGCCCCGCTGAGGGGCGGGGGGGAATGCAAGAAAATCTTGAGATGGGTCAGGGACTGGGCCAGATGCCCTTCCGCACCACCTCGGCCCCGGGAAATCGCTCCCAGGCTCCGCGGCACAGGACGGGCAGCGGGGCAGAGGCGCGGCGCTTTGATGTCGCGCAGCCACACGGTGGCGCTGCCGTACCGCCCACTGGCGGAGGCTGGGGACCGGGGGTGCCCGGGGTGGGGTGGAGCCGGGACGAGCGCACTCCCCCGTCACGCCCGGGGCTCATTCTAGAACCCGGGCTCCCGCAGGGTCTCGAGGCCAAGTGTAGGTCATTCCCCTCCCCTGGCACCCGTGCTTGCTGTACGCATCGCTGACATGGACCCTGAACGCCCACATGAGCTCCTTAGGGAAACTGAGGCTGAAGAATTGGGACCCCTGCATTTAGTCCACTCTCCCGTCCGTAAGAAGAAAGGGGCGCGACTAAGGGGAAGGGGAAGGGAAGGCGCCGCAGGGATTCATTCCCAGGCGGTCCCAGTCGCCGCCACAACACCCGGCAGGTCCGAGGTAACCCGTTCTGCATGCTAGGAAATGAGGCTCGATATTGGCAGAGGCCACACTGTTGAGAGGTGGTGTTCATCCCCCAGGGCTGTGTGCCCCAGCTCTGCAAACTAGTCACAGCCTCCATCTCCGTGCCGTTCACACTCCTTAGCGGTTTTTGACAGTGACCTACAGTGAGTTGTCTGTTTACATCCGCGCGCGCGCACACACACACACACACACCTATACAGAACTGAAAATGATACTTAACCTTAATTGGTGTGATGCACTCTGTTTTCTTTTTTGATTCTGTGCTATGTCTTTTCTACCTTTCTTTCAGTGCTGGGTGTGATCTGTTAAAATAATCTCACTACTCACTAGTGGGTTCCTAGTGGCAGTTTGACCAACAACTTCATAGGTGCTGGCTGGGCTTTTCCAGCCATGGAAGTGGATGGAAAGCTGTCTATGTAAGAGGACACAATCAAGACCAGATAAAGGTGGGGGAGACTCATTCCCTACGGATCGCCTGGGCATGTGCTGAAAGGCAGATTCTGACTCAGTGGGCCTGACTCTGGCATTTCCTACAAGCTCCCTGTGAGGCCGACCACTCCATACTGGGAGTGACCAAGTCCCCATCACGTGTGTTACCATGAAAGCAATTTTGAGACCAAATTCTGCCATACATGCAATGGCTATTAATAAGCAGACACAAAAACTAGATTCAGCCTGTTCTTGTGGTTCTGAGGCAGAGTGTCCCAAATCCACTCCTCCCCTGCACCCCCGCCACCACCGCCCCCGCAAACCCCCCTCTTTCATGTCATGGTGATAGAATTTAAGGCAGATGCTACTGAGTCAGGGACCTCACTTCCTTCTTCCACCCAGGGTGGATCTCTAATGAAGTTTGAGTCAATGGGATGTGAGCAGAAGGGATATATGCAAATCCCAGGTGATCTCCTGGGAGATAGCCCAGCTTACTTGACTTAAAAGACAACTTGAAATTTGTACTCCAACTTAAAATACAAGTGGAGTGCTCCTGAGTTTCTTTCTTTTCCCTTCCAGCAAGTAGGAAAATGCCCACAATTCAACTCTGACCTTGCAGACAAGGGCAATGGCCTAAAGCAACAAGCTGGAAGGAACCTGGATCCCTGAATCATTGCATGGAGCAGAGCTGCTCCATCAACCAGGATCTCTCACCTAGAGATGCTTATTTAAGAGAGACGCAGTCTTCTTTAAACCTCTGTATTATACTGAACTGCCTTGGGGGGACTTGTCCCTTTGTTACAGCAGCATATTCTCATTTAGGTTCATCTGAAGCAAATGCAACAATATTCTGATGACAGAATCAACTAATGGGACAGAATCAAGTAACAGGTATCTGATCAGGTAACAGAATCCTCTGTTGAGCCTGTCTGGGGGAAGACCTTGGGGGAAGGGAAGGAGAGAATAGAACCACAGCTCTGAACCTAGGGCACTAGATTCCCATGCTACTTTCTTGCAAGCATGGAGATAGCCCTGCATATATCTTTCTAGCCACCACCCATTAGCACCACCCATTTCACCACCAACAACAAAAATATCTTTTTTGTAGTTCTTAATGAACAAACCCTCTGGGGAAGACTTGGAAAGCCTAGCGTCCTTCCTATGTTTACTAATTGCTCCACCTTCCTGCCCTGCATGTCACTTAAAGTTAACTTACACACACATATACCTCCTATATCTATACTGTTTAAAAGTAAATGCAGACAATATTTTACTTTGTATTTTCCCAGAGTATTATTATAGCGTAAGTGTCTATTTACCTCCTTGCTCATTATTTCCTTAATTACATTAAAGGAATTTGGCTTGAGCCCCATTGTAGATGTGATAGAAACCCTGCCCCATCTCCAGAAGTCCTCAGGGGTGGGACCTTCCTCGATTCTTATCACCCCAGACCCCCATTTCTCGCTTTTCCTGACTTCTCTGGCTCCACGTGCATCTCAAGCCTCATGATGGTTCCCTCTTTCTGACCCATGTCAACACAGAAGGGAAGGTACATCTGGTGAGGATCGGTGGGCAGCAGGGTGGGAGTGGGGTTACACTGCAGTGCGATGCTGCTATTTTAAAATTTCGTAGTGGACGTCCCTATCTTCAGAGCCTTCAGCTGTCCTCACTGTAGGCTATTTCTTAGTTATGTGCCTGCACCTTAGCTGGCCTCTGTCTCTTTGGGCTCTGTGTGACTTGTGGTTCTCTCCCTTCACCATCCCACCCGGCCTCTGCTCCCTGGCCCCTCATCCAGACAAAAAGTCATGTGAGCAAAATTGAATTGCAAACCAACTTGTTAAAAAAATTCTGTCATCCCCTCATTCTGCGCTTTGTTCCAGAGCCCATCTTTTTATAGCACCTGTGCTGTTGGAGAGTTCTGCTTAACACAAACAAACCCCCAAACACACAAATGTACACAGAAAGTCTCTTCCTCCCTGGCCAGATCACACCTAACTTCTCTCTTCCCTCCTCCCAACTACACGCACCGTGATCCAGGGATCCCTTTATTTAAATCTCTGCAGCAGCTCTTCACTGGTTGGTGCTCATCACCATTGCCACGGTGACCGCCAGGCCCTTGGTGACCCGACCATGCCCCCTCCCTTGCAGCCTCATATCTGACTGGGTGTCCACACATCTCCTGTGCTATTCATCCCAGCCACGTCGCGCTCTCCAAAAGGGGCCAGCTCAGCGTTCTCAGCTTTTTTCCTTTGCACGTTTGCTCTCCTGGCTGTCTTCACCTGGAGTGTCTCTCCCTGAACTCTGTCCAGCGGCTGTCTCACCACTGCCAGGAAGCTCTCCTTGACTTCTCAGGCTGAGTGAGGGGCTCCTCTAACCCCTTCGGCCTGTTTATCCTGGCACTTAAAACTCATTTCAGGAATTTTAGCTTTCCTTGTCTCTGCCCTCCAAATAGATGGAACTCTTTAGGGGCAGAACTACTCTAACTGCTGTTATTTATCCTATAGATGAGCACATAGGAGGCAGGCCTTTAGCGCATGTTTGTTAACTGAATGTAAGAGTGTAAGATCTGTCGCTGACTGAATGTACAAGACCTGTCGTTCGCCTGATGAGGTAAAAATCTGACTGGGGGGACAGTCTGGAAGGGGTGAAGCAAAGGAAGCGGGGGGTGCTGGGAGGCAGCTTTAGGGCTGTCGGGGGAGAGGGGACGTCTGGGCAGCAGGTTTATAAACAATGAAGACACTCAGTGGCCTTTAGTTTCTTCCCACCAGCGGACCAGCCCTCTGTCCTCTTCCTTTCTCTGGGGCAGATCTGTGCATCTCCTTCCCATTCTGCCTCCAAGCCGCTCCACCTGCCTTCCCTGGGATGGGCAGACAGTAGCATGAGCACTAAGGTGGGTTTGTCCTGAGCCTCCATATCTTGGAAGGGGGCCACTAACATCTCTGGTGACCATCAAGGGGTTCCCCTTAGCAGAGGGGTAAAGGCATTCCTTGATTCTGAATGTCTGTTGGGAGATAGTGCTTTCCCGACTCTATTCCAAACACCCCCACCCCAAGAAGAGTATGTGTTCTCTGGACGGAGGGGCTATCTCAGCTAGGATGGGCTAGGTCACATCTTAGAAATGAGATACTGTAAAGCAACAATAGTGTGTTGTTCCTGACTCCATGACATGTTCATTTTGCGTGGGCAGAAGGGCTCTAATCATTGCAGTTACTTATAGAACTGGCTTGAGCCACCTCAAGCCAGTTCTTTTTTTTTTTTTTTTAATTGAGACAGAGTCTCTCTGTCACCCAGGCTGGAGTGCAGTGGCACAGTGTCAGCTCACTGCAACCTCTGCCTCCCGGGTTCCCGGGTTCAAGCGATTCTCCTGCCTCAGCCTGCCGGGTAGCTGGGACTACGGGCACCCGCCACCACGCCGCCTGGCTATTTTTGTATTTTTAGTAGAGACAGGGTTTCAGCCTGTTGCCCAGGCTGGCCTTGAATTCCTGACCACAAGTATCTGCCCACCTTGGCCTCCCAAAGTGCTGGGATTACAGGAGTGAGCCACCGTGCCCGGCCAGCCAGTTCTTGAAAGAGCCCTGGAGAGTCCCACACCGATAATTAAATGCTGTGGCCCAGAACTCACTACACTTCTCCTCCATCATTGGTCAGAACCAGTCACATGGCCCGTCCCACGCACGTGCGGGACCAGGAAGTACAATCCTACCACAAGGAGGGGGACTGGACACAGTGCTAATTACTACCCTATGGGGTGAGGAAAGGAAAGTCTAAAAGACAAAGAGGGGAAATGGAGGCTTTTAGAACATTAGGCAAATCTGGTCGCCTTTGAGGCACAACGGCGTGGACTTTTGGCTGGCCTTAGAGCAGCGCACGTGCAGGCCTGCGTCAGGCTTAGAGGACGGAGGAGGGTGGAGGCTCAGTGGGTCCCCAGAACGCATTTCCCCTTCCCCAGTGACTTGCCTCTGGGCCTGCCCAACCCAAGCTGCCTTTCAGAACCTCATTGCTCCCTAGAATGCATCTCCAGTAAATACAACTGGCATTGACCTGTCTTCCATTTCACCATTTTTTAAAATTATACTTTAAGTTCTGGGGTACATGTGCAGATTGTGCAGGATTGTTACATAGCTATACACCTGCCATAGTGGTTTGCTGCATCCATCCCCCTGTTACCTACATTAGGCATTTTTCCTAATGTTATCCCTCTTCAATCCCCCCACCCCCTGCTATCCTTTCCCTATCCCCCCTTAACAGGCCCTGGTGTGTGATGCTCTCCTCCCTGTGTCCATGTGTTCTCATTGTTCAACACCCACTTATGAGTGAGAACATACAGTGTTTGGTTTTCTGTTCTTGTGTCAGTTTGCTGAGAATGATGGTTTCCAGCTTCATCCATGTCCCTGCAAAGGACATGAACTCATCCTTTTTTATGGCTGCATAGTATTCCATGGTATAAATGTACCACATTTTCTTTATCCAGTCTATCATCGATGGGTATTTGGGTTGGTCCAAGTCTTTGCTATTGTAAACAATGCCACAATGAAATTTTTTTTTTTTTTTTCAGACAGAGTCTTGCTCTTGTTGCCCAGGCTGGAGTGCAGTGGCACAATCTCAGCTTACTACAACCTCTGCCTCCAGGTTCAAGCAATTCTCTTGTCTCAGCCTTCCTAGTAGCTGGGGATTACAAGCATGCAACACCACGCCCAGCTAATTTTGTATTTTTAGTAGAGACGGGGTTTCTCCACGTTGGTCAGGCTGGTCTCAAACTCCCGACCTCAGTTGATACATCTGCCTCGGCCTCCCAAAGTGCTAGGATTACAGGCGTAAGCCACCATGGCTGGCCCGATTTCACCACATATAACATGATGTTCCCCCATCATTTTGTGTTGATACAGCCTCTTCCTCCTGACAGCAAGTCATTAAGTTTAGAGTCAATCTCAAGGCATTCTCTGTATCCCCCCAACGCATGGGGCTGGGCATTCACCCAACATGTACTGGGTCCTGATAATGCCCTCCACCCTGGGAAGATAAAAATCAACACACACAAAAATTAATGCAAAAGGAAGGTTTAAGGATGGGAAAGATGTGGTCCCTACCTCAGCCTATCAAGGTGCCCAATAAATGCTTAAACTGAGTCATATCATACTTGGACACACAAAACCACATTGTCAACTTCTTGTATGACAATGTCATCATCTCTGTTTAAGTGATGGCTTCACAGAGGTGAATCTGTCCACTATCCTGTATCTCTGCACTGACCGGTAGAGAGGCTTCTAGTCACATCACTGTTGAGCATTTGAAATGTGGCAAGACCAAGGAACTGAATTTTTAACTAAATTGCACTTACGGCTGTACGTGGGAAATAGGTATCAGATGTCAAAGACTGGTAAGAAAAAAAGAACGTAAAATATCAGATTAATATTTTTTCTCTTGAGTATATTTTTAAATGACGTTATATTTCTACTGAGTGGTTCAGCTCTAGAAAGCCCAGGGCAGCATTTGGGTAAGATCAGCTGCTTTCACATTTTCATTTACAAAGCTTCGAATTATAACGTTTGATCAAACCCGACTTTGGAAAAGTTATCATAAAGATGGCATTTGAAGTTTAGGGCGTTTAATTTTTGGTTCCCTTTATTCTCCGCTCTGCTTTTCTCCTAAACCTATGACTACAAAGAAAACTAGAAGCATCTCACTTATTCCATAAACTGATCTCCACATCTTAACTAAATAGCAATTGCTGTGCTTTATTTTATACACACACACACGCTCCTACAGGGACCAACATTTTCCCGTGTGTAAAGCGACATGCCTGATTGCTAGATTAAGCAACGGAAATTAATTATTACAGTAATTACTCGGCCACTAAATATTTGAATGCTAGACTTGACATAGCCGTCCCGGGAGCCACCTTCATCTTCCTGAATGTGTTAGTATTGACAAGCCGGCTCACGCGAATGTATTTTTAAAACACCTTCTTATACTGCATCTTGCCACTGTGAGTCAGGTGTGTTTGTTTTGGTCAGTGGGAGGGTCAGGGGCTGTACATCCTATGTCACAGAAAAATAGACAGCTGGCTTCTGGCACCCATCTCTCCAGGACTGAAATCAAATGCCTGGAAATTAGAATCTGCTGTCTTCAGGGAGGCCACACAGTGGGGTGTTGACACATGCAGTGTGAAAACACTAGCTGGGCAACTGCAGAAACCAGAACGTGGCTGCTGGAATGGGCTCATAACCCAGCCACCCTCCCTGAGGGAAGGAGTCTATCTATCTGGGATTTCTAAGGCTGGGGATTCTAAGGCTGGGGAAGCCACGCCAAGGTGTCTATGGGCGGTCCCATCCATTCCCATCCATTCCTTCTAAGCCATTGCTTTTTGTTTTCTCTTTCCATCGTATCCCTGGTACATGCGTCTCTCCAGGGGGCATCACCTGCCTTCTTCTGTAAGGCAGGGTGGGGAAGAGATTTCTTTTGGGTGAAGAGGGTGGGGAAGAGATTTCTTCTAGTCACATATCCAGGTCAGAACCAAAGTTTTCAGAAAGCAGCTCTCCAGTCAGGCCCTGCCTAGCAAGACATCAAGAAGTCCTTGCCTCTTGTCACTCCCCCTCTGCATTTCTTTCTGCTCTGGGCTCTGCCTTCATTCAGGAGGTATGTGATGGTTAACATAGCTGAAGCTGGTTCAAGGAGTGGATTTACAGGGTAAAAAATATTCCCACCACTTCTTTTCGCACCTTGCGGTGGGGTTTGAGTTTGATGTCCTGGGGCCATCTTCACAACTTCCTGCGCTTTTTTTTCACACGTCACCCAGTTAAACCACCAAGTTAGGACATCTGGGGTCACCAGGTAATTCTCTCTGACACATTCCCATTGTTCCTGCTTTAAAACTGTCAGGTCAACTCAGAAAACTATCAAGCCACATGTCGGAGACTATTAAAGGCAGTGGCTTCACTAAAAGCCAAAAGAGAAGCTCCAGTGTAGCCAGACGCCTGGCCTAACTCACTTGGTTTTCATTCTGTAGCTCAAGGCCAGAACTGCTTTGACCTTCTCCAAAACAGCGAGTCTTCAAAGACACAAGCCTAAATGTGACAAGTGTATCCCAAACAATTCCTACTCCTCTTGAAAAGCATCATTGTCTACTAATAAAGAGAAATTAGTAATTGTAACAATGGCATCTGGTATTTTATTTTCAGGCACATTATTAAGCATTTTAGAATATTATTTTATTCAATGCTTATGTATTTATGCAAAATACACTTACATGGTCTCGACCAGCCCCTCCCTCATAGAGCTCCCATTCCATCCTGTAACAATGGAACTCTTCAAGGCAGACAGGGGTCAAGGCTCATCCCCTCCGCCTACCTCTGACCTCAGCTGTTGCCAGGATGGACACCTCCCCATCTCCAGTGCCCTTGAATTTCAGGAGGGAGAAAGGGGCTTCATCCCCAGAGTAGGTACAGCCTGGAAGAGCAAGGAGTTTGTCTCAAAGGATGGGGGATGGGCAGTGGGAGAGACATGTCAAGCCTTTCACCCTTCAGACGGACCATTCCCAGGCACGTGCCTCACAAGTTCTCCAAGGCCCCTCAACAGAACAGGCCCACTTGGCTGGCAGGCCTCCTAAACCCTGCTTTGTGGGATTCTCCTCCTTGTCTGTTTCATGCTCACCACTGCTTCCCTCCTGCTCCCTGGATCACCTCCCGGGTAAACTGCCTGCACTCACACCCTTGTCTCAGGCTCTTCTCTCAGAGGAACTCAAACTGGATTATTTCCTCATTTTACAGATGCAGACTTTGAGGCAAAAATGCCTTGAAATCATAAGCAGCAGAGCCAGGACTCACACCAGGTTTGTGTGACCCCGCAGTCCAAGGACCCGGCACTGAAGTGATGCTGTCTCCTGCTGTCAAATGCGTTAGGGTTTGCCCCAGTGACACTCAGATTTTTTTTTTTTTGACAGAGTTTTGTTCTATTGGCCGGGCTGGAGTGCAGTGGTGTGATCTCGGCTCACTGCAACTTCCATCTCCCCGGGCTCATGCAATTCTCCAGCTTCAGCCTCCCAAGTAGCTGGAATTACAGGTATGTGCCACCATACCCGGCTAATTTTTGTATTTTTAATAGAGATGGGTTTTCACCATGTTGGCCAGGCTGGGCTTGAACTCCTGACTACAAGTAATCCACCCACCTTGGCCTCCCAAAGTGTCAGGATTATAGGCATGGGGTACTATGCCCGGCCAGCACTCAAATTTATACTGATTACCCAGACTGATACTTTTCAAGACAGCCCCACTCCATCACCGGGTAGTTCTAATGATTACAAAGTTCTGATTGGCATTCACCTCATACCTACATCTGTGAAGCTTCATGTATTTTTTCTTCATCAGCAAACACCTATTCACTGGTGTCTAGAAGCTGGACACTGTGCTAGGCATGGGAGCACAGCTCTAATGAAGCAAATATGGTCCTTTTGTTCACAGAGCTGCCTGCCTGGGACTGCTGAGCACCATACAGGGTGGGAGCTTGCAGGCTGCTGTGGGTACATGGAGCAGGGCACCTCTCCCAGCCACACTGTCCTTCTCAGTAACCTAGAATAGGATTCTCCCTGTCCACATGAGTCCTGCAGGGAGTGGGTGCAGATATCACATCCCATCCTCTGTTCTTCACGTCCATCAGCCAGTCTTTCAATGGACCTTGATGGCAGAATGGAGCCCATACCCCCTGGTGTGGTCAAATGAGAAACCAATGCAGATTACATTCCCTTTCCCGGAGAAGAGATCCAGACCTCAGCAGGGAGTCTGGGAAACCATGGATGAATCCCTTTTTATTTTTATTTTTTGACATGAAGTCTCGCTGTATCGCCCAGGCTGGAGTGCAGTAGTGCGATCTCGGCTCACTGCAACCTCCGCCTCCCAAGTTCAAGCAATTCTCCTGCCTCAGCCTTCTGAGTAGCTGGGACTACAGGCACATGCCACCACACCCGGCTAAGTTTTTTTGTATTTTTTTTAGAAGAGATGGGGTTTCACTGTGTTATCCAGGATGGTTTCGATCTCCTGACCTTGTGATCTGCCAGCCTTGGCCTCCCTAAGTGCTGGGATTACAGGCATAAGCCAACACGCCCAGCCACCACAAATGAATCCTTGAACCTGTCCCCAAGGTTAGTCTTTGGAAGACCCCACTGGGCTTTTTCCTGATGCTCAGTAATTCAAACCCTGCTCCCCTAACCCTCCCACCAAAAACACTGGCAGCACAGGCCTAAGATGCCGAATAGGTCCTAGGGAATGAAAACAATATTACGTTCCATTTTCCCTTGTGTTGCAACTGATACAGAAGGTAGAAATTTACATGACCTATTAGTGGGTAGAAGGCTTTGGAGTCTGCCTTATTACAAGAAAAAAAAATGGGCTTGTGAAACTGCTAGACTTGTCTGCTTTCTTAAATTTCAGATGGTCCCACAGCAAAGCAACATATTGTCTGGCAATTAGGTTGCTGCAGCAGGCTAGAATGGCTCAAAGCAGCCCCAAAAGCACAGAAATGTGACCTATTTTTAAACAGCTTTCCCAGCAACATGAATGTATGCTCAAAGTTTGACTTCCTTCCCTCTGATCTATTAAGTTCTCATGTGGATTTTTCTTTTCGAAATATTTTTGGAAATGGGATTCTAGACATGTGTCCCTGGAAGTCTTGGAAAGGCAAACCTCAGATTCCTGGGAAATGACACTATGACCTTGAACTGCCCTTGCTGTATCCATGGTCAACCCCTCCCCTGCCTGCCCCCCATCTTGCCTGATAACACCAACCCAACAGGTGTTCTCTCTTCCACTATGATTGGCAAGGCAGCAGCCAACTCTAATCTCAGAAAGGCCCATTCACCTATCAATTTATCCATCATCCACCCCTCTCTCCCTCTATTTAGTAGCTGATTCAATGAATACTAACCTTCCACTACATGCCAGGAACTGTGTTAGGGGCCACGATAAGCCCTTGAGACACTGCAGGAAATAAGAAAGTCCCAGATGTCCTCTCACAAGCCCTTTCATCTAGCAGGGAATGGATGTTATGCAAATATTTTACAAATAATTAGCTACAATTGTGGTAGGTGCCCCTGAGTATAAGGCACTATATGCACCTATAACAAAAGAGACCTAAACTAGCCTGAGTTCCCTAAGGTGACACTCAAGCTGACAGATGGAGAAATAGATGGTGTCAACAAACTAAAGAGGGAAAGGAGAGGGAGGGCAAGAGATTTAGGAATGAAGGGTCTGCAAAGGGTCCTGGGAAGAAGGAGTATTTGCTTTGAGGGGCCACATAAAGACCACTGTGGCCAAAGGATGAGAGCTCAGGGGAGAGGGGATGTGGCAGGATGGGCTGGAGAGGGAAGCTGTGGCTCCATCGTGCAGGATTTAGGAGGAAAGGGGAAGCCAGGGGAGAGTGATGTGTGTGGTGCTGGAGTCTCTTGTGTTCAGGAAGGCCATACTGCTTACTACTGTTTGGAGAGTGGGCTCCAGAGGAGAGGGTGGAGTGAGGGGTGGGAGGTGGAGGTAGGATGCAGGGAGGGATGTTAGGAGGCCAGTGCATTGTCCCTGCAGAGGTGACTATGGCTGGGAATGAGGGTAGTGGCAGTGAAGAGAAGCAGAATGGTTCAAAATACACTTTGGAAGGGACCCATGAGGACTCCTCGGTGCTCTCTGGCAGCCCAGATGAGCCCCCTGGACATGCTCCACAGCTTCAGAGCTGAGCCAGGCCCTCGGCAGCCTCCTGCTTCTGATCCATGGCTGCACGAGGGTCTGCAGGATCAGAGGGAGGGGATGGCTTCACCTCTGCCCACCTCTCCTGCTTCTGTTTCTGGAGGGATTGTGTTGTGCTGCTGTTCTCTAACCGCTTGTGGAGTGAGTAACTAAGGAGAGGTGTAGTAGAAACTTTTCGTACCCTCCTTTCTTTCTCCGCCTGGCTCTAGCACGTACCAGCCTCCTGGCCATACCGTCAACATTCAGTTCATACTTGGGGACTGAGCCATCACTCCATATAATCTCAGGAAAGGTGAGAATCAGGGGCATTCTCGCCTCTACCTGTGTATTCCACACTGGCTGTCAGATCAGCCAAGAGGCTCTACAAACTAAGGAAGGGGAAGACGGGAGCACTAAGTTCCCTGAACCCTAATCCAGGAAGTTGAAAAAGCCACATTGTCAGCACAGTCCTCGAATACAATAATTATCAAACAGTAGCATCAAAGGACACAGTGGGGGCCGAGTGCAATCCCAGCACTTTAGGAGGCTGAGGCAGGAGGATCACTTGAGCACAAGAGTTTGATAACAGCCTGGGCAACATAGTGAGACCCTGTGTCTATAAAACGTAAAAAATTCGCTCAGTATGGTGGCACACACCTGGAGACTGAGACAGAGGGATCACTTAAGCCCAAGAGTTCAAGGCTACAGGGAGCTATGATCATGCTTCTGTACTCCAGCCTCACAGATGAGATCCTTTCTCAAACAAACAAACAACAAAAAAGAAAAGAAAAAAAATGGTGTGGCTTTCTGACATATGATACCCTCTCTTATCTTCCTGCCTAGCTGCATGTATGCCACCACTTCTCCATTCTGTGCTCACGGCAGACATCACAAATCAATCAAGATGCTTTTTCTCACACAGAACTTTCAGGAACATTCTCAATACTATGCTTCAAACTTTTCAGCTGACAAAGGTTGGTAAGGGACGTGAAACCTATTTGCCATCCCTGGTCTTGAGTCTTTAATCAAGATAATAAACTTAAGAAGATTCTTTAAGTAACCATTTGATCAAGTGCCCAAGCTTTTACGTAAGCAAACCTCCTAGGCATCCTAGGCAGGTGGCGGCCAATTCTTTCAAAGGTTTCCATGGCCCTTGATTCCCCCATCATACTCCAGCATCCATCCTGCCCTGACTTATCCTGACAAAAGATTTTTTCCCCCCCCCCCACATTTACCTGAATTCTGTCTTCCTTGCTTTTCAGAGAAAAAGAAGAAGGAAAGAGAAAGAACCAGAATCACCTGGATACAAGGAACTTGCTGTTCCAATCTTCTTAACCTTTCAGTTTGTCTGTTGCTTGGGAATCATGCCCCAGGGCGTCTCTGTACCCAACAGAAGGGGGATCACATTTTAGTAACAGTAGCAAAACAAATGGCCTTGGACTTTCAGTTTCTTGGTTTCCGATGATTAGGCTTCTGTACATATCAACCCCAAGACAGGGTCATTCTATAGCTTCTCAATAAGGTTAAGGTATTTTGACTACTTGGTCTTCACTTTCCCTCAGTAATAGAGACACCAAGATCCTATTGCTCCCCAGCAAACAGGCAGGAGAGATTAGAGTCAGAGGAAAGCACGAGAGAGAGGTTAAGAGCGGCGGTTTCTTAAGTCATACCCGGAATCAGGACTGTAAGTGTGATTTTCTGTTACCTGCCCCGGACCTCACGGAATTAAACTTGGATCCATTTTTCCAATCCCACTCACGTGGCCCGGCCTCCCCGAGACACAAATTCGAATGGCCTTGGCTCCTGGGTACACTAGGGGGCGGCAGCAGGCTTGTTTTCCAGGATGGCCTTAACATTCTCTCCAGCGAGGAGGGGAGGACCATGACGGCCAGGCCAGCTTGCTCTGAAAAGCGCGGGATGTGGAGGGGTGCCTTGGAGTGGGGTCTAAAAGGGAGAACGATACCCTTATCACCGGGTCTAAGCTGCTTTCTGGTTGTATTTTCCGAGCTGGGGATAAGGAGAGGTTGCATAAAGGTGCTGGCCTGCTCCTGGCCGGGGCTGGCAGCCCTTCAGCCGCCGCGGGTGAGTCAACACCTGGGAAGTGCGTCCAAGGGCGGCCCTTTCAAGCTGCCTGGAACTTTCTGCCATCACACTGAGACCACTGTTTGACCCAGTCCCGGGCCAGGGAGGCAGGGGCCGATCACATCCCAGGGCAGTGCTTCTCCCTGGCACCGAGTCTGTGGAAAGAGGGTGGGAAGGTTCTTTCCGTACTGGGGGGCTGGCGTTGGGAAAGAGGGTAGTGCTCTCCGCCCCAGTGAGCAGCAAGCACTCACTTCCCCCAGCAGACTTCTGCTCCACTGGCCTACTTTCAGCGTGGAGTGGAAGGAAGCCAGCTCCAGGAGGGCAGAGGCTTCCTCTCCACCCCTCTCTTCCAGAACCTTCAACGGGAGCCTTGTTCTCCCCGGCCAGGGAACTGCGGATGGTGACCATCGTTTCCCAGCCCAGCAAGGGGAAATGAGTGGAGGAAATCAGTGCAGGGTTTTTATTGCCAAATATTTCTTTCCCTGGGAGGACAACGCATTCAAACCGCTGAGTGGAGATTGGAGTTAGTCCAGCCATAAACCATCTTAATGAACACTAATAGAGAACCGCAATTATTGTTGACTTCAAAATGCAAACAAGAACTTTAGACAGTGATCCCTATCAGCCGGTGAGGCCGGGCGCAGATGCCGGGTGCTGTTCGGCCGTTGCTTAGCAATGGAAAATGAACTGTTCCTGTCTCTTATCACTGGAGGTGGAGGTAGGACAATGAGCTTTATTGGACTGAATAGGTATGAAATTAGTTTATTCTTTTTCACTTGGAGAAGGCAATTGGCAGCCAAGAGAGTCACTCGGAAAAGGGGTATTTTAGAGCTTGGGGGGTGACCTTCCTTTCTTGTGACTTGGGTAAATCCTAACCACCTTGTGTTCCTCTACAGATAAAGTTTGAGCTTTTGCCGGGAGTGTCCCTCCGAAACTATCACCAATCAGACAGAATATCTGCCAGTACAAACTCACAGACAAGGGTGGGAATTAGGGTTAGGAGGATGAAGTCTTGGGTGCAAAATTTAAGGCAATGCCAAAAACTTAGTAGCCAGGATAAATAATAGTTCAGTGCAATATTTTTTAAAAGTCAAAATAAACGTAAAAAATCCATGGTAAAAAAAAAATCGGATTTTAAATAAAGAGAAGCTCAATATCACTGATTTTTATTTTTCCTTTGGCTTCAGGCTTTAATATGATACACTGCATTAGTGCCAAGGACTTTTTCACTGCACCAAAAACATTTGCAACACGGAAAGTTTTGGGAGCTACTTTTTCCTCAACAGTGTTGATGCTATGAAGCAGAGTCCTGTAGCTGGGCAGAAGGGAGGGGTCTCTTCCTGCAGTTCTTTAGCTGGCTTCTTCCAAGATAGTAGGGAGGCGAATGGCCTTGTGGAGGAACCTACCTATGCTTCCGGGGCAGTGACACAGGAAGTACTAAGGTACAAGAAGTACTAAAATCTCAGGGCTCTGCTAACACAGTCAGCTAAAATTGCCCAAAACCCTGTTCCTAAGACAACAGGGACAGACCCAGAGCTGGCAGTTTATGGTACAATTATCTCCCCTTTTGTTATTAGTATTAATAGTAACTCCTTATTTATTGAGAACCTTTAGGTGGAATCACATGGAATTGCCAATACTAAACCTTTTTAACCTACAAAACTAATGTATATGGTTTAACCCAATGTATGCCGAGTATGGGAGGCTGAATAATGAACCCCAAAGATGTCCACATTCTAATCCCTACAACCTGTGAATATTACCTTGTATGGCAAAAAGGATTTTGCAGATATGATTGAATTAAGGATTTTTTTTTCTTATTTTAGAGACAGGGTCTTGCCATGTTGCCTAGGCTGGAATAACAGTGGCTGTTCATAGACATTGTCATAGCACACTACAGTCTCAAACTCCTGGACTCAGGCAATCCTCTGGCCTCAGCCTTCTGAGTGGCTAAGACTACAGGCATGCACTATTGCTCCTGGCAAATTAAGGATTTTTTAGATGGAGAGACTATCCTGGATTATCTGGTGGACTTAATCATTAACAAAGGTTCTTATATAAAGAAAAGTCAATGTGATAATGGAAGCAGACTTGAAGATGCTATGTAACTGGCTTTGAAGATAGAGGAAGGGGCCACAAGCCAAGGATTGTTGGCAGCCTCTAAGCTGGAAGAGGTAAGAAGCAGGTTCTCCTGTGGCACCTCTGGGAGGAATGCAGTATTGCTATACCTTGACTTTAGCCAAGTGAAACCAATTTTAGACTTCTCACTTCTGGAACTGTAAGATAATAAATTTGTGTTGTTTTAAGGCACTAAGTTTGTGGTAATTTGTTGCAGCAAAAGGAAACTAATAGACCAGGCATTATGTTAAGTACTTTATATCATTAAATGTATAAAAATCCTCAGCCTTCTTGAGGACTTTCTGTGTGTGGGTTATTTTCCCTCTTTGCATCTTCAATTTCTTTTTTCTTATTGGGCCTTCTCACTGGCATATACACATGCTTTCATGTTTATCATCTTTAAGAATAAAACCAACCAAAAAACCTAATAACATCCACTCAGGATTAAAAAAAATCGTGAACTAGAAATAGAAATTTCTTCCACCAATGCAGAATTTCTACCAAAAGTCCATAACAAACAAAGTTTAAAAATTTAGAATATACTATATAAAGGATTTTAACCTGGGTTCCACAGACAACCACTGGGTTGCTGAGCAGAATTCAGTAGGTTCATTATCATGTATAGGAAAAAATTAATATTTATTTTCACAGATCCAGAACTAAAAAAATTAAAGATTCAATTATGAACATAGACAACAGACCATAGTAGCCTTACAGTATCTGTGACTTTGCCACTAATAAAATTATAGATATTTTTGTGTCATATTATAGTTATTGCAGGTATCTCATAATATTATTTATGCACCCAGTACCTGGAAATTTACAGCAGTTATTAGATATTCTGCTAAATCTTGATATTTAATGCATTAAGAAGAATCACATGTGTTGTATATTATCACTTTAAATATTTTAATAGCTATATTTCAGTATAATTGGTTTTCTTTGTAATTTTATGAGCTTAATTTCATACATTTACCAACATGACAAAGGATCCATGGCATTAAAGTGCTTTAAAAATCATATTATAGAAAAAATCATATTATAGAAGAATATTCATATGACCTCAGCATATAGAAAGATTTCCTAAACAAGACAAAAGAACAAGCCAGAAAGAAATAGAGTGATAAATTTGATTACATTAAAATTATAAACTTTTCCTGTCAAAAATATGTAATACTATAAAGAAACTAAAAGATTTGTCACAAACAGAGAAGAGATCTGCTTCATCTACTTCACAAAGGATTAGTGTCTGGAATATCTGAAGTCTCCTACAAATCAATAAAGAAAAGACAGACAATTCAATCTTTTAAGGGACAGCATTGTATGGTCTTACCCAGAAGGCCAAACACGACCAATAAACATCTGAAAAAATGGTATAAGACAAGGAGCTACTTACTATTTCACCCCCACCTTGTCCCAAGTGAGTATTTTTTAAGTATCTGGCAATACCAAGTGTTGGCAAAGATATAGAGCTGGGGGACTTTTACATGCTGCTAATGGGAATATAAATTGTTGTTTTGGGAAAATGGTGTGGCTTGTTGTTATTGTTGTTGAGGCCTAGTCTTGCTCTGTTCCCCAGGCTAGAGTGCAGTGGTAGGATCTTGGCTCACAACAACCTCCGCCTCCTGGGTTCAAGTGATTCTCACGCCTCAGCCTCCTGAGGAGCTGGGATTACAAGTGCTTGCCACCATGCCTGGCCAATTTTTGTATTTTTAGTAGAGATGGTTTTTTGCCATGCTGACCAGGCTGGTTTTGAACTTATGACCTCAGGTGATCTGCCTGCCTTGGCCTCCCAAAGTGCTGGGATTATAGATGTGAGCCACCACGCCCAGCCCTGGCATTATTTTTAAAGTCAAAGATGTACATACCCTAAACCCAGTAAAACTCTTGCATATGTGCACCAGGAGTCACATTCAATCCAACTTACCAAGAATGGAAGAATGAATACGTAAATTGTGGTATAGTCACAAAGTGTAATATAATGCCGTTGTGAAAATAGAATAACCTCAGACACATGCATTCACATGTATGAATCTCGACCCTGATGTTGAGTGAAGAAAGCAAATTTCAAAAAAAAGAGAAGCAAACAATGTGATTCTATTTATTCAAAGCTTAAAAAATAAGCAAAAAAGAATTGTTTTCCAGTATTGAACATAGAACACTTAGAACTTTCCACTCCATCCAAACAAGTAAAAAGCTAAAGAAACTGGAAAATCAAGAACTCTTAGATCTGTGGCAGAAATGAGAGCTCAGGGCACACTGCTGTCCCTAGAATTGGAGAGACAGACAGGTAGATACAGAGAATCACAACATATCACAGCAAAAACCTCCATGGGAACCAGTGCTGGGGACATTGTATCTAGTGAACATGAAAAAATTCCGAAGCATGCTAAATGATAAAAAACAGTTTGAAGAGACAGAGCGAGTCAGAACCAGACATAGTAGAGATACTGGAACTATCAGGCAGAGAATTTTAAGAAATTATGATTAATATGCCAAGGGTTCTAATGCAAAAGTCTTGTGCAAAAACAGACAGTGTAACCAGAGAGATGAGAACCCTAAGACAGAATAAAAAAGAAATGCTAGAGATCTAAAACACTATATGCTTTTCCCTCCCCCCCCCGATGAGCTTATTAGTAGACTGCACATGGCTGAAGAAGGAATTTCCGAGCTTGAGAATATATCGATAGAAATCTCCAGCCAGGTGTGATGGCTCACACCTGTAAGCCCAACACTTTGGGAGGCTGAAGCGGGTGGGTCACAAGGTCAAGAGATGGAGACCATCCTGGCCGATATGGTGAAACCCCGTCTCTACTAAAAATGCAAAAAAATTAGCTGGGTGTGGTGGTGCACGCCTGTAGTCCTAACCACTCGGGAGGCTGAGGCAGGAGAATTGCTTGAACCCGGGAGGTGGAAGTTGCAGTGAGACTAGATTGTGCCACTGCACTCCAGCCTAGAGACAGAGTGAGACTCTGCCTCAAAAAAAAAAAAAAAAAGGAAAAGAAAAAGAAAATGAAATTTCCAGGACTGAGAAACAAAGAGAACAGATCAAGACAAACAAAAACACAACAATAACAACAGAAAACAAAGAAAATCTTATACTATTCAAAACCTGTGGGAAAACTACAAAAGGTCTAACATACACATAATGGTAACCACAGATTCAGGAATCTCAGAGGACACAATGCAGGATAAATGCCCAAACAAAACAAAACTCTAAACCTAGGCACATAATTTTCCAACTACAGAAAATTAAAATAAAGAAAAAACCTGAAGGAAGACAGAGGGAAAACACTTTACCTGCAGAGGAGCAAAGATGAGAATTATATTCTGCCTCCTCCTCAAGCGTGCAAGCAGAAGAAAGTGAAGTGACATATTAAGTGTTGACAGAAAAACCCCACCAACCTAGAATTCTGTAACCTTGACATTAACCCTCAAAAGAAAAGGAGAAATAAAGACTTTCTCAGACAGATGAAAACGAAGGGAATTTGTTGCTAGTAGATCTGCCTTACAAGAAATATTAAAAGAAGTTCTACAGAGACAGGGAAAATAATACAGGTCAGAATTCAGAGCCGTATTAAAAAAAAGAAGAGCATCAAATAAAGAATATGTGAAGGTAAAATAAAAACTTCTATTTTTCTTATCCTCAATTTATCTAATGGATAATAATTTGTTCAAAATAATAGCAACAATGTATTTTGTTATGTATGCTTATGTTTCTATCTTATGTAATATGTAATATGAGTGTTTATGTATATTTATATGTGAGTAAAATGAACGACAACAATGACGTAAGAAGTGGAAGGGAGGAATCAGGGTTCTTTTTAATATTTTTTTTTAGGGTCAGGGTCTTGCTCTGTTGCTCAGGCTGGAGTGCAATGATGTAATTATAGCTCACTGCAGCCTCAAACTCCTGGACTCGAGCTATCCTCCTGCCTCAGCCTCCTGAGTAGCTAGGACTACAGGTGCATATCACCATGCCCAGCTAATTTTATTTTATTTTTTTTGTAGAGACAGGGTCTCACTATGTTGTCCAGGCTGGTCTCAAACTCCTGGCATCAAGTGAGCCTCCTGCTACAGCCTCTGAAAGTGTTGGCATTATAGGTGTGAGCCACTGTGCCTGGCCTGTTTTGCTATTTTAAGGTAACGACACAACCAGTGGTATAGTGAAATGGCACAGTGTTATTATTCTACTTATTTTTCTTTTACTTTTTATAGTGATTGCCCTAGAGTTGCAGTATACATTTACAATAACCAAGCCCATTTTCAAATAACACTATATCAATATACAGTGATTTAATATGTCACTCCACTTTCTTCTTCTATATAATATGTTACATATTACACATATATTAAATATAATGGTATAGTATTATTTGAAAGTGGGCTTGTATTTCTTATAAATGTATACTGCAAACTCTAGGGCAATCATTATAAAAAAAGTAAAAGAAAATTAAGTAGAATTCATATGCTACGGAAAGAGAGAAAAATGAAATGATAGAAAATGCTGAGTTAAACCACAAAAGGCAGACAAAGAGTGGAAGGCAAAAATAAAACAATGTATAAGAACAACAAATAAAAACCAGTAACAAATATAGTAGATATTAATCTTCCTCTATCAATAATCACTTCAAATGTCAATGGTGTAACTGCTGCAATTAAAAGACAAAGATTGTCAGAGTGGCTCAAAAATCATAACCCTACTTTGAGAGTCCAAAGCAGGAGGATAGCTTGAGTCCATGAGTTCTAGACCAAAAACTGAGAATTACAAGAATCATTGAAAATAGATGAACCCACCATTATAGTTTCAGACTTCACCCCTCTATCAGAAATGCACAGATCCAGTAGGCAGAAAATCAGTAAGGACATAACTGACCTCAACAATACCATCAATCAACTAGATATGATGAACATCTATAGACTACTTCATCTGACAACAGCAGAATACGCATTCATCTCAAGATCATATGGAACATTCACCAAGGTAGTTCATATTCAGGGCCATAAAACGCACTTTAACAATTAAAAAAAAATAGAGATCATACAATGTTTTCTGCTGTCAGGTCACAATGGAATTAAACTAGAAGTCAGTAAGAGAGATAAGTGGAAAGTCCTAAAAGACACGGAAATTAAATATAACACTTCTAAATAACAGAGGGGTCAAAGAAGACATCTCAAAAAATTTAGAGTATTTTTAATTAAATAAAAATGAAAGTACAATTTGCCAAAATTTATGGGATACAGCAAAAGCAGTGCTTGGAGGTAAATTTTTAGCATTGAATGAACATATTAGAAAAGAAGAATGATTGGGCCAGGTGTGAGGGCTCACACCTGTAATACTAGCAATTTAAAAGCCAAGGAGTGTAGATTACCTGAGGTCAGGAGATCGAGACCAGCTTGGCCAACATGGTGAAACTGCATCTCTACTAAAAATGCAAAAATTAGCCGGGTGTGGTGGTGGGTGCCTATAATCCCAGCTACTCAGGAGGCCAAGGCAGGTGAATCACTTGAACCCAGCAGGCGGAGGTTGCAGTGAGCTGAGATCACACCACTGTACTCCAGCTTGGGTGACAGAGCAAGACTATGTCTCAAAAAAACATACATTTGTTAAGTGAATAATTTATTTTATCCAAGCCACCCCAGACCAAAACAGATGGTGCATTAGTCTATTCTTATGCTGCTAATAAAGGCATGCCAGAGACTGGGTAACACATAAAGGATAGATAGTTAATGGAGTCACAGTTCCACATGGCTGGGGGAGGCCTCACAATCATGGCAGAAGATGAAGGAAGAGCAAAGAGACGTCTTACATGGTGGCAGGCAAGAGAGCATGTGTAGGGGGAACTCCCGTTTATAAAACCATCAGATCTTGTGAGACTTATTCATTATCATGAGAATAGCATGGGAAAGACCTGTCCCCATGATTCAATTACCTCCCACCAGGTCCTTCCCATGACACGTGGGAATTATGGGAGCTACAATTCAAGATGAGATTTGGGTGGAGACACAGCCAAACCATATCAGATGGGTATCATTATCTCTTTTGCAGATGAGTAACCTGAGGATCTGGGATGTCTGGTAACTTTCCCAGCATCAGCCATCTGGGATGCTCTCCAGGGACGACAAGGGTACAACTGAGCAGAAAGAGGATGCCACGGGGTGCTGGCAATGGTGGTCTTCCATCTCCAGCTTCCTTCTGAGGGGCTGTTTTCCGAAACAAAACAGAGAGCCCTCCAAGCTCTGCAGTAGCCTCTGCTGGTCTGGGGTCAGAAAACAGACCCAGCAGGCATGTAGTGGCAAATATCTCTCTTCTCCTACACAGGCCTCCACTCTGTGCAGACTCAAAGAGTATCTCTTGAGCACTTGTGTTTCTGGGGCAGTGTGGGGGGCAGTTATCCACATGGGCCATCTGTCTACCTCTCTTAGTGCTTGCTGGGGTAACAGTGCCAGGGCAACCCACTGCAAATGTTGAGACTGGGGCTGCCTCTGGCCCCAAAAGTCTCTCCTCCTGGGCAAACTGGGATGGCTCTTCATCTTACTTTTGATCACCACCCTCTGTTTCCAGGAGAGTCAGGAAAGGTCACACTGTTTATTCACAGTGGCTGGATTTGAACCACATCTTCTTTTCTTTTCTTTGAGACAGAGTTTTGCTCTTGTAGCCCAGGCTGGAGTGCAATGGCATGATCTCAGCTCATTACAACCTCTGCCTCCCAGGTTCAAGAGATTCTCCTGTCTCAGCCTCCCAAGTAGCTGGAACTACAGGTGCCCACAACCACGCCCAGCTAATTTTTCTATTTTTAGTAGAGATGGGGTTTCATCATGTTGGCCAGGCTGGTCTCGAACTCCTGACCTCAGGTGATCTGCCCTCCTCGGCCTCCCAAAGTGCTGGGATTATAGGCATGAGCCACTGTGCCTGGCCTGCACATTTTCTATATCACATCTGCCTGTTTCAGAAGAACAAACAAAGTAATAATATGAATGATAGTAGCTCACATTTATGGAGGTCTTACCGTGGGCCACCCACTTGGTGTTCAGGTCCTTGTTCAAATGTCACCTTCTCAACCACCCCATTTAAAAACAGCATGAAGTCCCTGCTCTCCATCTCTCTCTATCTCCTTATGCTGGTTAGTTTTCCTTCAGAGCACTGATCACTACTTTATCCCACATCATAGCTGTATAATTTATTTGTTTATTGTCAGAGATTCCCACCAGAATGGAAGTCTGCTGGACCCCAGATGAGCCAGTTAAATCAGCCACGTTGCTGTTGTGGGCTTTTTGGC
Source organism: Ateles fusciceps (assembly GCA_036589455.1). Lineage (NCBI taxonomy): Eukaryota > Metazoa > Chordata > Mammalia > Primates > Atelidae > Ateles > Ateles fusciceps. Next base: position 5,375,262 of record JAZHEH010002908.1, on the reverse strand, counting down.
TACTGTTTCCTGAGTGCCCACCATGGGCTGAGTCCTGCACCATGTGCCCGTGCCTGTCAATCAGTGCCACCACACTCCATGAACTAAGGACCAACACAGAGTGGAGCTGCCCCTACAGATGATTCTGAGCATCTTGCTGGGCACAGGGTGGGCACAGGTGTCAGCTTCTCTTCCACGACTGATAAATGAAGATCTTGTATTAGTTTCCCAGGGTTGCCATAGCGAAATGCTACACATTTGCTGGCGTAAACAACAGAAATATGTTCTCCCACAGTCTGGAGGCTGGAAGTCCAAAATCCAGGTGTTGGCGGGGCCACACTCCCTCTGAAGGCTGAAGGGAGGGTCCCTCCTTGCCTCTTGGAAGCTTCTGGCGGTTGTTATCAATCCTTGGCGCTCCGTGGCTCACAGCTGCCTCCCCTCCATCCACCTCAGTCATGTCACATCCCTCTCCCCTGTCTAAGTCTCCGTATCTGAATCTCCCTCTCCTCTCTTTCTCGGATAAAGACAGTAGTCATCGGATTCAGGGCCCACCCCGATGCAATGTGGCCTCATCTTAGCCAATCAGATTTGCAAGGTCTCTGTTTCCCAGTAGGGTCACCTTCTGAGACTCTGGGTGGACGTGAATTTTTAGGGGAATACTCCCCATCCCACCACAGACACTAAGGTAGGAAGAGTCAATCCCAGCCCAGTCTGTTCTGCCTCTGAGCACAAAGCTCTCAATAACCACCCTTTACTGACTCTCAGTTGTCTCCATTTGTGGAATTGAATCAGAGTTTTATTACCTTCAAATTGCTGGGCACGGCATCCTAACAGCATTTGAGGGACCAGGGCCCTGGAAATCTCATTTCTGCTGGTCCTGGCCCTCGAGGGATCAATGTTTTTCACACTCTTCTCTGGATCATTGGAATTGTTCTTCCAAAGGCCGACTTGCCAGACTGAGGCCTTTGTTCCATGTCACGTTCCCCAGCTAAGCTTCAAAGGCCTGTGTCTATCTGAAACTCTCCAACACGAGCAGTTGCTTATTATCTATGTATTGCTGTTTAATAGGGAAGTTGGAAACGTGCTCCAGAGGCTCAGTTACAAAATACTGAAAACAAAACAAAAGTATCCAACAAAACACCCAACAGCCCTGTCCCATCTCTTTTATTGGGGCCTATTCATTATTGCTTCACAACTGCCTACAAGTCCAAGTCCCATTTTGGATTCTGGTTCACTTTAGTTCACTTTGCCTGTCAACAATCTGTGTGTGTGTGTGTGTGTGTGTGTGTGTGTGTGTGTGTGTGTCGTGTGTTTCTTCTTTCCCTAAGAAAAATTCTAAATAACTCAATAGAACTTCCCTTTCTTCCTCTGGGTGACAATTCACCCTCTAATGAGTGTCACTGATATCTAATTTCACTAGAAAAAAAATCCATCTTAATTTTAATTTTGATTTATTTTTTAGAGACAAGGTGTCACTCTGTTACCCAGGTTGGAGCACAGTGGAGATCATGGCTCACTGCAGCCTCAAATTCCTGGGCTCAAGCGATTCTCTTGCTTCAACCTCTAAGTAGCTGGGACTACAGGTGCATGCCACTATGCCTGGCTACTTTTTAAATTTTTTGTAGAGACAGGTTCTTGCTATGTTGCCCAGGCTGGTCTTGAACTCCTGGCCTCAAGGGATCCTCCTGTCTCAGCCCCCCAAAATGTTGGGATTACAGGTATGAGCCACCATGCCCAGCCAAAAATTCTCGTCAGTTGGAATGGTTTCCTTCTGTTTATTTGCTAGCCTATTTACCAGCTAAACTAAACCAGCAACTAGTTTTAATCAATTTGCCTGCTTGCTGTCCCCCAAGCAACCAAGCTCTTCTCTCTAGGCCTTCACACGAGCTTTTCCTTCTCTCCAGAACTCTCTTCCGGGCAGATCTTGACGTCTAATTCCCTCGCTTCCCTCAGGTTTCTGCTCACATGTCACCTTTGCAGGGAGCCTCCTTTGACTATTCTGTAAAGCCAGCATGCCCCCAAGGCCGACCACTAGCTTCTATCCCCTTTGCCCCCCACTCAGTGCCACCTGAATTATCATATATTGATTTGTTTTTTGTCTGTGCCTTTAATTAGAATGTCCACTTCAGGAGGGCAGAACTTTTTGGTCTTTTTTGTTCCCCCCACTGTATCCCCAATGCCTTAGAGTAGCAGACAGCACATAGCAAGAGCTCAGTGAATATTTGTGTAAATAAATGATCTCTAAGATGTAAACAATATGATTTCATATTTAAATTACTATCTGTCTATACTAAGAGAGATAGAGAATGCCCTTTTACATCATGCCACTAATTTTCTTCTCTTTCCAAGTGTCCTCAAGGTTTCACACCAGGGAGTCACTTAGCCAATTAAGCAATTTTGACCACTGATATTTACATCATGGGGTCTCCATTTTCAGAGGGCATGGACCCTTTACAGCCTGATGCAAACTGTAAAATTTCTTTGCAGAAAAATGCACACTTTTGGAACATTTTGCCGATGATGATGGGATGTGGACTGTGAGCATCCCCAGCCTTCTCCTTCCTGCTCCCCTGGTTCTAATGTACCTGCCCTAGGGTAAGTATTTGTGGAAGGAATGAACGACGTGTGTGATCAGTTCTCAGCTATATACATTCCTTTACTAAGGCTGCTGACACAAATTACCACAAATTTGATGCCTTAAAACACAGAGATTTACTCTCTGACAATTCTGCAGGCCAGCTGTTCAAAATCGGTGTTTCTGTGCTGAAATCGACGTGATGGCAGGGCTGAGCTTCTTCTGCTGACTGCAGTGGGGGAGTCCATTCCTTGCCTCTTCCTGCTTCTGAGGGCTCCTGGCATCTTGGCTTGTGGCCACATCATTCCAGTCTCTGCCTCGTGGTCACATTGCCTCCTCTTCTGTGGTAGCCAAATCTCCCTCTCCCCTCCCTCTTGAAAGAATACATGTGACTGCATTTAGAGCTCACCCTGAAAACCTAGGGCAATCATCTCCCCTATCCCAAAATCCTTAGCCTAATCAAAGTCATTTTTTTTAACCATATAAGATAACATGTAAGGTTCCAGAGATTAGGGTCTGATATCTTTGGGAGCCATTATTCAGCCTACTACACTAAATAAAAAGGAAAAATGGCATAAACACACACACACACACACACACACACACACACACACAGAATTATTTGGAGATTTTCACTGTGTGTTTTGTTTTGTTTTTGTTTTAAGATGGAGTCTCACTCTGTTGCCCAGACTGGAGTGCAGTGGTGCGATCTTGGCTCAATGCCACCTCTGTCTCCTAGGTTCAAGTGATTCTCCTGTCTCAGCCTCTTGAATCGCTGGGATTGAGGTGCCCACCACCACACCCGGCGAATTTTTGTATTTTTAGTAGAGATGGGGTTTCACCATGTTGGCCAGGCTGGTCTCAAACTCCTGACCTCAAGTGACCGCCCGCCTTGGCCTCCCAAAGTGCTGGGATTACAGGTGTGAGCCACTGTGCCCAGCCTTCACTGTGTTTTAAACCTGAGTGTGACTAAATTTCCAGAATTCATAGCATTTAAAGTAAAGAAGGCAGAATGTGAAAGGCTGACTCCATCCCCCATCTGGCCCCCAGCCTACACTTCTCATCCTCCATGGGCTTCATTTAGAATTCACAGGAGGAATTTCAGGTTGCCTGGGGGCCAAACATAAATGAGAGGGAGCAGTCAGAGTTGTTTAAATGACTTTATAACTGGAGTGTGTCCAAATCTGACAATAGGAGGGTGAAAGTGAGTTTTCTTAATGCACTGATGCCCAATTCCATTGCGAGTTAACAGTATGTAAAGGGTTTCCAACCTTCCCAGGACCCCTGAAGGCAGCACTGAAAATAATCTACCTGCCATAAACTTTGCTGGTGTTTAAGAGGAGAAATGGGATTTAATGCTGTAGGCCACACCAGGAGCCCAAGCGTATGTCCCTAGCAAACTGATCTGTGCTGTGCAGAAAACCTTCTCTGCAAAGGGTGGCTGTAATTCCATCAGGTGTTGCCCCACACTTGGCATGTTAATTTAAGTAACAAGGATCAGGTCATCAATCCAGGAGGGTCAGAAGTCCCTCTCTCCTCTTGGCAAGTTAATGTGGCCTAATGTTTGTGTAAAGTCCACCTAGTCTTTTAAATAAATATACTTTACTCAGCAGGTTTTGACAAGTGTCATATATCCTTAATTCCTTTAAGCAATCAATTAGATAACCTTTTTTCCCTCTCTTCTGTCCTAGAACAACAAACTTTTCCAGAAGGCTCGCTAGCTGTTGGCACTATGAGAAACAGACCCTGCCCTTAAGGATCTCATACCCTGGAGCGGGGAAAGGAACACATGTGTAGCTCATGCATGGAATGTGACTTCTGGATGTTTGGAATGCTGATTTAAAGGCCTTAAGGCTGAAGGTGACAGACATTAAGTGCCCCATTTTCCAAAGAGAGCTGCAGACAAGCCCCTGAAGAATTCACTGAAACATGGGAGAGCCTGTCCTATCAGTGTTCACCCCCGTTGCCCTCCTCTAGCCTGCATAAAAGAAGACTAGAAATTTGCAGGAGGGTTTGTGGAAGCAATGGGTTATGGTAGACAGAAAAATACTGTCCCTTCCCACAAAGATGTCCATGTGCTAATCCCTGAAACCTGTGACTATACTACCTTATGTGAAAAAAGGGACTTTGCAGCTGTGATTCAAATTAAGGGGTTTAAGATGGATTATCTGGGATTTCTCAGGTGGACCCAATCTAATCATATTGGAGAAACTTTCCCTGGCTGTTGTCACAGAGGGGGATGTGACCACAGAAGAATGGCTGGAGAAATCCAACTCTGCTGGCTTCAGAGAAGAGCCTGGTGGAGGGTTCACTGTCATGGAGTGAAGGCTCTTGAAGCTGGAAGGGCCAGAAGATGTGTTCTCTCCTAGTGCCTCCAGAAGCAACACCACCACTGACACCTTGATTTTAGTCCAGTGAGACCCAGGTTGAACTCCTTGAAACAGCCTTTGCAAAAATTATAACAGTGAGAACATTATGAAAGTGAAAGAGATCCAACTTGACCAACTCTATCTTGCCTTTTACCTCCAAATGGCCCTTAGTCATGCCTGGCTGTGGGCCAAGCTAACTTTGGGAGAAATTTAGTTTACGGTTTAAATGATGTTAGCCTTTTCCAAAACTAAATGCCTTCACAAAACTAATAAAAGTCCCCAAGTTTAAGATTATGAGAGGGACCTGAATTCTGCTAACATGTAGATGTAGTTGAACAATTACCAGCCACTGGTCTGGAGGTCACAAGATTTGTAAGTTCCCCAGTTATTCCTGTAAATAACATCACTATTGTAGAACCTCAGATTGGCCTTTTGAGATGCCTTTTCAGGCTTTTGCATTTCTATAGACTGAATGACTCCACTCAGATCTGAGACTCAAGCCTCAACCAGTCCTGTGGCCCCACTCAGAAGGGATCTCAGTGCATGAGGACCGTTTTCCACCCTACCCTACTATGATTGTGTCCCTAACCAGTCAGCAGCACCCATTCCCTAGCCCCATGCTCACCAAACTATTCTACTGGAGGTCTGAGAGAGGATGTCTCAGCCTGGTGCACTATACGGAGCTGGAGCCAGCAGAACTTCCACAAAGGAACCTTTGAAGATGGACCCGCCATGGGGATTACTAGAGCACCAACCCCGCAAGATTCTGCTGCTGTCCCCTCCAATCCCCCTCTCCCCTTTCCAGTTCTGGAGAACCGAGCTAGGGAGAGAGAAGGAGCAGAAGATCAGCTGGGAGAAAGAATGATCCAGGCCCTCTTTCCATCCCCCACAATATCCTCAAACCACTGGCAAGCCTGAGCTGGGAGAGGAGAGATTCATGGAGCTGGGTTGAGATTGAGGTTTTGGTCTGTGCTGGACTGGCCTTTTTACTACTCCCTAAATAAAGCTGTTCTCCTAACTGAAAGTGAGTGAAAATCTGTAGCTCTGCAAGAAATGTAGTTAAGCAGAAGGGAATGGAGAGACCACAGGACATGTTGGAAGGTAGCGAGGGGGAGAAATCAAAGCTCTTTCCTCTTGAACCCCACGCAGCTCAACCTGCTGGAGAATCTGGTTCTGATGCAACCGAACACAGTAAGCATCATTACAGATGTATCTTGACTTCTGTAGAAGACCAGCTGGGGGAGTTACATAGACCTCCCCCTCCCCTCCTCCCTCCTCCCCCTCCCTTCCCCTCCCCTCCCCTTCTCTTCTCTAAAAAAATTTTTTAAAGAAAAAAGACCAGGCATGGTAACTCCCATCTGTAATCCCAGCACTTTGGGAGGCCAAAGGTAGGAGGATCATTTGAAGCCAGGATTTCAAGACCAGCCTGGGCAATAAAGTGAAACCCTATCTCTACAAAAAAAATTTTAAAATTAGTCGGGCATGGTGGTGCATACCTGTAGGTCCCAGCTACTCAGGAGAATGAGGCAAAAGGATCACTTGAGCCCAGGAGTTTGAGGCTGCAGTGAGCTGTGATTGCACCAGTGCACTCCAGCCTGGATGACAGAGCAAGACTCCATCAGAAAAAAAAGCCAAAACAATGCCAAGAGAAAGATACAAAAATTGGGGGGATGTTTCAAATATATACATTTAGCAAATTAATGACTATCAGTAAAAAATACAATCCAGTGTGATTATATGAGTCATCATGGAGTCAGTTTATTACTTTAAAATAACTACAAGTTTGTGATGCAGTGTGGCCAGTGTGGTGGAGTAATGAGACATATTCAAAGGCAAATGATGAATCTTCTTGCTTTTCAATGCAGTCAGTGTATTATCCTTGTGTGTGTATGTGTACACACACACCATTCTGATAACCTCAGAAGTCCAGATTTGAGAAGGTGTGGCCCCAATCAAATGACCCTTCTGCCCCTAACCCCCACATCTCCATGACTGGCCATAGGAGATGTAGGGGAGTTAAGGGAAATGTTCCCAGACAGTGACATTTGAACTAGGTCTCGAGAGATCAGGATGACTCCTCCAGGTAAGAAAGGGCATTCTGAGTCAAAGGACCCACCCTTCAAAGACGCAGATGCTTGAGAGAACCTGGCATGTTGGCAGAGCTGATGGTGTATTTCAGGGCTACAGAGAACAGAAGGTGATGAGAGCAGCAATGAAGACATAAATGACCCCAGACGCCAAAGGGCCTTGACTGTTGAGCTGGGGCTTCAACTTGATCCTCAGGACCCCAGGGAACCCAGAGTTTTTGAAGCAGGATGAGATTAGTTTTAGAAGGTGGCTCCGTGGGTGACACAGAGGATGATGGGAGGGAGGCGAGGCCTGACCCAAAAAAATGTGGCCTGGAGAGGAGCAGCCAGACGGGAGAGAGATTTCTGAGGTGGGATCCATCAGGGCATAGTGGCCAGATTCTGCTTAGGGTCAAAGCAGGGTCAAGTGCGACTATAAGCTGCCATTTACGAGCCCAAGAAACGCTAGGGACCAAGACCTGGACTAAATCCATATGGGTAGAAGATGAATTTGATTTTAGATGTTTTAGATGTTTACATTCCATATGAGTTACCTGCCAAAAACATCCGCTGAGGACATCCCCCAGACCCCTAGTCCCTTCCTGTGTCTTGAAATTCCACAACCTCAGGGGCCTGTGAAGTCAATTGTTTTCTTCTCTGCTTGGTTCTAGTGAGGGGTGAGCTGAACTGGAGATGGCTGTGGGGAGCAACGAGAAACAGGCCAGGGCTGCTTTCTCCTAAACCATTTGAAATATAGCCCAATTTCATTTATTCTGAAAGACCACTCTGTCTAATCTATAAGAAAAAAATGATAAGTTTGTATATAAATAAATTGTATATGTATGTATTCATGCCTGTGAAATAAGATATATGTGTATATCTTCTGAAATGATTATACTCCTAGTTCTTTAACAATTAACAATACTCTTGTACCAGGCTCAAGCCACTCTGCTGACTCCCATGGCTCAGAAGGCACAGTGGGTAGAGAGTCAAGAGTCCAACTCACCACTGTCATTTATATCATATAAATCTGTATATAACCCGACAGTGGGGTGGGAGTCACCCACATGTTAAGAATGATTATCTGGATGGCAGGATTTCAGGTGGTTTTAATTTTCTCTTTAGTATTTTATATACAATTGTAATTTTTGTAATAAACATATTTTTCCTTTAAAAAAAGGGGGAGCAGCCTGGGCAACATAGTGAGACCCATCTCAACAAAAAATTTAAAAATGAGCTTGGCGTAGTGGTGCATGCCTGTAGTCCCATCTCCTCGGGAGACTTCAGTGGAAGGATCACTTGAGCCCAGGAGTTTGAGGCTGCAGTGATTGTGCCACTGTACCCCAGCCTGGGTGACAGAGCAAGATTCCAACTCGAAAAAAAGGAGGGGGAAGAAAGGGAATCAGCTTTACCTTATGTTACCAGTGGGAATTTCAGCAGGCAACTTAGCTATGCCAGAAGCTGTAAGATAAACCTTTCATTTGAACCGACAAGTTTACTCCCAAGAATGCATCCTAAAGAAATCCTCCGCATTCTACTACAACCCCAAAATCACATTTCCAAACTTACAAAAATTGCCTAATTAAATGAAGGAGTTGTTTCAATGATTTATATATTTTGAAAAAGGAGGTGGGTAGATACTAAAAGTTTCACATACACAGTGAAAAGTGATTTGTTTTCCTTGCAGGAATTTTGATAATAAAGTATATCTTAACTGTATGTGCATTTTTACTGTTGCAAAATAAAGCAATTGACCTAAATTGACCAAAGAATCTGAAGTCACAGATCAAATCTGAAAAGAATACAGGTGATCAAAATAACTCCATTTCTGGGCCAGATGTGCTCCAACATGGCTGCACATTAGAACTGCTGGGAGGCTTTGTAAAAATACTGAGCTCCACTCCCAGGGATTCTGATTTAGCTGATCGGCAGCAGGGCCAGACAGCAGAGTTTTAAAAAACACATCTCTAGATGATTCTAATGTGTAGCTGGAGTTGAAAACCACCAGACCATTGAAATAAACTGCCACACAGCACTTAATTCATAACTGTTTTAAAAAATGCAACACTCCTGAGCAACCAGTACTTCAAGGTACTACGTTTCTATGCTGCCATTCAACGGGTTCCCTTTCTTTTACTTTTCATTGAAGTATAACATCCATATAGAAGCATGCACATATTGCCGGACGTGGTGGCTCCACGCCTGTAATCCCAGTACTCTGCAAGGCTGAGGCAGGTGGATCACGACATCAGGAGTTCGAGACCAGCCTGACCAACATGGGGAAACCCCATTTCTACTAAAAATACAAAAATTAGCCAGGTGTGGTGGCGCGCACCTGTAATTCCAGCTACTCAAGAGACTGAGGCAGAAGAATCGCCTGAACCTGGGAGATGGAGGTTGCAGTGAGCTGAGATTGCACCACGGCACTCCAGCCTGGGCGACAGAGTGAGAATCCATCTCCAAAAAAAAAAAAGAAAGAAAGAAAGAAACATGCACATATTATAAGCAGAAAGCTTGACACATTTTTACCAACTAGATGTACCCATATCACCAGCACCCAGATCAAAAAGGGGGACTCTTACCAGCACCCAGTACCCTCTCGGTTCATTCCAGTTGTTCAACAGTTCCCCCACCACTACATGTTTGGTGTTGATTCTTATGAAGTAATTGAGTTGTAACCAATAGTAATCCTTATAATGCAACTAATTTTCCTTAATTCATCGATCACATTATAGCTAATGTGAATTATGAAAACTTACATAGGAGAAATAATTACAAACATGTATTTAGCCACAAGAAGTTTACTAAATATCTAATTGCAGACTCCAGTTAAATAAATTAGCTAACATTCACAAAAAGCTGTCCGGTTTGTATGCAATGGCATAAATAACATAGGAAAATGAGAATCCTTCCACAATAAAAAACGGTTTGTTCTATTGGAACCCTAGAATAGCACTGTGAATGGGCTAACTTGTGCCCACTCCCCCACCTACCCACTGCTTGTCAGATTTGTACACTGAAGTCCTAACCCCCCAGTACCACAGAATGTGACTGCATTTGGAGATAGGGTCTTTAAAGAGGTGATTAAGTTAAAATGCAGTCAGTAGTGTGGGCCCTAGTCCAATATGACTGGGATCCTTATAAGAGGAGGACATGAGGCCACAGATACACACAGTGGAAGACCATGTGAAGATACAGCGAGAAGGCGCCATCTGCAAGCCAAGGCAAGAAACCGCAGAGGAAATTAACTTTTTCAACACTTTGATCTCAGATATCTAACCTTCAGAATTGTGAGAAGCAGATTTCTGTTGTGAAAGCCACCAGTTGTGAAATACCAAACACCAGCCTGTGGTATTTGTTCTGCAGCCCTAGCAAATCAATACAAGCACCAAGACGAGAAGTGGCAAGTGGAGGAAGAGCTGGGCCAGGGGGAGGGCGACCACAGTAGTGTGGCTTCTGATGAAGGGAGACTCCCGGAGGGGCCTCAGGAGGAGCCCGGCGGGGCCCCAGTTGTCTGTGGCCACCAGAGTGGAGAGGAAACCTCAGGCTCACAACACGAGTCCCTGACATACACCTTTCCCTTGGCCCACATCAGCAGCAGAGCCAGGTTCCTCTACCCAGCACCCGCATACCCAGTCAAATGCACAGGGATTCCCACAGGAGCTGAGGAGTCCATTCCAGCCAGAGTAATCTGGACCAGTAGGTGGCCAAGAGTCACCAAAATTTTTAGAAAAACAAAAAAGGAAAGAGGAAAGCACCAACTTTACCTCCAGAGAAACTTACATCTGGAGAAGCAGAATTCTTACAATGGGGAAGCAGAGGGGGAAACACTTTATAATACATGTAATTAGTATTGTCAAACACATTTGAAACAGCAGCATATCCAGAAAGATAGATGATAGATAGATATAGATAGATAGATAGAGCCTCTGAAAAAGTCATATTCAGAGTTCTTGAAAATTAGCATTATGAATAATAAAACTTAAAACCCTAGAGAAGACACAATTTCCATTCATCCGATTGCCCGAGTGAAAAACACTCTTGATAATATCTAGAGTTGGTGAAGTTGTGGGGAGCCACAAATTCTCAAACGCTGTTGGTTTGACATAACAACAGTTTTTGTATGCTCAAATAATATGCACATAATAAATGTATTAGAAAAACCGTTATGTTTTTCTAATAAATTTATTTGCACATGATTTGAATCAGCAATTCCCCAGCCTTAGAGAAACTCTCACACAAGCACAAATGCACATTGTGTTCTCTGCTGTACAGCTTCTAATAACAAAAAACTTAGAAGCAACTTTGATGTCCGTCATTCATGGGGTGGATAAATTCACTGTACGTATCCCTACAAAGGTTTATTATTTACTTAGATTGTGGCATACCTAGAAATGAGGAAAGACCATCCATGTTCATTTAAATGTATTAGATATGCCACAATCTAAGTAAATTTCCCAAAACTCATTGTTGAGTGAAAAAGCTAGCTTAAGAAAAGTAAATTCAATATTTACTTAAAATTTTTTTTATCTTAAAATATGTTTTTTAAAAAACTATGAAAGATGGAGGAGGCCAGGTGTGGTGGCTCATGCCTGTCTGTAACCCAGTAATTTGGGAGGCCAAGGCAAAAGGGTCATTTGAGGCCAGAAATTTGAGAACAGCCTGGGCAACATAACGAAACATTGTCTCTACAAAAAATTAGCTGAGACCGGGCATGGTGGCTTAAGCTTGTAATCCCAGCACTTTGGGAGGCTGAGGCAGGTGGATCACCTGAGGTCGGGAGTTCAAGATCAGCTTGACCAACATGGAGAAACCCTGTCTCTACTGAAAATACAAAATTAGCCAGGCGTGGTGGTGCATGCCTGTAATCCCAGCTACTTGGGAGGCTGAGGCAGGAGGATCACTTGAACCCGGGAGGCAGAGGCTGTGGTGAGCCAAGATTGCGCCATTGCACTCCAGGCTGGGCAACAAGAGTGAAACTTCATCTCAATTAAAAAAAAAAAAAATTAGCCTGGTACGGTGGTTCACATCTATAGTCCCAGCTATTCAGGAGGGTGAGGTGGGAGAATCACTTGAGGCTGTGGTGAGCCATAATAGCACCAGTGTGGATAACAGAGTGAGACACTGTCTCAAAAAAATTAAAAAAAAAAGAAAAAAAAGAAAAGAAAAAGACTGGAGGATGGTGGAATATGAATATATACATACACATACACATATTTATATGTGCTATAGCCAAAACAAATGGAAAAGTGTGCATAATGTTTACAATAGTAATTCCTTTGGGGACAGTGGGCAAAAAGTAGTAGCAAAGTGAACAAAAGGAACTGCAATTTTTATTGGCAATATTGTATTTATTTTATTAAACAGGAATCAAACCAAATGTGACAAAATGTTCATGTTTATTAATTCTGAGTAATGGGTACATGGGTGTTTGCTATGTTATTGATACGGTTTGGCTCTGTGTCCCCAACCAAATCTCATCTCGAATTGTACTCCTCACATGTCAGAAGAGGGGCCTGGTGGGAGAGTACTGGATCATGGGGGTGGATTTCTGTCTTGCTATTCTCATGGTAGTGAGTTCTCCCAAGAGCTGACGGTTTTAAGGTATATATAGCATTTCCTCCCAACTTGCTCACTCTCCTGCTGCCATGTGAAGAAGGTCCTTGCTTCCCCTTCTGCCATGATTGTAAGTTTCCTGAGGCCTTCCCAGTCATGCGGAACTGTGAGTCAATTAAAACTTTCTTCTTAAATTACCCAGTCTTAGGTAATTCTTTATAGTAGTGTGAAAACAGACTAATACAGTTATCCTCTGTAATTTGCCATGATTAATAAAATGCATAGAACTGACAGTGCTTTAATAAACTGGAATATTGAGGCAAGTGATCCACGTAGAACACAGTGCAAAATTCCAAAAGTTGAAATGTGAGAGATGAAAACATGAACACAAAAAAAAGAACACGAAGTTTCAACCTCTATCTGAACATATATCCAGAAGGTGAATGGATAGAAAAAACAATTATACAAATTATACAAAAAACTTTCAAAGCTAAAAGAAAGTGTGAATTCTTCATATAAAAGAGCCTGTGAAATGCTGAAAAGAAATATGGGAGTGGGTGAGGAGGATTTGGGACAAGATATATTGATGAAATAAAAAACAAAAATAAAGAATAAAGGGGGAATTAGAGAAAAAATTTCAAGAAGAAAAAAAAAAGATCCCTCGTTTAACTTCAAAGGAAGAAATAAATGGACATTAAATTTCTCAAATGCAATAAATATAAAATTATATAAAACATGGTGTCATAAAGTTCTGCAGAAAAAATTAATTTCTAATCTAGCATTTTGTACTCAGACAAAAAGTGATTTAAGTACAAAATAGAAATTATTCCTAGATGGAAAAGAACTCAGAAAGTTTCTCTCCATAAAGTCGTTTTGCAAGATTCTCTAGAGGATATACTCCAACAATAGGAAAAATAAGCTGAAGAAAGGGAAATATCAAACAGTGGTGTTCAAAGAAACTAGTAAAATTTGAGCCCAAATGACTACTGAAAATATAGCTATAAAGCTTAATGGATTGTTAAGAAATAATTCCATCTGTTAAACTCCAGATTTCAACAAAACCTGGGAGTGGGTAGAGGGAGTTGGTGCATGGAGAGGGAAGAAAGACACGATAAAGCATCAGGATAGTAATATGTACTGATTCATTCTCAGCATTGATAGAAACTACATACTTTTAAATGTGTTGAGTAAAATGTTTAAAAACATGCTTGAAGAAGGAATAAAAACAGAATGAATATTTTTCACCACTAATGGCTAAAAAAGAAAATAGTCAACCAAGCTAAAGAAGAAACAGTAAAGGAAACAAGGAAGCGTAATAGAAAACAACAAAACAAGACGGCAGGACTATGATCAAATATGTCAGTAATACAGCCATAACAGGGAGAGAGATTTTCGCTTGAACCTAGAACACAGAGATTGCAATGAGCCAAGATCATGCCATTGCACTCCAGCCTGGGTGACACAGTGAGACTATGTCTAAAAAAAAAAAACAGTGGGGAAAGATTTTTAAATCGATAAGCTAGGACGGGTGCAGTGGCTCATGACTGCAATCCCAGCAGTTTGGGAGGCTGAGACGGGTGGATCACCTGAGGTCAGGAGTTCGAGACCAGCCTGACCAACATGGTAAAACCCCATCTCTACTAAAAATACAAAAAATTAGCTGGGCATGAGGTGGACACCTGTAATCCTTTCCACTCAAGAGGCTGAGGCCAGAGAATCACTTAAACCTGGGAGGAGGAGGTTGCATTTGAGCTGAGATTCTGCCACGGCACTCTAGCCTATGCAACAAGAGTGAAACTCTGTCTCAAAAAAAAAAATAATAATAATAAGACACTAAGATAAAAGGTAAACATATAAAACTTAAGAGGTAGCTTCCACTTACTCTAGCAATAAATAATCAGGAAATATATTGAAAAAATCCTATTAACAATAATGAAAAATATTATAAAATACCTAGCAATAACTTTTAAAAACCATGCAAAGCCTACATGGGGGAAAACTCTAAAACATTTACTGAGGAAGACTAAATAAATGGAGTGACATCCTGTTTTTCCAGGTTATGGACTCAAAATTATAGAGATATCAGTTCCCTTCAAATGAATCAATCAACTTAACTCAATGTCAATTTTTATGGAATTTAACAAGCTGATTCTAAATTTCATTTAGTGAAGTAAAAGAAAAACAATCCAGATTTGCTAAATGCCCTACTAGACATTAACAACTATTAAAAGATGACAGTACTAAATAATGTTGTTACAGAAATGAGAGATATATGAAATAAATTAGAAGCCAGGTGCAGTGGCTCACGCCTGTAAACCCAGCACTTTGGGAGGCTGAGGCAGGTGGATCACCTGAGATCAGGAGTTCAAGACCAGCCTGTCCAACATGGTGAAACGCCATCTCTACTAAAAAAAACAAAAGTTGGCTGGACAAGATGGCAGGTGCCTGTAATCTCAGCTACTTGGAAGGTTGAGGCAGGAGAATTGCTTGAATCTGGGAGGCAGAGGTTGTAGTGACAATGAGCCAAGATTGTACCACTGCACTCCAGCCTGGGTGACAGAAAGTCTGAGAAAGAAAGAAAGAAAGAAGGAAAGGAAAGAAAGAAAGAAAGAGAAGAAAGAAAAGAAAGAAAGGAAAGAAAAGAAAGAAAGATAAACAAATAAATTAGAGTTTACAATTCAGTCTATGACAAAGGTGGTATTGAAACAGGTCGGGAAAAGATGGATTGCTTAAAATTTGGGAAATTGGCCATCCATTTAGGAAAAAGAAAATCAACTTAGAGCCTAATTTTACATCACACATAAAAGTAAATTTCAGCTAGTTTAAGATCTAAGACTTTAAAACTATAAAACAAGAGCAACAACAAATAATTACAGGGAAATAGTCACTTGTTTAATGGTTTTCTTATTCAAGATATGAAACTCAGAGACCAAAAAGATCAATAGGTTTGACTACATAAAATTTAAATATTTTGTACTGCAAAAACTACTGTAAACAATTTTTTTAAAAAGATGCAGATTAGGAAAAAGTACTTTTAATTTTATGTAGTAGTAGGAACTTAAACAAATTTGCAAGAAAAAGCAACCCTATTAAAAAAGTGGGCAAAGAACATGAACAGGTACTTAACAAAAGAAGCCAACAAACATGAAAAAAAGCTCAACATCACTGATCATTAGAGAAATGCAAATCAAAATCATAATGACCATCTCAAGCCAGTCAGAATGGCTACTACTAAAAAGTCAAAAAACAACAGATGCTGGTGATGCTGCACAGAAAAAAGTAACACTTTCACACTGTTGGTGGGCGTGTAAATTAGTTCAACCATTGTGAAGGACATTGTGGTGATTCCCCCAAAGACCTGGAGGCAGAAATACCATTTGATCCAGTAATCCCATTACTGGGTGTATACCCAAAGGAATATAAATCATTCTATTATAAAGATTCATTCATGCATATGTTCGTTGCAGCAGTATTCACAATGGCAAAGACATAGAATCAACCCAAATGCCCACCAATGATAGACTGAATAAAGAAAATATGTACATATACACCACGGAATACTATGCAGCCATGTCCTTTGCAGGGATATGAATGGAGCTGAAAGCTGTTGTCCTCAGCAAACTAACATAGGAACAGAAAATCAAACACCACATGTTCTCACTTACTAGTGGGAGCTGAATTATGAGAACACATGGACACATGGCAGGGGCAGGGGAACAACACACACATGCCTGTCTAGAGGTTAGGGGGAAGGAGAGCATCAGGAAGAATAGCCAATGAATGCTGGGCTCAATACCTAGGTGATAGGTTGATCTGTGCAGCAAACCACCATGATACACGTTTACCTATGTAACAAACCTGCACATCCTGTATGTGTACCCCTGAACTTAAAAGTTGAAGAAAATAATTTATTTATAAAAATATATAAATTAGTAAGAAACTCCATTCTATTAGATAAATGGACAATTCACAGAAAAGGAAGTAATACCATGGCCAATAAACACTGGGAATGATATTCAGTCTTCTTACAAGTAATCAAGAAAATACGCTTTAAACAAAAGGATGAAATACTATTTTTCTCTCATCAGGGTGGCAAAACTTGAAAAGATGGGTAAACCCGGTGTTGCTGAGGGTGAGAAGACAGAGAGCAACTCTGTCCCCAGGCAAAGTAGTCCAGCAGCTCAGTCTCCCCCGTGCACCAACCCTGAGGATGCCAGGCAAAAAAAGTTCAGGGTCCGGGAAAGACACACACTGGGGGATAGAGAGGGAGAAAGAGATAGGAGGGCTTTTCCCCTCTCTTCCAGAACTGCAATAGAATTTGTACTTTTAGGTGACAGGGGAGAGGTCTAGGACCCTGAAAAGTGAAGAAATAATAGGGTTTGTTGACTGGTTGCCTCACAGGTAAACCCCTATGTCTTTGAAGCTTCCAGAAATCATAGATGGATGAGTGTTCTGGTTTCTGCACAACAGAAAGCAACCAAAGCCTATTACCAGTTTTGTTCTTAGTTTGACCCCTTCTACTTCATCTCAGAGTGAGAAAGCACATGTTCAAACCCGGAGGGACCCTGCAAAGTTACCTGGGTTTGATTTTAATCACCCGGCAGCTGTGCCTCTAGTCACCACGAGAAAGAAACCCCCCTGTGCCAGTGGTTCTCACATTCTGGTGAGCAACAGAATTTGAGGGTTTGTAAAAATTGAGATTGTTGGGACCCACGCTCAGAGTTAGTGACTCGGTGAGATCATTTTCCTTTCCAACAAGTCTCCAGCTGTTGCTGATGCTGTCTAGGGACCACTCGTTGAGAGTCATTGCCCAGAGTGAGTGTGTCTGTCCCATCCGCCTGTTGATGCCCTGGATTTGCTGGGTTTTCTGTTTGGAGGAAGTTATCACAAGCCACTACCCAGCGCAGGCAGGTCTGTTAGAGCTTTTCCCAATTATCAAGAAGAATTCATTTTTGATTCAAAAGAACGTCTCTCTAGGAAGACTGTGGCTGATGAAGAAACCCCCGAAGTAACTTATTTTCAGTTGAAAAAAAAAAAATGGAGAGGCAGGAAGGTGTAGAGAGAAGCCTAGTCATTTCTGTGGAAATACTGGTTGAACATGCCTGGGAACAGCATTCTCTTAACCCACCTGGGCATAAAGCAATCATTCTCTGATGTTTGCATGTATACGTCACAAAACATTTTTAAGAAATATTCTGGTGTTGCAAACTATATTAGACAGAATCCTTTGTTTTGGTTGACAAAAAGAAGGAAAAACAACTACATTTAAATAAACTTAAACAAAAGTCAGTTATTGGCTCCCATAACTGAAAATCCCTAGGGTAACGGCTTCAGGTATAGCTAGATCCAGGCCACATGGGAAGAAGGGAGACTTGCACCTAGAGAGAGAATGGGGTGGGCAGTGGGTGAGACCAAGCTGCAGAGGTAGGCAGGGGCTGGATCTTAAAGGGCCCAAAGAGCCATTTTAAGGAGTTGAGACTTTTCCTGAGGACAAAAGCTCCACCTAAATAGAGGAGTCTAAGCCCAGAGTTGAACCCAGGTCTACATAAATCCGAAGCCCATGATCTTAAACTTGACACTGCATTGCTTCTAGCTTTTTCAAGTCCTGTTTCCATCCTCTCCCTGAAAGGCCAGAGGAGGCAACTGTACGTGGGGTGGGGTGGGAGGCCCACTGTTCTCTGTGCTTGAACACACTGATGTATCTCATAGCGAAGAACAAACTTCTTCATAAAGCAATTACTCATAAAGCCAAAATTTCTTATGTTCACAGCCTTATTATTTCCATGTACCTTTTTTTATCCTTTCTTCTACGATTTGATTTTTCTGTCTAGCGACTCTACAGCAAGCTCCCATTACCACCGAAGCTGTCTACCCGCTCGGTTGGGCTTGACTCAGGCACCAGATGTGCTCCAGTTTATCCACGTGGCTCCAGGCACTCACATGTTCCTCCAGGTCCCATCCGCCGGCCTCCGGGACGCCTGCAGTGGTATCCTGAATTCCCCTCCCAGAGCACCACCGCTACCACCACCCCCTTCCCGGCTCCAAGCACTCAGCCTGCTATAATTAAACAAACAGGGTTATTTGTGACATTCTGGTTTACACATCAACAAGTTATTTTCTCTGATTTTGCTATGGATGGATTTGCTCTGCTTACATTAAACAAAAACGGCTCACCCAAAAATGCAGAACAAGCAAGGCAGAGGAAACGCGGCCAGACAGCTGCCTCCTTCCCTGTGAGGCAAGATCAAGTCTTCCCTTCCCAGACTCCTGGCCTCAAAGGAGCAGAACCAGGAGGCTTCAAAGCCACGGCCAAAGACCTCAGACCCACAAGACAGCTGCAGAGGGTCAGAGCTTGGCATGGGAAGGGAGGGGTCCAGAAACACGGAAAGGTCAAATGGGACTGCGTTTTGAAAGATTCCGACTAAATAGCATAGGAAATAGAAATGTGGGATTCCCTAAGCAAATGTGTCCTGTACAGGGGCCTTGTGCTTGGTTAATGACAAACAAATCACCTTGCCGGTGGCGTTGTGAGGTCAAGGTCAGTGGGCAGAATTGCAGGGAGTGTTCACGCCCACCACTTCTTCCCTGATCAAACACTGCCCCGCCTGAACCCGTTTCCGGGAGTGTCCATGCCAACCACCCACACCACAGTCAGAAGGGGCTTCTTCTTCTTTTTTTTTTTTTTTTTTTTGAGGCAGAGTCTCGCTCTGTTACCCAAGCTGGAGTATAATGGTGCGATCTCGGCTCATTGCAACCTCTGCCTCCTGGGTTTAAGCAATTCTCTGCCTCAGCCTCCCGAATAGCTGGGATTACAGGCACGTGCTACCACACACATCTAATTTTTTGTATTTTTAGTAGAGATGGGATTTCACCATCTCGGTCAGGCTGGTCTTGAACTCTTGACCTTGTGATCTGCCCATCTCAGCCTCCCAAAGTGCTGGGATCACAGGTGTGCGCCACCACGCCCAGCCAGAAGGGGCTTCTTAAAGTCACAGTGGTTCACTCTATTTAGGTGGAACCTTTTGTTCTCAAAAGAAATCTCAATTCTACAATGGTCAATGGTTCTCTCAACCGTTTTTTCTTTTCCTTTTTTCTTTTTTCTTTTTTTGTTTTTTGAGACACAGCCTCTCTCTGTCACCCAGGCTGGAGTGCAGTAGCACAAATCTTGGCTCACTGCAGCCTCGAACTCCCACCTCAAGCCATCCTTCCACCTCAGCTTCCCAAGTAGCTGGGACTACAGGTGCAGTGCCACCATGCCCTGATTGATAAGTTTTTTGTATTTTTTGAGGAGCTGAGGTTTCACCATGTTGCCCAGACTTGTCTTGAACTCCTGAGTTCAAGGGATCTGTCTGCCTCGGCCTTCAAAGTGCTGGGATTACAGGTGTGAGCCACCGTGCCTGGCCAGTTCTCTCAGCCTTTCAAGATGCAGCCCCTGCCTCTCTCTGCAACTTAGTCTCACCCCACGTCCCACCCCAGTAAGAGGAACATTCAAGTTTTGCAAATATGCCATCAGCACAAGCTGTTTCTTCTACCTTGAACACACTCTCGGCAGCCACCTTTGCCTGAAGCTTCAAGCCTACGCTTTGCTGGCTTTCTCTCCACCCTTGGCCAAGCTTGGATCTGCCTGTGTTCTAATCATCTGTCTATACACCATTTCCCTTACAAACGTTCAGCTCCATTGGGGCTGAGACATGTCGACTTTGATCACTGTCCCCGCTCAGTGTTTGTCTACGTGCCTGGCACATTGTAGGTTTCCCGCAGATGGTGTCTGCTGAATGAATGAGTGACTTTCTTTTGTGTACAGTATCTCTATTGGGGTAACTGACTCTGCAAACATCTGGTTCAAAAGTAGCAGCCACATGGTAGCTCCAAACTGGAAATACCCCAAATATCCAGCAGCTATAGACTAGGTAAATATAAACTGTGGTGTATTCACGCAAAAAAAAAAAAAAAAAAAGAAAAGAAAAAACACTATAAAAACACTATAAAGGGGTGAACTATCTATAACAACACCCCAAAATGTAGATGTATTTCACAAATAAAATGCTGAATAGGAGATGCCAAACACAAAGAATTATAGGCTATGGGATTCCACTGACATAAAATACAAAACCAGGTAAAACAAATCTATGCAGTTAGCAGTCAGGATAGTGCTTCATCTTTTGTGGAAGATAGTGACTGGGGGGTGCTAGCCTGTTCTGCATCTTGGCCTGGATCCTGGTTACACAGGCATATTCGGCTGGGAGAATTCACACTGGGCCATACACTTATGGCAGGTGAATTTCTCTGTATGTATATTAAACTTCAATGTAAAGTCAAACAAACAAAAGACCAGAGGCTGATGTGGAGCTGAGGCAGGATAACTGGGCCCCTGCTCTGTTGAATGTGGTGGGTGCCCAGGCTTACATCTTTTCTTCCAGGACTCCCTGTACTGGGATCCGCTTGCTCCTGCGTCTGAAGGCCCCAACCCCATGTAATGGAGACACGTGGTTGCTGCAAACAGTCAGACTCAAGAAATCCAGAAAGTCCCACACCCCAGTGAGTTAGTAACTACAGAGAGGACTCTGGAAGCAAGTGCAGAAAGAGACAAAGGAGAGAGGAATTGCTCTGCAGAAAGGAGGGTAAAGAATTTGGATCCTAAGAGATAATCCAGGGGGAAGGAGGTGAGAAAGAACAACGAGATGCACAAAGGAAATCAGATTGAGTGAGAGGCTGGATGCGCTGGCTCACGCCTGTAATCCCAGAACTTTGGGAGGCCGAGGCAGGCAGATCACTTGAGGTCAGGAGTTCAAGACCAGCTTGGCCAACATGGTGAAACCCCGTATCTATTGAAAATACAAAAATTAGCTGGGCATGGTGGCGCACACCTGTAGTCCCAGCTAGTTGGGAGGCTGAAGCAGGAGAATCACTTGAACCCAGGAGGCAGAGGTTGGAGTGAGCCAAGATTACAACAGAGCGAGACTCTGACAAAAAAAAAAATTAAGTGAGATGGGATGCAGTTGGGGCACCTGGGTTACAGAGCGAGACTCTGACAAAAAAAAAAAATTAAGTGAGATGGGATGCAGTTGGGGCACCATGTGTTGCGTCAACAAGGTCATTGTCAGGGTGGACAGGTGACTTTACGATGCAAATATTCAACTTGAAGTTACTGCATTTTTGCAACAGAAACCCCTTTTAGCACCCCTCCCCACAAAACTCCAAGAAAGTAGGCCACATACGCACATGTGCCTTGCCTGAGTGGGAGTTTTGTCGGGGAAGCCAGGAAGAGACTGAGCTCCATGTCTGGGTCCCTGAGGTGCAGCTGGGACAATGAGATGAACAATGAAACTGATTTGCCAGCAGAGGTAGTGAGGACACCATCAGAGGGGCTCTGAGCTTCCAAGGAATTCTCACCCCCTCCCAGGGATAGTTTTGTACTTGCCCAGAATACAGACTGAGAACTTGAAGCAAATCTTATTTGGATTTTAAGAGGCTAAGAGATCATGGCTGACACCAAGGTCACGCATTAGTACATTTAAGTAGCTATTAAATGTCTTAACTCCCCCTCTTAATTATAAATCCCTCCAAGGCAGAAATTGCGTATTTACTTTGTGTCTCCCAAGAACCTGAGAGCCAGGTCTGGAATGAATACATCTCTCCAGGTCCCTGAGGTGGAGGGGTTGACCACACACTTGCCGTACTTGATGCACTGTCTTCAGAACAGACCTGCACACTGGTACCTTGTCACAATGTCAGCCCAGAGAGAATCAACAGCTGTAGCTCCCTTTTGCACCTTGCTAGCCTTGCAGCATTTTCATACGTGTATCGCACTCAGTTCTTACACCAAGCCAGGAAGGAGAGTATGTGGTAAAGCTCATTTACCAATGAAAAAATGGAATTTTAGGGAGGGGACAGGATGTCTTCCAGGTACCCAGTTGGTAAATGAGGCAAATGGGACCTGAATTCAGACCATCAGAGAGCAAACTGGCTGTCCTTTTGAGGCCACTCAGGCATGCAGGGTGAGTTTCCTCCCCCAAGAGTTATCCTTTCTGTTGAAAACATCACGCTTCTTTTTTTTGTTTAACTTTTATTTTAGGTTCAGGGACACATGTGCAGTTTGTTATATAGGTAAACTCGTGTCACGGGGGGGGTTGTTGTACAGATTATTTCACCATCCAGGTACCAAGCCTGGTACCCAATAGTTATTTTTTCTGAGCCTCTCTCTCCTCCCATTCTCCACCCTCAAGCAGGTCCCAGTGTGTGTTGTTCCCCCTCTATGTGTCATATATTCTCTTTATTTAGCTCCCACTAAATGAGAACAGGCAATATTTGGTTTTCTATTCTTGCACTAGTCTGCTAAGGATAATGGCCTCCAGCTCCATCCGTGTTCCTGCAAAGGACATGATCTCATTCTTTCTTATGGCTGCATAGTATTCCATGGTGTATTGAAGAGAAAAGGGAATGCTTATACACGGTTGGTGGGAGTGTAAGTTAGTTCAACCATTGTGGAAAGCAGGGTGGTGATTCTTCAAAGAGCTGAAAACAGAACTACCATTCAACCCAGCAATCCCATTACTGGGTATATACCCAAAGTAACATAAATCGTGCTACCAATAAGCCACAAGCACGCATATGTCTTGTGGCACCATTTACAATAGCAAAGACATAGAATCAATATAAATGCCCATCAACTTCACACTCCTAAATTACTTTCCAGTCTCAAAACACCCACTAAATGACTTTCTCCCCACCCCAATCTGTAAGAAAGTTTATGTCGATGACCGAGGCAGCCAACAGGGGGGAGACAAAGAGCAGCCAAGTGGCACCTTCAGCGGCTGTAAGGGACCATGGGCTGCGCCTCCTTTAGAGCTCTGCTCTCCTCTCCCCTTCCTCTCCCTTCTCTCCTCCCTGTTTGCCAGCAGCTCACCCATCTCCTGGCTTGGGCTTAGCAGGGCTGAGAAGGGACTGACCCAGACTCTTAGAGTGGTGACTGCCCTCACAGTGCCTCTGTTGGGGGAGCACCTTAGGGACTCATTCAACCTTTCTTTGAATAAATGCTGTAGAACTAGAGATATCCTGTGGCAGGTTCTGGGGGGGAAAGCAGTGACCCTGACTCTGCCCTTCACCTGAAGGTCTTCCCAGTCTGGTATGGGAGCTGCCTGAAGAGGGAAGGCTCTAGTCCCAGTGAGCCCAGGGGGGAAACTGGCCTGGCTTTTGGGGTCTCAGGGAAAGCGTCATCTCAACCCATATTGGAAGTTGGCTGGAGCTGGTAGGAGTAAGGGTGAGAGCCCCACACACTTAGTGATCCAGGACTAGTTCAGCCTGGCTGCTCTCAAAGTGGGGGTGTGAGGGTGGAGAGCATGGCTGGTCTCACACAGCCGGCCTCACCCAGTCCACCTGTGGCCAATAGGTTACACGCACCTTGGCTGGGTAATAGCACAGTTACTTCCTGCTGTGTTCTGAATATCTGTGTCCCAACAAAATTTATATGTTGAAACCTAACCCCAAACCGAAGATATTTGAAAATAGGGCCTTTGGGAGGTGATTAGGTCATGAGGGTGAAGCCCTTTGACTGGGATTAGTGTCCTTATAAAAGTCCCAAGAGAGTTTGCTTCTGCCATGTGAGGACACAGTGAAAAGATGGCCATCTATGAAGAGAGTGCTCACCAGGCACCAAAAGTGCCCTGGTCTTAGACTTCACAACTTCCAGAACTGTGACCAATATATTTCTGTTGTTTATAAGCCACCCAGTCTATGGTATTTTGTTACAACAGCCTGACTGAGTAAGAACTAAGACGCTTTCCATAGCACAGCACTTTGGGACTTACGTTTTCTCTCCTCCTCCTGCTCCGGCCATGTAGGACTGCCTGCTTCCCCTTTGCCTTCTGCCATGATTGTAAGTTTCCTAAGGCCTCCTCGGCCATGCTTCCTGTACAGCCTGTGGAATCATGAGCCAATTAAACCTCTTTTCCTTTTAAATTACCCGGTTTCAGATATTTGTTTATAACAGTGTGAGAATGGTCAAATACACCTTTAATCTCCATTTGCCTCCCCTCCGAGTTTGGCATCCCAAGGTTTGATTGAAAGTTTGAAATACAAACCTCTTCCCCCTGAAAAGTTTACAGGCCCTGCCAGGCCAGAAACATTCATTTTCTACTTTCTGCTTTTGACTGACAAGGAGCCCAAGAAGCTGGCCCAGAGCACTCCGAAGATGGAGTGGTGTCCTGGATCTTGACTGAGTACCAGGAAGAAACACAGAAGGACCTGCCCCCTGCTCATAAATCACTGGCTGTGGAGCTTTGGACAGGGCAGGGAGCCTCTGGGTTCAGTGTCCTCCTTTTATAAAATGAGGAAAAATGTGTGAATGTCAGGTGGGCCATGAGCTAGGGAGACAGCAGGCACCGAGGCAGGACCCTGCCTTCATGGACAAGATTGAGATGCAGAGGAAACCAGTGGCCCCTCTGCTTGGTGACCATATTGTATTAGTTTGCTAGGGCGGTCACAACGAGACACCACAGCCTGGGTGACTCAAACAATAGACGCTTATGAACTCACAGTTCTGGAGGCTGGAAGTCTAAGATCAAGGTGTTGGCAAAGTCACTTTTTTAAAAAATTTCTTATTGCATTTTAGGTTTTGGGGTACGTGTGAAGAACATGCAAGATTGTTGCATAGGTACACACATGGCAGTGTGATTTGCTGCGTTCCTCCCCATCACCTATATCTGGCATTTCTCCCCCATCAGAGTTGCTTCCTTCTAAGGGCTGTGAGGGAGAATCTGTTCCAGGATTTTCTCCCAGCTGCTGGTGGTTTGCCTGCCATCTTTGGTTTTCCTTGGCTTGCAGAAGAATTGCTCTGACCTCTGCCTTTGTCTTCACATGTGCTCTGTGTGCTGTCCACGTTTCCCCATTTCAATCAGGACACCAGTCATATTGGCTCAGGGGCGCACCCTACTCCGGAATGACCTCAACTTAGTTAACTACTCCACAGGGACCTTATTTCCAAATAAGATCACATTCTGACATACTGGGAGTGAGGACTTCAACATAGGAATTTGGGGGAAGGCAATTCAACCCATAACACGTGTGACCCGGGTCAAGATCATCTACCTTTCTTACCTTATTTTCTGTGCTTCTAAAACCAGGGATAATCAAGAAGGATAAATGGGACAATATGTGTGAGGGTCCCTAGCACATTATAGTTGCCAGCACAGAGGAGGAGCTCAAAAAATGCTGATTCCTTTCATCAGTGGCTCTCGGCAGAGATGCCTAAAGCCCCAGTCCTCATTCCTTTACTCATGGCCTTGGCTCACTCTCCTCCTCCCTCTCACCCAGGAAAGCTGACAAAGTGATTAAGCTAAAACTTAAGCATTCAATCTAGTCTCCAAAAGGAAGCTTACTGTTGAAGTCTGTTTGGGGGCATCATTTCTGTACTCCCAAAACCGCAACACGTTTGTGACCTGCAAAGCCTGGCCCCACCATGAAGATGAAGAATGTCACAGCTGCGCTGAGGGTGACCGCTTTTCAAGCACCGCTCAGGACTATCCGCACAGCTCAGTATGAATAACTGCAAACTCCTTTCTCCCTCTGTCTCCCCCTCTCATCGGCTTCGATTCACAGGCTGTGTAATTCAAGTCATTAATTTTTTCCATTCAGTGCGCTGCCAATTTCTTCTCATTTTGTTCCTGGAAATCTCTTGTGTGCATCTTCTAAATTTAAAATAAATACACTGTACATAATTGGATGCTAACCAGACAACACTGAGCAATCGTACTTTCTCATTGATTCCGCAGATGTATTCGCCTCCAACACGGAATAGGAAAGGTCTCTGCGTGTTCTGGATGAAATGTTAAATGGAACAAGTTGCCCTCACGTTCTTCAATATCAGTATTGGCCTTTAGAATATTTCCCCAGTTATGATCTTACTTGAAATGAACAATGAAAGGTTCTTGCACCAAAAATTTGAACAATGGGAACACATGGACACAGGGAGGGGAGTATCACACACTGGGGTCTGTCGGGGAAAAAGGGGAGGGATAGTGGGGGGTGGGGAGTTGGGGAGGGATGGCATGGGGAGAAATGCCAGATATAGGTGATGGGGGAGGAAGGCAGCAAATCACACTGCCATGTGTTTACCTATGCAACAATCTTCCATGTTCTTCACATGTACCCCCAAACCTAAAATGCAATTAAAAAAAAAAAAATAGACATCCAAGTTATTCTAGCCGCTACCATCGTGTGCTCACGGGGTTGAGTGGAAAGAGTCTAAGTGCAGGCCTCAAGAGACAGGACCTGTGGCCGCAGATGCGCCATGAAGAGGGTGGGTCATGGCAAGGAAGCACTTACTTACACTGACGATTTCAGTATTCTCAGCTATGCAATTAAGAGCTTGGCCCAGATCCTTTTTTTCCCCTCCAAAGCATAGGATGCATTCTTGAGATATACTCAAGATGATTTTAGAAGTACAGGTCTATGACATTAATAGCACCAGATCTTGTGGAAGAGACACAAAAACACCCCCCCAGAGAATCCATTTGTTCACCTGCATTTCCCAGCCCTATTGTTTGTATTAGGTGAGGCCACATGACTAGCTCTGACCAATGAAATGCGAGCAGAAATTATGTGTGCCACTTCTAGTCTCAGATGGTGGGAAGCCTGTGCACTGTTCTCCAAACTCTCTCTTCCTCACACATGCTGGCAAGGGTGCCTTGCATTACACATTACTCAGCTCTAAGATGGTGGAGCGTTCATCAGCCTAGCCTGCTGAGTGGCTGGGCGGAGGAAATCCCCACCAACCTGTGCAAAACACATAACATGAGTTAGAAATAAACATTTACTATGTTAAGACACTGAGATTTTTAAACATAGTGTATAATCCAGCCTGACTGATATTAATCTCATATTGAAAAAATGATTTCTTTTAAAATTCTACCTAATTATTCTGATTTCATCAAGGAGAAAGTCTCTGTTGGTGATAGTACATCTTTAACATTTCTTTCTTTTCTTTTATTTGTTTATTTATTTATTTATTTGAGACAGGGTCTCACTCTGTCACCCAGGCTGGAGTGCAGTGGTGTGATCATGGCTTACTGCAGTCTCAACCTTCCGGGCTCAGATGATGCTCCCACCTCACCCTCTCAAGCAGCTGGGACTACAGGCATGCACCACCATGCCCAGCCAATTTTTTTTTTTTTTTTTTTTTGTAGTTTTCGTAAAGATGAGGATTTGCCATGTTGGCGAGGCTGGCCTTGAACTCCTGGACTCAAGCTATCTGTCTGCCTTGGTTTGGCCTCCAAAAGTGCTGGGATTACAGGCATGAGCCACCATACCTGGCCCTTTTATTCTTATAATCTCACTTTTTAACTAAAAGGGAGCAGACTTTGGGCTCAGCATTTTTCAGAAGGCAATAATACCCAGCGTATTAATTTGTTAAGTCTACCATAACAAAATACAACAGACTGACTCACTGAACAACAAAAATTTATTTTCCCACAGCTCTGGAGGCTGAAAGTCTGAGATCAAGGTGTCAGCAGGTGTTTTCTGAGTCATCTCTCCTTGGCTTGCAGATGGTCGCCTTCCCTCTGTGTCCTCATGCAGTCTTTTCTCTGAGCACATGCATGTCTAGCCTCTCTCTCCTCTTTCTCTCTTCTCTCGTTCTGTCCTAATCTCCTTTTCCATGTATATGTGGTGGGTGGGCCCTAATGCAGTATGACTGGTATCCTTATATATCTATATATATATAACAAGAGCAAAACTCCGTCTCAATTTGAGACGGAGTTTTGCTCTTGTTGCCCAGGCCGGAATGCAATGGTGTGAACTTGGCTCATCACAACCTCTGCCTCCCAGGTTCAAGTGATTCTCCTGCCTCAGTCTCCCTAGTAGCTGGGATTACAGGCAGGTACCACCATGCCCAACTAATTTTTTGTATTTTTAGTAGAGACGGGGTTTCTCCATGCTGGTCAGGCTGGTCTCAAACTTCCGACCTCAGGTGATCCACACACCTTCGCCTCCCAAAGTGCTGGGATTACAGGCATGAGCCACCGTGCCTGGCCGCCACCCACCATATTTTAACATAATTACCTCTTCAGAGTCCCTACATCCAAATACAGTCACATTCTGAGGTTCTGGGCCTTGGGGCTTCAACATATGAATTTTGAGGGAACATAATTCAGCCCATGACACTCAGCTAGAGTTTTAGGACATTATTTATCTTTCACTTGTTTTTGAAGGGGTAGATGCTGCTTTCTATTAATGCAAGCCATGCCAGTTTTCCATTTATAATTGTGATGCAAAATTTTCACACATTAGACGTTTATTTAAATAGTAGGAAGTTGGATTTAAAGAAAAACATAAGAATTTATTAATAATATATCAAAAATTGTGAAGGGAGATGCAAATGGCTGAATTTGGGGACCCGTTGCCTGTATGATTTCTAAAGCCCTTCCCAATTCTTAGTTTCTTTCTTATATAATGTTATTGCTTACGCATCCATTTAATTGAGTGCCTGCTATGCCTTGAATATGTCCCTCAAAGTTTCTGTGTTAAAAAGTTGTCATTGTAACAGTATTCAGAGGTGGGACTTTTCAGAGGTGATTAATGGATTAATGCCATTATGGACGAAGTAGGTTAGTTATCTCTGGAGTGAGCTCCTGATGAAAGGATGAGTTTGGCCTGATTTTCTCTATGTCTCCCATACTCTTCCACCACATCGTGATGAAGCAAGAAGGTCCTCACAAGATGCTGACGCCATCTTTGTGAATTCCCAGCCTCCAAAACTGTAAGAAATATATTTCTTTTCTTTAGAAATTACCTGGTCTGTAGTATTCTGTTATAGCAAAGGAAAATGGACAAAGAGTGTGCCTTACTAAGTGTCACATTAGTGTTGGACATTAGAGTGATCACAGAGTCAAGTGGATAATACCATCAGACCAGAGAAATAGTTCAATTCTGCCTGGGAGAATCAGAAAAGACTTCCCAGAGGTGGTGACAAGCAGTGTATTTTGTACTTTTCAGCCACACAGAAACATGGCTCCTCATTCTTGACTCAGTATTTCCTGAATTTTGAA
This sequence comes from Ateles fusciceps, assembly GCA_036589455.1. Lineage (NCBI taxonomy): Eukaryota > Metazoa > Chordata > Mammalia > Primates > Atelidae > Ateles > Ateles fusciceps. Next base: position 5,345,675 of record JAZHEH010002908.1, on the reverse strand, counting down.
TGTGTATAAAACACTGTGACAGATGCATCAGGAAGACACTGTGACGAGGAGAGAAGAGGCTAATTAGCAGCAGAGAAGACCAGACAGGAAATTCATGACTTGCATTTAGGGTTGTACTTCTTCCAGAGATGATTTTAAACATGTTTGGTTTTCTCCCCCTTGATTAGGAACTTTACATTTTCCTAGAGTCTAGTTGTCTGATGTGAAATACATATTGGAAAAATTCAGGCATAATTGTGAAAACATATTTCTTAATCAAATGTAACCACAGGAGGAAAAATCTTTCATTGAATAAACTCCTCTGAGGAAAGATAGTTTGTTTTTGGAGAAATTCATTAAATGTTTTCACTGTTGGTTCCTGTGTCCGTCATTCAGCAAAGTACAGATATTTTTGGAGCTCCTACTAGATGCAGGAACTGTTCTAGATGCTGCAGACACTGTGGGGGAGTAAGACCAACAGGATTCTCTCCCCCTGGGGCTTACACTCTGGCAGGGAGATTGACAATAAGCAAACAAACAGATGAGAGAGGATCAAATAGAAATAAGTACTCCAACAGAATGAAAATAAGGTGACGAGATAGGGATGATGGGAGAGCATGCCTTGGACTACGGGAGTTGGGAAAACCTCTCTAAGAGGCTGATCTTAACTTGAGATCTAAGTGACAAGAAGCAGCCAGTGGGAAGATATTACAGATTAGGGAAGAGCTGGGCATGGCCCTCAAGGTAGGGAGGAGTATGTGAATTTGAGAAACAGAAAGTGGGCCCGATTCTGCAGCCTGGTGGGCAGAGGAGACTGGCAGGAGGCAAGGTCAAAGTCAAGGAGGAAGGTCAGGGTGAGATCATGCCTAGAACCTCGTAGGCCGGGCTGAGGAACTGGGGTTTGCTCAGGTGTGAGGAGAGCCACTGAAAGTTTCAGAGCAGGAAACAGCATAATCTTGTTCAGCACAACACCTGCCCATGTGAGTGCAGAGGCTAAAGGGTCCAACCACCCATCTCCAAAGCCTCAGCATCCCCACCTACCAGAAGTGAGACAACCTCTCCAAGTTCAATTTCCGTACCTTGGGGTCAAACTCAGCTCACAAGCTGAGTACAATGTTATACAATTTCTCTGCTGCAGGAGTTTGCAAGCTTTTTCCTGTAGAGGATCTGTTGTGGGTTGATTTGTAGCCTTCTAAAATTCATATGTTGAAGTCCTAACCCTCAGTACTTCAGAATATGACCTAATTTGGGAATAGGGTCATGGTGCACATAACTTGTTAGAGTGAGGCCATTGTGGAGTAAGGTGGGCCCCCAAGCCTATATGACTGGTGTCCTGATAAAGGGGAAATTGGGACAGAGACAGCACACAGGGAAAATGTCATGTGAAGATGAAGGCAGAGGTCAAGCCCCTGTTCTACAAGCCAAGGAGTGCCAAAGATTACCAGGAAGCCACCAGCACCGGGGCAGAGGCTTGATGCAGGCTCTCCCTCAGAGCCCTCAGAAGGAAGCAACCCTGCTGACACCTTGATCTTGGACTTCCAGCCTCCAGAACCATGAGAAGATAAATTTCTGTTGTTTAAGCCACTTGGTCTGTGAGATTTTGTTATGGCAGTCCTAGCAAACATGCGGTGCTGCATAGTAAATATTTTAGGCTTTGCAGGCCAGACGATCTCTGTCATACTACTCAACTCTGCCATTTTAGCACAAAAGCACACATGGATAATACACAAAGGAGTGTGACTGTGTTCTAATAAAGCTTTTTACAAATATAGGCAGTGGGCAGGCTAGACTCGCCTGTGGGGTACAGTCTGCTAACCCCTGTCCTACAAAAATGCCTACCTCATTTTGCCCACCAAGGCCAGGCTATTGGGTAACTTCACTTTTTCCCCCCATGAGGACCTTGCCTTTGTTCACAATTTGGTAATAATAAGAAGAAATAATATTTACATAGTAATTAGTTAGTGCCTGGCACTATGGTAAGTGTTTTATGTGAATTTCCTTACTTAATACTCCCAACAACCTAATGGCATAGGAATTACTGTTTCCAACTCCATTGTACAGATGAGCAAATTGAACACGAGTGAGTTAATTAAGTTGCCCAAAATCCCACAGCAGGATTCAACCCTGGCAGCCCAACCATTACTCTAGCAAAACACACATGGAAGTGACTTTCCACTGCTTCCAAAAAAAACATTTTCTGGCTTTCTCTTTCCTCTCCTGCTCATCTCCTAGCCTTCGGCATTTTTTTCTTTTCCAGCATAAAAATGTGTTGAAGTCATTTCCCATCCAACTAAGATATACAATCCCTTCCTCCCTAGGGAGCAGTCAGCTACTGCAGATGATTTTGGAAAATTTGTTCATTTGTCTTATTTCTATATGTTGGAGCAATTATTCCTTTTTTCTTATGGTCATTCTTTTAAAAACAATACCATAACTTTAGTAGTCCAGTCAGTATTGTTAACTTTTACAAGGATCATGGGCTGATAGAGCCATATGAATAAACTGGTACATGGAAACTCTGAGGTTTGATAAGAGTAGTTGATGAGCTGTGAACAGTGATCAAATGTTGCTGTTTCATTTCTTCAGCTTCGTTTATTCACCTGTTTCTCTTCATTCCTACTGGCACCATCCCAGACCAGGCTTGCTTATTTCATGGCTGAATTGTTGCAACAGTTTGTCCCTATGTCCCTGAGCTATTTTCTTTCTCATTTTTTTCTGTGTGCTGTATCAGATTCATCTTCCTAAAATACCTCTTCAGTCATATCACTGTCCTTCTAGAGAACTTCCAATGCCCCCCCACTGCCCATTGGTCCAAATCAGGCTCCTCCATGTGACCTTCACCCCTCACACACATGGCCTTTTAGATTTATGTGAGTGAGTATGGTATTTCTTTCAAGCCAAATGTGTTTTGAGTTGCAACAGAGCACCTCTGATTTGTGTGAAACATTTCTTATGGCAAAAATGTCAGCATCACCCATAAGAACTCATGAACTTAGAGAAACAAACAAAATTAAGGGTATGTAAAAGCAATCCACTCCACAAAATTCACCAATCAGTTGTGATATGCGGTATCCACACAATAAATGTCCTTCCTAGGCGATGGGGAGAAAGAAAATTGAGCCTGAATTTCAATCCACACAAAGGAAATACTCCACCCAGTTAGAAGGCTGGTTATATCCATGTGTGAGTCAATAAAGCACTGAATTCATTTTTGAAATATATGTTCTGTTAATCAGGTTAACACGGCTGCTATAACAAACAGGCCTCCAGATTTCAGCAGCTTGACATTCTAGTTTATTTCTTGTTCCCATAGCAATGAATGGGTGTTCCGAAGCAGGCATTTTTGGTTGGTGGACAGCTTTCCTTCACATGGTCATTCAGGCTTCCAGCCCTTTTCCTTCTCTGGCTCCACAAGAAGAACTCATTGTTGTCAGTTTCATCTGCTGATGGAAGGGAAAAGGACCTGGGTGGAGCAGGCACACCTGCTTCTTAATAAGCCTATCCTGGAAATAATACCCATCATTGGGGCTTGATCCTGTTGGTAAGAACAACGGCACCTGGACATAAGGGGGTCTGGGAAATGAGTAGCCTGGTTGGGCAGCCACTTTTTAACAACTGCCTCATACAATGGAAGGGGGAATGTGGATTGAGGTGGACAGTTAGGTGTTCCAGCTATACAGAGAGGCTGTTAATATCAAGTTCAATTGTAACTTGATCCTCAGACTAAATAGAACTTGTCCAGGTTATGATGGGCAGGCAAAACGTGAAAAATAAAAACAAAGGTATTATTCCTAAAAATTACTTTTTATTACATAATTTACCTCGTTAACTCCTATTCATTCTCCAGATCTCAGCCCAATCATTTCATTCTCAGTGGAGCCTTTCCAGATATTTCTGCCTAAGATGCATTTCTGTTTTCTATACACTTCTAGCCCCACAAACTCCCCATCTGTAACACAACATGGGTGCAGTTTTACATTGGTGTATGTGTTGATTACATGAAAGTCTGTCTTCCTCATTAGATGCTACATTTCATGAGGGCAGGTATATCAATTGTTTTTCTTACTACTTTGTTCCCAATATCTAGCACAGGAGCAGGCACACAGTAGGTTCTCACTATGTAATTATTGACTGAATACATTGAATAACATTTGTTCATTGTAGAAAAATGGAAATACAAATACATACACAAAAATGAGCATTTAAAATCATCTATAAGCTCTTATGTGGGTCAGCTATTGCTGAGTTAATATGCTGTGTAACAAACATCCCCCCCCATCTTGATGACTTGTAACAACAATGTTTATTTCTCACTCAAAGGTTTGTGAGTTGGCTGTGGTGGCCTGGCTTTGGGTTTCAGGTCTGGTCCAGAACTGACATAAATCTTTTGCCATGACCTAGGCTAAAAGATTAGTAACTATCTGGGGTGGATTCTTTTCATAGTTCTGGACAGTAGTACAAACGATCAAGCCAATCCACATACACAGTTAAAATCTCCAGCTGGGTTAGGTGTATGTTTTCACTGTCCATATTCAATTGGCCAAAAGCAACATGGCCTTGGGAGACAAAAGAAGGACTCTCCTTCAGTGAACCTTGACAAGAATGGAAAGGGGTGGAAGAAAACAGGGCATTCTACTATGTTCCCATCCTGACTTTGTGCTCCATATGTTTAAATATTGTGTGTGTGTTTATATACATAGATATATTTTTTATACTAATCATACTGTCTTCTAACCTTCTAAAGGCAGAATATTTAAAGTTAGAGTGATCCTGAGGAGGGGACACAACAATGGGGCATTGTCAATATATGAGCTCTAGTGTATACCGAGTATTTTATTAATTCCTGCAATGAGTTACAAAAAACAAACCTGCAAAAAAATCTTTCAATCTAAACTGTGTTGGAACTATGCCTTGGCTTTATTTATAGCTCCTTTTAAAAACAAATGAATCATGACTCATTAATAAGGGTAGCAGGAATAACAAAACTGGGACTTACTTCTTGTCTTCAAATATTGCCATGCCTAAACCATTCTAGAAAACATACACATATGCAAAAGCATTTCATCACTGCTCAGGCTGGTTCTGGTGCTTAACAATTCTCAGAGAAGAGAAGTCCTTTCATCTCTCAGCACTTTAAGTCTTTTTCAGTAGACACAGAAAACAACAGGCCATCCTTTATGAACATTTCCTTCGAATCACCTTTATGTACCTCATGACTGACAGGAGCTGATTTCTTCTACAGACCAACAATAACCAAGTACTTAAAAGTCATTCTCTCTTTGTCTCTTTCTCTTTGCTCTCTCTCTCTGCAAGCTTTTGGTGTATCCAAATACAATTGATGCCTTAAATCCTGACTTATTAAATAAGAAGGGAGTAGTTTACTGTGATCTTATATGGAAGCTGTGCAGATGTCAGGTGAAATGTGAATGAGAAAATCAAGGAGAAAGGACACTTTAAGTGCCTCTGGGTGCATTCATATTTGAAGGGGGAAAATGTACTTGCTGAAACATTTATGTTGCTGTCTTTCCATTTTTACCAAAAGCAATAAATACTACAAATAGATTCTTCCACCCTAAGATGTCTTCATATTATTTTGGACATATTTTTTTCTGTCTTGAACTAAACAGAATTGAAATTGAAGTTGAAAAAGATAAAAAGAATTACATGTTTCTAATTAAAATGAATATAAAACAAGACTCAAAACTCCAATTGATGACTCGAACTAGAACTTAAGGATTTCAAGCAACCAAGAGCCAGTCCGGGTGATCCAGCCTCTCCCCTATAGACATGTGCAGTTCAGCACCTGGCCCCATGCTCGTACTCAGTCTCTGCTCCATAAACTTCAGCCTCCTTCCCCCCAGAGGAGGAACTGGGATTAGGGTTACACAATTCTACCCTGAGACATCAGCCAGCAAAATGATGTTGTAAAGCCAGTAAAACAATCACCTGTCTTCCCAGACTCTCCTTGGGTCTATTTGCTTGGAATCTGGCATTTTCATTTCTCCCGCTTGACAAAGTTCCCCTCTCACCTTCTTTCCCAGGACTTATCTGCTTCTGCTCTGCCTGCTCACCCCCTCCATTTGACCACCCACCTGTTCAGGTGGCCTGCGTTGTTTTAGGGATGTACCACCCAGTTAATCCAAAGAGCCAGCAGTTTTGAAAAAGAGGGCCCTCCTCCTGGGCCTCAACTCCTCTCTCACCACTGCTAATTCCATTAACTGAGAAAAGGCAACACTTGGAAAACCAAGGCAGGGTGTGGTCAATATCAGAGCATGCAGTGGGCTTGATGGGGGCTGGAAACCAGCTCTTAGAAAGTGGTATGGTTTGGATCTGTGTCCCTGCCCAAATCTCATGCTGAATTGTAATCCCCAATGCTGGAGGTGGGGCCTGGTGGGAAGTGACTGGATCATGGGTGTGGTTTCTCATGGATTAACACTACCTCGCTTGGTGGTGGCGTAGTGATCGTGAGTCTCATAAGATCTGGTTGTATAAAAGTGTGTGGCACCAACCCTCCCTCTCTCCCTTCCTCCTGCCTGGCCATGTGCCAGCTCCCTCTGTACCTCCTGCCATGATTGTAAGTTTCCTGAGGCCTCTTTGGAAGCCAAGCAGATGCTGGCACCATGTTCCTACACAGCCTGCAGAACCGTGAGCCAAATAAACCTCTTTTCTTTATAAATTACCCAGTCTCGGGAATTTCCTTATATTAGGTTGGTGCAAAAGTAGCTGCAATTTTTCCCATTACTTTTAATAGAAATGTGAGAAGGAAGTAATACAGAAATTGTGTCCTGCTTCTGCTTGAGCAATGTTTCGTTTATTTCTTTCTGTGTAACAGACCACTCCAACATTTAGCAGCTTAAAACGGTAACACTAATGTTTAGCTTTCTCAATTCTGGGGATTGACCATGCAGCTCTTTTGCTGGTTGTGTTTATAAATTCTTATTTTTTTTTAGCCAGATGGCAGCTGGGTGTGGGGTCATCTGGGGGCTCAGCACTGAAACGCGAGGACCCCCTCCTTCTCTATAGAGTCTTGGGTCCTCTCCTTCCTACTGGGCCTCTCCAGCAGGATAGCTGGACTTTCTGCCTGGCATTTAGGGCTCCCAAAAAGCAGAAAGGAGAACTGCCTGTATGTTCTGAATGTTTGTGTCTCCCTAAAAGAGTCATATTTTGAAAGCTAATTCCCAATGTGACAGTACTAGGAGACATGATCATTGGCAGATGATTAGGTCTGAGGGGGGAATGCTCATGAATGGGATTAGTATCTTTATAAAAGAGGGTGAGGGAGCTTGTCTGTAGTTTCCACCATGTGAGGCCACAGCAACAAGGTGCCATCTAGCAACCAGAAAACTCCCACCAGACACTAAATCTGCTGGTGCCTTGATCTTGAACACTGAGTCCCATAACTATGAGCAATACATTTCTATTGTTGAAAAGCCACCCAGTTCATGGCATTTTGTTATAGCCTCCAGAACTAAGACACTGCCAGACCCACTGAAGTATCAGGCTCAGGGTCAGCAATGGAGCATTGTCACTTTCACCTGGCTAACGTCGTGCCAGGGCCAATCGGGAGAGGGCCAATAAACTCCATCTCATTTTTTATGAGATGGAGTCTTACTTTGTCGCCCAGGCTGGAGTGCAGTGGCACGATCTCAGCTCACTGCAGCCTCCACCTCCCAGGTTCAAACAATTCTCATGCCTCAGCCTCCCAAGTAGCTGGGATTACAGGCATGTGTCATATGCCTGGCTAACTTTTATATTTTTAGTAGAGATGGGGTTTCACCATGTTGGCCAGGCTGATCTCGAACTCCTGGCCTCAAGTAATCCGCCAGCTTTGGCCTCCCAAAGTGCTTGGGATTACAGGCATGAGCCACCGCACTCGACCTAAACTCCATCTCTAGATGGAGAGGTGGGAAGACAGAGACAGACAAATAATTTCTGGCCCTCTTTGATTTGGAAGGACTTGTTTTCCATGCTGTTGTGCAGTGGATCTCACCTAGTCCTTGTCCTTTGTACTTGAGCACATTTCTCTTGGGTTGGATTCGCATTCTTGGCTTTGGTATTCTTCAGTACGTGACATCACTGAGTCATTGGCCTTATAACTGGCTTCACTACTCCATGCTTTCAGTTCATTTGCTGCCATTTCTTTTCCTTGGAAGATGGCACAACATGTACATGGTGTGCATATGTGTGCCTGCATGTGTATATGTGCAACACATGTGTATGTGTGTGTGTATATATATATATATGTAGGTAGTCACTGGGGGACAAAACAAATGATACAATAAATCATTCTGTAATTCCAGGGGGCTGATTCTGAAATGAGGTCTGATGTAGACAAAAATGATAAGCTTGTGTTTAAACCACATGAGCATCTGACTGGAGCTGCGTGATTTCAGATGGGAAGAATATTCTTGGAAGGCAGACACACACTTCTGGGGAGGAGGGGGCACTAAGGTCCAATCGTGCACCTAGGCATGGGGCTGAGTCTGCCCAAAAGAAAAGCTCACACTTCTAGCTGGAAGAAAGACAACCTTCTGGACTAGTAGCTGCCCTGACAGACACCCTGTTTGTGGGTAGGAGCAAGGCAGAGTGGAGAGTTCAAATTCTGTAAGACATAAGTTCTAGAAATGTATCTGTATGTTTTCTTCCTGATTGTAAGTCCAGGGGGCTGAGAGAAGACAGATCTGGCTCCCTCCTAAGGGGAATTTCTCTCTCGCGTTTTGCTGAGATGGGGCTTATTGGGGAATTACCTCCATTGGCATGATGGTTACTGTTTCCTCAGTGGCTGTGAGGTAGGCTGTCCTAGGGTAGGGAAGCAGAGGGGGACCATCCTTCCCTCCCACCCAGGTTGCCCCCTTTTGAATTTTCACCCTATATGTCTGCCCCTGGAGCTCTTTAACCTGCCAATCACCTGTCATTGCCTTGAACCCCAGCTGCAAATCCAAATGAAAGTAGGAATCACAAGCTACGCCTTAGGGTGGAAGAGGAATGGGGTGGGGGCTGTAATGGAATGAGCCAGGGAGCATTTGAGAGCTGTGCAACCTCATACTAAAAGGAAAGGCTTGGAAAGTGAGGGTGGGGCAGGTGGGGAGTTGGAGGGCAACAAGTGGGGTGCTGGGTGAGAAGGTCCAGAGGAAAAATGATCTCCCAAAGGGAGATGATTCCATCAATAAATAAGCTCGGCTATTCTGAAAATTTGCCTAAGGGAATCGGCCTTCACCTGGCTTGGGTGAAACCTTTATACTCAGAAACCTGGCACACGTGTATTTGTGGCCACAAACAGAGCCGGCAAGGGTGTGGTGGCAAATAGGCATCAGTTGCCAGGAAAAGAGAAGCAGGGCCTCCTGTCAGCACTCGGGACTCAGCCTACATTGGTGCAGCTCCCTGAGGGTCCCACCCTAGGTTAGGAGGTGGGAAGGGCAAGGCCCCTCCCCCGTTGAAGGGCAGCTCCCCTGTTGGCATCCAGCTCTCAGATATCAAAATCCTGGGCAGAAACTTCCAGAGGCACCTGAAGGAAGTCAAGACTCAGATTGATGGAAGCAGAAGATTCTGGAATCTATGGAGCTGATATTAGCAAGCTCACTGCCCTGGAGACTATACAAGATAACTTAAAAATAGAATTTTCTATAATTGCTTGAGTCTCTTGGGTGTTTAGTAACCATGTCTGGCAGTCTATACTCAAGGCAGACTGGCTGTGGAGAAAGGCATTGTTAAAATAAAATCATTAGCTTAATAGGCTTGATGAAAAGGGTGGTGAGATGGGAATTTCCTTTTGCAATATGTTCTCCACTCAAAGCAATCCCTGAAACCAGGAGGACGTAGTAATTACCGACTAAAAATGCTCCAATATCTCCCACTTTGTTTATGTTTTCTTATGGATCTAATAAACATTAACTGTGAAAACTGCTTGAAGTCCCAGAATTTGCAGTGTAAGATGAGACTAAATGTCACCTAGCGCTCGAATTGTTTCTTTCCTGATTTATTGTATCATTTGTTTTGTCCCCAGTGACTACCTACATACATACGCACACACATGTATACACATGTGTTGCACATATACACATATAAGCACACACATGCACACCATGTACATGTTGTGCCATCTTCCAAGGAAAAGAAATGGCAGCAAATGAACTTAAAGCATGGAGTAGTGAAGACAGTTACAAGGCCAAGGACTCAGTAATGTCACATACCGAAGAATACCAGCCAAGAATAAGAATACAATCCAGGAGAAATGTGCTCAAGCACAAAGGACCAGGACTAGGTGATATCCAGCTGAAACCACACAGCTCCAGTCTGATTGTCATGTGGTTTAAATACAAGTTTATCATCTTTGTCTACATCAGACCTCATTTCAGAGAGAGGACTTGAAACAATTTACAAAAATATACAACATCAAATTGAAAAATTACACATAAGTGAAAATCAGATTCAAGGAAAATGTAAATAAAGTGTTTTGGTTTTTTTTTTTTCAAACAAGGGAAAGTCAGAATTCAGATAAACAGTCTGGAGAAGTGGTTCTCAGCCACAACTGCACATTGGAATCACTCGGGTTCTTTATTATTATTATTATTGTTATTATTTTTAGATGGAGTTTTGCTCTGTGGCCCAGGCTACAGTGAAGTGGTGCAATCTCGCCTCGCTGCAACCTATGTCCCCCAGGTTCAAGCAATTCTCCAGCCTCAGCCTCCCTAGTAGCTGGGATTACAGGCGCACGCCACTACGCCCGGCTAATTTTTTGTATTTTTAAGTAGAGACAGGGTTTCACCATGTTGGTCATGATGGCCTTGATCTCCTGACCTCACGATCCACCTGCCTCGGCCTTGCAAGGTGCTGGGATTACAGGCATGGGCCACCTTGCTGGCTGGGGATCTTTTAAAATGGGTGTCTGGGTCCCAGCCGTGAGAGATTCTAACTTAGTATGGGGTATGTCCTAGGCATTGGAATTTTAAAAAGCTAAGTGGTTTTAATTTGCAGCCAAGGTTGAGGACCACTGGCCTAAGTGGAGCCTGCTGTTATTAAAATGAAAATACGGATTTAATTGTGAACTAACCAGCAGGGAAAGCAAAAAGGGAAACTTTGATGAGTTTCATAATACACATCGTCTCAAAGACGGGAAAGCTTTCTCTGCCTCTGAAGTCTGCAAGAAATCACTGAAACATTTTCTGGACAGTTGTGTGTGCATGCACATATTTCTTGAGTCATTTGTATGCATTTGTAGATCCCTTTTTGTACAAATGGCCTCGTACTGTATTTGCTCTTCTGCAACTTGCTCTTCTCTTTTAAAATTATTATATTTTTAAGTTCTGGGATACATGTGCAGAACATACGGGTTTGTTACATAGGTATACATGTGCCATAGCGGTTGCTGCACCCATCAACCCATCATCTACATTAGATATTTCTCCTAATGCTATCCCTCCCCTAGCTCCCAATCCCCGACAGGCTCCAGTGTGTGATGATCCCTTCCCTGTGTCCATGTGTTCTCATTGTTCAACTCCCACTTATGAGTGAGAACATGCAGTGTTTGGTTTTCTGTTCTTGTATTAGTTTCCTAAGAATGATGGTTTCCAGCTTCATCCATGTCCTTGCAAAGGACATGAACTCATCCTTTTTTATGGCTGCATAGTATTCCATGGTGTATATGTGCCACATTTTCTTTATCCAGCCTATCATTAATGGGCATTTGGGTTGGTTCCAAGTCTTTGCTATTGTGAACAGTGCTGCAATAAACATATGTGTGCACATGTCTTTATAGTAGAATGATTTATAATCCTTTGGGTATATACTCAGTAATGGGATTGCTGGGTCAAAGGGTATTTCTGGTTCTAGATCTCTGAGGAATCGCCACACTGTCTTCCACAATGGTTGAGACCAATTTACACTCCCCACCGACAGTGTAAAAGCATTCCTATTTCTCGACATCCTCTACAGCATCTGCTGTTTCCTGACTTTTTAATGATTGCCATTCTAACTGGTATGAGATGGTAACTCATTGTGGTTTTCATTTGCATTTCTCTAATGAACAAAGATGAGCTTTTTTTCATGTTTCTTGACTGCGTAAATGTCTTCTTTTGAGAAGTATCTGTTCATATCCTTCACCCACTTTTTGATGGGGTTGTTCGTTTTTTCTTGTAAATTTGTTTCAGTTCTTTATAGATTCTGGATATAGCTCTTTGTCAGATGGATAGATTCTAAAAATCTTCTCCCATTCTGTAGGTTGCCTGTTCACTCTGATGATAGTTTCTTCTGCTGTGCAGAAGAGCTTTAGCTAATTAGATTCCCTTTATCACTTTTGGCTGTTGTTGCTATTGCTTTTGGTATTTCAGTCATGAAGTCTTTGCCCATGCCTATGTCCTGAATGGTATTGCCTAGGTTTTCTTTAAGAATTTTTATGGTTTTAGGTCTGACATTTAAGTCTTTAATCCATCTTGAGTTAATTTTTGTATAAGGTGTAAGGAAGGGATCCATTCTCAGTTTTCTGCATTTGGCTAGTCAGTTTTCCCAACACTATTTATTAAATAGGTAATCCTTTCCCCATTGCTTGTTTTTGTCAGATTTGTCAAAGATCAGATGGTTGTAGATGTGTGGCATTATTTCTGAGGCCTCTGTCTGTTCCATTGGTCTATATATTTGTTTTGGTACCAGTATCATGCTGTTTTGGTTACTGTAGCTTTGCAGTAAATTTTGAAGTCAGGGAGCATGATGCCTCCAGCTTTGTTATTTTTGCTTAGGATTGTCTTAACTATACAGGCTTTTTGGTTCCATATGAAATTTAAAGTTTTTTTTTTTCTAATTCTGTGAAGAAAGTTAATGGTAGCTTGATGGGGATAGCATTGAACCTATGAATTACTTTGGGCAGTATGGCCATTTTCACAATATTGATTCTTTCTATCCATGAGCATGGAATGTTTTTCCACTTGTTTGTGTCCTCTCTTATGTCCTTGAGCAGTGGTTTGTAGTTCTCCTTGAAGAGGTCCTTCACATCCATTGTAAGTTGTATTCCTAGGTATTTTATTCTCTTTGTAGCAATTGTGAATAGGAGTTCACTCATGATCTGGTTCTCTATTATTGGTGTATAGGAATGCCTGTGATTTTTGCACATTGATTTTGTGCAAAGTGACTTTGCTAAAGTTGCTTATTAGCTTAAGGAGATTTTGGGCTAAGACGGTAGGGTTTTCTAAATATACAATCATGTCATCTGCAAACAGGGACAATTTGACTTCCTCTCTTGCTATTTGAATATGCTTTATTTCTTTCTCTTGCCTGATTGCCCTGGCCAGAACTTCCAATACTATGTTGAATAGGAGTGATAAGAGAGGGCATCCTTGTCTTGTGCTGGTTTTCAAAGGGAATGCCTCCAGGTTTTGCCCATTCAGTATGATATTGGCTGTGGGTTTGTCATAAACAGCTTGTATGATTTTGAGATACATTCCATCAATATCTAGTTTATTGAGAGTTTTTAGCTTGAAGGGGTGTTGAATTTTATCAAAGGCCTTTTCTGCATCTATTAAGCATGTGGTTTTTGTCATTGGTTCTGTTTATGTGGTAGATTACATTTGATTTGCATATGTTAAACCAGCCTTGCATCCCAGGGATGAAGCTGACTTGATCGTGGTGGATAAGCTTTTTGATATCTGCTGGATTCAGTTGCAGTATTTTACTGAGGATTTCTAAATTGATGTTCATTGGGGATACTGGCCTGAAATTTTCTTTTGATTTGTTATGTGTCTGCCAGGTTTTGGTATCAGGATAATGCTGGCCTCATAAAAGGAGTTAGGGAGGAGTCCTTTTTTTTCTATCATTTGGAATAGTTTCAGAAGGAATGGTACCAGCTCCTCTTTGTACTTCTGGTAGAATTTGGCTGTGAATCCATCTGGTCCTGGGCTTTTTTGGTTGGTAGGCTATTAATTACTGCCTCAATTTCAGAACTTGCTATTGGTCTAGTCAGCGATTCGACTTCTTCCTGGTTTAGTCTTGGGAGGGTGTATGTGTCCAGGAATTTATCTATTTCTTCTAGATTTTCTCAGTTTATTTGCATAGAGGTGTTTATAGTATTCTCTGATTGTATTTCTGTGGGATCAGTGGTGACAACTCCTTTATCATTTTTTACTGTATCTATTTAATTCTTTCCTCTTTTCTTCTTTATTAGTCTGGCTAGTGGTCTATCTATGTTGTTAATCTCAACAAAACAGCTCCTGGATTTACTGATTTTTTTTTTTTGATTTATTGATTTTTTGAAGGGTTTTTTGTATCTCTATCTCCTTCAGTTCTGCTCTGATCTTAGTTATTTCTTGTCTTCTGCTACCTTTTGAATTTGTTTACTCTTGCTTCTCTAGTTCCTTTAATTTGATGTTAGGGTGTCAATTTTAGATCTTTCCCTCTTTCTTCTGTGGACATTTAGTGCTATAAATTTCCTTCCAAACACTGCTTTAGCTGTGTCTCAGAGATTCTGGTACATTGTGTCTTTGTTCTCATTGGTTTCAAAGAACTTCTTTATTCCTGCCTTAATTTTGTTATTTACCCAGTAGTCATACAGGAGTAGGTTGTTCAGTTTCCATGTAGATGTGTGGTTTTGAGTGATTTTCTTAATCCTGAGTTCTAATTTGATTGCACTGTGATCTGAGAGACTGTTTGTTATGATTCTGTTCTTCTGCATTTGCTGAAGAGTGTTTTACTTCCAATTATGTGGCCAATTTTAGAATAAGTGCAATGTGGTGCTGAGAAGAATGTATATTCTGTTGACTTGGGGTAGAGAGTTCTGTAGATGTCTATTAGGTCCTCTTGGTCTGGAGCTGAGTTCAAGTCCTGAATATCCTTGTTAATGTTCTGTCCCATTGATCTGTCTAATATTGAGAATGGGGTGTTAAAATCTCCCACTATTATTGTGTAGGAGTCAAAGTCTCTTTGTAGGTCTCTAAGAACTTCCTTTGTGAGTCTGGGTGCTCCTGTATTGGGTGCATATATACGTAGGATAGTCAGCTCTTCTTGTTGCATTGATCCCTTTACCATTATGTAATGCCCTTTGTCTTTTTTGATCTTTGTTGGTTTAAAGTCTGTTTATCAGAGACTAGGATTGCAACCCCTGCTTTTTATTTTTTATTATTTGCTTTCCATTTGCTTGGTAAATATTTCTCCATCTCTTTATTTTGAACCTATGTCTGTCTTTGCATGTGAGACAGGTCTCCTGAATACAGCACATTGATGGGTCTTAACTCTTTATGCAGCTTGCTAGTCTGTGTCTTTTAATTGGGGCATTTAGCCCAGTTATATTTAAGGTTAATATTGTTATGTGTGAATTTGATCCTGTCATTATGATGATAGCTGGTTATTTTGCCCATTAGTTGATGCAGTTTCTTTATAGTGTTGATGGTCTTTATAATTTGGTATGTTTTTGCAATGGCTGGTACTGGTTTTTTCCTTTCCATATTTAGTGCTTCCTTCAGGAGCTCTTGTAAGGCAGGCCTGGTAGTGACAAAATCTCTCCGCATTTGCTTGTCTGTAAAGGATTTTATTTCTCCTTAACTTATTTGGCTGGATATGAAATTCTGGGTTGAAAATTCTTCTCTTTCTGTTTTTATTTTTTTTTGACCTCTGAACTTTTTACTGGCCTCCTCCTCCCCAAAAGGTCCCCTGCTTCTGCTGGCTTAATGTCTCGAGAACTTTGGTGTCGTTGGTCTCAGACACCACTTTGCCATCCAGTATCTGGCGGGTGGTGGTCTTTTGGATGGTTTGCATGGAGTTGCTGCTGTCAGGGCATCACCAAGATTGAAGTCCTTGCCATCTTCCAGCAGGTGGTGGTAGGTGGTGATCTCAGCCTCCAGCTTGACCTTAATGTTCAGTAGAGCCTTGTACTCCTGGGCCTGGCACTGTCCCTCTGCCTGGGTTTGTGCCAGCTCTGACTCCAGGTGCAGCAGGATCCTGTTGAACTGCTCCATCTGCAGGGTGTAGTGGGCCTCCACCTCCCTCAGGCTGTTCTCCAAGCTGGTCTTATTTCTCATGGAGCCTAGGTCGAATCTCCTAGGACTGGACTGTACATCTCAGCTCCGTGAGTGTCATCTCAGCAGCTCCAACCTCAGTGGACTGCGTGGTGACCACGGTGGTGCTCTCCTCAATCTGCTGAGACCAGTACTTATCCAGCTCCTCTCAATTCTTCTGAGCCAGCTCATCATGTTGGGCCCAGATGTCTGCATGATCTTAGCGAGGTCCTGAGATGTGGGAGCATCTACCTCCACGGTCAACCCAGAGGTGGCAATCTGGGCTTGTAGGCCTTTTACTTCCTTTTTGTGGTTCTTCTTCATGAAGAGCAGCTCCTCCTTGAGAGCCTCGATCTCTGTCTCATACTTGACTCTAAAGTCATCAGCAGCAAGAGAGGCATTGTCAATCTGCAGAACAATGCGGGCATTGTCCACAGTATTTGCAAAGATCTGAGCCCTCAGGTCCTCAATGGTCTTGAAGTAATGACTCTAGTCTCTGACCTGGGGTTCCTTCTTCTCCAGGTGCTCCTGGATTTTGCTCTCCAGCTTCTGGTTCTTAGTCTCCAGGCTCCTCACTCTATCTAGGTAGGAGGCCAGGCAGTTGTTCAGGCTTTGCATGGTCTCCTTCTCATTCAGGATGCCTCCCATTCCTGCCAGACCCTGGCCATCCCTGTGGCCAGGCCCCCAGAATCCCTGCTGCACCAGAAGCTGGTGGAGTGGGACACAGAGATCTGGGAACCAGAGCCCTCAGCACCTGCATGGATGCAGGCTGGCTGCACACCGCATTGGATCGGGCCCAGGGACTGGTAGTTGCTGGAGAAGGTGGAACATTGGTGAAGCTCATGCTGCCCAGGGAGGAGAGCGAGAGGACAGGACTCAGGTTTTGCCAATGACTGAAAATTCTTCTCTTTAGGAATGTTGAATATTGGCCTCCACTCTCTTCTGGCTTGTAGGGTTTCTGCAGAGAGATCTGCTGTGAGTCTGATGGGCTTCCCCTTGTGGGTAGCCTGACCCTTCTCTCTGGTTGCCCTTAACATTTTTTCCTTCATTTCAACCTTGGTGAATCTGACAATTATGTGTCTTGGGGCTGCTCTTCTAGAGGAGTATCTTTGTGGTGTTCTCTGCATTTCCTAAATTTGAATATTGGCCTGTCTTGCTAGGTTGGGGAAGTTCTCCTGGGTAATATCCTGAAGAGTGTTTTTCAACTTGGTTCCATTCTCCCCGTCACTTTCAGGTACACCAATCAAACATAGGTTTGGTCTTTTCACATAGTCCCATATTTCTTGGAGGCTTTGTTCATTCCTTTTCATTCTTTTTTCTCTAATCTTGTTTTCACACTTAATTTCATTACGTCGATATTCAATCTCTGATATCCTTTCTTGCACTTGATTGATTCTGCTATTGATACTTGTGTATGCTTCACAAAGTTCTCATGCTGTGTTTTCAGCTCCATCAGGTCATTTGCGTTCTTTTCTAAACTAGTTATTCAGTTAGCAATTCCTTTAACCTTTTTTAAGGTTCTTAGCTTCCTTGTATTGGGTTAGAACATGCTCCGTTAGCTTGGAGGATTTTGTTAGTACCCACTTTCTGAAGCCTACTTTTGTCAACTCGTCAAACTCATTCTCCATCCAGTTTGTTCCCTTACTGTGAGAAGTTATGATCCTTTGGAGGAGAAGAAGCGTTCTGGTTTTGGAATTTTCAGCCTTTTAACGCTAGTTTTTCCTCATCTTTCTGGATTTATCTACCTTTGGTCTTTGCTGTTGGTGACATTTGGATAGGGTTTTTGTGTGGACATCCTTTTTGTTGATGTTGATGCTATTCCTTTCTGTTTGTTAGTTTTCCTTCTCAACAGTCAGGTTCCTCTGCTGCAGGTCTGCTGGAGTTTGCTAGAAGTTCACTTCAGACCCTGTTTGCCTGGGTATCACCAGCAAAGGCTGCAGAACAGCAAAAGATTGCTGCCTGTTCCTTCCTCTGGAAGCTTCGTCCCGCAGGGGTACCTGCCAGATGCCAGCTGGAGCTCTCCTGTATGAGGTGTCTGTCAACACCTGCTGGGAAGTGTCTCCCAGTCAGGAGGCACAAGGGTCAGGAACCCACTTGAGGAGGCAGTCTGTTCCTTAGCAGAGCTCGAGTGCTGTGCTGAGAGATCTGCTGTTCTACTCAGAGCCGGCAGGCAGGAATGTTTAAGTCTGCTGAAGCTGCATCCGTAGTCGCCCCTTCCCCCAGGTGCTCTGTCCCTGGGAGATGGGAGTTGTATCTATAAGCCCCTGACTGGAGCTGCTGCCTTTCTTTTAGAGATGCCCTGCCCAGAGAGGAGGAATCTAGAGAGGCAGTCTGGCTACAGCAGCTTTCCTGAGCTGCAGTGGGCTCCACCAGTTCAAACTCACAAGCTGCTTTGTTTACGCAGTGAGGGGAAAACCGCCTACTCAAGTCTCAGTCATGGCAGACACCCCTCTCTCCACCAAGCTCAATCCCAGGTCAACTTCAAACTGTTGTGTTGGCAGCAAAAATTTGAAGCCAGTGGATGTTAGCTTTCTGGACTCCATGGGGGTGGGATCCACTGAGCTAGACCACTTGGTTTCCTGGCTTCAGCCCCCTTTCAAGGGAGTGAACGGTTCTGTTTCACAGGTGTTCCAGGCGCCACTGGGTTATGAAAATAAACTCCTGCAGCTAGCTCAGTGTCTACCCAAACAGCTGTACAGTTTTGTGCTTGAAACCCAGGGCCCTGTTGGCGTAGGCACCCAAGGGGATCTCCTGGTCTGTGGGTTGTGATGACTATGAGAAAAGCGTAGTATTTGGACCAGAGTGCAGCATTCCTCACGGCACAGTCCCTCACGACTTCCCTTGGCTAGCGGAGAGAGTTCCCCTAACCCTTGTACTTCCCGAGTGATGCGATGCCCCGCCCTGCCTCTGCTCACCCTCCATGGGCTCCACCCACTTTCTAACCAGTCCCAGTGAGATGAGCTGAGTGCCTCAGTTGGAAATGCAGAAATCACCTGCCTTCTGCATTGATCTCACTGGGAGCTGCAGACCAGAGCTGTTCCTATTTGGCCATCTTGCCTGCAACTCCCTCGCTTTCCTCTTTACTAGCAGGTTGTCACATACAGATTTTAAGAACACTTTTAGCAGATTTGATTCAAGAGTAACTCAGAAGAGCACCAATGGCAACCATTCTCCCCTTTGGTAATTTTTAAGAAAAATAATGCTGCTGCCTCTCTCTTTGTAAATGGTGACTGCTTTCTCCCCCTCCATCCTGTATTTTCTCTGCATATTTCCTTCTTGGTAGCATTAGCAATTCTCAGAACAGAGAATAACCCAGAAATCCAGGTTTGATTAGCAAGTAATATCTCTAAAAAGTGCTTGCAAACCTCCTTTTATGAAGCAGGGATGTTAACAGAAACTGTGTTACAGTCATTCCTTTCCAGGGACAAAACTGGTCTCATAATCTGTGACCATTATTCCAAAGTGAGAAGCCATCAGGCTCTGCATGTGGCTGTGAGAATGAACTTCCTATCCAGAGAGATATCTATTAGAGAATGCCAGCCCCTTCATGTGGCAGATGATGTCAGGAAGTGGTGGCTGGGTATCATCATAGCCATCATTTTCCCTCGCTAAAAAAGGCATCAAAAGGGGACAGAACACATCTTCCTTTGGGGGCAGTTGTCCTGGGTTCCTTATATGTGAGCAAACCCCTCTTCACTCATTCCTCTGGGACTGGGAGTGAGTGTGCTTGTGACAGCTGTCTAAATGAACCTCTTAGCCGAAAGAGTGTAGACATTCTTAAATGTCACACAGCCTTGCCTTAAAATGAAGACCAAAAGGTTGCCCCAAACAATCTCTGTGCCCTGATAGCCTGAAACTTGGGTCTCATTATTTTTTAAAGAGTCTACATAACCTAGCACAGAAAATGGAGCTGTTCCTATTTTTCAGCAAGACTTTAAAGTATCCCTACAACAAGGATGGGAAAAAAAAGCTGGCTGCTTCTCTGTGCTTGTAAGAAGGTAAACTCCATAGGGGAGAGATGGCATGTTTTGTTCAGTTGGCACATGTCAGTATGACTACAACAATTGGTAAAATGCTGAAATACTTCCAGACCAGTTAACACTTACTGTGCTGAGGAAGGCCCCAGAAATGGCCAACCACTAAGAAAGAGGGCTAGTGACTGGCCCACTAGGGACCGATAGGATCTGTTTCAGTGCCTCAACTTACATCTGTTCTGGTTGGCCATTGCCAGAGCTCTTGTAGCTATTGATACTCTGCAGATCATCCCTATTGCAGCCCCAGCATCTGAAGCTGTGCCTGGCATAGGCCCTGATATGGTTTGGCTGTGTCCCCACCCAAATCTCATCTTGAATTGTAGCTCCCATAATCCCCCACATGTTGTGAGAGGGACCCAGTGGGAGGTAACTGAATTATGGGAGCAGTTAGCCCCATGCTGCTGTTCTCGTGATAGTGAGTGAATTCTCACAAGATCTGATGGTTTATAAGGGTTTCCCCTGTTTTCTCAGCACTTTTCTCTTGCCTGCCGCCATGTAAGATGTACCTTTGCTCCTCCTTTGCCTCCCACCATAACTGTGAGGCCTCCCCCAGCCACGTAGAACTGTGAGTCCATTAAATCCCTTTTTCCTTTATAAATTACCTAGTCTCGGGTATGTCTTCATTAGCAGTGTGAATGGACTAACACAGAACCACCCCCATATGTATTTGCTGAGTGACTGGATAAGGACACCCATATATTCCAGCCACCTTTTGGTAAGTGGTCTATGGGGGTGGGCACAGGCCCTGACTAAAGAACTGCCTGTTTTGCTGAGGACGGGACTTGAGCTGAGAAGACTCACTTACTCTTAAAGACTTGAGAAAACAAAACATCTCTCTTGGACCACAGAATGCTGCTGAGCAGCTCAGGCACAAATCGCCCAATGGGAGCCAGGTTCTGCCTATACTTGGTCTTGAGGCAGCCGGGAAGACTTCATGGGACTCCAAGTCACCCCCACCCACATCCCCCAGGCTGAGAGGCAGGACTGACAGTGCACTCATAACTGCCAACACATCAATATTAAAATCCCATCCGATTAGTTAAAGCTCACCCTGTGAGTACTGATATTTTTCAGGAAATAGGAAGGATGTCTGCCCCCCTCCACACCCACCTCCTGCCCTTTTCTCTTGGTTTTCTTTTTTAATAACACATTCAGAAGTGTTTTAATGGCTGTTGAAGGAAATTATTGCCACAGCAATCAGGGCTCTCTGTGTGAAACACCTTCAATAGTCCGTGGCCTCCCTCATGAGGCAGGGGGACATTTGGATATTAAAATGCCACCGAGCTACATCTGCCGACAAGCAGCCACTAATCATCTCTTAAGGCAGCAGGGGACGTACCCCAGGTCCTCAACTCACTAATACCTTCCTTAGGCGGATTGCAGCCAGATGGTGGTTTCCTAGGCAAGGACAGCAGAGAATGAGAATTAAAGAAGTGGAAAAGGATCTGGCAAGAGGCCAGCACAGAGAGAACCATTTGCTCATCCTCTCTGCTCCAGGTGAGAACAGACCTGCATGCCTCACATTTGGGAGGTCCAATTTTCAGTTAAGTGGTGCCTCAGAGGAAGCATGTGACCTTACTTGCAGTTATATCCAAAGACTATAATTTTTTTTTTAAGTGTTCCTTTAAGTTGAGCAGCTTCTACATGCTGGGATGGGGGGGATGAGTCATTGGCCTTCCTGGATTCTCCTTCCTGCTTTTCTGTCTTCTTGTGAGCCTGGGATGCTGATCTGCCTAGAAGGCTCCCTTTTCCTCTGTCTTCCACTGGAGTTGGCCAGTGGGAGGAGCAGCCAGAGTTAGGAGGGTGGGAAGAGAGTAAAATCAGGATGTTTATTCTCCAGTTCACACCCTGTAGAGATACCACCAGGGGTTGGCAGGATACGTCCTGGCATCAACCTCCGTTCCTATTGGATGACTGTCCCCATCATGCTAGCTGGATGTAGCAAGGGTTCCGGATTCTGACAAAGGTTCTCTCCTCTGCCCTTCAGGCTAACAGCCATAACAGCTACCCCCCACAGCCCGCTCATACACACCATTGTCAGACAGGTACTATGCTGCATCTTGTGAGTCTCCCTATCTCTGCTGCACCTTTGTAAGTGGTCTCCCAGTTTCTCTCTCCTCCAATCACCCAGTTTGAATGTGCCATCTGTTCTGTGCTGGGCCCTGGCTGCCAACCAGCTGCATGCAGGTCTTTCTGTACCTTTTTGGAGACCTTCATATCACTCCTGCAATGTCATCACGACAGTCTTCCTTTACAGAGAAGACACCATGTGACTCACCCAAAGGCACTCAGCTGGAATTTGTGACTCTATTCATCAGAAGCATGTCAGTCTCACTTCCAAGTGTAGGCCCTATTCACTGCCCTGCTAGGGTCTCTTAGACCTCACAGGCGTCCCGAAATCTTTACCTCAATCTTCTCTCAGCACCAGCTGTTTTATGAACTAAACTTTGCTTACCAGCCTTTGGATCAAAGCACTTCAACCCCTTTGATTTCATTTGGGCCTCAGAACACGAATTTACTTGGATCCAAATCATTCCTGGACATACCAAGAACCTACAGATGAAAAGGAATCCAGCAAAGGATCCGTTGGCAGGGAATTGGTGGCCTTGTCTCATCCGTCAGTGTAAGGCACACTGTGGGGTGCCCAGGAATGTCCTGGGGAAGTGTGGCATCATCCCAGCAAGTGGAGCCAATGTGTGTACAGCTTGGGCTATAGCAGGGGTCATCCTGCCTGGTTCAAAAGTCCACTCTTCCTTTAATACATGGCGTGACCCATCTATATTAGGGTAAAGCATACCTCTCGGAGAAAGCAATCTTAAGATACAGTAAAGAATAAGGTTTTTCATTTCTTCTTCTCATATGTTAGCATCTGATTTGAATATTCCAGGCTGGCAGGCCACTTTGCCCCATGCAGGCATCAGGAACCCTGGTAACTCTCAGCTTATCTCTGCATGTCCAGGGGCAGTGCTACTTAAAGTGTGGAGCATACACAAATACCAGTTCACAAACCTCTTGGTAAAAGTCCACCATGAATTGAGTCATGACATGGATAATATGCTTTCAGAAACTTTTACCATGATTTGACATTGCCAAAACATCCAGGCACATGACCAGTGGACGCATCTCATTGAACAGGTGGTAGACCAAAAGTTGGTCTGTGATAGATGGGAACTGGAGTTGGGTGGAAATCATGTTCTTCAACACACGTAGTTTGCGGAGTCCTGCTTTAGAGTCTGCTAATCTATCGGGTCATTTCTGTAGCCAGCAAGAAAGCAGGAAAGAGTGTGGAAGAACCACACTCTGTGTCTTTGTTGTTGTTGTTCCATTTTTATAGATTGACAACACAGTAATCAACTATTTATTTTGCAGTAACTCATTTCAATGATTGAAAATTTCTGTGATGTGCAGAGAGACAGCCTGTATTTGGTCTCATCATTCACTTGATTCTAACATGGTCTCTGCCCAAAGTTCCATTTCTTGGGCTTTGATATTTATTCCTAGGTGAAAACATTGCCTTCTCTTCACCTTGTCTTATGCTTTCTGAGCAGGTTCAAGTCAGAAAGAAAGGTGAGGTTAAAAGACCAAAGTGAGTAAGTGTGAGAACCACAAGGAAGCCCACGGGGCCACAGTAGATGATCAAAACCATGTCTATATGTGGGAGGTAGCACTTGGACAGGGCGTAGTCTGTGGGTGTTGTGCTACCCATGATGAAAATGGGGTTGTTTCTGTTCCTCCAACTGAAAGACAGGATGCTGAGCTTGGGGGATTCATCCCCAGTGGTGCACTGTGTGTGCAGCCGCTGAGGACCAGGTGTGGCTGGAGCCACCACAGCAACTTTTGTGATGCCTCCCGAGAAAGCACATCATAGTTCTTAAATGGGATGTTCCTTTCCTCCAGAGGAGCAGCATATTCCCCAGAACAGTTAGCATCACTTCTCTGATACAGAGCAATTCAGTCCGTGAGAAACTTCAATGAGCTCTGCTTCTGCTTCAGAACAGATGCCACAGCCATCCCCCCTTCAGTGCCATGCTGTTGACCATCAAGAATTTAATGCCTTTCCAAGACAACAGCCTTTCAGAGATGAACACTTTCTCAGAGAGTTTTACTTTCTATGTGTTCATCGCATAGTGGAAGCCAGTGTCATGGTTTCCAGCAACTACCTTCAGCTGTACGTGCCTTGGGTGTCTGAACATTTTCTGAAACTGCTCTGCATCATCCACCTGGGCCTCGGGGGAGCTCCTTTTCCCTTCATCAAACACATCTCCCAGGATGAAGACAAATTCAGGCTGCAGCAACCACAGAGCTGTCTGGAAGGGTCTCTCCATCTGCCATTACCTTCATAATTTGTCCAGCCAATGACCTGGGAATTTCCCAAGCAAGTGGGTGTCAGACAAAAACATGGCTTTGAGCACAGGCTCACACATGGCTTGTTCGCCATCATAGGCTGTGGTTTTCACTTCAGGCCAATTATACCAAAAGATTGCTAAATAATAGATTACAGATTCACAAAAATAAAAGCACTGCAAAGACAACAGCTATGAGTTTCAACAGCAATCAAGTCTTCCTCTTTAACGGATGAAAATTCTGTCTTCCCAACCCCAATCCAATCATAGCCATTTCTCAAGCAACTAACAAATCCATCAAGGGTTCACCATGAGAAAACTGCAGAGCCCTGGGTAGGGTGATGGCATTCAGATCTTAGCTGGGTACCTCCCATTTTCCAAGAAAATCACTGAGTCACCTCACCTTTTAAAGAGAGAGAGATTGGTACAAAGGTAGTTGGCATCTGCTCCCCCAAATCAGAATGCATTTGTAATAGCCACACTTTCCCACTCTGTGGACAACGCCAGGCAGATGGGGAACACCAGGCACAGTGTGGGAGTCCTTCCACCTGCACCTGGCAATGGCTTTGGCAGCCAAGGGGCCCCGAGCACTGCAGCTGGAGCCTGGCCATGCACCCATCACACTCTGTGTCTTAAGATGTCATCTTGGGGAAGGTTCATCCTCTTCTCACAATATGTAGGTGAGACTTTTCCATATGGCCACTGCCCTTAACACAAGGAACATTGGGAAACCTGGTCCCCCACCGTTCAGTGTGCATCCACTGGACAATGAGAAGAATTGGTAAATGACTACCCGTTTTTTTTTTTTCTAATCACATCACCCTTCTTTATCACCCATTCCTGAATATGGCCCACTCAAAATCAAAGCGACCATTTCTACCAAAAAGCTTGATCAGTAGTCTTTCCTGTACACTCTCAACTCTCAGTTGGGGCACACAAGAGTAGGAAAACGCTGGACCAGCCTCCAAGACCTGCTTACTATTCCTCCTTCTGCAGCAAAATGACTCTGTGACCTGGAGGACATTGTTTCATCTCTGTGCTTCAGTTCCCTCACTCGATGATCAGGGATCATAATATCTATCAAGTAAAATCATTGTTGGCCATGTGTACCACACATTAACAACGACAGCTAACATTTATTGAATGTTTGCTATGTGCCAGGTGCTTTTCTAAGTATGTTCCATGTATTAATCCATTTAACCTTCACACCAAACCTATAAGAAAGGTTCTATTATTGCCTTCATTCTACAGCTGAAAAAAGTGAGGTACAGAGCAAGTAAGAAACTCACCCAGGGTCACCAGAGTCCGAGTTCGTAATCACTACCTTGCTCCTTCCTTAATAGAGAGGTAAATGGTTTTCGGAGTATTTTATCCCGTCTTTCTTGAATTTTGTGAACTTCCACTTTAATTTATGCGCCATCTGGTCTGTCTCCCTGTGAGATGAAGAATTCCTTCTGGGAAGGGACCATCGATTTTCCATCCTCATACCCCCAACCACAACTTGTCCAGCCTGTGCCTTCATGTAAGAGGAGTTTAGTGAATGTGTGTGGATGAATCTTGGTAAATACAGCAATGCAATTTTTATTGAATTCATGATGCCATCATGGAAACGGCATAAATTTGCCATCATCACACCTGGATTCAATCCCTCTTCTCCTGGATCCTAGCTGTGCTAGACTGGACAAATTACCTATCCACCTAACCTCACGAAGGATTCTTTTTCTCCCCATTAAAATGGATGTAATATAGAGAAAATGCTTAGTTCTTAAAGCCAAGGTTGCCTGTGGCAACTTCTGCTGCTTATGGAATCATTCATAACACTGAGGAATATATCACTATTGCACACCTTCTGCAGCAGAGATTGGTGTGGCTGGAAGAATGGAAGGACCAAAGTGCAAAGTCATGCTGGCTCCACTGTGCTGTTCAAAAGAAGGACGTGGAGAGAATGTCCCCCTGATGACCAGATGCTAATGAGCTTCAAGGTAAGCCTAGAGCTGAGTAGGGCTGGAGAACTCACATTTTTATTTTGCAAAAGTGGCTTGGAATCCAATGGGAAGAGGAGATGAAAAGGTGGGAAAGGAAGGGGACCCAGAAAAGTCCAGGGTGAAGGCTTAGCCACCATGGCTGGAAGGAGAAAAGCCACAAGGGAGAGAGTGCTCTTGTTGGAAATGGCCAACTAAATGCCAACAGAGGGATGTGTGATGTTCGACTCTTTTCTTGTTTTACGGTGAAGCATCTCCATTCAACATTCTAAATCTTCAGTATAGTCTCCTACATACAAACGCCTTGAGTTAATAACATGTGTGTTACGTGGTGGTGGGGTTGGGAGGTGGGGGTTCCATACCTGGGTGATATGATCAGAAACGGGCAGCAACATGAGAGGAACAGCAACAGCATTTGCAAGAAGTCAGAGGAACTTGAAGCCAGAGAAGAATGGGAAAACATAAGCTCCCACCCTCCACATATCTCCTGAGAGATTGGAGGAAATATGGCTGGCTGTGATTGCACATACAGCAGCACTGGAATCAATTTAATCTATGTATTTGTTTGTTTGTTTTTGAGACAGAGTCTTTCTCTGTTGCCAAGGCTGGAGTGCAGTGAAATGAGCTCAGCTCATTGCAACCTTCGCTTCCCAGATTTCAGTGGTTCTTGTGTCTCAGCCACCCAAGTAGCTGGGATTACAGGCGCAGGCCTCCACGCCTGGCTAATTTTTGTATTTTTAGTAGAGATGGGGTTCTACTATGGTGGCTAGGCTGGTCTTGAACTCCTGATCTCAAGCGATCTGCCCACCTCAGCCTCCCAAGGTGCTGGGATTACAGGCCCGAATCAATTTAATTTAAATCTCAAAGGGCAGGGGACCTCTGCTGTCATCTAGGGTACAAGGATATCCAAGCGTCATTTCTAAAAATATCAGCAGCCTATATGGCATAGCCACCAACATAAGAATGAGACGCCAGCCTAGATATCATCATGGCAACATAATAAACATCAGAGCGCCAATACCTACCTCCTAGAGCTGCAAAAACTGCAAAAACACAATAGCGTACATTACAACTCAACATAATGTAAAATCTAGCACATATAGGTCCTAAATAAACACCAGTACTCTCTCTTCTTCAGGTAGGAAAGGGCCAACAGGATCCAACGATCTGGAGGAGATGAAGTGGGAGAGGGAAAAATGGAAGGAATTCAGAGTCTGCCATCCTCCATCCCTGCCAACCCAAGTGCATTTTAGAGGCAGAGGGAAAGGAAGGACCCCCCAACCCCCAACTCCTAAGTGGAGTGGAGAGCCAGACTGGGCCTCCAGCATGACACAGAGAGAAAACAGATGCTGGGGTTGTACGCTCTACCTGTGAAGTTAGTGTCAAGAGGTGGGACTTTTGCGGTCTGAAGATTTATGTAGAAAAAAATCCAAAATGGTTTAGGCAAAAAGGAGGATTTACCGGCTCCCAGAAATTGAAAGTGCCAAGGGATGTAAAGTTTTCAGGGTCAGGAGGATTCAGGAACTCAAACCGCGACACCCACCCCCTGGGCTCGCCTGTCCTCCATTTTGACTTTATCCTCAGGTTCCATGTGGCCACAAGACGGCTGCCCATCTTCCAGCCCATATCCATCGTGGTTCATGTCACTGGCCCATCCCTGAACCATCACTGTGGCCAAAGAAACTAAATACACTGGTTAACTTTGGCCACTGTCTGGTGCTTACACGCTCTCTGACTTCACATCATCCTTTTCTCCCTCTCACCTACTCTGTCTCAGACACATGGGCCTCCTTCCCGTTCCTCAAACAGGCCAGGCATGCTTCACCTCAGGGCCTTGGCCCTTGCTCTTCCCTCTGCCTAGAACATCTTCCCTCAGAGGTCTGTATGGCTCCTTCTCAATCCTCCTTCGGATCACTGCACAAATGTCACCTTCCCAACAAGGACCCCTGGATTTGAACTCAGACGGATACCACCTACTGCACACATTCACATACGCCCTATTCCTATCTCCTATCTAATTTTTCTCTAGAGCAGATTTTATCATTGGACTATAACTAAACAAGTAAGTAAAATAGGCAGTGTGTTAGTGTCCCTCCACCCCACACTGGTAGAAAATAAATTCCATGAGGCCAAGGACTCTTGTCTATCTTGTTCACCACTCTATCTCCAGAACCTAGAATAATGCCTGGCGCAGACTGGGAGTGGTGGTGCATGCATGTAATCCCAACAGATTTGGGAGGCCAAGGTGGGAGGATTCCTTGGGTCCAGGAGTTTGAGACCAGCTTGGGCAACATAGCAAGACCGTGTGTCTACAAAAAGAAAATAGTAATAAATTAGCCAGGCATGATGGCTTGTGCCTGTAATCCCAGTTATTCAGGAGGCTGAAGTGGGAGGATTGCTTGAGCCCAGGAGGTTAAGTTTGCAGTGAGCTATGTTCACAGCACTTCACTCCAGCCTGGGAGACAGAGCGAGACCCTGTCTCAAAACAACAATAATAATATCTGGCACATAGAAAGTTCTCAATAAATTGTTTAATAAATAAATAACAAGGTCACAGGCTCCAGATGTTGGAGGTCAGTAGGGGTTCCACTCAAAAGCCAGGGATTGAGGTCAAGGAGATGTGATTGCCTCAGTAAATGTGGGGGAGAGGTAGCTACCAGCAAGGGAGTGAATGGCAGCTTGGCCTCTGAAACAGATGTCCAATTTCCCTCCCTGTCCACAATCCACACACAAGCCATCCCCTGGCTTCCACCTCAGAGTCACAGATGGAGCTTCCTAAAGCAATTCCCCCTATTAATGTAGCACCTCGGAGTACAGACCCAACCTCCTCCCAGTCCCATTTCCCAAACTAGCACGGCGCCCATGGCCCCACGTGGACAGGGACACTTCAGTCTTGCTCTATCCACCCAATCCCTTTGTTCCCCTCCCCTCCACCCCCACTCCCCCTCTGTGCCTTTTTACATGACAATCAATAGCAGCCGGGCTTTGGGGATATTATCAGAGCCCTGATTGCAACCTCTAACATTATAATTCACAGGGTTACAGGGAGCATTAGTACATCCAGGATAAATTAATTCAGTGTAAGTAAGCGCTTTGAAGCCGGGGCACATCGCTCGGCTTTTGAAGCTTAAGCCCTGTTTAGATTACTTGATTAAAGTGGGTTCAAAGCTTTGGCGATCAATATATTTTGCTTAAGAGCAGTGTTGCTACAGAAGCAAATTTAATTGCATCCTGGTGCCCTGCCTTGCAGATAGCTCTTTAGACTATAATGAGATATCACAGAGCTAAAAATTGAGGGTGGGAGGGAGGGAGGAGGGACAGTCATTCAAGTCACCACCCTGGAAATGCAGGGGACACATATTTTCATGATGTGAGCATAAATAATTCCCCAAAACGAGAAGTTGGGGAAAACTAAAGATGGCAATCTCTGCTTATAAAATCTCGACACACAAGGCACCAGAGGACAATCTTGGTTATCTGGCTGTTTTGAGGATGGATTCCTGGGTTGCGACTGGGGGAAACAATTAGTCCTCAATAATGTGACATTTTTAGGATTACAGGCTGGCACTTAATCAAAGTCATTGTGGTTAATGAGGGGGCTGACCGGACGGCCCCCACGAGGCAGGAGACGGGTGGCATCGCTAATATCTGGACAGTCATCTGAGTCTGCAGCAGGAGCCTGGACTAGGAGTCCAGGATGGATGGGAAGAGAGGAAGTAACATATGTCACATGCCTACTGTGTGCTAGCTAGTGCTCTGGGAGTTTAACCCTTTTATTAGGTTGGTGCAAAAGTGATGGTGGTTTTTTTTATTTAATTGTTAAAGTAATGCTATTAAGTGGATACAACTGTGCCTGTTTTCCAGGGGGTGGGCTGGTTGGGAAGGCAGTAAAATCAGGATTTGAACCCCTGTTCCCCTGATTCTCAAAGCAATGCTCTGCATCAGTTCTGGTCACCATTCAGCCACTACGTACCTATGGGAACATCTGCAAGTCATTTAACCAACCTGGGCTATAGTTATATCTATTATAAAATGAGAGGGAGCCTAAGCCTCCTCTGACTCAAAATCTTTGGTCTAGAATAACTCTGGCCTGAGAATCAAGACAGCCTGGTTTCCGTCTTTGCAACATCAACCAACCATGTGACGGGATCATCATTTCACCTCTCTCTACTGCATTTGCCCATTTATGATGCCGAGTCGTGGTGCTTACCTGCCTGTGCAGTAGCAGCCAATGAGATGTCAGATGAGGGAGTCCTCTGACAAGTTGTAAATAGCTCACAAGTGAATTTATTTAAAATCTTTAAATCAGGTGGGCTACAAACTCATCTCCTTTAAAGGAGCAGAAAACTCTATGCCATCATGCCCTGACAGAGTCCGAAGACCAGCTGACCATGTGTATTAGTCTGTTCTCATGCTGCTAATAAAGACATACCCAAGACTGGGTAATTTACAAAGGAAAGAGGCTTAATTTACTCACAGTTCCACATGGCTGGGAGGCCTCAGGAAACTTGCGATCAAAGCACCTCTTCACAGGGCAGCAGGAGAGAGACTAAGTGCCCAGTGAAGGGAGAAGCCCCTTATGAAAGCATCAGATCTCGTGAGAACTAACCCCGAGAACAGAAGAGGGGAAGCCACCCCCATGATTCAATTATCTCCACCTGGTCCCTCCCACAACACGTGGGGATTATGGGAACTACAATTCAAATAAGATTTAGGTGAGGACACAGCTAAACCATATCACCACGGGAGAGGAGCCCTCCACCTACCAACGGCCGCTTTCCTCTATCCTCACAGCTCTCTCTCCTCGTGGGTTCCAAAAGGTTCACGCCTCAATGCTGAATCCTCTGTATAAAACCCAGGGAGCCTCGTGACTTCTCCTTTCCAAGCCAAGCTCCATTGCCTTGGAGGACAGGGCTGGGACAGGAGGAGGGTGTGAGGAGAAGTGGCCTCCTCAGCAAGCGTTCCACAGAAGCGGTCTGCATCTCAAACACATTCTTCCCTTCACGGGCTGAGGCAGCTGATAGAGCGTGGGGGCTCTGGAAGCCTCCCTCCCTTAAGTTTCCATGTAAAATATTTTTATTTATGTTACAACAACATGATACAGCACCATATGCCCGTGAATCAGACCCAGTGTAAAATCTGCAGATTCGCCTTTCATTGGAGCTGAGCTGAGAACAACAGACTTCAGTAAGCTCAGAAGAGGACACATGCCCCAACTGGGGGAAGCAGGAAAGGAACGGACTGCTTTTGTTTGTTGGCTCCTGGGGTAGGGGTGAAGGAGAGTGTATTTCCTGACACTCTCATTCAGAGTTTTAAGAACATTCGTACTGGTCATCAAATCCCCTTTCAGGCTTTGGGAAACTCACTGCCTTTTTGAGTATTGGTGGCTGGTATCATTGCTTCTCACTTCAAAAGCAGAAATTGCCATACACTTGCCTTCCCAGCCTCCCTTGCCGCTAGGACATGGGCACATGACAGAGCCTCCGCTCGTCAGATGTACTTAATGAAAGTTTGCATCCAGGGTTAGCAACATAAAGAAGATGCAGCAAGATGGAATGTTGGAGTGGGGGCGGGGGGGCAGTGACAGTGGCCTAAAGCTAGGGGTGGCATCTGGTGCTGGTGGCAGTATTGCGTATGGTGTTCAGTAGCAGTGGATGGAGTGTCCTGCAGGCCAGTTCTGCAGCCTGATTGGGGCATTGCTCTTGTGTGCATGACCCCAGCCTGCTTCTCCGGCCACTTCAGCAATTTCGTGAGCTCTCTTTTAATGCATTCCTTTGGTTAAGTTTTCTGTGGCTTCCTCTTAGAAGCTCTGGTAGATGCAGAACAGAAGTCAGAATGCTGGAGCAAAGTCCTGGGTCCACTGGGCCTTGGCGAGATGGGGCACTTGCACTCTACAATTTTTGAGTCCCATCCAGCACTGACATGCCATGGTGGGAGAGAAAACCTCCGGAACATACACAACATCCCCAGGCATGACACTCAGGCTGCGCAGTCACACTGGAGTTTCAGTCCTCCTGCTACCCACTGTGTTACTTGGAGACTTACATCATAAAGCCTCAGTTTTCTTCTCTAAGAGTAGAATCTAAGAATAGCACCCATCACATAGAGTGAGGTAAGGGCTAAATGCGATAATCCATGCAAGAGACTCAATAAATGCTAAGTCAGCCCAGGAATTGACCAACACAAAGATGTCCTGAGCACTCATTATAAAATGAATTCCTGCAAAATGCTTTAAGCTTCCATGCTTACTTAAAACAATAATAATACACACGCCACTTTGCTTTAAAATTACATTTTAAGGCTGTTAGTAATTTTTCACATTTTTAACTCTTTTGAGCTTTACAGCTACCCTGTCTTAGTCCATTCCAGCTGCTGTAACAAAATACCATAGACTGGGTAGCTTCTAAACTACATAAATTTATATCTCTTGGCTTTGAAGGCTGGGAAGTGCAAGGACAAAGTACCAGCAGGTTTGGTGTTTGGTGAGGACTGGCTTCCTGGTTCACAGACAGCATCTCCTCACTGTGCCCTCACATGGTAGAAGGAACAAACAAGCTCTCAGAGGTGCATTTCATAAGGGCACTAATCCCATTCATAAAGACTCTGCCCTCGTGGCTTAGTCACCTCCCAAATGCCAAACATTTAAACCATAGCATACTCTACACAAAGCAAATACTCTTATCCTTGTCATAGAGAGGTAAAAGCCAGGGCTTAGGAAAAAAAGAAAACGAAACTCGCCCAAGGTCTATTAACTTGGAAGGGCAGGGCAGGATTAAAAACAAAGGTGTCGACCGGGCACGGTGGCTCACGCCTGTAATCCTAGCACTTTGGGAGGCCGAGGCGGGCAGATCACAGGGTCAAGAGATCAAGACCATCCTAGCCAATACGGTGAACCCCTGACTCTACTAAAAATACAAAAGTTAGCCAGGTGTCGTGGTGCGTGCCTGTAGTCCTAGCTACTTGGGAGGCTGAGGCAAGAGAATCACTTGAACCTGGGAGGTGGAGGTTGCAGTGAGCCGAGATTGTACCACTGCACTTCAACCAGGGTGACAGAGCGAGACTCCGTCTCAAAAAAAAAAACAAAAAAAACAAAAAAAAACAAGGTGTCTTTATACTGAATGTAGTTCCTGACTGTCCCTGAAGAGGTGTGTGCCCCCAAATAAGAAAATTATTTTTTGGCTCCAGTGGTTTGTGCCCTTGTAGTTTCCCAGAGTCCCAGGACTCTAGCCATGTCTGAGAGCAGTTCCGCCCCTGGACTTCCCCGCCATGTGAAGTGGAAGCTCCCGGTGTTCACTTAGGTTACCTGTAGCTGGCTCTTCTCGCTCGTCACCCAGAGCTCCAGCTGGTTCAGTAGCATCACCCCTCATGTTGTCTGCTTTTATCCATTCCATTTGACAGCCTTCACTGAATTACTGTGATGTGCCAGGGACCATGTCAGGCCCTGGGATGCAATGAGGAATGGGGTACAGTCCCTGTCTTCAGAATGCAACCACTCCATGAGCTAGGGGTTGCCAGATGCTCCCACTTCTGTTTTCTAGGCTAGGAAACCTAGGCTCAGAGAGATTGAAGGACTTCACTCAGGATCATAGCTTTCTAGTGGCAGAGCCAAGAAAAGAACCCCAGCAGAGAATTTCCTACAGATAACATTACTTCACCATTGGAGTCCACAGCTGATGGATGAGGGCACAACTCAACCACAAGTCTCAGGGGTTGCCTCTATCCTTTGGAATTCAATAAAGACTGAAAGAATAAATAAGTTCCAGAAGGGCTTAGAGGAGCTCACATGAATGATGGAGCCAGAATGAGTTATTACGGGACAAGTCAAAGAGGCTCACATCCCTAACCTTTAGAAATTGACTTCACCGAAGGCAACTACTGTGCTCTTCCCATAAAGCATCTCTTGATACTACTGTGAGAGACAGAACAAAGGCACAGACCAAACTTTATTCTGTGCTCGTTTAGTGGGTCTCATATTTCAAAGATTTTGGTCTCTGCCTCCCTCAAGAAATAGGATCCGCGTGCCTCAGAACTTATAATCAGGAAACCGAATCCCTTGCAGTGTAGAAGCAATGATAGGGGAGAAAGAGATTTTGCTCCTGAGGTGAGTCAAATAAGCACAGAAATTCCCTACTTGGGCCCTTTCTTACAGCTCCAGAGGTAGTGCCTATAGTCCAAATGAGAACAAAGAAGGAGGTGGTCACAGCACAAAGCCACACATCACACTGCCTAGCCATCACCATGGCAACAGCAATGTCCCTGGGAAGCTGGGAAGAGGAAGCTGCTCTTGCCGCCATTTTCTGCCTAACAATCTGAGTGGCAGCCTCTAGGTGATAAGGGAAACTGGGGACAGAGCCGCCCAAGTGTCCAGGCTCACTACTGTCCAGAGTGTCCTTGTGTGCCTAAGTGCCACCTGATCTCCCCCTGTTCCTTCTCCAAGCCCTCCAGAACACTATTCCCTCAATAGCGGTCTCCTTTCTTCTCCCTCCAAGCAGCCAGTTAGTGACCTACTTTTCAAACTTAACATGTCCCAGAATATCTGAACTAAATGAAGCCTCAGGTGTCATCTATTTCTATGGCTCCCCCATTTCCTCCCCCATTTTTCAGAGGACAGGAACACCAGGTACATCACGTGATTTGTCCCACGTCTTTTCTAAGGAGCACTGTGACCAGGACACATTACTGTGACCCGGACAATCTGTAGCCTACAGCATCCCATTTCTCACTCCTCTAATAAAGTCCCACGTGCAAGGTTGATCTTCCTTCCTTCTTCCCCCCACCAGGTCTCCTCAATGGCCAAAGGGGAGGAGCCGCAGCCAGAGACCTGCCCCCACCCTCACAACATGCTCCCTGTGTGCCTCCCCAGAAGTTTGCCATGGCAGTGGTTTTAGAAGAGAAGTCAGCTGGAGGAGAGCCAGCTTGGACGACAGCACAGACTTACATTTTCAGAGTCTGTAAAAGAACTCTCTTAAAAGAAAGGTAATGATGGATATTTACATTGTATTGTGTTAGAATATGCTTTAAAGCATTTCAAAATGTAAAAACTCTCCCTATATTCTCAGCCTTTTGAGAGAACAACTGTTTCCGTTCCTTCTATCCTTTCTTCATTATTCGTAGAAGGCTCTGCGAGCAGAGTGATGTAGCAACCATGTGCCCAACCAATCTCAGTCATGTGACGAGGTCCTCTCTGCGGAGGGACTCTAGGAATGCACACAACACAGACACGTGGGCCACACAGACCTGTTTTAAAGAGGGGGCCCCCTCCTCACTTGCCTTCTATGATCACAAACATCTGCCTGAGCCTGAGGCTGAGCCTGAGAATGGCCGAGGTGCCTGGGACCAGTGCTTCGCAGCCTTGACTGCATATTCGACTCACCTGTTCACTAGTATTTTTTAAAACTCCCCAGGTGCTTCCCATGTGTGCTAAGGTTGAGCCTACTGCTCTAGGGGTGAGAAATGGTTCCACCATTTTTAGTTAGCAGGTGACGAGGAGGGGCTTGGGGGCCAACTCTTACTTGTTAGAAACCCCTTCTACTCCCTATAACCCTTGCAGTGACTCAGCCTGCAGTGAGAATGATGCTGATGAATACAAACTGTTCAGTGGGAAGATTACACTGTGACGGAAGTTTTTATTTGCTTTTTAGCCTATTTTATTTCTTATACAATATAATGCATGTATTTGTATTATATAAAATAGAATAAATTATAGAAATAAATATTTGTATTTTGTTTTATATTATATTTTTATTTTACCTTTTTACAGGTGCACCTATAAATAAGTCCCTATTTGTAAACTAATGAGGAAGTGAAACATTCTGTTAAGTTAGGGCTGAGCCAAAGGCCATGACAACACAACGCTATGACACTAAAACCTCTGAGGCCAGGGATCTGAAGTACTGGGACAGGGTCCAGGAAATCCCATGTGGCAAAGAGACTGTAATGTCTACACCCCAGATAGGTCCACCACCTGGCCTGGGACTTTGGTACCTTTGTTCTGCTCTAGGCTTGAGGCTCCACCCTCTGCACCCTGGGGTCTGGCAGATGAAATCCTTAGTCACCTTAGCTCAGATGATGAGTCTGGGCAGAAAGATCCAAGTTCATCATCCACATGGGAGAGACTGTCTCGTGGTGAAAGGAAAATCATTTCTGAAATCCAACATCCCTCCAATTGTACATAACCTATTTCTCCCTGCCCTATAATTTACTTTTGAAAATGTTTATTTGTTGTTGAAGTGAAATTGACATAGCACAAAATGAATAATTTTAATGTGAACAATCTAGTGGCCCATAGTACATTCACAATGTTGTGAGACCACCACCTCTATTGAGTTCCAAAACACTTCTATCACTCAAGAGAAAACTCTGTCCCAGTAAGCAGTTACTCCCCATCCCTTTCTCCCCCAGCCCGTGGCAACCACCAACACACTTTCTGTCTCTGTGAACTTATCTATCCTGGATGTTTCATAACATTGCAATCATGTACCATGTGACCCATGCTTCTTTCATTTGGCACAGTGTTTTTGAGGTCCATCCAGGTTGTAGCATGCATCAGTACTTCATTGCTTTCAACAGCTGAATAATATTCAATTGCAAGGAAATACCACAATTTGCTCATCCATCTGTTCACTGAGGGATGTTTGGGTTGTTTCCACCTTTTTGGCTATTGGCAATAGCGCTGCTATGAACATGCGTGTATATCAGTTTTCAATTCTTTTGTATATATACCTAGGAGTGCAATTGCTAGGTCATATGGTCATTTTATATTTACTTTTTGAAGAACAACTATACTTTTTCCCCAATCTACTTTTATAGAGGGAAAAAACAGAAGCACAAAGAGGTCCTTCAGTTCATGGGGAGCTAAGGTGACTTCTCATCTCCTCTTCTTCCTGCCCCTACAAGCCCTGCTATTGAAAAGGTTAACATGATGCTTGGTCCTGAAGTTTGCATTGTTGGCTGAGGTTCCTGCATGTCCTCTAAATTATGATGCTCTCCACAGAACTGTTGCCTGAGAAGAGACGAGATTAGGTGAAGTTCTACTGACTTTGGCAGTCCGTAGGAAGTTTCCTTTCATTTCCAAATCCCACATGGCTGCACATTTTATAACTTATGTCTTTCTCCCAAAAGAGGAAGGCTGAGGAACATGCTTATAGCTGAAAGTTCTGGCACAATCTATGTTTTGACTGCTAAGAGTCACAAAGGTGAATCATGGCATACACACTTTGTCTAGAGGGAGACATAGACCTATTCATTCAACATTCAAGAAATAAGTATTGAATATGTATTAGCTCATTTACTACTCATACAAACCCTAGGAGGTTAAGTGATCATATTATTCCCACTTAACAGATGAGGAAACGGAGGCAAAGAGACTTCTTAATTTGCCCAAGATCACATGGATGGTAAGTGGAGACGCTGGGATTGGAGCCGGGCAGCCTTTTGAGAGCTCACATCCCTGAGCCAACGCTCTATGTCCTGGGATGGGGGCAGTCTAACCAACACCACTCACTGCACAGTTAAAGGACCCTGTGACCACACCAACCTACCCAGTTACCCCCTTCCAATTGTCTGCCTTCGCATTTGTCTAACACTAGCAAAGACTCAGCAAAGCAGCAAATGCTCATCCTGAAGCGCAACCAGCTCCCCCATGGCCAGCCCTGATAGGTCACATGGAGGTGACTGGAGACAGGTGAGGCAGAACAGGGACACCTGTAAGGATAAGTTCAGAGCCAGTCACACTCTCCTCTCCCTCCTCTGCACAGTGGCCTTTCTTTCCAAGGCACTGGAAATCCCTGCATCCCTGTCCTTTTCCTTTAGATGAGCCCCTTCGCCATCACTAGGCTGGGCCTCCTATACAACCCAAGAAAATCTTCCGGCGAAATGCCGTTCTGGATTCCCTACTTCAGCACCTCCAAGATCTGGGGACGCCTCAGGAGTAAGGACCAAATCCTATTTACCTTTACATTTCCTAAAGCAAATATTTATTGAACCAAATTACATTTCTGGCCAGGTGCAGTGGCTCATGCCTGTAATCCCAGCATTCTGGGAGGCCAAGGCAGGAGGATTGCTTGAGTCCAGGAGTTTGAGACCAGCCTGGGCAACAGGGTGAGACCCCATCTCTACAAAAATGAAAAAGTTAGCTGGGCATGGTGGCACACACCTGTAGTCCCAGCTCCTTGGGAGGCTGAGGCAGGAGGATCAGTTGATCCCAGGAGATCATGCCACTGCACTCCAGTTTGAACAGCAGAGGAAGACCCTGTATCAAAAAAAAAAAAAAAAAAAAAAAAAAAAAAAATTCTGATAATCCTTAAGAAGTGAAGCAATTAGAAACAGGAAAATGTAATATGAAAAGGCAAGATAAATGAGGAAGCACAAAAAAGTAGAATTTAAGATTGGAAAGGGATTTTACAGATGGCTGAGGAAGGCACTGCAATCTTCCACAGGACTGGAAGATTTCTGCGCCTATTCCTGTGACAGACATTAATAGTCAATCACGGATGTCTTTCCAACTTTCCATCTTCAGTTTTGGACTAAGCTTTCAAAATGTTCTCAACGCAGCACACCACTACAGCAGGGCTGAACATTGAGCTGAAACCTAATACCATCCCTAATTTCTTATTTCAAAGCTGAGGAAACTGGAGCCCAGAGATTTGCTTCAGATGGTTAACTGCAGGCTGGTCCCAGTATCTGGATCCTCTAATGACTGAGCCCCAAATTCCCCCACACTGATTTCCAAACCTGAGGGCCATGTGGGGTAGGAAAGGGGACAGAAGAAAACAATAGCAGGCGCTAAGCTATTACCTGGAACACCAGTATGAATTTTGTTTAGAAAGCAAAAATCTCATTTATTGTTTGAGCACATGTATTTTCAAAAGTAATAGAGGGTCACTGCAGAAAATTTGAAAACATCAAAAATTAAAAGGAAAGCAGTAAAAAAAAATCTGTAATCCCAACTTCCAAAGATAGCTAATGTTAATATTTTGGTTATGATGTTTATATATTTTGGGGACAGGTGAGTATGAGTGTGTATACATAAAAATACATATTTTAACAAAATCTGAATATATATGTATGCACACACATATTTGTTATCTATTTTTTTGTTGTTGTTGCTGTTTTCCCTAGCATTGTTGCTGTACAGACAGTGATACAGTGAGATATAGTGTGAGGAACAGCTTCAAGCATCAGGGAGTGAGATAGTCAGGTGAAGAGTGCCTCATATTTTGATAGTATTATGATTTCATGTCTAGGCCTGTGAAGTCAGAAGCACATCTTAACATATTAATGTTTTAGCCTATTAACCAAAGATATTTTTAAACATTAACATACTCAATATTGTGGTATATGTGTAGGGGAAAGCAGTGCTCTTGCATTTGGCTTCAAGAAGTGTACATCAGTACAAATTTTCTGGAGGAATACATGTCAATATGTATAAAAAACTTTGGAAAAACACATGTCCTTTGTTTAAGCAATTCTACTTCAGCAAATTATTTTAAGGAACTGGAGAATATATAACCAAAAAAATGCACACTGAAGCTTTCATTATGATAGCAAGGAATTAGAAATAACTTAAATATCCAACCATATGATGGAACACAGTGCAGCCATTAAAAATATATGAAATAAGAATATCTAAAGATACATGTTTATAACATATTGCTAAGTAACAACATGCAGATTACAAAGTCACGTGTCCAGCACAATCCCACTGTTTGTGTATCTGTAATATGTCTAGGTACACATATTTGCACATCTGTATGTATGTATGTGTATATGTGTAGGAGTGTGTTTGTGTGTGTGTATTAGGCTGGAGGTACATATCTCAAATGAGCAGCTTTCTCATGAACAGCAGGGTGAGATTATAGATGAGTGTTTTTCTTTGGGCTCTTCATATTTATCATATTTTCATCAATGAATATGTATTACTTTGGTAATTTGAAATTTTAAAAAATGTTTTAAAAAAGCACCAGCCCATTTGCCACCTGACAGATGGGAAACTGCTCAAGCACAGAGAAAAACAATTGCTTTAAAGTTTTAAAATTAATATGTTTTTTTAAAAAATGAGATTTGAGTCCAAAGAGTGAACTATAGCCAACTTCATCAAGGTGCCCCTGGGGGGCTCAGACTCTAGTGTAGCTTTAAATAAATATCACTAATTTCCAGTCACTATTTGCTAAAATCAATCTGAAGAGTTTAAAACAAACCCTTCAGATTCCAAATCGCATCGTGCTAAATGAACACCTTGGCTCTTCAACCCTGTTCTTTTAATCGGCTCTTCTCTGTGATTAGGCAGGCCCCATCTGCCATTTTGCATCAGGCCAGCTTATGAACAATTGTCTAGAAAACGTGTAAAATACATAATAAAGCATGATTAACTGAAAACTTTAATTAATCGGACATTTTTGGCTTTGTATTTTAGGAGAAAGATCAAGGGAAGAGAAAATGTAACAGGCTTAAAAACAACAAAGAGCGCTAAAGCTCAGCTTCACGTGCGTGCTTTTGCCTGCTCCACCTCCAAACGAATCTTAAAATGTAAGCAGAAAGACGCTCCGAAAAGCAAACAGAAGAAAATTAACATTTCCCGTGATCTCATCCCTGTGATTTAGCTCCCATGTGTGTTTTTGTGCACATGCTACCAGTCTTTAATGCATCCAAAACGCATGCATATATATGCACACAACACACACACACAAATGCACATCTGGTAGGGTGACTGCAAGGGTTGATCCCTTCCACACAGAAGTTTGTAACTGGAGTAATAATATTTGAAATGCGTCGACAGTCTTTAGTTTCTGGAGGTACAGACATCATTTCTCTTTTGGGGCAGACTTCTATTTGTTTTCAGAAAAAGTCTCAGTCTGGGCCCTTTTAATTACACAAATGTAAATGACATACCTACAATACTGAGAGAAAATGGCAAAGCCACCTTCAATATGACCACAGCTGTTTCGTCTGACGCAGTTACTAACAGAAACGGGGCTGTTCTTTGGTCTGACTGTGCTCTTCATGCATTGGAGAAAGTTTTTATCTAAACAAAAATTTGGGGTGGACCTTTGGTGTTCCTTACACTGTGTAATTTACAACGGCTTTGGGAATTGGGCTGACAACTGCTGTATTTGCTCTTTCTACGTTAGAGATGTCAGACTAAACCCTGAGTGCCTGAAGGCACGTGGTGGGTGGGCAGGTGGGAGGGGTTTCCCATAAAGGAAATAGATCTTTCCTCTTTCAGTCATCCTGAGTAGGTGCGAGGGTCACCTCTTGGACCAGGGAAGGGCAACCTTATCTCATGGGGTCTGAAGGAGGGCTGGTCTGCTCTCCAGGCTCCAAGCACAGACCCCAAGTGAGGGTAGTTTTGGGCAGGTGAGTACCAAAGGGATGCAGAGTCCTTAGATGCAAAGTTATTCACTCTACTTGAGTCTGTGTTATTCCCCGAAGCATTCAGCAAAAATTTGCTAAACATTTGAGCTGGGATTTAGGCGCGTTTAGGGCAGCTAAGTAGCAAGTGGCCTAGAAAAGAAAGCTACCCACCAAGACAGCTGGAGGTGACCTGCAGGGCTTCAGAACTGTACTGCAGCCAAGCAAGGACTGCTAGAGGAAGTGACAGTAAGCAGGTGGGATTTGTGAAATGGCCAAGTGTTCCCCAGCACTTCCCAGAATGACCTTGGGTGGAAACACGAAGAAGAATCGGTTTTCTGTCATCTTTGAGGTGGGGGAGTTTGGAAGCATTATAATTTGGATATTTAAAAAATGCAAACTTATTTTGTGCTCCAGCTGGGAAGTGGGTGGTATGTACTAATAACATATATATATAATTTGTAACCTGTTTCACTTAAGAACATATTATAAATTTTCTATAACATAATACTCTTAAACAACATTGTTTCATATGACTGTTACATATTGTAATGCATGGATGTACCATAATTTATGTGTTTGATCCATTTACTTCCACTTGTCATTATGATAAGTAATACTATGATGAATATCTTGCTAAATCTTTGAATATAACCATGACCATCTATTTAGACTAAAATCCTTGAAGCAAAATTCCTAAGTTAAAGGACATGCATTTTCAACATTCTGCCACATTGTCCTACTCAAAGATTGTATTTCTACCAGCAACCTTAAATTCTTAGCAATTCAAGCTAGTATTACCATTAAAAATGATGTGTGACTTTTGATGGCAAAATAAAAAGAGTATCTACGGTCCGTGGCATACATCTGCCTGCATGCTGGCAATCAGAGAGTGCATTCTCTGTGAAGAACTTAAAAACAGGAACAGAACCTACTGA
This sequence comes from Ateles fusciceps, assembly GCA_036589455.1. Lineage (NCBI taxonomy): Eukaryota > Metazoa > Chordata > Mammalia > Primates > Atelidae > Ateles > Ateles fusciceps. Next base: position 5,303,077 of record JAZHEH010002908.1, on the reverse strand, counting down.
ATTTAGTTCCTCTGCTTTTTATTAGCACCATATGTGAGCAATACTAAACTTCGTTGGTGATAAACACTCCTCAAAAACATATTTTTTGGTTTTAAGTTCTGAACAGTTTCTGTGGTTATTGTTGAACTTCAATAAGATAGATGTAACATTAACATGAGTGCATTTTTATGACATCCTTTAATATAAATCGCAATCTGCATGTGAGTTAATTTGGAAACTCCCAGTGAATGTGATTGCCCCCAGTACAGCACACTGGTGGAGCAGCTACTCAGGTTATTTTCAAAGTCAGGTTCACGATGGCTTGAAAAAATTTGAGTTTACTTGGGGCACATTCATATCCCCACTCTCTGTGGTACCACAGATGGTTGTGTTTAAACAGAAATTTAAAATAAACAATGATTTGAAATAAATAATGACAGCATGGTGATTGCAACAACAAAGAAAGAGAACTTGAATGACTTCATTCCACGTGACCACCTGGAGTTTTAATTTATGTCCAAATTTAAAATGAAACAACATACAAACTAGGAGGTGTCAGTAAGTTTGGTTTTGAAAATATAAATTTTAGTTTGTGCTTGAAGTATTTTGTTGAATTTAAATATGATCTCCAAGGCCAGGCGTGGTGGCTCACGCCTGTAATCCCAGCACTTTGGGAGGCCGAGGGCGTGGATGACTTGAGGCCAGAAGTTTGAGACCAGCCTGAGCAACACAGTGAAACCATATCTCTACTAAAAATACAAAAATTAGCTGGGCATGGTGGCACACGCCTGTAGTCTCAGCTACTCAGGAGGCTGAGGAAGGAGAATCACTTGAACCAGGGAGGTGGAGGTTGCAGTGAGCCAAGATCGTGCCACTGCACTCCAGCCTGGGCAACACAGTGAAACTCTGTCTCAAAAAATATATATGAGCTCTAAGATTGAAATTGTTCTTCTTTTAAAATGATTGGTAGTTTAAAGACTAAAGAACTAGTCGAGAAAATGAAACATCACTTAATAGTTATTAATTAGTGAATAATTATTTGCATGAAAATACTATTATATCATTGCCATGATCTCAATGTTTGCAGCTCCCTAAAATTCATATGTTGAGATTCTTACTCCCAAGGTGATGGTATTAGGAGATGGAGTCTTTGGAGGTGATTAGGTCAGGAGAATGAAGCCCTCATGATTGGGACTGGTGCCCTATTAGAGAAGCCCCAGAGAGCTGCCTTGCCCCCTTCCATTGGTGAGGACACAGAGAGGAGACAACCTCTTTGAATGACAAAGAGAGCCCTCACCAGACACCAAATCTGCCAGCACTTTAATCTTGGACTTCCCAGCCTCCAGACTTTGAGAAATAAATATCTGTTGTTCATAACTAATCTAGTCCATGATTTTTTGTGTGTGTTTTTTGTTTTTGGGTTTTGTTTTTTGTTTTTTTTTTTTGAGATGGAGTCTTGCTCTATCGCCCAGGCTGAAGTGCAGTGGCTCGATCTTGGCTCACTGCAACCTCCGCCTCCTGGGTTCAAGCAATTGTCTTGCCTCAGCCTCCAGAGTAACTGGGATTACAAGCACACATCACCATGCCCAGCTAATTTTTTTGGTATTTTTAGTAGAGACAGAGCTTTGCCATGTTGGCCAGGCTGGTCTCAAACTCCTGACCTCAGGTAATCTGCCTGCCTGAGACTCCCAAAATGCTAGGATTTCAGGCATGAGCCACCGCACTCAGCCCGTTCGTCATGGCAGTCCAACCAGACTAAGATAATCAGACTATAAACAACTGTTAAATATATAGTTGAGCTTTTTGTGTGCCGTAACCATTATTTTATTTTTAAAATACTTAAACCTATTCTATATACAAAGTTTAATAAAGAATGTTTTCAATGACTACATTTCTCTTCTGTCCATTGTTATTATTTGTTTCATTTCATGATTATTACAGAAAATACAACATATTGTTGCCATATAGAGAGGGAGGGCAGAGCCAATGATTGATCTGTTCCAGGCAGGACTGGTTATATAATTTCAAGGGCATAGCCCAGAGCATCTTGTTCAAAAATGATGAAGAATTTCAAGATGACTACAGTCGAGCATTAAACCAAGTAGGGGCCCCTCTGAGCATGGGCCCTCTGCAATTCAACAGATCACATACACCCAGGCAGCTCGTCCTGACTCTGAGTGCCCAGTATTCAAAGAATGCCACTGTTCCCTGGTTGGTTTCCTTTCTTGACTCCAGGTGAGGCTGTCAGTATCAGCAGCTCCCTCCACCCTCACTGTCAGCAAAGAGCTGCAGCTCAGCACGATGGCTCTAAAGCCCCTCAGATTCTCCATCATCCCCCCCCCAGGTAAAATCAGATGCAGCTCTCCAAGCCACAGCAAAGCACCGAGGCAACCATGAACCTCAGAAAAGTTTGTTTCCCAGAACTGCGCCCTCCTAGATCTTTTTTTAATCATCATTTTACCAAATGAGTAGTTTTAATTGTACCCTGGAAAAACGAACTCTTATTCTCTTGTTGTGGGCCTTTCTGAGGCTGAGTTTTATGCTGAATCGGTACTGAATACTGCGAGGTAAAGTTGGCCTACTTACCTCCTCCCATACCACTGCAGGAACATCCTCAAGATGGCTTGGGAATCACAAAACTGCAACTATTTGAAGATAAAGGGATGGTGATCAGGGTTGCTTATCTTTACTCAAGTGCCTATTGAGTTCTATGTCCCAGACAAAGGAGAAAAGCAAGGACCAAGAAGCCCTCTCCAGCCCTGCAGGGCTGAGAGAGCTCCTTACACAGTGGGCAGAGCAGCCCAGCCCAGGAGCAAGCCCTGATTTGATGGGGAGAGGCTGTGAGAGAGTGAGAATCCCCATGGCCTTGATACTCCCATCTATAAAGGAGCATCTTATAAAATGCTCCATGCTTGATAGGTTGCTAGTAAGAAATAACTAATAAAAACCCACTTGGGATTCTTAAAGTGCATTCGACACAAACTCAAACCATACAAAGGAATGTGCTTCTAGGGTTTTCTTATGGTGGCTGGGAGCAAATGACCCACAGTCTTTGCAAAGAGGCTGCCAGAATATTTCTGAGACAAGAGTCTTGTTTTTATTCACTGACAAAAAGGGATCCACTCCTTGAAGCAAAGAATCTCCGATATGCTGGATCAATTACTGCTAACATGCCTGTTTGGAGCTGGTAGGAAGTTTAAAAGGGATTTCAAAGATTTGTAATTGCAATTTAAGATAAGCCAGTGATGCAAATGAAGCTGACATTTAACTCCAAGTGGCTGACTGTGAATTGTGGTCTCCGGGTCTCACTGGTACCACATGCACACAGACCCCTAGCACAGATCCCTGCATGAAACTGAGGGTGGAGCTCCTCTCTGGATCTGTGCAGCAGGCCTGGCCTAGCTGTGTCCTGCCTCACAGGTATAGAGAGACTGCCACTCAGATATGGGCCTGGCCCCAAGTACAATGTTCCTCTGGTATCTGGATGAGTTTGCTCCTGCAGCCATAGATTGGGGTGCTGATTTCTGGAATGTCTGTTCCAGATCAAGAAGTAGCTTTCCAGTGGAAGTCCTTACAGACAAGTAAAGGCAGTGTGATTTCAGGATCCTTTCTCAGTGAAGTTAATAGCATGGTTCAGTAGGACTAAATTCTAACCATATCAACGACACTAAGACCTTGGGTAAATTCCATTCTAAGCTTCAAGTTCCTTGTCTGTAAAATGAGCGTAATCATGCTATCTACTTCAACACTTGGCACTAAGTGCTTAATAATGGTTAGAAGAAAAATGACCATTTTTCCACTTAAAACTAAGGCAGAGGGAAATGTAATGAATGCCACTGAACTGTACACTTAAAAACGATCAAAATAGTAAATTTTATGTATGTTACCACAATAAAACATTTTTTGATTAAAACACTATAGTACTTATATTTGAGCCATGATGAAGTAATAGGGATTAAATTTACTCCTGCCTTAAACAACTAGACAAAACATACAAAACAATACTTTTCAGATATTAGAAAACAGGCAATACAGAAAGTAATCCCTGAGAGGAGGGAAATAAGAGGAAGTAATTTCCAGACTACCAAAACAGGAAGTGAGAACCCAATGAGAGCCTGATGATCTTCCTAAGTTGAGGAGATAGAGTTCAGAATTTGAAAAGGCCAAGGAAGCTAGGATTTACAAGGCAGAATGCCTTAGAGAAGAGCACTGCAAAGAGAGGACAGAGCTACAAAGACAGAAAGTTCTGAAGATCTGCAGAGGGTTTCCCTTGATTGGCTACTGACCAGTGCATGGATGTGAGAAAACTACCTGAGCAGGAAAAAGAGCCAACAAAAGAAACAGGCTGATTAATCCCTGGGACTCACTCAGGGCTGGGAATAGTTCGTGTTCCCACCAGCCAGAATAAAAAACATCATAATATACAGAATATAGATAGAGTCCTCAGTGGGGTATTGTTTCAATAGTATCAAAAATGTATCCCTAAAGGATGCTCTGGTCCCGCCTAACAAAGCTCAAAAGTAAGCCTCAAAAGGATTGAAGAAATGTAATTGCTTGCCAGAACAAAGGTCAAGAATATTCAAAGGGAAACAAAAATATCCAGCATCCAACAGTACAGCATCTTGTATTCAGTAAAAAAAATTACCGGGCATGCAAAGAAGCAGGCAAATATGACCCAAATGAAGAGAAAAACTGATCAATAGAAACAGAACCAGACATGACACAGATGATATAATTAGTAGAAAAGGAGTTATTATAACTATTTTCCATATGCTGAAGAAGGTGGGTAAAAGCATGAGCATGCTAAAGAGAGATACAGAAGACATTAAAACAAGAACAAAATAAAACAACTAGAGATGAAAAATATAATGTCTGCAATAAAAATATACTGCATAGGGTTATCAACAAATTAAATACTGCAGAAAAATACTAATAAACTTAAGTAGGCAACTCAAACAATCCAAAGTGAAACAAAGAGAAACATGACCGCCAAAATGAACAAAGCATCAGTGAGCTATGGAACAACTTTAAGCAGCCTAACATATATGTAACTGGAGTCCCTAAAGAAGAGTGAGTAGGAACAGAAAAAAATATTTGCAGAAGTAATGGCCAAAACTTTTCCAAATTTGAAGAAAACTGTAAATTCAGGCTTAAGAGGCCTAGGGAATCCCAGGCACAAAAAACAGGAAGAAAATGATACCAAGGCACATGAAAAACTGGGTGGCCGAAAATCAGTAATAAACAGAAAATCTTAAAAGCAGTCAGGGTTGGGGGAAGAAGTATACTTTACATATAGACGGGCAAAGGAAAGGATGACAGCAGGTTTCTCACCAGAAATAGTGTTAAGTCAGAAGACAAGAGAGACACGTCTTTAAAATCTGGAAAGAAGAAAAAGCTGTCAACCTAGAATTCTATACCCAGCAGAAGTATCTTTCAAAAATGAAAGCTGACAAAGTAAAAGCTCAATGAATTCATCTCTAGCAAACCTGCACTATGAGAAATATTAAAGTCCTTTGCACTAAAGAAAAATGATACTAGATGGAAACACCAAGGAATGAAGAGCATTAGAAATGGTATCGGTCCAAGAGATGATCCAAGATGGCTGAATAGGAACAGCTCTGGAGTGTAGTTCCCAGTGAGAATGCAGAGGGTGAGTGATCACCACATTTCCAAATGAGTTTTACTGCTCACAGACCAGGAGATTCCCGGGTGGAAAAGTGCCACGAGTCTCCAGCATAGCTGTTTCAGCTAGCACAGTGGGTCTCCTCACAAAAACTCACAAAAATCTGGGCAGCCATTTCAAATGGCACCTGGAATGCCTGGGAGACAGTCGCCCATTCAACTGAAAAAAAGAGGGCTGAAACAGGGAGCCAGGTGATTTGACTCAGCAGGTCCCACACCCACAAAGACCAGCAATCTGAAACGCTCTGGATTGAGAGTTTCACAGCAACCACAGCTGGACCTGGAAAGGTCCAGCAGCTCTGTGGGGGGGAGGGCATCCACCATTACCAAGGCAGTCCACCACAACTGAGGCAATCTGCCATTACCAAGGCAATCCACCATTACCGAGACAGTCTGCCATTACCAAGGCAAGCCGTCATTACTGAGGCAGTCCGCCATTACAGAGATAGTCCGTCATTACTGAGGCAGACTGCCATTACCGAGGCAGTTCTAACTATACCTCTATAAACAAAACTGCAAGGAAGTTCACACAGCAGCTGGGCAGAGCCCATGGCAGCTCAGCAATGCCTCTGCTGGCAAACTGTGACTAGGCCACCTCCTCACTGGGCAGAGCATCTCTGAAAAAAGGCAGCAGCACATCAGGAACTTATAAATAAAGCCCCACCTTCCCAGGACAGAGCACCTGGGAAAAAAAAGGCAGTTATGAGTTCTGCTGCAGCAGACTTAAACGTACCTGCCCAGCAGCTCTGAATCGAACAACAGAGCTCACAGCTCAGCACTTGAGCTCCTATAAGGGACAGACTGTCTTCTCAAGCAGCTCCCCAACCCCCATATATCCAAAGAGACACCTCATAAAGGAGAGCTCAGGCTGACATCTGGTGAGTATCCTTCTGGGACAAAGATAACAGAAGAAGAAACTGGCAGCAACCCTTACTATTCTGCAGCTGCTGCAGGTGATCCCCAGGCAAGCAGGGTCTGGAGTGGACCTCCAGCAGTCCTACAGCAGAAGGGCCAGACTGTTAGAAGGAAAACTAAGAAACAGAAAGAAATAACTTCATCGTCAACAAAAAGGATGTTCACTCAGAGACCCCATCTGAAAGTCACCAACTACAAAACCACAGGTAAATAAATCCACAAAGATGGGAAGAAACTAGCGCAAAAATGATGAAAATACCCAAAACCAGAATGCCTCTCCTCGTCCAAGGGATCACAACTCCTCACCAGCAAAGGAACAAGGCTGGATGGATAATGAGTTTGATGAATTGACAGAAACAGGCTTCAGAAAGTGGGTAATAACAAACTTCTCTGAGATAAAAGAACATGTTCTAACCCAATGCAAAGAAACTAAGAACCTGAAAAAAGGTTTGACAAAATGCTAATGAGAATAAACAGCTTAGAGAAGAATATAAATGAATTGATGGAGCTGAAAAACACAACATGAGAACTTTGCGAAGCATACACAAGTTTCAATAGCCAAATCGACCAAGCAGAAGAAAGGATATCAGAGAATGAAGATCAACTCAATGAAATAAAACGAGAAGGCAAGATTAGAAAAAAAAAGAGTAAAAAGAAATGAACAAAGCCTCCAAGAAATATGGGATTATGTGAAAAGACCTAATCTATATATGATAGGTGTACCTGAATGTGACGGAGAGAATGAATCCAAGCTGGAAAACACTCTTCAGAATATTATCCAGGAGAACTTCCCCAACCTAGCAAGGCAGGCCAACATTCAAGTCCAGGAAATACAGAGAACACCACAAAGATATTCCTCAAAAAGAACAACCCCAAGGCACATAATCGTCAGATTCACCGGGGTTGAAATGAAAGAAAAAATGCTGAGGGCAGCCAGAGAGAAAGGTCAGGTTACCCACAAAGGGAAGCCCATCAGACTGACAGCAGATCTCTCGGCAGAAACCCTGCAAGCCAGAAGAGAGTGGGGGCCAATATTCAACATCCTTGAAAAGAACTTTCAACCTAGAATTTCATATCCAGCCAAACTAAGCTTCATAAGTGAAGGAGAAATAAAATCCTTTACAAACAAGCAATTGCTCAGAGATTTCATTACCACCAGGCCTGCCTTACAAGAGCTCCTGAAAGAAGCACTAAACATAGAAAGGAACAACCAGTAGCAGCCACTCCAAAAACATACCAAATGGTAAAGAGCATCGACACAATGAAGAAACTGCATCAACTAATGGGCAAAACAACCAGCTAGCATCAAAATGGCAGAATCAAATTCACACATAACAATATTAACCTTAAATGTAAGTGGGCTAAATACCCAATCAAAAGACACAGACTGGCAAATTGGATAAAAAGTCAAAACCCATTAGTGTGCTGTATCCAGGAAACCTATCTCACGTGCAAGGATACACACAGGCTCAAAACAGAGGGACAGAGGAAGATTTATTAAGCAAATGGAAAGCAAAAAAAAAGCAGGAGTTGCAATCCTAGTCTCTGATAAAATAGACCTTAAACCAACAAAGATCAAAAGAGACAAAGAAGGGCATTACATAATGGTAAAAGGATCAATGCAACAAGAAGAGCTAATGATCCTAAATATATACGCACCCAATACAGGAGCACCCAGATACATAAAGCAAGTTCTTAACGACATACAAAGAGACTTAGACTCCCACACAATAATAGTGGGAGACTTTAACATGCCACTGTCAATATTAGACAGATCAATGAGACAGAAAATTAACAAGGATATCCAGGACTTGAACTCAGATCTGGACCAAGCAAACCTAATAGACATTTACAGAACTCTCCACCCCAAATCCACAGAATATCCATTCTTCTCAGCACCACATCACACCTACTCTAAAAGTGACCACATAATTGGAAGTAAATCACTCCTCAGCAAATGCAAAAGAACAGAAATCATAACAAACTGTCTCTCGGACCACAGTGCAATCAAATTAGAACTCAGGATTAAGAAACTAACTCACAACCGCAAAACTTCATGGAAACTGAACAATTGGCTCTTGAATGTTGACTGGATAAACCATGAAATGAAGGCAGAAGTAAAGATGTTCTTCGAAAACAATGAGAATGAAGATACAGCGTACCAAAATCTCTGGGACACATTTAAAGCAGTGTCTAGAGGAAAATTTATAGCAATAATTGCCCATTTGAGAAGCAAGGACAGATCTAAAATCGACACCCTATCAACAAAATTGAAAGAGCTAGAGGAGAAAGATCAAAAAACTCAAAACCTAGCAGAAGACAAGAAATAACTAAGATCAGAGCAGAACTGAAGGAGATAGAGGCACAAAAAATCCTTCAAAAAATTAATAAATCCAGGAGCTGATTGTTTGAAAAGATCAACAAAATAGACCACTAGCCAAATTAATAAAAAAGAAAAGAAAGAATCAAATAGATGCAATAAAAAATGAAAAAGGGGATATCACCACAGATTCCACAGAAATACAAACTACCATCAGAGATTACTACAAACAACTCTATGCACATAAACCAGTAAACCTGGAAGAAATGGATAAATTCCTGGACACTTGCACCCTCCCAATCCTAAACCAGGAAGAAGCTGAAACCCTGAATAGACCAGTAAAAAGGGCTGAAGTTGAGGCAGCAATTAATAGCCTACCAACCAAAAAAGCCCAGGTACAGTTGGGTTCACAGCTGAATTCTACCAGACATACAAAGAGGAGTTGTTACCACTCCTTCTACAAACCACTGCTCAAGGAAATAAGAGAGAACACAAACAGATGGAAAAACATTCCATGCTCATGGTTAGGAAGAATCAATATTGTGAAAATTGGCATACTGCACAAAGTAATTTATAGATTCAATACTATCACCATCAAGCTACCTATGACCCTCTTCACAGAACTGGGAAAAACCACCTTAAACTTCATATGGAACCAAAACAGAGCCTGCACAGGGTCAGGCACCTACTACCCTGGGTAGTAAGTGGGTGAGGGCTAAGCCTGAAGGTGAGAGAGAGCCGGGGATCTGCGTGGCAAGACCTCAGGCACAGGCCAGCAGGCAAGGATGACAGCTGGGGTGGAGCCTCCCTCACTGCCTCCTGGTTCTTAAAAATTGACTCCAGGGCTTTTCTTTAGATGGGTCCCCAGACACCTAGGTTCAAGTCTTAGCTCTGCCACTTAATAGCTATGAAGCCTCGGGGCAAATTACTCCACCTGTTACAGCTCAACATCATCATCTGTAGAATGGGGATAGTCGTCCTCCCATCACAGGTCAAAAATGAGACCACACTGGCAAAGCACTTCATGCAGGCTGCACTTTGTGGTAAATGCTCAACAAGTGGGCGTTGCTATCATGGAAGAATAGGGTATTCTTTTTCTTCCCCAATGTATGTACTTTTCAGTTCAGGGGATGGGGTTCTTTACTAAAGTGGATGAAGTGCCAGACTGCTAGCTTACTAAAGCATAGGAGCTCTGCTCTGAGAAGAGGGCAATATTAACAGAAGAGAGATGTGTTTGTCATGTAAACGCTCTAAGAAGCCTAATAAAGCCAGAGTAGGATGTGGGAATTCTGGAATGGAGCCTGTGTCCTGGAGGGTCAGCTTTGAAGTCAGGAAAGAGAAGAGCAAGAGGAGACCACAGAGAACAGGGGGGCTCCAGAATACCCATTGGAGGGGCCTCTATGTGACCAGGAAGGCAAGCTGACAGCAAAGGTAAACAGTGCTTAGCGTCCTCTCTGGGCTCTGTGCACAGGGTTGCTCTGGATCAGGAGCCTAGCCACTGGGGTTCAAACCCCAGCTCTTCCCCTAACATCTGTGTTTTCTTGGGCAAATTACTCAGACTCTCTGTGCCCCAGTCTCCTCATCTGTAAAATGAGGATAATAAAATTAGTTGCCTCGCAAGTTCAAAGAGAGATTAAGCAGGTTCACATATGTAAAGTGCTTGCCCCAAGCCCTGGCACACAGTCAATGTGCAACACATGAGGGGGACTTCAAAAAGTCTATGGGAAAAAAGGAGTTGAAAAATTTTAAATATAAACTTTATTTTTCAACATGAGCTCCATCAAGTTCAAGATACTTTTGTAAATGATGATACCAGCCATTTAGCACATCCCTAAGAACAGAGGGTCTTGGAAACATAACCAGGTCAGTGCAGTCTTTTTTACATTATTACCTGAAGAAAAATGAGTGCCCTTTACAGATTTTTTAAGATTAGGAAACAAAATGATGTCAGGAGGAGCCAAATCAGAACTGTAAGGTGGATGCTTCCTATTGAAACTCTCACAAAATAGTCATTGTTTGATGAGAGGAAGAAGCAGGAGCATTGCTGTGGTGGAGAAGGACCCTCTGGCGAAGCTTTCCCAGGCATTTTTCTGCCAAAGTTTTGGGTAACTTCCTCAAAATTCTCTCATGATGAGCAGATGTTATCATTCTTCAGTAGTCCAGAAAGTCAACCAGCAAAATGCCTCACATATCCCAGGAAACTGTCACCAGGACCTTTGCTCTTGACTAGTCTGCTTTTGCCTTGACTGGACCACTTCCCCGTCTTGGTAGCTGTTACTTTGGTAGTGCTTTGTCTTCAGGATGGTACCAGGAAAGCCATGTTTCAGGTCCTGTTATAATTTTTTCTTTTCTTTTTTTTTTTTTATTTCTGAGATAGAGTCTCATTCTGTCACCCAGGCTGGAGTGCAGTGGTGCAATCTCAGCTCACTAAAAGCTCCACTTCCAGGTTCAAGTGATTCTTATGCCTCAGCCTCCCAAGTAGCTGGGATTACAGGTGTGCACAAGGCTGGTCTTGAACTCTTGGCCTCAAGTGATCCACCTGCCTCAGCCTCCCAAAGTGTTGGGATTACAGGCGTTAGCCACTGTGCCTGGCCTCCTATTACAATTATTTAGTGAAATGCTTCAGATTCTTGATCCCACATATTTAAAATTTCCATTGAAAGCTCTGCTCTTCTTGTCTGCAGCTGATTTGGGTGCAGTGGTTTGGGCACCCATTGAGTGGAATGTTTGCTCGACTTGAATTTTTCAGTCAAGAATTGTGTAAACTGAAAGTGAGATACGTATGGTGTTAGTTACTGTTTCTGCTGTTAATCATTGGTCCTCTTAGAGCATAAATGAGATTTATTTATTTTTAATCACAAATTGATGTGGATGGTCTGCCACTGCAGGCGCCATCTTCAACACCCTCTTGTCCATTTTAAACACAGATTATTCTTGTGTAAACTGCTGATTTATTTGGGGCATTGTCCCCATAAAGTTCATTTGAGGCATCAGTGATTTCACCGTAGCTTCACCATAAATTTGATGTTTGCTTCAATGTTAGCAGAATTCATGTTGCTGTGATATGGGCTCCTTTCAAACTGTCTTATCCTTCTAAGTGCCTCAAACTAGATACTGTTCAGACTTGTTATCAGAAGTTAGTAAGAGTTTATTTTGGTGCAATAAATTTTGAAATCCCTGCATAGTTTTTTTTTATAATAAGCACTTTCCACGAACTGCTTGAAGACCCTTGTAAGTATGCTCTGTGACTGATTTTTCTTTACATCCTTTGATACCTTGGATGATCTCTGTTCTTCTTGTGTCTCAAATCTTTCATCTGCCACAAATATCCCCGCTACCCAGGTGAGGGAGAGTTCAGCAAACAAGAAGTATCATTACTCCAGGACCTGTGATTTGCTTGTCCCTATGTTTGTTCAAAGAGAGCTCCTACCAATGGCAGGAACACTAGGTGCAGAATGGAGAGTCCAGCAGATGGAGTCGGGCCCTCCAATAACCTCCTTCTCTGCTCTCACTGGATGAATTCCACAGAAACAGGAGGGAGACTGTCCACCCAGTGACCCCACTCCACATAGGAACCCATGAATAGGCCCCGATGGGAGCAACACATGATGCTACTCAAGATGCTGGGAGTGAAACTGAGTTATCTGCAAAGCTCCTGGAGCAATCTTGTATGTACTACAGATGAAGAAAGGAGTGATGTAAGATGACTAGCCTGGGTTCCTGCAGAACTGCCTGCTTCCACATTTAGCAGAGACATGAAACAACTGTAGAGAAGACGCAGGCTAATGTGCTCCTGTACCCACTTTCAGCTCTTAATCAGTTGAGGTGAATTGTCTCTGCCCTTTTTAATTTATCTCACCATCCCCCTACATTCCTGCAACACATGTCAGGTGGCCGGGGATTGTACTTGTTTTGAGTTGATTTGCTTGCTTTTTAAAGACAAGACTTCTGGTATAATTATCCTTCCTTCTCATATCCCAAAACGTTCTTGCTTTGGGTCCTTTATGTTAATTTCAATGTGTTGATTCATACCTTGCTTGCTTTCAAAAGAGATGTGAGGTACCTCATTGTCACATCAACACTGATGAAACAAAAGAGAACAAAATGTAAAGAAGGGAAAGGAGAAAAAAGCTCCCAAGAACTCTTGGCTGAGAAAAGTGATAGTAATGACACACCCCAAACTTCCTAGCATTGTGAGGAAAAAATGGGAAGCCTACATTCCGCCTCTGTCACTATAGACCATCGTCATGGGAAAAAGTGAACCAAACCCAAACTGATTCTTAGCTCTGAGCTTCGGGAAGATTTTGTCATGTGTCATGGGGACTTTGGCTCAGGGTCCTTGAGTAACATCATAAACAATATCCTCAAATGTACTTATCAAACACAGAAGGGCTTTTTTAATTGGTTATTTCTTACATCAATTCTCAAAACAAGCTGATTACATACTAAAGCAGGTTTCCTTAAAGGAATTTAGGAGTCTACCTTATAACAAATAAAACCAAGAATTTAAATACATTTTATATAAAGAGTCTGTTCATAATATAATATTGTGATTAGTACTTACGGATGACAGCAGGTTACCCCAAAAACTTTAAGATAAAGTTTCTTTTCAGGAGTAAAATTAGGAAGAGTTTGCCCATAAGGGCAGCAAGATTAGCCACCCATTAGACAGCCTGACTTGACACCTGTAAGGCAGACCAAGAGTTATTGGTGGTTGAATTAGTTTGCTAGAGCTTTCATAACTAAGTGTCATAAAAGGAGTGGGTTAAACAATGGAAAGCTATTGTCTCGCAGCTCTGGAGGTCAAAAGTCCAAGGTCAAGGTGACTGCAGAGCCATGTTTACTCTGACGGGGTTATGGAAGGACCTATTCCAGTCCTCTGGCCTAGTTTCTGATAATTCCTTAGCTTGTGGCAGCATAATTCCAATCTTCACATGGTTTTCTCCCTGTGAGTCTATGACAAATACCTCCTTTTAATAAAGACATCAGTCATATTGGATTAGGTCCAAACTACTCCAATATGACCTCAACTAATAACATCTGCAATGATCATATTCCCAAATAAGGTCACATTTGGAGGCACTGGGGGCTAAAATTTTAACGTATAATTTTTTTTGGGTGGGGGGGGGGGGGACACAATTCAATCCAAAACAGTGGCCAAAGACATGGGTGAAGCTGAAAATCAAGTCATAGGGACCAGACAGTACTCTCGGGAAGGGGGAAAAATCAGCATGTTACTGAACCAAAACCCAATCACCTGTCTTGTGTCCAGACTGAAGGAAAACCTTATAATCAGAACAGCGAGAGTCCCCCTACAGCCTGGTGGAGAAGGGAAGACAAAGCACAAGAATGTGTTGACATGTCTCCAGCCCTGGCAAGAAGGAGTCCACACACCAGGGGGACTCGGACACCCTGTCCTCTGGGCTACTCAGCTGCTAGGCAGGGAGCTTCCACAAGGCTTTTCAATGGCTTGGATAAAATCTCTTTTGACGTCTTCTGGTTTCTGACTGAGAACTCACCAAACTCACCAAACCTTCTCAGGGACCCTAATACTGAGAACTACCATATGGCACATTGCACATCATAGTATTCCTACTGCTGTTAGAATAAAATCCAAACCCCTTCTCATGGAGTCTGGAAGGTCTTCTACAATCTTCTTCAACTTCACCTCCTAGGACTTTTTCTCTTCTCTTCTGAGCTCCAATCCCACTATTCCTTCTCTAAGTTAATTCTTACCTTAAAGCCTTTGCATTTGCTAAGTCCTCTGTCCAGGATTCTCTACCCCTAGGTAGTCATAAAGCTGATACTTTTGTTTCTGATTTTGAACTCACTAGACTCATTAATTCACCTTGTTGGGGACCCTAATACCGCGAGCCACCATGTCGCACATTTCACATTACAGTAGACCCGGTGTAAATCCTGTCCGTGGCATTGCACAATGCTCACCCTGCATGACCTACAATGTATACCTAGGGTTAGGGTTCCTTGGACTGCAGAAGGAGCACACAATCCCCAAAAAGGACTCTCTGTTTTAAATGAACCCTTTGGCAATCTGGTTTATTTATCGAGTCTTTCACGCCTTCGGTTAATGGTAATCTGCTCTGCCTCACTCAACCTTTGAGAGCAACTGCCAAATCTAGAGACCAGTTCCTTGGAGATGTTAATTCAGAGAATAGATGGTAAAGGCTCTAGAAAGGGAATACAGCAGTGGGGATAGCGGTGGAACAGGTGGCAAGGAAAGAAATGTGGCATGAGCTGGCGGTGGAGAGATCGTTTGCATGTACTTCGCAGCAGGGGCAGGGAGTAGCACATTAAAGGCTTCGAAACAGCACTGGGGGGCCAAGAAAATTGGAAGAGGAAAAGTGATATAAGAAGCTTTGATGATGCTTTGGTTTTTGTTTATTATTTTAAAAGACATACAAGTTAATGATTGGAATTCCTGGGTGTTGCCCACTTCTTGTTGAATTACTATTGGCTATTTGATGGAACTCCTTTGAAAGTGATTCCACATAGCACAGGGTAGCCAAGAAAAAGAGTCACATATGCAATTTTAAATTTTCTAGCAGCCATTTGTTTTAGAGTAAAAAAGAAACAGGTACAATTAATTTATTTAAATGATATTTAACATAACAGATCCAAAATGTTATTTCAATATATCATCAATATTTTTTAAAGGTATCGATGACTATGTCACATTACCTTTTTCATAGTAAGTCTTTGAAATCCAGTATCAATTTCACACCTAGAACACATCTCAATTTGGACTCCACATTTTAACTGCTGTACAGGAGCCACATATGGCTAGTGGCTGCTATATTGATCAGCATCATCACAGATTTAGAGGCTGGGCTATGTAGTTCTGGGATTCCTAACGATAAAATAATAATAATAGCAATAATAATAACAATAGGCATTTACTGAGCCTCTTAGATATGCCAAATGTTATATTAATCCCCCTTTCTCATGCTTCATTTCATTTAATCCTCTTAACAACCTACATTTTGGGCACTATTATCATCCCATTCTATAGATGCAGAAACAGAGCCTCAGAGAGGGTCAGTGCTTTGCCCAAGGTCACACAGCTGGTAAGCAGCAAAGCTGGGACTGGAAATCCAGTCTGTCTGTCACTAACCACTTTGCCTCAATAACTTAGGGTCAGCAAAGGAGCCAGCCAGCAGCCAGACTTTCCTCAGCCTCTTCCTTAGAGCCCATGCACAAGGATTGACTTTGTTTTCTGATTAGCCAAGCTGCCATGTTGCCTAAAAAAACAGACTGGGAAGAACAGTAATTGTACAGCTCAGCGTATCATGTGCTTGACTGAGAAGAGAACAGTAACAAGATACTCTGCCTCTCATCCGCTGTAGGAAGCTGCAAATTCAAGGCTGGTGATCAGGTTCACAAAAAGCAATTGTTCTCAATGACACTTAACAAAGAGCCAGGGGAGAGAATCGATTGTCATTAAAAGCTGGCCAAGAACATCGACCGTCTTCCCAGTGATGATTTGAGAATTTTGACTTAGCCATGCCAAGAGTGTTGGTGCAGAGACGTTTTGATGTGATTTCTCATGTGGAAATGGGCTCCAGCATGGCCAGTCGCACAAAACAAGCATGAAGCTAAAGACGGGGCAGCCCAGGCTCTGCCCATCCTCTCCACCTCCACCTCCACGCCCTGCAGACAGAAGGCGAGGGAGGAGAACTGGTTGGCCTGGGAGATGGTAGATTCTGCAGGGCCTATCCCTTCCTCTCTGTTCCTCTTTGTCTAGATACTTCAGGAGACTTTGGAGCTGTGACATTTCTGGACCTCACGTTAGGGGAAGGAGGATGGTTCCTTCAGCCTGCTGGCCACGAAGGACCTGGCCATGGATGCAGCTAGACAAGCCAAAGCATCGCCTATTTATCCCCGAGACCCCAAGCAGGGCAGCGAGCAAGGCCTCATACCCTGGGAGCTCTCCTAGGTGGGAGGGAATATCGTGCTGTCTGTCAAATGCTCCTGAATGCATTTCCAATTCCTGCTCCATCCTGCACCTTGCTGTGGTTGGGGGAAGAGGATGCAAGGCTCTCATTTATAGTATGCAGGCTAGGATCTGAGCAGTAACTCTTGTTCATCCATTTGTCTATCCAAAAAATGCTAGCCTAGTGACTGCTGCAGCTAGATGCTAAGGCAGGGCCTGGGAATAAATAGATGTACAGGGCAAAAAGCTTGCCCTTTAGGAGAACTTGGCAGAGACTGGGGAAATCAATAGCCACGGAGAAACATGGCAAGTGCTAGAATAAAAGCATGTTAACTACAAGGTACCTTGGTAGCAGAGAGCAGAGAAGTTGAACACAGAGGGAAGACATGAAGACATTCCAGAAAGGCAGAGAGGATGGTCTATGCAAAGCAACAGAAGGCACTAGGAACATCCTGGGAACTGAAACTTACCAAGCAGCTGGGGCTCAGAGTGGGCATGGGAGGGGGTGGGGAGATCAGGCTGGAAGGCTGGCAGGGACCAGGAATGGGGAGCTTAGCCAGAGTACAGGGCATAGCAGAGGACTTCAGGCAGGGTTACAGTGTCAGATGGGTGATTTGATGGTGCACAACCCTGGCTGCAGTGGGTTGTAGGGGAATGGATAAAGAGGGGCAGGACCAGTGTGCTGGCCTGGGGGTTTCTGGTACCCTCAGTTTCCTTCCTTGGCATTTCTCTGCTCAGCTAGGCTCAGCTCTGCATGTGTATGAGTCCATTCTCACACTGCTATAAAGAAACACCTGAGACTGGGTAATTAATAAAGAAAAGAGGTTTAATTGGTTCACGGTTCCTCAGGCTGTACAAGTAGCATGATGCTGACATCTGCTTGGCTTCTGGGGGAGGCCTCAGGAAACTTACAGTCATGGTGGAAGGCAAAGGGGGAGCAGGCATTTCATATGGCCAGAGCAAGAGGAAGAGAGAGAAAGGAAGTGCCAAACACTTTTTTTTTTGAGATGGAGTCTCACTCAGTCGCCAGGCTGGAGTGCAGTGGCATGATCTTGGCTCACTACAACCTCCATCTCCCAGGTTCAAGTGATTCTCCTGCCTCAGTCTCCTGAGTAGCTGGTACTATAGGCACGTGCCACCATGCCCAGCTAATTTTTGTATTTTTAGCAAAGATGGGGTTTCACTATGTTGGCCAGGATGGTCTCGATCTCTTGACCTCATGATCTGCCTGCCTCTGTCTCCCAAAGTGCTGGGATTACAGGCATGAGCCACTGTGCCCAGCCGCCAAACACTTTTAAACAATCAGATCTCATGAGAACTCACTATTGTGATGCCATTACTTTTAATGGCAAAACTGCAATTACTTTTGCACCAACCTATACTTAGTGTGATGGTTAATTTCCTGAGCAACTTGACTGGGCTAAGGGATGCCCAGATAGCTGGTAAAACACTGTTTCTGTGAGACCATTTCTGTATGAGATTAGCATTAGAATAAGTAAACTGTGTAAAGAAGACCAACACTCACCAACGTAGGCAGGCATCATCCAATCTGATGAGAGCATGAACAGAACAAAAAGGAAGGGAAAAATTTCCATTTCTCTTCTTGAGCTGGGATATCTGTCTTCTCCTGGTTCTCAGGCCTTCAGACTCAGACTGAATTACACCACCAGCTTTCCTGGGTCTCTGGCTTGCAGACAGCATATTATGGGACTTCTAGGCTTCCATAATTGTGTGGGCCAAGTATCATAATAAATCTCTGCTTGTGTATCTATACCTGTATCTATCTATCTGTCAATCTATTATTGGTTCTGTTTCTCTGGAGATCACTGATGAATATAGTTAGAGTGTCTCCATTTTTCTGGTGAAGCCTGACTCATACAAATAGAGAAAGGGGAAGCAATTAGTGAAAGTTTTTTAACTGCAAAAACCCAACAGAGCAATGATACAGGTTCACACAGTGGTTACTACTGCAGTGAGGATGGAACTTAGAGATGCTTAAGAGGTGGAATTGATAGGGCTTGATGACAAAATGTGGGGAGAAAATGCTAATTTATTTGAATTTTTTTTGTAGAGACAGGGTTTTGCCATGTTTCCCAGGCTGGAGCAAGTTTCTTGTGGGAAAGGAGACAGAGATACACAACTTGCTGGCTCTGAATGAAAGAAAAATTTGGGGAGATGAATGTATCATTGCCAGTTATCTGTTTAGCCAACTGAGGGCATGAAAACACACACCTTAAATTAAAAACACCTTAAATATCCAAGTAGCAGGCACCGCACTGGGATTCAGCATAAAATGCCATCGGACACCTGCCCCTAAACTGCTCACCTCCACCAAGGGAGCCAACAGGTGGATTCAGAATCCTGACAGCCTGTGATGAGAGCCACCAATAGTGGCAGGACTTTGGTGGTCTGGAACTCGGAGAAAGAATGATATGACTTAGGCCTTGAGGGACTGACAGAGACTTTTCAGGAGGAGAGAGGTAGGGAGTGCATAGAGCATTCCAGGAGAGGGAAAAAATGTGAAGAGGCCCTGAGCCACAAAAAGTTGAAGGATTTGGTGACTGGAGTCGTTGAGGATGACTGTAGTCCAGGTGGGTCTGAGAAATGACAGAATCAGAGGTGATTTGGAAAGAGCATTCTCACGGTCCTGCAGAGGAACGTGTGGCCATTGGAGACCAGCAGCTGTGGTCACCATCTGGGCAAGAGGAAATGGGACTTGACCAGGATGGCGGCTGGAGGAGTGGAGGACAAAGGATGATCAAAGGTGGGTTTAAGGTACACAACTGGCCAGACTGGTGCTGGGTTCCATGGAGAAGCTGACAGAGCAGGAGGGACTCGGAATGATTTGAGGCTTCTTAGAAAGGTTGATTTGGGATGAACAGGTTGGCTTCTTGACAGCACCTTGTAAACACGAAAGATGAATGTATGTATACAGTGTGTTTATGTTATTATTAAGTTACAAGTCCTTAGATATAGAACTTCTGCCGTTGCAGTGTAAAAAAGTTAACTCAGATGTGAAATATATATCCCTCCTTCTAAATTTTCTTAGTTGCCAATTGACATTTTTACTCCCAAGGGGATTAGTTACTGCCAATAAAGATGGAAAAATATAGAGTTGTTTCCCTGCTAATGGATCTGATGGGTTAGATGACATTTTTAGTCTAAGAGAAATGGTCTAGGCTGGGCATGGTGACTCATTCCTGTAATTTCCACAATCTGGGAGGCTGAGGTGGGAGGATAACTTGATGCCAGGAGTTCAAGACCAGCCTGGGCAACACTGTAAAATCCCATCTCTCCAAAAGAAGAAGAAGAAGAAGAAAAGCCAGGTGTGGTGGCAGACACCTGTAATCTCAGCTACTTGGGGGCTGAGGTGGAGAAATTGTCTATGTCCAGGGGGTCAAGGCTGTAGCGAGCTACAATCAGGCACTGCAGCACTCCAGCCAGGTGACCAGGTGACAGAGCAAGACTCTGTCTTGAACACACACACACACACACACACAGAGAGAGAGAGAGAGAGAGAGAGAGAGAGAGAGAGAGAAAGAGAAATGGCCTAGTAGAAAGGATTAAGCATCAAAAAGGCATGCTTTTTGTATTATATAACGACTCCTGTGAATCAGCATGCATGAACACATTCCCTCTTAGCTCAGAGCAGAATTTGCTGCCATGGTCCACTTTCAGGCAGCAGGCTGAACATGATGAGTCCTTCCAGGTCTATGCAGCATGTTCAGTGCATAAGAGTTTTGGAGGAAAAGCTAGCCTGATAACAGAATGCTTCATGCATCTCTCTGCACACCCTTGTTTGCCCATGATAGTGGCAAGAGGGTTACTAAGATAAAGTAAGAGCATCCTTTACCATTCAGCTCCTCCAATCTTTCGCTCTTAGAGCAATTCTGAGAAAGGAGTGATAAAGGGGAGGTGGTGGGGAGAAAAAGCAGGGACCGGGGCAGGGATGGGAGACAAATGTTTGTTTATAAGCCAAGAACATCAAGCGTTGTGCAGAAGAAATGTCCCAGATTCTTCTTATCACAGAGCTGGTGCCAGGGGGCTAGGATTAGTTCATTAAGAAATAATCCACCCATTGAAAGGATGGCTGAGTCTGCAGATATTGAACTGTCTCTTATCCAACGTCTCATCAGCTAACAGAGGTGGGAAGAGGAGAGACTGGCAGGAGAAGAAGACAACAGCTGAATTCATCTTTGAAACCAACATGCTTATGTCTGGAAAAGACCAGCAACTACTGAAAAGTTTGGGGAAGGATATACCAGCTGCTGGTGAGAAGCCCATTAATCAGCACAGCTGGATTTTTGGACATGATCATGCTTGAAGAGCCAAATTTTTTTTATCTGTGTCCCCAGCATCTGTCAGGATTGTCACATAGCAACTGATGAAAAACAAGTGTGAATTGACTATGACAATGAAGGAGAGAATCTATTTTAAAACTTTCCAAACTATTTCTTTAATTTATTTATTCTTTCGTGTTTTTGGACAGCCTTTTTAGTCTGCTGACGTTCTGGATGTTTAAATATGTATGCCATGTTGGGTAAAGGGCCAACTATTTAAAAGTAAATAGGTGCCAGAAGTTACCAAACTCCTAATGATTTTTTTAAAGGAAGCCAATTATATAAACTCATTTGGCTATAATTAGAGACTAAGTACATGCTAAATAGGTCAGTCCCCTAAATAGGCATGTACAGAGTGAAGAAATACTACTAGGCATTATACCGAAACTTCCAAGTTGTAAACAGAAGACAATGTCTACACACTACAGATCCATATATTAGTTTGTTTTCACACTGCTATAAAGAACTACCTGAAACTGGATAATTTATGTAGAAAAGACAGTTGACTCACAGTCCTTCAGGCCGTACAGGAAGCATGGCTGGGAGGCCTCAGGAAACTTACAATCATGGCGGAAGGGCACAGGGGAAGCAAGCACATCTTCACACAGCCGCAGGAGAGACAGAGAGAGCAAAGGGGAGTGCCACACACTTTTAAACCATCAGCTCTCATGAGAATGCATTTACTATCATGGGAACAGCAAGGGGGAAATCTGTCCCCATGATTCAATCACTTCCCACCAGGTCCCTCCTCCAACACAGGAAATTGCAATTCAACATCAGATTTGGGTGGAGACACAGAGCCAAACCATATCAATCCATAGCCTCAATGTCACCCTCTGGGTGATCATCTTGGGTGGATAATTATAAGAATAGTTTGTAAGCTCTTGGCAAGGAAGCCAGTTTGGGCTAACACAGAGTAAAGGAATGAATGAATTGTGGTTTCTTTTCATGTAAGGGGTATGCTACTCAAGACTTCGTATAGTACATAAATCAAAGCTAATTCCCCCATAGGAATAAAGTAGAATTTACATTATTTCAATTTTTATACAATAAGTGAAATTTTATTCCTTTTCATTACCTTATTTCAAATTTGCATACTTTATATTAGCATACAGTGTGACTTTATTTCCTTTCTTATTAAGGAAGGCTACAGACTTACAGCTGGAGAATGAGAATGTATTTGACAAACTTTTGATTGGATGGAGACATGTAGGCTGCATCTTCAGAAAGCCTGGTGCCTGTGTAACTAGCTGAATGATGACTGACAATGAAGGGTGCTGATTGAGATGACAGTTGACCTACAAGGAAGGCTCTAGACCCATGCCACATAGCTCCAGCTTTGTCCTAATCAATATACAAAAGACATTTTCAAATTTGTGATCAAATGATACCTGGAAGGAAATCAAATGTTTTTGATGACAAAATCTGAATCTGAATACCCCCAGCCCACTGCCAGTCTGAACTGACTTAAGACAATATACCAAATCCAAGGAGATTTGACAGAGATAATGTAGTCCTACTCTGTGATTCAAAATGGATATCTGGAGAAGACCATCAATAGCCAGGACTTGGTTGTTTTAGCCAACAGCAACTTCAATGTGAATCAGTGGTTTGGTTACAGTAATAGAAATGTAGGATCTAGAATGAGGTGGGCACAGTTTCTCATCATTGAACTGTACCTGGAATTCTGTCATCAGTTCTTGGTTCTGATCACAAATGGGAGCATGTTCAGAAGAAAGAAACAGGAGGAAAAATTTGGAATATTTATTCTGAAAAAGACGTAGAAATTATTGTTTTTGCAGCAATATTATTGTTGCCTGTGCAGGATAATTTAAGTTTACATGTTTGTGGCCTTTTAGGATCGTCTAAGCACCTTCAGGTAAAAGTCTTAGGGAGCAGGATTTTGTCTTAATATAAGAACAATGCGAAGTGTCTGAATATGGTAAACACTCTGTAGGCAGGTGATGTGTTTGGGCATCTTGACACCACTGAATGGCGAACTGGGGACATTGTAGCAAGGACTTTATAAATACGAATTCTCTCTTTTAAATTCTTAGAGAGTCAGTTACAGATGATTCTACCAAGATAAATAATAAATGGCCAGCAAACCTATAGAAAGTAATGTTATTTTGCTAGAAATTAAAATTAAAACGGCAACAAAGTACTATTTTTGTCTGCTTGCAAAAATTAAAGTAAAATCATACCCATACTGGTGAGAATGCCATGAAAGTGGGTTTGCATTCATTGCTGTTGGCATTGGTGCCTTTTAGAAAGCCCATGTATAAACAGCTACATCATCGGCATATTTCTGTTTCAATAGTCCAATAGGCAATCTAACTGAAAGACAAGTGGAAAGAATGTAAATTGCCACATGCCTGAAGATGTTCATTGCAGTGCTACTTATAATAGAGAAATTGAAACCACTATAAACATTGAAAAGTAAGGTAACAGTGGAAGATGACAGGACACCCACTCAACAGGATGTTATGCATTATTTCAAAAGATAATCATTTTTCACTACAGCTATATGGAAAATGCATAGGATATGTTAAGTGTGTATGTGTGGGGAATTGCCAGCTATGAAATCCTACCGATCTGATGATTATAATTACATACCAAATAAATGGATACAATAGTTAAGACAAAAAAATTCCTCTATTTAAGTCCAGCTCTGTGACTAGCCAGGTGTGTAATCCTGGACAAAAATTTTCCTGTGTCTCAGCTGCCTGGTACATAAAATAGGGAGTTTGGACCAATGGTCTCTAATATTCCTTCCTGTTTTATAATGTGAATAGACTAGACTCATTTAATGAAGAAACGGAATGCGGGGGGGGGTTAGAAATCAGCCACTATCTTGGTTTTCAGACTTTCCCCACCAGATATAACATGCACTTCCTCCATATTACATCTTTTTAGAAGTCAGTTTGAAATGCGTAGCAGGTGAGAAAAAGCAGAATTCCTGACCTCTCTCAAATAAGTTGCTGTATTTGAAGGAGATTTAGCCATATATACTCCAAATTACTTTATTATGGAGTAACATGAAACAATTCTCATAAAACAGTTACTGAGTCCAAATGCCCAAGAATGATTTCAAATTAAGGTAAGACTGCTATGAGCATTATTCAGATACACTACACTAGGAAGATTTGTGATACAAAGGGCCAAATTTAGGGCTAAATTTTTAAAAGAGTTGAGTGCAAGGGAATAAACATATATTTAAAAATATTTAATAAATATGTTTATTCCCTTGCACTCGAGTCTTTAAAAGAATTGTCCATAGCCAGCTCAAAAACCTTGGCTTTGTATTCCTATCAATGAAAAAAAAAAAAAGTCAAAACACATTTCTGCTGTGCATATGTAGAACCATTTAATTTGGTGATCTGGAAGTCGGGTAACTAGAACATGAACTTTTAGCTCATAAACAAAAACTTCCTAGTCCTATCAGCCTCCTGGAAATGCCCTAATCTGTTCCAGAACTTTCTAAAAAGAGGGTGACTTCCTAGTTCATACTTTCATCAGGCAGTGCAGTCAAAAGGTAAGGAGAAACTGCTTAGGGTCAGCAGCACCCCTCACTGGCACCCATCCAGCCTGAGCTGCAAGTCCAAAGGAGCCTTCCTGGTCCCTGACACCACGGGGAGAAGTTCCCTGCTCTGAGAACCCACAGGACTTTGAAGGCAGTGTTGCCTGATCAGAATTTTGTAGGTGTGATCATTTTGACAGGGCTCCCTCAGATATTCTGATCATCCACGTGGGGTCTCTCCTCCAGTCCCCTTGAGAGTCACTTATTGAAAATAGTTGTTATAGGTGCTGTTTTAAGGCAGCCCCACCTTGTATTTGGCCTAAAGCACTACCCAATTTGGATGATTATTCATCAGATTTAGCTCCCAATGATTTCAGCTCTTCCTCCCAATCAAGTCTCCTCGAATGTTGACTTGTACCCCGGGAGGACACATCACAGCTTTGAAAGTGATTCCAACAGTGGGATCAGATATGACAGCAACAAGGACCAAACCCACGGGTGACCACCTTGAGATGTGTAATGGGGAGGAATTTATCCCAGTAGGCTCACCAGGACCTAACAAGAGGGGAGTGGGAACAAGGAATGCGTCACAGGGCACCAGCCACCATGCTGGAGAAGTAGAAGAGGATGTTCTCACGCATCTCTCTGGTTCCTTTTGTGGTGGGTTTGTTTTCAAAAGGGCATGCCGTGTCTGCAGGTCTCACCATTAACAGTAACCTTAGTGTAGAGTTGGCCTTTGCCACCACCCTTCTGCTGGGCTCCCCACATGCACTGCTGTCTTTGACTTCCAAGATGCTTGGGCTATGTCTCCCGTCCTCCTGTGTCTGCGAGGGTCTGGGGTGGGCACCTAAGTGATGATGCAATAAATCCTGGCAGATGAAGGTCTTAGGGCTAAGAATGTCATCACCAGAAACCATCAGCATCTGGGATGGGCTGGCAGGTTCCAGTCCCAAAGTACAATTTCAGTTTATTGACAGCTTCCAAACAAAAGGCAAGCTCCGTCTAAACCGCAAGTCTTAAGGCTCATGAAGGGAGGCTGACCAGCCACCAGCTCTTTACACCAGAGCTGGAATTCTCTCGAGATCCCAGGTAAGCCCAGCTTCCAAATGTGCATTTGTGTTTGCAGAGCAGTGTGTGATTCCCACCCAAACCTAAGCATGCCTGAGGATGGGTACTATAAATGCAGCTGAGAACCCTAAAACCAGACTGCAAAAACTGCACACACCTGACTGCAGGTAAGAGAGAGAAATGTTACGGCCCAGCATCTGTGCAGGGAGACGCAGCACACACAACACTACGTGGTGTTTTCTTCAATTGATGCAACTCAGTAATTTTTATTGCAACTGGAAGACAATACATCACAGAAACTTTATGATAGGTCTGGGGAAAAGTGTTATTTACAATAAATGATGAAATAGTTTGTCTTTGGCAATATGATTACATACGAAGAATGCAAAATGCAGGTATGGATGCCTTCCAAGCAACACCATCAAGTCCCTAGAGTTCGGCTGATTGCGCCTGCCTCCACACTGTTTCTTTAGGTTCACACGAACATAACTGAACATCACGTTCTTTCTCCTTTATGGTTCTCCCTTTCTATTCATGATATTGGCAGTTTCATACAGAAAATACAGAAAAAACTTGGCTTTTGAAAAATTATTACTCTTGTAAATTAATTTGGCCATGTAGGTCTATTGGCCAGCCAAGGTCAGATGACCCTAAGCATTAATAGTAAACCTCTGGGTCTTCTGATTGCTTTATCACTTTTTTTTTTCTGTAAAACAAAACACAACTCAGAAATGTTATAGAATCAGAGTATTAAAAAATGTACAACTGTATATGCTTCCCAGACACACACGGATACATTTTTCCTCCACATTTTCACCATGGCAGTATTAAGTAGTGAGTGTGAATGACACAGCATGAAACTGGTTACTGAATCAGCTATGAGCTCAGATGGCCTCAACATACATACTCAAGAAATGTTGCATGTTTAACTGAGAGTGTGCTAAATCTCATCTAAAAAAAAGGAGGAGAGGGGCTGGGGAACTCAGGCCACAGTCATAAAAGGATGAATACAATTTCTAGGTTTAATAGGTTCACCATATCGAAGTCTTTGAGAATCCAATATGGAATATCAATTATTTTGCAAAAGGTAGAGAAGGCATTTCTCAACTTTTGCAAATGAAATACAGTGGAAAAACACTGTTGTATATATTCCAAATAAATAGTCTTGATTCCAACGCTAACAAAACAACAGGAAGGGTACTTGTGAGCATCTCATGGTTAAGTCAGAAATGATCGTTCACACAGGTCTGATTTCAGAAGTACGACAGCAAGATGCAGCACCATAGACACATCGGTTTCGGCTGTTAAAAGATGGATCGTTTTAAAAATTGTGTTTTCCTTCCTTAATTTTTGGTCAGTGAAGCTAGCACTTGTTTGCTGAACTGTGGAAGAACTGCAAGGTCACACACATTATTCATGATAAAGCAACCGAGCTGACGAGTCTGTGCTTAATTCAAGAATAACCAGTAGGAGAGAGAGAAAACACAAGGAGTTAACCACCACGGCCGGTGCTCTCTCAAAGGAAGAGGGGTTAACAGATGAATTCACAAAGGTAGGCAGATCTATACAGAACACTGAATGCCATGTGTAAATCCTCATGAAACTCCAGAAACAGGAACACCACACAATGTATATACTTTGATTTACACATTCCGTTACAAAGGAAGAAAAGACACCATTACAACTTTGTAACTGTGTTAACTGCAATATAAACCAAGTCCCGAGTTTGGCGGTAACTAAAAGAGGGTTATCACTTAGGTTATATAGCAAAAGTGTTGATGTATATTATATATAGTAGTATAAATAATAAAAAAGTATTATTTAAATTAGATCACAGTGCTGCATTATGTGCATAACAGTGTTTGATATAGTATTGGTGGGCTGGGACCTACGACACTAAGGACTTAACTGTCAACACTGGGAAGTCACAATCAAGAGGAAACACAGAGTTCCAATGTTTTCTTTTGGTGGCAAAAAAAAAAAAAAAAGAAAAAATTCCTGAAGGTGAAAGAAAAATACTTCTCTACAGAAACATAAAAATCAATTGCAACATCTGGGCAGCTGTGATCCACCAGAAAGAAACGAGTCCCAACCTGAATTAAGTTTAAAGGGAAAGAGAAATCACGTGGAATTTAATCCAATCTCATCTACAAAACCTTCCCATCTACGTCACTTGTACATAACTCCAATTCCTTCTCCAAGAGCCCTTCCAGTAGAAGCGAAAGGCTCCCCTACACAGAGTGCAGTGAGTGGAGCTTGCATCAGGAGCCCTCGGGTTGGGCAGTCCTGGCATGGTGCAGGACTCTGGGCTGGACACAGAAGCCATCCTCCTGGTTCTTACTCTACAGAGCCCACTGCCTGATCCTGTTCCCTCCGGCAGAAGCCTCCTTCAACACAACAGCCCCTCCCAGAAGGCTCCGTGGTAGTAACTACTGTGGCCAGCAAGCACTAGACACATCGAGTGCCTCTGCAAAACAAAACAAAACGAAACAAAACTCTGTTCTTGGGAAAGGCCTCTGGCACATTCCTTCTTAAAAACTCCCAAGATTGAGACCTGCAACAATCATTTTGGCCATGGTTTTCTCCAACCACCAGTGAAATATGGGTTTGGTTCATTTTAGTTGCAGATAGATGGCTTCACCAAAGAACTCTTGAAAAGAACACTGATTAGAGAGGGGAAGGGAAGTAGGAGCTTATGGTATATTATAAGGCTGGGAAAAATCTATGATGCAAACCCTTTCCACATAGTACTAAAGATAAAAGACAGTAATAATAGGATAAAAATAACTATGTGTATATCATTTAAGAAAAAAAGAGGGACTGTCTCTTTTTCTTAAATGTGTCCGAGGGCCAATAGCAAGTAATCGTAGCTGTCATGGTGCTGATGTGTTCACGGTTGGTTTCCAAAGCATCTTTAAATATTGCTATAGTTCCCCATTGCCCCTCCCCCCTGCCCCGTGTGAGTATGTGAGATACTGGAATGACACATGAACCGCCACTTCTCCCAGCAGGAGAAATGAAAGCAAAAACACCACACCTCTTGACGGTGTTCAGGTGATCTGTCAGACTAATGGATACACAGGCTAGTTTGGAAGCTAGAAGAACACCTGGCATTTGGGAAGGAATTCCAAGACGAAAGTGAATGACACTTAAGCAAAATATTCTTTCACAAATAGGCTTGTGCTTAAATTCTCTACTGCTCTTGGAGGAGGGGATGAGAGAGGGTGCCTCCTGTCCCTTGGCTTGTTAAGGACACGGACAGCCTCATTCTGCAATGAATTCACTACGAACAGCCACATACACATTGATACTTTTTGTTTTTGTTCTCAACAATCAAAATACAAAGTCAAACACAATTGAGCCATTGTTTTGGTTATGCATAATGTGTATGCCTCCAAAAACAGAAGAAAAATAGGAAGAAGTACCCTCACTAAAGGTTCCCCCGACAAGTCTTCCAGCAGATCCAACGAAGGGAGACTCAGGAAAATCACACTTAGAAAGCTGCCCGATGAGGTATTTATGCAAAAAGAGTGGCTCTGGAGTTAAGAACACACTTTTATAAGATATTTCTCTATTTCTCAAAGAGATCAGAAAAGTAAATCACACACATTGCATTTTATTATTTTCTAAAAGAGGCCTCTGCCCCTTTAGAAAAATGAAAAGAGGGGAGACAGCCCACTGTCGGGGGCGGGGTTTAACTGGAAGAAGTCCACGGCCAGAAACAGTCCTGAATGTTATTAACCTCTCCCTTTCAGGAGAGAGGTCTGAATTTTATTGTCTGGGGGTGGGATGAAGGTGGGAGACTGAGCTGGAGGTCTTTAGGCTTGGTCAGGTGACAACACAAATCAAGGTGTCGCTCAGGCTCCATAGCTGTGGATGGCTTTTAGGGTGTCAGACATTTGGGGAGACGGAGGGAACAGAGCACTGCAAAAAATACTTGATTCCCATCTATACCCTGAACAAAGATGCTGGAAGTATTATTCAGCTTCAGGTCATGAACTGGACCTGCTGTATAGAGGTGTAGGTTTCTTCAGGTTCTCTCATCAGCAACCCACCGCAAGGTAAGTGTGGGAAATGCACCAGTTAGTTCCCACTGTCTGGGCTGGTGGAGCTTCTGACACTACCTGATCCTGGCAGATGGGCTTGGCTTTGACCCACAGCAGTCCCCTTTTTCAAAGTTAAGGTCATCTCTGTTCCCTCCCTCTCCTCACGCATTGTATCCTGAGCCACAGTAGTGGGTGTCTGTGTTTTAAAATTTCCCTCCGCTTGGATGGAAGATCATATTCTTTTAGAGCTTTCTCTTGGACCGCCCCCAAGAAAATTTCTTAGGCAAAGGTAACAACAGGAGTTTCTGGGCTGCATGACATCGTCTGGTTTCTAAACTCAGCTCTTACAATCTAGGTGGTCTTAATTCCAGGTTGGTCAGTGTGTTGAAGTGGTAGCGACAGCCGGCCCCTGCTTCCTACATGGCATCCTGGCGACAGGACGTCTGGGGCTGGCCTTTCCTACCTCGGCATCATTTCCTCCTTCACGCGAACCCCGTCTCGTCCCCTCACCCAATAAGGCCCATTAGCACGGTTCCCCTTCTTCTGGCTAATTTGCATAATTATTCACTGCCTTTTTCCTAAAACCAAATCATGGTAATGATTTTCTCAAGTAAGCGTCCCATAATTCTCTTGATTCTATCATACACACTCACTACTAAGTTTGCCCTCAAATTATTGCGTCATGTTAAACATGTACAGACAGAGAAAAAGGACACACTTTTCAACAGAGAATCAGAGGGGGTCGGGGCTGGAGCGCACACAAGGCAGTACAGAGTTCAACCATCCAAGCCCTACCAGAGCGTGAAGATATTTTTATATTGCAGAGTAAGTTCCCCAACAGTCAGAATTTGTCCCTGAAGAAGGTTAAACCTTAAACACCTGCTTCAAAAAACCAAAACAAAATAACCCGAAAAAAACCCAAAAAAACAAACAAAAAAAAACAAAAAAAAAAAAAAAAAAGGAAAAAAAGAAAGCAAAGAAAAAGAAAGGAAAAAAAGAAGAAAACCAAAAGAACCTCTAAGCATAAGGGCTTAAAAATTAGAGGCATCACCTTTTCTCTATTTTCTATATTTATATGAAAATAATTCATGCTTCATGCTAAATACATTATTTACCTTACAAGAACTTTGTTACTTTTGAATAAAAAAAGTTTGTTTTTGTGATTTTTTTTCTTTTTTTTTTCTTCAAAGGAATCCATGCATTGTGGATCAGAAATTTCTGCTGGCTACACTGGCTGAATGTGGAAATCACTGATTTTTGCAAAGATGAATCCTGACTGACATTAATTGCAAACTCCATTTTGAGGGCAGTATAGGAGTTATTTTATTTTTTGCGCCATGTTTTACTTTTTTTTTTTTCTGTCCGTCAATGTGCCTTTAATCTTTTAAAAATACACCACAATACACATGGCAGGTTCTATAGCTTCTGTTTATGGTTTTCTTTTCACTTGGATCAAATAGTTTTGATAGAAAAAGATTTATACCATTATTTCCTTTCCTTAACAGCTACTGTAATTTCCTGGACTTGGTTGCTTTTCACTTGGGCAGTTAAGAAGACACAGCTTGTTTTCTGTATCAGTTTTCTCTCACTCTCCTTCTTGTGTGTGGTATGTTGTGTGTGTATGTGTGTGTGTGTGTTAGGTGTGTGTGTCTCTGTGTGTGTGGGTGTGTGAGCACAGGGCCAACCTTCAGGCTTATGGCTTTTGGAACATTTTCTTAATTTAATAGAGAACAGAATTCAATGATTAGCAACAGCACTAAAAATTTACCCCATTTCTTCTCCATGAGTCACTGACACCCGATGTACATGAACAGTCCAACGTCCACCTCGTAAGACGTCATCGGGCTTCAGGGTTTGGAAGCACGGAGGACTGGTGGCCGGCCCTCTGTGCTTGCCATGTGAAAATTCCAGCGGCCTTCCTGGCACCATCAGATGCTGGGAGCCACAAGCTTGGGTCTGCTCCTAGGGAGACAAGGGGTTCTTCCTTTTCCTCAATTGCTTTATGTGCCTTCACTCAGTGAACCCAATGGGATGGACAACCTGACATTTTAAACCTAAGGGCTGGGCCTGGACGATGACTACTTTGCACTTTGCACAGGTGCCTTCTAGGTGCCAAATGTGTGTTCCTGCAACATTGGCGTCGACATCCCCTGTGGATTCAGCCACAGGTTTCTGATAAGCTGGAGGAAGCAATGGTAATTTTGGCTTTTTCGGTTTTTGTCTTCAGATAATGAAAAGCTTTTGTAAAACAGCTGAGTGTCAATATGAGTTCTATGGCTTCAATCTCCTTTAAAAATAAAATTCTTAAGGGTCCAAAATAAAGAAGACGGGGCAAATTAAAAAAATAAAAATAAAAGGAAAAGAAAGAAAACCAAACCAAAAACAAAACAAGAAAAAAGAAAAATAATTGCTGATATTGCCACAAATCATTAGAAATCTCCTGACATGCTGAAACCAAATGGCCGTAAGTTCAAAACAAATCAGTGACTTGTTTTTAATTTTTTGTGGTTTCCTTTTGCTCTTTCTGCCCCTTTGCCGTCCGATTGGTGATGTTATTCAAACAGGACCGGATCCCCTGCTAAGTGCAGGAGCGACCCCGCCGCCTCTTTCATCTCCTCATCATCGCTCTCGGGGGGGCTTTTCGGTGCGTCTCTTTTGAGGGGCAGTGTGTCGCTGGGGACCCTTCTGGCCTTGGCGAAGTGCTGGCGCTTCTTGTGCTGGGATGCGTACCCGCTGTCCCCCAGAGCATCCTTGGGCTCCTTCTGGCTGTGCTTCCTGTCGTCCTCTTCGGTGTCGCTGTGGCTCTCATGGCTCCGGAAGCTCCCCTCGCTGCCCTCGCTGCCCTCCTGGCTCCCCTTGGTGGCAAACTCGTAGTGGTCGTCAGCCGAGGAGGAGGAGGAGGAGATGGAGTCGCTGGTGGGCGAGGTGCTCCGGGCGTTGGAGGACTTGGCACTGCTGTAGTTGTGATCCTCCTTGGGGTCTCCGCTGACCACCGGGGGAGCCGCATGACGGCTCGCTCTCAGTCCGCATCCGGCAGCTGGTGATGCCGTTCCTGCAGAGCGAGGACAGTGGGGAAGGATGGGAGACAAAGAGGGGGACACAGTCAGACCTCCTCGGATGAGGGCACCCAGCAGCCCGCCTGCATTCAAACATCAGCCCCTTTGCATTCAACGGAGCCACTCGCAAACCGTGGGGCAACAAAGGCAAGGTCCTAAATCCTGACACCTCAGTCTCCCCTGCTTATCTCCTGTCATTGGCAGTTTTACTCCATTTGTGTGGCTGAGACGTCAAAACAACAGTCTTCTCAAGTGACAGCGGTAGAGGCTCCGTCTCTTACATTAAACCATAAAAATCAAGCTGTGCTTGGTTCGTGTCCCCACCAACACCACGGAGACAGCCACCGCCAGACGATGTTGGCTGGGTACTTCAGAGAAAAAAGCCTGCTCTTGTCTGAAGCTGCTACATTAGGAGGCTTTTGTCAGAAGACTAAACCAGTGTTCAGCAAAGATACCTGCCATGTGGTGACAGCTACTCACTCACGCATTCCCTCCCTTGTTCATGCAATCTACAAATATTCACTGAGCGCCCAATAGAAATGCATGACCTTAGGGAGGGTCCTGGGGGAGAGACACGGGGTTGGATCGGATATAGACACCGCGACAGCAATGCTGCAGCCGAACAGAAAGGCAAGTCAGGGTCACATCACAGACGAGAGAGCAATAAGCTACGATTTGCCGAACTCAACACCTGCCAGGCGCTCTGCTAAGTCTGTGCAGAGGACCGTGTTTAACTCCGTGAAGTGGGTATTAGCATCCTTATTTTACAGCGTCTTGAAGTGAAGCCTGGAGAGGTTCAGTGATTTACTTAAAGTCACACAGCTAATCACTTGCAGAGTAGGGACTGGAATCAAAGTCTGACTCTCAAACTTGAGGTCTTAGCTACATCACCAGACTGCCCCCTCCTTTGTGATTTCCTTATAACCAGGTCCCTGCTACTCATGCCTATCAAGCCTCTGTAGCGCTCATCATACCTCCGATAATTTCTTTGTGCCTTTACGTCTGAGTGATGCACTTATATCCCCCTGTGCTTCCTTATCAGCAGAGGGAATAGTAATTACACCTGCTCCCTGTGGCTGTTAGGCTGTGCACGCAAGTTAATGCCTGCAGGTGCCTGGACCAGGGCTTGGCCTGAGAGCAATGGCTGTGAAGCTTATTCCTGGTTAGGGCCCACACTCCTTGGGTCTGGGAGGCAGCTGCCTGTCTGGTAGTACCTGGCACCCAGCCTTCAGAGGGCTTAATACTTGCAGGAGAGAAGAGTCACTTATAGCTGAAGGGGACGAAGGGTAGATACCAGGGAACATTCTGTGGAAGACATGGCATCCGACCTCGGACACAGGGCTGAAGATTTGGCAGGGATGAGTTCTACTGTACCACACTGGTCCGGTTTCCTGTAAGCTCATCTACCTTGTGATCCATTTCTAAGCGTTCTGGGGAACATTACCATACTTTTCCTGCCTAGATGAACCCAACTGTAAGTACTCTTACTTTCCGTCCGTAGAGGGCACTCCCTACCATCATCATGAACTGTGTGGTGATGATGTCCATTGACGTGTCCCATTAGAGAGCTGGATCCACAAGACAGGGTGTGGCTACTGCTAGGTCCCCAGTAGCTATGGCTGTGCCAGTACAGTGGACACAACAGATATACTGAGAAGTGCAGCAGCAGGTGGAACTGTGTGGCCGAGAGTATGACGCTTGGGAAGTGACTGTGGGTCTCCACCACTATGACTCACTGGGCACTGTCTGAGGACACAGCACTGGTAGAAGGGCTGTGGAGTCAGGACGACCAATGAGATAACAGTAGTGATAATCCCTACCCTGGCTTTTCTCCTGTCACCCTCATGGGCCTTGAGGCTCAGGGAGACTTCAGTTGCATCCCATATAGAAAGTGAAAGGGGAAGGGAAAGAGTCCCTGATGAAAGGGTGCAGTAGAGAGCAAGGCGAAGGAGTCGCTCTCCTGGGGCCCCAGGGCCAGTGGTGCTCTGCTAAATTTAGGCTAGGGGAGAAACTCCATACCGTTGTGTCCACCAGCAAAACGCATGAGGGTCATTATCAAAACTCAGCCTTTGCTAGATGTCCAAGAGCCTCATGATGAACCTCAGCACTTATAATGTATGCATTTGTAGACTGAAGTCCCAGTGAGTCCCAGAAGGGTCCCAGCTTGCGTCCTGTGCTCTGTGATCCCAGATGCACACCAGCTTCCTCAAATCCTTATGGATAGAGCCTGGCTTGCAAGCCACACATGCCTGTGCTCATATCTGAGCAGGCCGTTTTACTTCCTGAAGGCTGAGCTTCCTCATCTACCTTATGGGGCTGTGTGAGGATTAAATGGACCGTCCTGAGCACAGAGGAAGGTTCTTTGCGGTGCCTGATCATGTTGACTTGCCGTCCCAATCCTGTGACTTCCTGCTGCTGTGACTTGTTCACTCTGAGCAGTCTTGTTTTCTTTCTATTCTGGGCCAGGAGGCGTATGGGAACCCAGCACCAAGTCAGAGGAAACAGGTCCTTCCAGAGGAGTTCCTCAAGGGCTTTTGCCTGTGAACACAGCCCCTGGGCTTTGGGGTCTGGCCTCCTCCATATCTGTTTTCTGCAGACTTCCTATTTCTTGGCTGTGTCTTGGGTGCATAAAGATGGCTGAGATAAGATCACTTTGAGGTGTTACCAAATATGAAACTTGGTAAATGTAATTAATCATACAGCTAGCAATTAATAGTTATTAAAGCAAATGAAAACGAAAGTCTGCTAGGGTTCTCTTGATCTTTGTCATCTGAGGGAACTACTGTAAAATACAAAAATAATTCACCCACTGAACATCAAAAAGTTTCATAGTAAATCTAAGTATACTTGAATGAGTAAAGTGGGCTATGTTTAGCTTTTAATAAATCAGTTTCGTTCTGAATGCTTCTTTTAAAAAATAACTTGGGGCTTACAACTCATGTCACTACCACGGTTAAGCAGAATGTGATCCGTCTCTGAACACAGAGACAGGGAGAATCACGAGCGAGAAATGAAGGAAGTGCTCCCCCAGTGCTGATTCCTGGTGAATCTAAAGAATCTGTGCTATTCATTGTGATTTTCTTTCCCTTTTTTCAGAAGTTTGAATATTTTTTTAAATACATAGTTTTAGGGAGGGGGAGAAATACAGTAGAACCAAAGCAATGAGGTTCGGCTGAAGCTCCACACTATCACAAGAGGAGTGGCTTCAGCCTGAGGTGTCTCTCTCTTTCTTAAACGGGAAATTAGCAGCATTAAAGAAGTGCTAAAATACACGGTGGATCCAAATGGAAACTTTCTTCTTACAGAGATCCCATGGATTACAGGGAGAAGAGAAAAGAGAATGATTCAACAAGCCCTGATGTTGTGTGGGGCAGAGTCTCTGGTACCACCTAGAATCACGCTGCATGGCAACAGAGGGTCCATGGCCCACCTCTTAGAACACCGGCCTACCCCACCCATTTCACAGAAATACAAGCTCAGAGAGCCCTATGGTTGTGGAGTGAGGTGGCCCAGACAGTCTCAAATATGGTTCAAGCAGGAATTTTAAATATCTCCCTGACACTCCCGAAGAAGGAAGTTTACTGTGATGAAGACAGAAAACTAATACATCCATCGACAATGTTTCTGGATGAAAACAGGTATACAGACATAACTTCGGGGAGTGAGAATTAAAACATAAATGTCTCTCTTTCTTCATTTGATGAAATTAACCTTCCCTGACATTTTAGCATAGGTTTATATAATCCATAAATTACGCACAAAACTTAGCAGGAAGTGACAAGCTCCTTCAATTATTAATAACTTGGTGCAATGTTATTCATCATGGTGCAAGCCAGCTGCACTGACTTGGTGTCAAATGTTTCCCACCACAGGGGTCGCCATTATAGGGCGACAAATGCTTACAAGAAACTAGCCATTCCGAACATGCTGGAAGGTGAATTTCTAGCCACTTTCTTAAAAATCATTCATTAAAATGAACATGTGATATATCTGAAATGCCTGCAATTTTTCAGTTTTAGCCGAATTTATGTGTAATGATATCACAATTGGCATAAATTAGCATACACCAGAGCCACCTGATTTTACTGGGCCTCTAAAAGTTTAAAGCACATGGCTCAGCAAAACCACGTGCTATTCATCTCAAATAAAACCTGGTATTCATTCTCTTGTCAAACAGTTGGAAAACATCAAACTTTTAGTGAGAAATCACATTAGTCCAAACCCAGAATGGGCAATGCTTGCAACTAACAAGTCAAGGTGTAGGTTTACGACATGGCCATCTGCTGGTTTTTGTTTGTTTGCTTAACCAATTAATCAGGTGTCCCACTACAGTATCATGAGCATGCATCGTCTCCGCCTCTTACCTGGTGCACTAGGGGTCTCTCTGGAACTAATGGCTCTAAATCTAGAGGATATCATGTAGGGTAGTTGTCCTCCCCAGGGATTTACTTGAGGACTTTGATCTTTTGCCAAATGTGAAAAGCAGATGGAATTAATGGGGCTGTAGAAGCAGGGGACTGGAGCAAGTTCAAAGCTTCTTTTGAAAATCAACTGCAAGTAGACATGGAAGAGAAGAGATGACCAGAGACTTCCACTTCCAGCCAGGTGGTAGAAGAGACATTTGGAAGGTACTCTTCTGACTATAATACACAAGATCCTAGATCAAGTCCAGTAACTTTTTTTTGGGAGTAGGAGTCTTGCTCTGTCGCCCAGGCTAGAGTGCAGTGGTGTGCAATCTCAGCTCACTGCAGGCTCTGCCCTCTGGATTCCAGTGATTCTCCTGCCTCAGCCTCTTGGGAAGCTGGGATTACAGGCATATACCACCACGTCCTGCTAATTTTTGTATTTTTAATAGAGATGGGGTTTCACCATGTTGGCCAGGCTGGTCTCGAACTCCTGACCTCAGGTGATACACGCCCTCCTTGGCCTCCCAAAGTGCTGGGATTACGGGCGTGAGCCACTGGACCCGGCCAGTGACATATTTTAAAGACACTGCTGAGTTCACTAGAAAATAAGGGATATTCAGAGACCCACACAGACATACACACAAATAAAACATTTAAAAATAACCTGCAGTGTGAGCAATAAGGCAACTAGGCAACCAAGAAAGCCAAGGTTTCTCTACAAAAAACATCTATCCTCGCAGTGGAATGAGAACCCAAACTCACTCAGTGGGAGGTGGGAAGGGAACAGCAGGAAGACTGATTCTGGCTGCTCCTGGTTACTGTGGATCCTCTAAGAACGTTAAAGTGGCCTCTGGTATACTGGTTCCCCAGGCTCCCAACTGAGGTTTTAAAAGCAAATCCTCTCTGGAAGAACATACTTTAAACCCAAGCCACAAGAGATTTCCATGGATAAGATTTCAAGAACATAGGCTCATAAAAAACAAAAACAAAAACAAACATTAAACACAATAGGAATAAGCCACCATAAGCAAGAGACAACAGAATAAAGAAATGACAGAATCTGACCAGCAAAGACTACCAATGTTGAAATAATTAGTTACAGAATGTAAAGTTAGTATGTTTAAAGAAATAAAGGAGGGAATTGGAAAATATTAGAAAGGAAGATCAGACTATATTGGAAAGCACTAAACAGAACTTCTAGAGATAAAACCTATATAGAATCTTTGAAATTAAAAACATTAATGCAAAGTGTGGTGGCTCACACCTGTAATCCCAGCTACTCAAGAGGCTGAGGCGGATGAACTGCTTGTGCCCAAGACATCAAGACTAGCATGGGCAACATAGCAAGATCCTGTCTCAAAAATAAATAAATTAATCTACACCGAAGGTGCTTCTAAAAAACTCAATGTAACTGAAGAGAAAAGTTAGCGAATTGTTAGATGGACCCAAAGATACCACATAAAATACAGCAGAAAGAGACAGACATAGAGAATATGGAAGAAAGGCTGGATGAGATGGAGCACAGAAAGAAGAACCAATGTAAATCTAACTAGAGTTCCAGTGAAAAGAAAAAATGGGGAAGATTCAAACACTTGAATAGAAAATGGCTAGAACATTCTAGTAATCTTCAGATTCAGAAAGCCAACAAGTCCCATGCGGGGTAAAGAAAATAAAGTCTGTACTTAGACACATCACAGTCAAACTTTAGAGCACACAAAAAAAGACAAAAAGAAGATTTTAAAGAACTAGAAAGAAAATGTATCACCTGAAGTACTGATGAAGAAAAAATAAGTGAAGCAGAAGAAAGTGGAACAGTATTCTCAAGAGAGAAAATAACTGTCAATCTAGAATTTTATATCCAGTAACACTATCTTCTAAGGACAAGGGCAAAACATATCTTTTCAGGCAAAAATTCAGGGCTTTAACTATAAATAAACCCTCACTGTAGGAACTTCTTAAGAATGTATTTCACGAAAAAGAAAAATGATCCAAAATGGAAGATGTGCGATGTAAGGAGAAATGATCAGTAAAGAAAATGTACACTGGGTGCTGTAGCTCACACCTCTAATCCCAGCACTTTGGGAGGCCGAGGCAAGTGAATCTCCAGAGCCCAGGTGTTCCAAGACCAGCCTGGGTAACATGGCAAAACCCCACCTCTACTAAAAATACAAAAAGTTAGCTGAACATGGTGGTGTGTGCTTGTAGTCCCACCTACTCGGAAGGCTGAGGTGGTAGGATCATCTGAAACTGGGAGGTTGAGGCTGCAGTGAGCTGTGCTCGTGCCACTGCACTCCAGCCTGGGCAACAGGAGTGAGACCCTATCTCAAAAAAGACAAGAAAATGTGGGCAGGTATTGATTGTACAATACAATAATAATAATGACTAAGTGGTTTAAGAAAAGAAGAACAAAAGTACTGGACAAATGTAGCATATCAATTGGGAGGTGGACAGAACTGAAGTTAAAGCATTCCCAGAGCCCTGTATTGATCAGGAGGTTAAAGCTATTGATTAACTTTAAACAGT
Organism: Ateles fusciceps; assembly: GCA_036589455.1. Lineage (NCBI taxonomy): Eukaryota > Metazoa > Chordata > Mammalia > Primates > Atelidae > Ateles > Ateles fusciceps. Next base: position 5,263,271 of record JAZHEH010002908.1, on the reverse strand, counting down.
TTAAAATATTCATGCTAAAAGTTCTAGATCAACACCAAATGAAGAAAAACAGAATGGGTAACTTCCAAACCCTTAGAAGGGGGAAAGAAGTGGAATGAGGAGTGGGATAGTCAATTTAAAATAATGGTAGAAAGAAAAAAGAATCGGAAAAAAGTGGGGCAGACATAAATGTAAAATCAGATAATAGGAACAAACTCAAAAATGTCAATAAAAATGGGCTAAAAATCTTCAGCTAAAAGGTACAGTTGAGCTCAAACTTGAAAAAGAAAAAAGCCATATGCTGTTTGCAAGAGACAATCCTAAACAACAGGACAAAGAAAGGTTAAAGATAAAAGAATGGAACAAGTTGTGCTATGTGGGTAGAATAATATTAAAAAATGAGATCAGACAGATTTCAAGGCAAAAATCATTACTTCAGATAAAGAGTCACTAAGCATTCTAAGGATTTAACCCATCAGGAAGATAAAACAATTCTAAACATGCATAGTTCCAATAAAATACCTACAAAACATATATGCCTGAAATTGAAAGAACTACAAGAAAAAACAGACAAATCCACATTGGAACGGGAGATTTTTAATACATCCCTTTCAGTATACAATTGATCAAACTCTCTCTCTCTCTCTCTCTCTCTTTCCTCTCCTCACACACACACACACACACACACACACACACACACCACATAGACACACACATAAAAGTTTAGTATGGAGAAGATTTCACCTAGTAGACATAAACATAGAACATGTGCTAGTAATGGAAAAGACATTTTTTGATGCACACATGACATCTTTTTAAGTTTTAATCTACTTATTTACTTAGTTTTCATTTATAACTGATAGAGACGGGGTCTCTCTATGTTGGCCAGGCTGGTCTTGAATTCGTGGCCTCAAGCAATCTCCCACCTCAGCCTCCCAAAGTGCTGCGATTATAGTTGTGAGCCACCACCTCTGGCTGAAATATTTTTTAAAAACTGATATGTTGTAGACCATGTAGCAACTGTCAACAAATTTCAAAGAAGCAATATTGAACAGATGAATTCTCTGACCACATGTATTGAAATTCATAGCCAATGTTGAGAGATAACTAAAAACAAAATTAAAAACAACCATCTTCTCTTCAGTTTGGAAATTCAAAAAACACACTTTTAAAAATCCTCAGGGGTCAAAGAAGAAATCAAAATGGCAACTAGAAAATACTTATAGCTTAATAATAATTAAAAAATAAAAAAACTTATAGGATGCAATAAGCAGCAGGGTGAGGAAAATGATAACCTCACACTTTTATGAAAAAAGAAGAAAGGCTTGACACAAAAGTACCCAATCTAGACAAAGAAAAAGAATAAATCCAAAAAAGAAATTATAAAGAGCAGAAATCAATGGAATAGAGGATAAATGCAAAGTATAGCTAATTTAAAAAGTCGATTCTTTGAAAAAAAAAATCTATGGCGAGATTAAGCAAAAAAGAAATGATACAAATGAAATAAGGAATAAAGAAGAGGCATAGTTACAAAAGATGTTTTAAAAGGTGACAAGGTATAGTATGAATAACTCTTTACCAACATATTTGAAAACTGAGGTGATGTGGACAAATTCCTAGAGTTGCCAAAAGAAATTCAAAAGGAAATTTAAAAACACAAGTCATCCTATTATCATCACATAAATGAAATCAATAGTTAAAAATCATCCCACAAGGAAAACACCAGTGCCAGACTATTTTGCAAGCAAGTTCCAATGAACATTAAGCAATAGGTATTTCCAGTCTTACATAAACTCTTTGGAGTTTATCTAAAAGAGTGAATACGCCTCAACTCCTTTTCTGAGGCTAATGTAATCTTGGCGCTAAACTAAGTAAGACAGAAATAGAGAAACATGGGTTATAAACAAAGACACAAAATTCATAAATAAAACATTAGTTTGACAACTCTAGTAATATGTAAAAAAAATGTATCATGAGCAAGTATTTCAGAAATGCAAGTTTTGCTCAAAATGACAAATTTATAGTGTAATTCACCACAGTAAAAAAAGAAAGAAAAATTTTATAGTTATCTTGATGCAAACTTTCTTTGATGAAACTCAATAACCACACATGATAAAATATCATAGCAAACTATGAATAGAATAACTTTTTGTTACAATAAAGCATATTTCGTAAGAAACCTTTAACTAATGTCCTATCAACTGTGAATCGGTAACATGGTCCATTTAAAATATGAAATAACACAAAGATGCCTGTTTTTATAACTTCTATTCAGAGGTCCTGGACTATGCAATAGGACAGGAAAAAGAAAAGATACAATAATTAGGGGGAAAGCCCCATCAGTATTTGCAGAAGATATGATTTTGTACGCAGAAGAATCTATAAACTGTTAGAATTACTATCACAGTTTATTTTTAGCAAGGTTGCCAGAAAAAAATCAATAATGTGAAATAAATTGCATTTCCATATATTAGCAGCAAATAGAAAATATATCATATTAATTTGTAAAACTTATAACAGCATGAAAAGAATCTAGACTATGTAAAATAAATCTAATTGAAAAGAACTTTAGGGAAAAAATCATAAAGGTATAATGAGAGGCACTGAAGATTTAAATAATGGACAACTATACACGCTCATGGATTGAAAGTTGCAAAAAGGAGCTGTTTGTTGTTGTTAAGAGTCAGAGCCTCACTATGTTCAGGCTGGCCTCAAACTCCTGGGCTTAAGCAATCCTCCTGCCTCAGCCTCCTGAGTAGCTGGGACTACAGGTGCACGCCACCGCACCTGGTTTTCAATATAGGAGTATTAATCCCCACCAAAGTGATCTACAAATTCAATACAATTCTAGTCAGGAATCACAATAGGATGTCTTTTCTTTGTTTTTCTTGTTTGCACCCCCTTTGCAATGTATCAAGCTGATTAAAACATATGCAACTGCAAAGAGCCAAGAACAACAAAGATAACTTTAAAAAGAACAAGGTGAGAGAACATGTGCTCCCACACTTAAGACTTACAAAGATATAATAATTCAGACACTGTGGTATTGCCATGGTACAGGAAAATATGAAATAGGACCAACAGCCCCCAAAATAAACCCACAAATATAAAGAAATCTGACATATATCAGAGCTAGTGCTTCATATCAGTGGGAAAAAGAGGGGCTACTTAATAAGTCATGCTGGGATAACTGATTATTATTTGAAAAAATATTTAAATGTATCTCTGTCTCACACCATAAACTCCAGAAGGATTACAGACTCAAATAGTAAGACTTAAACGTGAAACCAAGAAACTTGAAATCTTTTAGAAAAAACTATAGGAGACTATATGACCACAGAGTAGGGAGATAAATTTTTAAGATGCAGATTTCATAAAAAAGGATTGATAGAGCCGAGTGCAGTGGCTCACGCCTGTAATCCCCGCAATTTGGGAGGCTGAGATGGGTGGATCACCTGAGATCAGGAGTTCGAGACTAGCCTGGCCAACATGGCGAAACCCTGTCTCCACCAAAAATGTAAAAATTAGCTGGGCATGGTGGTGCATGCCTGTAATCCCAGCTACTTGGGAGGCTGAGGCATGAGAATCTCTTGAACCTTAGAGGCAGAAGTTGTAGTGAGCCGAGATTGTACCACTGCACTCCAGTCTGGGTGACAGAGTGAGACTCTGTCTCAAAAAAAAAAAAAAGAATTAATAAATGCGATTAATAAGAATGGAAACTGAAGCAGAGTCAAAAGACCATCCACAAACTTCGAAAATCTGCAACAGACGTAGTGAACGCCAGATTGACATGTAGACTGTATCAAGACCTCCTATGAAGAGAAGAAAAAAAGAACCCAATAGAAAAATGAGCAAAATATTAAACAGGAAATCCATAAAATAACATATTCAAAGAGCCCATTAAATATATGAAAAACTGTGCAACATCCTTAGTAACAAGGGAAATACAAATTAAACTACAATGAGATACCATTATGTACCTACTAGATTGGTTGAAATGACAAAGCATGACAACTCTCAATGTGTGTGAAGATGGGGAGGACTGGGACTATCACACTCTGCTGGTGGCAGTGTCATTGGATAAAGCACTTTACAAAACAATGTGGTATTACCTTGTAAAGCTGAACATGAACATACCCTATAAACCAACAATTTCACTCCTAGACATCTTGAATCTGAAGACATGTACAAGAATTTCCATAGCAGCACTGTTTGTAATAGCAGAGAACTACTAATGATCCAAATGTCTTTAAAAAAAAAAATGATGGTATAGTTACATAACGGAGTATTACATAGCAGTGAAAATGACTCAATTACAGCTATATAAAACAAATAAACCTAATAAGAGTTTTTTAAAAAGTTAAAAAGGACACAGTATCATTCTAATTATTTAAAAAACTCAGCTGGGCACTGTGGCTCACACCTGTAATCCTAGCACTTTGCGAGGCTGAGGTGTGTGGATTGTTTGAGCCTAGGAGTTCAAGACCAGTCTGGGCAACATGGCAAGGTGCCTTCTCTACAAAAAATAGAAAAATTAGACAGGAGCAGCAGTGAGTTCCTGTAGTCCCAACTACTTGGGAGGCTGAGAGGTGGGAAGATCACTTGAGCCTGGGAGGACAAGGCTGCAGTGAGCTGTGACAGTACCACTGCACTCTAGCATGGGTGACAGAGAAAGACCCCTGTCTCAGAGAGAGAGAGAGAGAGAGAAGCACCCCCCCCCCCCCCCCCCGCCAAACTGCAAAGAAGAAGAACACTACAAAGAATGATAGGAAATACTAAGGAGCATGCAGAGAATCATTTAATACAAGTTGCATAAAATACTCCTCACCAGGTATTAAATTCTACCTAGGAGAGAGATGCCATTTACGTCATTAGTTCAACTGATTTAACTTGTTAGTTTACAGTTCCTCCCTTCCTATTCCACAAAATCCTGTCTGATTCTACCTGTACCTCAGCTGTAAAATCAAGGTGAGGTTTAAGATCCCTTCCATCAGCCCTCGAATTCTGCAATCTGGCAGATGCATGGCAAAAAAGGTGAAGGATGTCCAGGGACCGGTGGTTAGCCCTTCCTGGAAGCATCCAGGATCAACAACTCTAAGAGTTCTAACTCAGTAGCAATCTCCAGGGGAACCACAGTTTTCTCCATGAGCTGCAAACTGCTCCCCTAAAGTACTGAGATAAACATGATTTCCTTTTTGCAAGAGATCACAGAACACAAATAGGAGCAATCCTAAAACTCTCCTCCATGGATTGCTTTGCATTTAAAACAGTCCAGAATCATTGGGAGTTTGGAGGATTTTTCTATACAACATGAAAAAGAGCCACCAGTACTTTCAAAGGCATTAACCCATGTCATTGATATGAAATATGAGGAGCACCTCTAGAATGTTGATCAAATTTCACGGTTTGCTGGTCGTTTAAATTTCTGGACCAGAAGGTCCCAAAGCAAACACTATGCTTGCTGAAACAGTGGCCCAGGAAAGAATTCAGTGCATGCTGCTTGTGACCTGGGATTCTTTTCCCCCTTTTCCCTTAAACCTAGCTCTTTAGTATTTTCTCCTGTCCTCCCACTACAAAGCAAAATCTAATACTGAGTTTTGTAATTGCCTTCAAAGCCTATGATTTCAAAGACAAAGGCAAACAGGTGCTTGGTCTTTAAACACAGAACAAAATACAACACTAGAAAAGATCGGCAGCCAATTTACCCCTCAAGATACATAATAGGACTACAACCCTATCTTAATACCAAAGGTTGCCACCTTCCTAAACTCCTGATACAAACATCTTCTCAAGGGAGGAGACAAGGCAGTTGACCCGGAGCAGAACTTAGTCTGAGAGATGGGTTTTCCTGATGATTCTATTTTGACATGACCTTAAGAATTAATGTTTTCTACGACAGTAAGACCATTAATGCCTGACTTGCTTCACGTTCCATGGGAAGTACAGTTTTCACTTAAGGTTTTTGGAGATCCAAATACAATGAAGCAGCCTTAGATGGTGATTGCATGAACTCTCGTGTAATTTGATAACAAGCGGGGTGGTCAAGACTTGTAGTCCAGATTATGGCCAGCACTCTTCAAAGCCAATGGCTTTGCCAAAAATGTACACTGTGCTGAAGGTGGCATAGGTTCAATCTAAGCCTTCTCCTAAGGTTCCAGTGCTCAGGAAGGAAACCCAGAAGGTCTGTGGGAGACAGGCTAGGTGAATCCATGAGGCTTTCCATGTTACTAATTTATCGAACACCTACATAATGCTGACTACATGCCAGACACATAGCTGTGTGTTAATCCTAATAATGCATGAGGCAGACACAGGTTTCCTCTTGAGAAGCCCATGGGTACTTGCTCGAGGTCACACAGCTGCAGGACATGGACCCAGGAAATGTGGTTCCTGAGTTCATGTGCGTATTTTGTTGGCTCAGTTGCTATAAAACGGGCCTTCCATCAGCTTTCTCCCAATCTTCTAGCAAGCCCTGGCCATTTAATTTTTTTTCTGCCACCTGATTAGGCACGTAGGGATCAAAAAGAGCCCTAAGGGTTAAAAGCAAGGTGGCCGAGATCCAGGGGGGGTTGCTATGGCCCAACCTGGAGTGAGGGGCAGCCCACGATGCTGTGAATGTAAAAAGCCTGGGACTCCTCCTTCCCATGAAGGCCAGCAACAGCTCTCCCAGGGCTATAATCAAGTATTCCATTCAATGCAATCTCTGCAAGGGACTTCCCCTGGGAAAGCAGCCGAAGACACAGGCATAAAACTTTAAGATGTGTGGGTAGTTATTATGAGGATGATGCGTCTTGAGGACTCAATGCCCAGGCAAATTTAAAAATAAGCAGGTTTCCAATGTCTAAAGATGGGCCAATCTTGGAGGTTATTGAGTAAAAAGTCAACACTGTAAAGTCAATTACACTATTGACAGATACTCTTACAAGGAGATTTCACATCATAATTATATGCAAAGGAACCCAGCAAATAGAAGCTGTGTAATGAGCAGCTAATAAAAGTAACACTTCATCTATGTCAATAACAGTTTCAGAGTTAAGACAAACAAACATGGCCTTTGCCACTCAGTGGAGGAAAAAAAAATCCCTGAAAGACAAATATTTTCACTTAAGGAGAAGTCGCTTAGACTCACAAGGAAAACCTGTTACACAAAGGAGAATAGGAAACTGGTCTTTAGTGGGTGCTAATGACTCTCCTGCCTGCCCTGGGCCCCAGCTGAACAGAATCTGAGCACACACAGAACACCTGGGCACTGCCACGCCGTCTGGGAGATAACATTCTGTGTTGTTCTTGTCTCTACTGGACTGCTTTCCTTTCAGCCTTGGCTGAGTTTAGGTTCCACTGACATGTGGCCAAATTGAAAAATGTTAAAAGTATGATGAATGTGAAAATGCAAAACAAGATTTTTTTCCTCAAGCACTTACTTCTTAGTGGGTTTTACAGACACTGATTAGGCAAATGCCTGCATGGCTACGTTCGTGTTCCTTCTTTCCAAAAGCAGTGTCTACTACTTGCCCTACAAAAAGAGGGCAAAGACCAAAGACACTACAAGCAAGTGTCCCCCAATGCTCTAGAGCTTACTACCCCTCTTCCCCAATTTCCCTTAAAACTGAGGGGGGGCAAGTTCAGAACTGGTATTTGGACAACTAACTGCTAATGCACAACAGGGTTCTTTATTGGTTATCTCTATTTTGGGGGCGGGGGTGGACAGAGTCTGGATCTGTCACCCAGGCTGGAGTGCAATGGCACAATTTCGGCTCACTGCAACCTCCACCTCCTGGGTTCAGGCGATTCTCCCATCTCAGCCTCTTGAGTAGCTAGGACTACGGGCACATACCACCATGCCCAGCTAATTTTTGTATTTTTAGTAGAGATGGTGTTTCACCATGTTGGCCAGGCTGGTCTTGAACTCCTGACCTCAGGTGATCCGCCCTCCTTGCCCTCCCAAAGTGCTGGGATTACAGGCGTGAGCCACCGTGCCCGGCCTCTTTACTGATTACCTCTATTTATGCTAATGAAACTGTTGTACATTTCACCAAAATCATTTTGCTAAAAACTCCTATGATGCTCAGGAAAATCACTCTCTAACTAGACTACATGCTTTTGTAGTAGACAGACATGAAGCAAGCTGTGCCACTACAAAGCTATTGCCACTCAGTCTGAAACCCACCCTTCAACTCTGTTTCCCACGCTGGGGCTGGCGCTGGCGCTGGACTTTACCGCTGGGCTCCATGTGAGGCTCTGCCACCAGGGGGTGCCATAGAGAGACTGAGAGCGTGGTGGAAAAAGATGGAACTGGCTCCTGCCTGTTTCTTTTCCTGCACCACCCCAGCAATGCCTCTGTACCTCAGCAGCAGCATTCATTCTTGTAGCTGCCAAACCCAATTTGCAGTTTTTCCAGCACTTGCAGAACTGTATTCCATTAGAGGCCACCAGCACCATCAGAGGCTGCTTCCTTCGAGGTCTGGTTCCCAGCCCCTGCCCACTGTGCAAAGGTGAGTTTCAGCTTCATGGGGCGATCATTCCAACCTCTTCCCTTTGTTCCCTCAGCTCTAGAGGTGGTAGCTGCCTCCTGCAATTACTCTCTCTACAACACCCTGAGTTCTCTTTACCGTTTCAGTTACCTGGTTAATAACTTCCTACCTGGTTCATAGGTTTGTTTTCTTTTTAATTATTTTCATTTTTACATGATCTCACTCTGTTGCCCAGGCTCGAGTGCAGTGGAGCAATCTGCAGTCTTGACTTCCCAGGCTCAAGGGATCCTCCCACCTTAGCCTCCAGAGTAGCTAGGACCACAGATGTGTGCCACCACAACCAGGTGATTAAAAAAAAAAAAATAGAGATAGGGTTTCGCCATGTTGCCCAGGCTGGTTTCAAGCTCCTGAGCTCAAATGATCCATCTGCCTCGGCCTCCCAAATGTTGGGATTACAGGCGTGAGCCACTGTGCCCGGCCTCAGCTAATTTTTAAAACTTTGTAGAGCTGGGGTCTCCCTATGTTGCTTAGGCTGGTCTTGAACTCCTGGCCTCAAGTGATCCTCCCACCTCAGCCACCTAAAGTGCTGAGATTACAGGCATGAGCTGCCACACCCGGCGCTGGTTAACAGAGAGGCATTAAAGTCTCTCTGTTCAAATACCTGGTGTGGTTTCTGTCTCCCTACTGGACCTATCTGATATACAATGATATCTGGCTCCCTACTGGACCTATCTGATATACAATGATATCTGGCTCAGAGGCTGTTTTGTTTTCTATCACTTTGGAAGGAGCCTAGCTGAGGCACTCACTGGACTAGCTGAGTGGCAACTTTCAACAGACATAAGACTGTGAGGCTCTGCCACCAGGGGGGTGCCACAGAGAGACTGAGAGGGTGGTGGGGAAAGGGCACTGGCTCCTACTGCAGCACTTCGTTATTTTCTAACTAGAAAGAAACCATCAGTAGTTGAGAAACACCTCAAGAGGGTTACTAACCAGTAAACTTTGTCATAACAAACGCCACGAGTAAGAATGAAAACGAGAAGGCAGCTCCTGTGGAAGGTCAACCTGTTTTCTGCCTGGCTTTTCTATGCCCTTCTACAAGGCGAGGCTGGTCCCATAATGAAAAACTACTCTTGAGGGCGCTAAAAAAAAAGGGGGGGGTCAAGAGGATAAACTGTAAGTCTATATTTAGAATCTGCTAATAAAAATACATTGTTGCTCCAAGCAAAAATAGCCTACAGTCTCCAAGTCTTCTCAACCAAAAAGGTAAACTATGAGGCAAGACGGGAAAGATTTCAAGAAAGAATGAAAAACAGAGTGTGTCTTTTTCAGAAACGTGAAGCAAGAGCATCGGTATTTTGGCTTCATGGGAAGAGGCTTACCACTTAGGAAGTCAAGAATGACTGACCTAAGAGTAGCCAGGGAAGATACCGGAGAGGTACGAGAGAAAGATCCTATCCATGTAGTTTTGGAAAATATCCCCTGGTCAGATTAGTAGAAATAAGTGGTTTTATGATCTGTTATTATTCTAATTGCTAACAACTTCCTGCCTCATCAGAAGCTATAGCCCTTGGTCTGCTCTCTAGATTATGCGACTTGGTCCTCATAACAGCAGGAGGAGTTAAAAGACAAGTTCATGGAGAAGCTGCACACGGCAGAGGAGTCTGACCTTGCTTCTCTCTCAGGCCCAGCTAAACAGACTTTCTGGGTTGGTTTCCTTTGGGACATAAGACACTATGAAAGCAAAATGGTCTTCAGTCGCAAACTTGATCCGTAAATGCAGAAGGAGAGGGATGGTACCTTCAAGGGTTACAGCTCAGCGAGACAGGCTTTTCTAAACAAGCAACCAGGGCCTGGCACCTGCAATAGTGATGAGACACCAGCCAACTGGGTGAAACCTAGCCCGAATCCTCAGGAAATAAAGCGCCCAGGACAGAAAGGGACACACACAGAAACTGCTACCATACAGGGTCACTCACTGAAGGGTTACACCAGAGCCTAGGGCTAATGGGTTCACGGCAAACAGAAGTTTCTCTGATGCTGGCTCCCAGACCACATTCGAAAAAGCACTGGGAAGGGATCAACTTGTGCCAGGTCTTGAAGGATGCGCTGCCTTGCATATGAGGGTGAGGGGCATCTACACCGAGAAAACTGTATGAATAAGATGGGCCAATACTGGGCATATTTGGGGAACACATTTGGCTCGAGGAGAAGGAAGGACTGGGGGGAATGTCAGGCTGATGCAGGGGCAGTCACAGAAGGTGCTGCTGCAGACGGCTGGCAGGGCACCATGTTGGGAAACTGGTCTGACAGTGGTGGATAGATGGGCAGGGGTGGGCGGAGAAGCAGCTGGCGGATGAGAAGAGGCTCCAGCAATGGTGCCTGTGAGGGCCCCAGCTGGCGGCGGACCCTGATCCGGGGCTGGCAGCGGAGACGGAGAGCATGGAGGAGAGAAATGTCCCAAGGAAGCGTGCGTGCGGTTTGGCAGCTCACCTCATTCTTGGAAGCAGGGGAATGATGCCACCTGCTATTTATAGACCATGTACCAAAGCTCGTCTCACATGTGATTTTGCATTTGATTTTCCCTGCAACCCCTGGTAGGAGGCAGGAGTTTCGCAGATGAGGGAAGTGAGGCCCACAGAGGTTGGACACCAGCCCAGAGTCACAGGACAGAGGAGGGACAGGGCTGGGTCTAGCACTGGACCTGTTAGCCTAAAATCCAATGAACATCTTGACTTCCACCCACTTCTACCCATTTCCTTCTACCCACCTCTTACTCTGCTTTCTTAGAATAAAAAACTTAATTTAACTTGCTCCCATCTCCTCATCTGTAAAGAGACCAGGATCACCTGGTGGCCCGAGAAAGAGAAGGTGGCATTTGGATTGGGAGTTCTTGGGATTACTTTCATATTTCTGAGCACCCGACCAAGGTTTATTGCCGTCACAAGTTCAAAGCAGAGCCTTTCTGTCTCCAGAAGAGGACGTGTGGACAAGACGCTCCCTCCCACTCCCAGGCAGGCTGTGCCCAGCACGCTCCCCTCTTACCTCATGGCCGCTGTCACCCCAATGGGAGTGATGGGCAGCGGCCGCACGCCAGGAAACAGGCCTCGGCTCAGGACTCGAGCTCCATTTTGGATCACTCCTGGAGGAACTGAAAAAACAAAAGGGAGAAAGACACCACCCGTGAATTCAACTGTGAAGACTTCTGTTCTAAGTCAGAAATTCTGGATAGACCAATGAGAGAGAGAGAGAGAGACAAGAGAGCAGAGAACATGCATGGAGCAGAGAGACAGAAACACATATGCGTGTGCACACACACAGAGACACAATGTGTGCACACATGCACATACACACACACAAAGATACACACAAAGATACACGTGCACACACACTGACATGAACACACGCACACAGACACATGTGCGCATGCCTGCACATACAGGCATACACACACAAGTACAGACAGACACAGTCACACACAGATGCCTACACAGACACACCCCCACACACACATGGGGAAAGAGAGACAGAAAGATACACAGAGAGTAAGACAGACAGAAAGATAATCCAGTAAGTAAAAATCAGACTAGTAGCTCACAACCAAAGGATTGATCCCTAGGTTAAAAAAAAAAAGAGTCTTCAAAAGCAGGCTTCAGATACTATTTTCTCACATTTATTAAACATAACCTTTTACGTAGGGTCAGACCCTAGCAACATCCCAAAAACCCCAGCACTGTAGGACAGACACCAGGTCACCAAACAAAAGCACCTCCCATGCTTCTCCACCATGGTCAGAAGCTGAGAACACCTTCCCATTTGTCCTTAATCCAGCAAGGGGAAAAATATGACCAAGCTGTCTCTCGTGAAAGCCAATTTTACAAGCTACTTGGTACCTCAGCACGTACCACACAGTTCATCCCCAAGGGGATTTTCGTGGCCTGAGAAAAGGCCCCTCCCCCGGGGTATCCCTCTCAAGCAAATCTCCTGAAAAATCTCTCCTCATTCCACCTTCTCCTAAACACACGCATCCCCCAAGCAACCCTAAGCCCCTGCTTTCACCAGAGACTATGAGATCTTGTCCATTCTCCATACCAACTCCGAGGATCTCTACACCAATCTAATTTTGTCTGAGGGTTACCTAAGAGGAGAACCCTAGGGAATCCCTGATGTAACCTCTTCTGACCCCTAAACAGCAATTTCATTTGGTTCAAGCTACTATTCTGTCTTCTGCTACATCTACCAAAAATCCTCCCTGCGTCTGAGGGTCCAGGGGAGCGTCACTGAGAACACGGGAGAGCTTTAATCTGAGTTCTCCTTGCATGACTCTGTGCAGGTCTCTGGATCTCTGTTTCCCTCTCTCAACGCTGTTCACCCAAGACCCTGTCTGCCATCATGGGTTCAAGACTCCCCAGAGCCCTGGCTGTGCCCATGTATTCCCTGGCACAGTCTCAGATAGCAGCAAGGTGGATAAATAGCGCTTTTTCAAACAAAGACCACTGAAAAGGCTCTAGAAAATATGCATTCAAAAATGAAAACCACTCTGGATATTAGGTATGAAAGCCAATATTATATGGGTAGAATAAATGCTGTTCATAAAACACATTGTCATACATACTTTTTACTTACATAATTTTTAAGTGTCTAAGAACATGTTTTCAAAGCTTTAATTGAACATCACGTAGGACGAACGTCCACTCTTGAATATGGGGTAATTTTATAGACTGCCAATTCCTTGGGCATTCTGCACCTCTTGCTAATAATTTTTGCCATTTATTTTCCTGCTTTGTGTAAGGCTTTTGTTTCTAGGTCTTACAAAAGGTGGGATGGGTGACAGAATGGAAACTCTCACCTAAGTCAGTTCTACTATTACCGTCCAGTGTTCCATAATCTCTCCCGTTACTTACCCTAATTAATTGTGAGAGCAGGCAGACCCAGATCAGTAACTCCTGCCATTCCTGATGATCGGCCTGATTTCTGCTAACAGACCACCTTATCTGAAGCAGGAGACTTACCCAGTGTCTTTAAATCATGGAACTGTTATAATGTGGTATGCAGCGAATTATCATGTCTTACACAGTTGATGAATTCTCTATAAGGAAGAATATCTAAAGTTTATATTACCTAATTTATCTTATCTGATTTCAAGACTTCCTATAAAGTTACAGGAGCCAAGACACTGTTGTACTGGCGTAAGTCTAGACATACAGACCAATGGAACAGAACAGAATTCGGAAATAGACTCACACACATGTGGCCAACAGATTTTTGACAAGAGTACCAAGACAATGCAAAGAGGGAGAAGCAAGTGTTAGAACAACCAGAGATCCATTCGGGGGGAAAAAAATGAACCTTGAGCCTTACACCTCATGCCACGTATAAAAATTAGAAACGGATCATAAACCTCAATGTAGGAACTAAAATTATAAAACTTCCAGAAGAAAACATAGGAGGAAAAATAACAGTAATTCTCAAGGACAGACATATGTAGAAGACAGCAAAAACACTTGTAGATAGATGCTTTGGATGAAATGTATGTTTGTTGCCTAAAACGACAGACTTTTTGTTTGCCTGTTTTGGGGATTGTGGGAGAGGGTTTCCATGATTTCGGCGTATGGCAGTCTCCTAGATATGGTCAGATAGCCACAGGTTCAGCAGAATTCTGATCTAACATCTGTCACTAGGGATCTCAAGTAGAGCAGCAACTTAGTCTGATATAATGAACCATGCTGATAAACAAATATTTAAAATCTCTAATACAGTTGTAATTCTTGTCAGTAAAAATTATTACAGTCCCATATACAGATACAAAAACATTTATCAAGTACTTTTCTATGTATGAGATGATGGGGATATAAGGTAACTCCCGGCAACAGGGAAGGCGAGAGAGAGAGAGAGACAGAGAACAAGACAGAGAGAGAGAGAGAGAGAGAGAGAGAGAGAGAGAGAGAGAGAGAGAGAGAGAGAGGAGGCAATGAAAACATACTACGGTAAGTACTACGACAGGGGGCCTAGGAAGATTTTTTTTCCCCCCGAAGACAGAGTCTTGCTCTGTAGGCCACACTGGAGTACAGTGGCGAACCCTGCCTCCACCTCCCCATTCCCAGTTCAAGCAATCCTCTTGCCTCAGCCTCCCGAGTAGCTGGGATTATAGGTGTGTGCCAGCATGCCCAGCTGGGATTTTTTAACGATGCACAATGTGCTCAAGGAACTGAAAGGTTGCTTTGCTACAGCATACAATCCTAACAGAAATGAGATGTGTTTGGGCTTTATCCCATGGGTACTGGGAAAGCCATTAAGGGGTTTTGAGCAGAGAAGTGCCCTGCGCTGCAGCAGCTGACAGCCAGGCTCTGGAAACCAATCCAGGTCTACATCCCATCTCTGTCAATTACTCACCGTGTCCCCTGAGTGAGCTACTTAAACTCTGTAAATAAGATGCGGGACAAAAATGATATTTACCCAGGGTCTCTGGAGGCTTCACTGAGTTAATGAAGGCACAAGTATTTGGAAAATGCATGTTAGCTATCAATATCGTCATCATCGATGTGACCAACATCCACAGAGGGATCCTGAGGCGGCCCAGCCCATGCTTTCTCCATTTCAGATGAGCTTAAACCCATAAGAAACAGAATGAGACATAAGCCAGACCAGGCTGGAAGAACACAGCCATCTTCCTGATGACAGAGTTGCTGGAAGAGCAACAGCTGCTGCTATGGCGCTTCTGTTCCCTTTGTACATAGCGTATCATATCAGAGCCACCCTTGCAGCAAAAACACCCAAGATACTTAAAGTTGGACAAAGATGAGGGAAGCCCTGCAATGGGAACAGAGCAAATGCAAGTTATGGAGCCCATGTTCTTCTTAACGCTGGCACGGCCGTCAAGTCATCTGCCAATCAAGGAAGAAATGCAGTTTTGGGGACAGTGTGGCATGACAGAGTCCTCTGCCCAAATGCTTAGAACCTGTAAGAACCAGGGGTATGCCCAGCATAGAGGAACACTAGGAGAGGAAGCCGGTCCTCACCAAGTTCATACAGGAGACCATGTGCTTTGGATGCTCCTTGTCTCACAGGACCCTTGGGGAAGAGGTATACTGCAGTGGTTAAGAGTGCGAGCTCTGAGCAACACAGCTTCAGTCCAGCCTTGCCTGGTCACTGGCTCTGTGGCCTTGGCCTAGTGCCTTCACCTTCCTGTGCCTCCATTTCCTCACTGGTGAAGCAGGCTTAAACATACCTTGTAAGATTGCTTTGAGGATGAAATAAGATAAGCTACGTCAATTGCTTAGCTCAGTGGTTGACCCACTATGTAAGCTCATCATCATCTTTGTCATCGTCATCCTTCCGCCGCCCCACGTCACCTCTCCGGCATCCTCTTACTAATAATCTACAAAGCATAGGGCTGAATGGGGTCAGGACATGGGGAAATACTTTCAGCCCATTACGCTTTTAGTAGTTATTCCTAACTCTGCATTTACCTATTAAAACATCTTCCTGATTAATGAACTGTGTTCACTTCAAAGAGAATCTGATGGACAAAGCTATCTTGCAGCATTAACAGGCTTTCCCTGAGCTATTTCCTGAACCTCACAAGACTTCTGGCGCGTAGACTCAGCTCCACCTCTGAATCCTGCAGCTCCTTCTCAAATGAGCTGCAACTAAATGTTGCCTCTGCCAACCCTGGCACCTCTCCATCCTCATCACTGGCAGTGTTCTCCATGGAGAGACGGCGGATGTGTTCGTATTTGCTAACTAGCTGCCAGAAGCCAGCTGTGACACTTAACTGTACCCCTGTCTTTTCTCCTTTCAGTCCCCCATTCCCAAGTGTCAGGAATGTCCTGACAAGTCACAGCTAGTCCAAAATGGCTGTGTTGGAGAAAGGCATTCTGAGGTCCCCTATTCAATACTCTACATTAGGAAGCTCTGTGGGAACGTGAGTCCATTCTTCAGCCCTTTCTCTACCAGCACATCTACTCCTTCCCTTCCTTTTACTCTCTGTTTTCCTCAAAGCATATCAAGACACAGAAAGACCGAAACCTTTGCAGCCAATCTGCTGCACCTGATGTACTGAAATGCACTGGCCTCCAGCTACGTAAGACATCAAAAGGGCTGGACGTCAAAGTCAACTTCTCCCTTGGATTTGTGGCTCTCTCCCGATAAGCCCCAGGCCTCCAGCATCATCCTTGTAGGTTAGGCCAGTTACGTATTCATCTTTTAGAGGACAGAATATCCACTTCTGAGGCTCTCAGGATGCAGGGACGTCAGCGGCAGACTTCCCCACACTTGCCATCAGCTACGTTCTCTGCCATTAGAGAGGGGCTCTAAGCTTTCTGGTTTTAACTAGCAAGAAGGCAACCTTCACACGTAAGAAGAGAGCCAAACAGAGCAGCACCGCTCCTGGTAGATCCTGTGATCTAAATGGGATAACGCAATCCTAGAATCTTAAAAAAAAAAAAAAAACGTCTAAGGTCCAAGACAAACTCCTCCACGCTACATTGTCCCTCAGCACTTCCCTGGCTCCCCTACTGAGGCTTAGCTTCCTTGGTCTTTCCCAACTTCTAAAATTAACCTCTGAGCTCCTGCCGAGGGCAGCCCTGGCTAACTCTCTCAGAGGCCATAAGCTGAGCAGCAGGTGATTCCGCTAATCCTTCCCTTTCCTAAAGTCGGCCATTCCACCTGCTTACTTGGAGGCACGCTGGGGAGGGGGCTGGCACAGGGGGGACACAGCCTATTTCCCGGTTGTCTTCGTTCTGCTGTGCCCAGGGTTTCTGACATATATCCCAGTTCCAGGCAGGGGGAGGGACGCCTGCCCCCAATTCCTCCCCTTCCCTCGTTCCATTTTGTTATTTTGTTTATTATCTAGAGTTCGTCTCTGGGAACCTTCCAACCAGGGATTATATAAGGCTTTGAAGATGAGTAATGGTGATCTGGCTTCCCCTGACTTTAACGAGTCCTCCATTGGGGTTAAAGCTGACTCACAGGGCTTGTCAAAGGGGAACTGCAAAGCAGGTACTTAAGGAGATACCAGAAGCTGGAATTAGTCTACATAGCCATTTTTTTGTGTGTATGGGGAGGATGGGGTGGGTGGGTGGGTAGATTTGACTGGTGCATAATCCAAAGTCCAGGAGGTCATGAGCCAGCCGTGCCCCACACTGACTGTTCTGGAAGTTGCATCCTATAGAACGCATAAGATGTGGTGGCTCTCCCTGAAGAATGTTTCCTGTGCTACAAATGGGCAAAGTCTAAAGAGGCTAATGTCACATGCACAGTGGATGCTGCCAGGGGACACAATGTTGTAGCCTGAGGTTTTTATTAGGTGCACACTGCCGCCACACTGCAAGTGAAGCATTAGACTGAAATGAGAGGTGGAGGGACCCACAGGGACTCTAGCCCAAGCAAGACATGTTGTGCTGGGCAAGCTTGGGGCAACACCGGACCCTCCAGTGATAAAGAGGCTTGCTCTGCCTGGGGCTCTCACCAGCGTCTGAGCCATTTCCTTTGTGCAACCTACTCAGCTTCAGACCCTGGACTGTGGCCAGTCTGCCGGCCTCGAGCTAGCTTTACAGATGCTGAGCAAGGGTAGGAGGAAGAGAAAAGATCTAAGTGGCTGCCATCTGGTGACCTGGAGTGGCTATGAAGGGCGAGGACAAAGGAAAAACCTTCCAGTCATCCAGGCCAGCCTCTATCTGCTGAGAGCGGACAGCAGCAGACAGACTAGGTTGGTGGCCCCCATGCAAGCAGGGGCATCTAGCAGCCCGAGAGGTGAAAACAAGGGGCTATAAATAGCAGGAGGATGCTCCATAAACAGAGCCCAGCCACAGCAGCAGCCCACGGGGGAATACAGGCAGGCTCTGCACAGACAGGAAACGTGTCGCTCTCGGAAGCCGCGCTCCCTACTCGTGGGCAGTGGCAGAATCCTTCCACCTAGAGAAGACCTGGGATAGATCCACATGGGACACAGGCACACACACACCCCTATGCAGGCCACCCCACACGCCATCACCGTGGCTGGCTGGCTGTTGCCTTTAACCATTTTTTACACAGGAATCGCCCTCTTTTCCAGGCCTTGGGCAATGCCGGCAGGGCAGGGGATGACAGCCTAATCATTCTGTCCGTAATGCTTCTCCCTTAAGAAGGCAAAGGACTGCCTCAAATCCCAAGGCAAATAATGTTATGCAAGGTAAAATGAAAAGAAAGGTGGTGGGGGCTAGGGACATGGAGAAAGAGTGAAGCCAGAAAGAGCTAACTGCAAGCTACAGATACAGTCCTCTGGCTGGGCTTATTAGGAGGATCGGCCAGCTGGCTTCCCAAGTGCAGAGAAACACTCCATGCCTCTTTACTGCCTTGCTAAGGTACTGCTCCAATCCTTGGGGTCTTTACAATCTGCCCCTTGACCATGCTTGCCCTTGACCTCCAGGGCTGGTGGGAAGATGGGATGGTGACTGCAAAGGTGGTGTCCCTACCCTCTGCCCAGTCTTCACATTTACTTCTCTGTTAATCCTGTCCACAAGCAGCTCCTTCAGTGACCTTTGTAGGCACCCCGGTTGTTCCCCGCCTCCATCTTGGAGCCCCCGTTCTTGGCCTGGGGCTTTCATGAAGGCTGTGGCTGGATTTCTCACAGAGTGATAATAGCCTTCTAAAAAAAAGCCTTCTAAAAATGAACCTACAGCTTCAAAATATGAACACTGGGCTTGTAAAACTCAAATTCAGCATTTCAATGTAAATAGGACTACGGCTACCCTGGAAAAAGAAGTATTTACAGTTTGAGCGTTACAGAGATGGAGAGGGGAGGCGAACACCGAAAACAACTCACTTGTCCACTCATCAGGAGAAGCCTTTTCCTTTCCTACCTATGGTCAAGAATCCAGTAATCATGGACGTTTATGGAAGCTGCTGAGGATCTGTGAATGATCGATCAGCCCCCATGCGTGGCTTGGTTTCATTTCAAAGATATTCCACGCTTCAGCAGGCCTACATCACCAGACCATTCTCCAAAATGGCAGCCTGGTGATGAGGTCCCAGAAGAGAAAGAAATTTCTAAAAATGGGTACTGCTCAGGTCCATTATGGCTAAGCTGGCCCCATGTAGCCTCTTTCAGCAGAAGTCCATAATCCCATTTTCCCTCTCAACTTCAGCAACCAGTTGGAAGTATTTTTGTTAAACTAATGATCACTGTGTAGTGGCTGGGTGCAAAGAAAGGTGCTTGAATCTTACGTGGCTCTGATGAAATCAGTATGTTTCCACTGGGTTGAGTTAATTTTAGAAATCTTTGCAGCCTGGAACTTGATTACAATCTGGTCTGTACTTTTCCTGCAATGCTATCTAAGAATGGAAGTTTAAAATTTTTTTAAAAAACATATATTTCTCTGAAATACGAAACATCATTTAAAAACCACACTCCAGGTTGACTGCTAGTTACAGAGCTAGGCCAGTGACACATCTGCTTAGCAGTGGTGTTTGCATATCAGAGGTGCAGGCAGTCTGACATTCCAATCGCTGGAGGTCTGAGTTTAGAAAGAGAGAATCAGAAGTTTAGACCGTTCGGAACAGCTAATGGCAGCTCCAGGCAGAGGAACAAGTCTCCCTGAGAATGTTCAGCTGAATTTCTTGGGTCTTTTAAAATAGGAATAAGTAAGAGGAGTTGGAGTCAAATATCCTAAAGCTGTCAGGAAGGCTGGGACAAACAGGAGGCTATGAAGGATGGCCTGGAACTCCACACAGTCCACTACTAACAAATGGCACCTGTGTGGGTCTGAGGATGGATGCTTTCCTGTGGGAAATACCATCCACTCCGAAGGCAGGGACTTCCCCACTGCTCAGCAGGCCATGCGGCCCTCAGAGAGGCAGAACCTAAAATGAGCTGAAGGCCTAGCCATAAGAAGGAGACGGGGCGGGGGGGCGGGGGTGGTGGTGTCAGTCCCTAAGTGGTGGTGTTGCAGTGGCATCTGCTGCTTCATGCCACCATTTCCACACCAGTGTGTTTCATCAGTAAGAGGCTATAATGCAGCAATGTCCTGACAAGCTGAGCAGACCCTGGGAAACCAGCTGTCTGTGTGTTCAACAGGGTTCTGGCTGTGGGATGTGAGCACAGGTACTGACCTTGAATTGGGAAGAGGAAGGGATAGATCTCTTTGTCAGAAGTCATTCTTCATCCCTTGGGAAGAGATCCTTCTAAAACCATGGTAGACTAGCTCCAGAGATGGGAAAAACCTCCGGTGGTGAAAAAGAAGTCCCAGTAACGAAGAGTTGTCTCAAAGTTGACATTGCTCAAGGCCAAAAGAAGGTGAGGGTGGGAGTCCTGCTGAGCTAAACAGTCCTGCCCTGCTATCTGGGGCAGCCTGGAAGGCTGGGTGGAAATGGTCCAAGCAGGTAGTGTGGTTTCATTTCAAAGATATTCCAGGCACCAGCAGGCCTATTTCACTAGACTCTTTTCCAAAATGGCAGCCTGGTGATGAGGTCCCAGAAGAGAAAGAAATTTCTAAAAATGGGTACTGCTCAGGTCCATTATGGTTAAGCTGGCCCCATGTAGCCTCTTCTAGCAGAAACTACAAACTCACAGGAGCAATTCCTGCAGGAGCAAGGAAGGCCTCTCCACTGGGACTCATTAAAGGATCTGTTTCCCTTTCCCCCAAGTCTTAAGCCCTGAAATTCTACAAGAACTTTCTCATCTTGGAAACATACCTATGCATTCATTCATACATATGCATGGCTACATGTTTATATGCATATGCATGTAATCAGGCACTTATGTGGCTTTTAAAGTGACTCTATAAGGGAAGTTCTACTTTAGCATTAGTTCTTCCTATGACCTGGTATATAAATGAGAAGGTTAAGTTCACAAACTATGGTGCTGTAGGCTATAGAAATATCTACTCACAACCTGCTTGTATCTCAGGGGGAGTATTCAAAAGCATCATGGCACTGGCAGCATCAATGTCAGGATCTGGAAAAATCAACCAATAAATAACATTATTTACAACGGGGCCGGTGTGTGTGTGTTCTTCCCCCTGCAAGTTACAGTTTATGAATGCAACAGAGAAAAAAAAAAATATCCAGGAACTAGATGAGCTATCCCAAAGGTGACTTTCTTCCCAGTGGGGTTTGAGAAGAAGGAAAGGTATTCTAGAATGAGATTTAAGCATCATGTTAGCAAATTTTTCATCAGACAAGCATGGTCTCTTCTCATGTTGTTAATTTTGTAATTTGCACTGTATGTTCCTGATAAACTGCTGATTTATGCACCCCCACAGCTTTTACCCTGGAGCGAGGAGCAGGAGAGTCAGTGACAATAGGAAGTTCAGCCACAGGAATCTTTAATGAACTGGGAAAAGCTCACAGCATCAAGAAAGCATTAAATACACCTGCATCTAGTGAGATACAAACAAGACATTTGGTCATTTCCATTTGTCAGCAGAATGTAAACTGTGTTTCACAAGGTTATGTGTTTGTAACAGTGGAGTGGAGGTGGTGAAGGCATTAAAAAACAGCACTTATAAAGAAAAAATTAAAGTTCTGATGTTGAGGGTACAATGTTTGCTTCTACTTCTATTATTGCTTTTAATATGGGTAAAAAAAAAATACTCATCACTTCATTGCCATAATTCTTAATAGGTTTCTGAATCCTTACTGATCCACCGGTTGACAGATGGCAGGTTATATAGAGACAGAGAAAAATATTATCCTTTTATAACTAAATTCATTTTCCTCTGAGAAACAGCAGCTCTGCTGCTATGGAAATGAAGGTCACCATGGCAACAGTAAACAACCCCCAAGAATGGTCACTGAATAGGCTGAAAGAACATCTGCCCCAGCGCAGCGTCCCAGCTGCCCTGGGGCGAAATTCACTAATAGTGCGATGATGCCGTGTGACAGAAGCTGCCGCCTGTGCCCTGTCCAAATAAATGAAGTGTGCAATTGAAGTCGACATCAAAATGCCTTCCCTTGTAGATTACTGCCTCTGTGTCCGCTAAATCCAATGACAATGATGGGGGAGAAGGGGCTCACACTTGTCAGCTTTTGTACAAATTACATACCAAAAAATTCAATTTACTACTAATGGCTCCATGGCACTTTATTTTGGGTATTATGCTAGAAAATTACATTTTTAATGTTAAAAAAAGTACATTTTTCATACTTTATATGTGTGATTTAATTCCAAGGGAGTAATATGATGTGGTAAAAAGAGGCCCACAAGCGATTAATGATATGGGTGATGCTGGTTCCAGAAGACAAGGTCTCAAAAAAAAAAAAAAAACAGAAAAGAAACTGACTCTGAAGAATTTTTTTTAATTTTGCCTGCAGGAGGCCTGTTATTTACACTCCATAATGAACTAAAAGTATATTTAATAAGTACATTATATGAGAAACAAGCAAATTCACTTATTTAGCAACTCCAGGAGTGAAATTCCTAAAATAGTCACCATTTCCCACTGAAATTAGTATATATATTATATATGTAAACTTTATATATAATATACATATTATATTAACTAATATCATTAATCATCAAATAATACATATTAGCTATTACATATAATAATATACATAGCTTATATATTTGGCAACTCAAGGGGTGAGATTCCTAAAACGATCACCACTCCCCACTGACATTTATATTATATATTAATACAATAATAATTCACATTATAGTATGTATATTATATCGTAAGAAATATATTAACCATTGTATATAATAGTATACATATTAACTATTAATATTTACTATTAACTATTATATATAAACTATGTATACTATTATATATAATCATTAACACAATATATATTATAAAACAATATATATGATATATAATAGCATAGTTTATATATACTATTATATGTAATAATAACTATATATAAAATAGTTTATAATAGTTGTATATAATAGTTTATACTATATATTATAAACTATATAGTTTATATAAAATATATATAATAGTCAATATATACTATTATAAATAAGTATAGTTTATATATACTATTATATAATAGTTAATATAATATGTATACTATTATATAATAGTTTATATATAAGTTGATTGATTAGTCGAATGATTATATACATTTGTATATAAAAATCATTCAACTAAAAAACTAAAAGTTCTCCCCCACTGCCCCTGTGGCTCCCACTGCCCCAGGTCCCTTGGTCCCCCACAGGACCTGTTGCCTGGAAGCAGCACTCACAGCCCAGCATTCCTGCTGGCTTCTCCACGAGTCACGAGAGACAAGCAGTTCCTGAGGGGGGGCTGTCAAGGACTCAGGCCTTTCCCTTTCTCATGGGGTAGCCAAGAAAACACACAACTTTTTCCTGCCAAGTAAGCTCTTTGCCATTTCAGAGAACGCAAGTGCTGTAGGTGACCATGGTTGGCCTGGCTACATGGTCCCCACCTCCACAGGTGACTCGTACCCAGAGTTTTCTGAGTGGCCAAGAGGTTTGCTGGGCTCAGAACAAGAGGAAACACAGGGAGGAAGTCTGGAGTCTTTTTCTACTATATGGCCAGAAAATTAAAGAAAGTATTTCTGTATTCTTCAAAAACACATTAAAGGAAACTGTAGAGGGCTACAAATGAAAAGATGACATAGTAAAAGAAAGAAACAGAAAGAGAGAAAGAAAACATTAAAGGAAAGTATTCCATCAATAATCACATGTGGGAGAATCTAAGTGGGGCATTTCCAAGGCACAGCTTGGGGGAGTGCTTTGGATCTGCAGGGCATCCACCTGTGACCCCCATCCCCACCCCCACCCAGCCAAGCCAAATAAGACACATAAACTCTGAAAAATAAAAATAGCATGCTGAGGGACATGTCCCCCGTCTTTCCTTCTAACCAGATGTGCCATGCTTGATGCCTCCACAGATAAAAATTCTGATGTGATCATGGAACTTGTGCTGGTCTCCAGGCATTCGGGGCAGGTGCAACACCCAGCCTTCATGTGATCTCATTTGTAACGCATTCCTACAGCTCCACTCTCCTTTCTCAAAGGATCAGTTCCTGAATAAGTAGCCCTATGAGCAGAATGGAGCAGAGACCAAGGCTTGGGATTCTCCTCTCTTACTATCTTGGCAAGCAAACTGGCAAACACAAGAACTGCAAACGGTGGGAGAAAATGTAAAATGTAATTATGTGTTTATGCACACTGGCATACTACAGTGCCAGCCCTTCTCCACGGGGATATAGTGAGTGTCATCCTTTCAAAAATCAACTTTACTGAGGAATGATTCAGATACAAGAACATGTGCCCATTTTCAGTGCAGAGTTTTATAAGTTCTGACACCACCATTACCACCATAATCAAGATAAAGAGCATAGCCAAGATACAGATTTCCATCACCCCAAAGTTTACTTGCAGCCCTTTGCAGACATACCTATCCCTGGTCTGGACAATCACTGGTTTGTCTTCCGTTATTCATAAAAGATGTGGTGTCAGTTTCATTCCTTATAGCTATCACTGAGTAGTAGTCACTGAATGGATATACCACCATCCACTCACCAGTAGGTAGACACTGGATTGTTTCCAGTTTTGGATATCATGAAAAAGCTGCTGTGAACTTTTATACCTCTTGGAAAATTGTTTTCATTTCTCTTGGAAAATTGCTGGTAAATGTATGTTTGGCTTATAGAGAATTGCTACATTGTTTCCCAAAGAGGGTATATCACCTAGGAGAGTTCCAGTTGCTCCATATTTTTTTTTGCCAGTACTTGAAATTGTCAATCTTTAAAAACGTTAACCATCTAGGGGATATGGAGTGATATTTCACTGTCATTTTCATCTGTATTTTCCTAATGACAAATAACCTTGAGAATCTTTTCATGTGCTTAATGACCATTAGTGTATCTTACATGGAAAGTCTGTTAAAGTCTTTTACCCATTTTTAATTAGGTAGTTCAACTCATATTATTCAGTTGTAAGATTTTAAAAAATATTCTGAATATAAGTCCTCTGTGAGATACATGTTTTTTTCTTAGTCCATGGTTTACTATTCAGCTTCTTAAGAGTGTCTTTTAATAAGCAAAAATCTTTCATTTTTATTTAGGCTAGTTTATCATTTTGTTCTTTTATAGCTTAGTGTCTTTTGTGTCCTAAGAAATGTTAGCCTACCTTAAAATTGCAAAGATTTCCCAAGTGTCATCTTTTTTGTTTTCGTTTGTGAGGTACTAGATATAACACTTTCTTGGTTCAATATTCAGGTTTACAGGTAAACGAAAATAGAAGTAATCACTCAGACCTCTTTCCTTATCCAGCAAGGAATAAGCAAGACCTCGCACTGTGTAGATCAATGCCAGAAGAACCCTTTTTGGCTCCTGGGGTGAACACCATGCAGCCTAATGAGCCTGACATTCTTCTGTGGAGAAGTGTCCTGCACTCTCTGCTAGAACATCTCATATGCCATTCTCCTTGTCACACCCTGACACCCTGTGAGTGCTTCTGTCTTCAGAGCCAACAACCTCCTGTCTCTCCTCTCCAAAGACAAGAGATGCTATAATGCTTATGCTTATCTATTATTAAAATACTTAAGTTTTTTCCTCTTTTAAAAATCATGAAAGTAATGTGTGCTCACTATAAAAAAAAAACCACTAGATAAATATAATTTGACAGATAAATATAATTTGCCTTCCCTATAGACCTACCTTCAAACTCATATTTTCTTGTATATATGTCCAGAAATTATGTGAAAATAAGCATATATGTATCTATTCATTGAAATACTAACACACACACACACACACACACACACACACACACACACTCATGCACACAAATCTATTTTTTAAAAAATAGCTTTATATGGAAAAGAGTTTCTGCAACTTAAAATTTTTTTCACTTAAC
Organism: Ateles fusciceps; assembly: GCA_036589455.1. NCBI lineage: Eukaryota > Metazoa > Chordata > Mammalia > Primates > Atelidae > Ateles > Ateles fusciceps. Next base: position 5,237,006 of record JAZHEH010002908.1, on the reverse strand, counting down.
ATATTTCATCAGCCTTTTATATTAGTATATGCTATCAAAAGCTTTTCTACAGAGAGATTTTTGTGCATAAAAACACACTGCACTGTTTGTACAGGCATTCCCTTTTTCTTTAGATTGCAGACTACCAGAAGGCAGAAAGAAAGTGTTTGAGCTGATTATGTAACTTGTGCTCAGCACGCTACTCCAACCTACAGATTCTGGGGCCCTACGGGCACTGCCTCTGCACACTTCTCCCAGTTCCCTCACCCAAACACCCCCTCCCTTTAATCTCTCTATCCCACCCCTTCCAATGAGAACACAGTGCTGCTCCACTCTCTCCCTCCTGTGCCTCTCTCTGGGGCTCCCTCCCACTCTCTGCCTTGAGTAATGTGCTGCTTCTCATCAGCACAGTCAGGGTCGCTATAGAAATGTCTAAATTTTCTGTGGTCAGGAGAGACTACTGGTAGTTTACCTCTTTAGATAGCAGAGGAACTTTCTGATGAAGGCATGCTATTGTGGTAAGATGCTTCTGACCAAAGACATTGGAGCTTTGTGGCTGGAAGTATTTCAGGGGACTGGGTAGCTGTTTAGTGGGTAGTGGGTGCTTCTGCTTCAGAGGCATAGCTGATTGTGAAGGATAAAGAGCCCAGGACAAGATCTCTAGGAGGGGAGCAGTGGATTGGCTTCATAGGATTTTCCCTAGATGGTCTAACCCAGTTATCAGCATAAGAAAAGAGAAAGGCATTTTGGGTAGGAACTCTTTCTAGGAACGAAGACCCACTTGGCAGGAGTGCTTCATGTTGTATCTCAGGGGAAAGAAATGAGACAGAAGGGTACAAGAGAATAAGAAGTGCCACCCTTTTAATTTTGGGATGGGGAGGGTCCTCCCGTCAATACCTAATTCAGCATCTTAATTCAGGAACGAAATCATTTATTGCTGGTTAATTCAGTATCACACCAAGCATGCTGTCATGGGTGCTTAACAGAGTTACGACCAACCATTATCCAAACGGAGCCAATCTCAAATCCCATATTAACAACAATCCTCCTTCGCCCATGCTTCAATAACAAATGCTACTTCGCCTCTGGACTGGTTCCCAGCAGCCCATTTCAATTTTCATCTTTAATGCAGTTGTCTTATCACATTGCCTCTTCTCTGCAGTACGAGACTGGAAAACGGTCACACACCTTAAAGATGTTTTCAAATTCTCTTCTTTTGAATGTACACATGCAATTATATTATGCTGCAGGGAGACAAACAGGTAACACAGTTTCCAGAACCAACGGTCTAGCTGTTTGGGTGAAGAAAAATGTTGTGCCTCAGTTTCTTAAACTGTTGAGATGGTTCCTTTGGTTGTGGAAGAGGCTTCTCCTCAGTGGATAGGACAGGAAAAGCACTGCACTAGACATGAGGATTCTTGGGCTTAAGTCCTGGGTCTGTTGACTTTCTTTTTGCTGTGCCTGAGTTCATTCATTTAAACATGATGGGTGGGTGGCTACAGACTTGGAAAGGGCTGGTTTGGTTTCTCGTCCCTTTCTACATAGTTCCCGCTCTGTAATGTCCCTTGACTTACTCCTCCCTTTGTGACTTGTGGTTGCCAGAGCTATGGATTCCAAGGAACGCCTACCAAATGGGACATCTACTCCAAAGACCTTAGGGACAGCTAACAGCCTTAGTAAGTTTGGGAGAATACACTATTGCCTCCAGAAAGCCTTGGCTTGTCCTGATGGGACCTTGCCAGGTCTATTTCACAGCAATACATCAAGCCTGGTGTGGGTATTCTGTGGGTTCCTGGTGTGGTTTCTACCCATGTTTACTCCCCTTCTTCTGGGATTTAGTTTCCAAGAGAAGTGACTTGGAGAGGCCATCTGCTTTAACAAACTAAGAATACAAGGCCAGCAGGAAGCCCCTGGTTCAATCCACACTGCAATATACACCCGCTGTACACAATTCCTCCTTTGCCCATGCTTCAATAACAAATGTGAGCACTGCCTTCAGCACCTCTGAGCTGACCAACCTAACAAAATGATGACAATGAAACACTTCCCATAGAAAAAGCCTAAGAATCATAACCATTACCTTCTTAGAAATCATGTGGTTTTCCACAGGGCTAATGTGTTTCTCCAGCTCTCCCTGCTCCCCCCTCACACCTGATGGGTCTTACAGGATGATGACATCTCTTTAACTGAATAAAAGAAATTCAAGAAACAAACGAAAATACCAAATAGTAGATGACACACACTCAGACAGAAATGATGAGATATAAGAACATGGGTAGGCTAGGCATGGTGGCCTGTGCCCGTAATCCCAGCACTTTGGGAGGCCGAGGTGGCAGATTGCTTGAGGTCAGGAGTTCAAGATCAGCCTGGACAACCTGGTGAAACCCCATTTCTATGACATACAAAAATTAGCTGGATGTCCCAGCTACTTGGGAGGCTGAAGCATAAGAATCGCTTGAACCCAGGAGGCAGAGGTTGCAGTAAGCCAAGATGGCACCACTGCACTCCAGCCTGGGTGAGAGAGCATGGGTACATGCTCAGATACATACACTAGGGTGTTCCCTAGCACCCAGAACAGTGTCTGGAACACTGTGAGTGCTGGATAGTGAACAAGTGAATGGATGGCTTGTCCAATCTGCTGCTGGGTGAAGTCAGCTGCCTGAGGGCCAGCACCCAGCTTGGGGGAGAAGTATTGGATGCTCCTCAGGGCGAAAGCCTCCAGATGTGCACTGAAATCCCATGGGAACCCCAGAAAACCAAACATCAGGCCCCACCCTAGCAGACATCAAGCTTTGTAAGAATCCCTCAGGGAATTCTGAAGTGCGTGAAAGGTGAAGAATGAATGTAGCAGTACAACAAGGATGCTATCCAAAGAAGCCATCAAGGAAGACAAGTGCTCCTGGGTCTTCCATAACTTTACTCGACTTCTTCGCTTTGAAATATCTTTATCCATTTTCTCTAACTCTGCATGAGAATGACACAACTGAAAGCATTCATTAACCCCCCAAATGGAGAAAAAATACAGTCAGCCCTCCATAACCATATCTATGGGTTCTGCATCTACGGGTTCCATATCCACAGATTTCATTAGCGAAGGATCAAAAATATTAGGAACAAATAATTCCAGAAAATGTTACACTGTTGCTGACACGTACGCTATGTAATTAGATGATGGCTGCATCTGTACTGAACATGTTTAGGCTTTTTCTCTTATCATATTCCCCAAACAATGCAGTCTAGCAGTTATTTACATAGTATTTACATTGTATGAGGTATTATAAGTAACCTACGGATGATTTAGAGTATAGAGGAAGATGTGCGTAGATTACATACAAATACTACACTATTTTCTATAAGGGACTTGAACGCCTTCAGATTTTGGTATCTTAGGGGGTCCTGGAATCAATCCCCCATGGATACCAAGGGATGACTGTGCTTGGATAACTTTTAGGGCCAAAGGAATAAGAACAGATGAAAACAAGCAAGCAAACAAATAAACAAAACTCCAAGTAAGCTGTGCATTTCGTGGGGAAATGCTGAGTAGATCCACATTTATGTACAGCTTGTATACTAAGCCAGTGTTTCCAACTGTGGGAAATTTTGCACTCCCTTCCTCCAAGAATGTGTGGCAATGTCTGAAAATGTTTTTGATTGTCATGACTGGGAGGGAGCTGGAGGGTGCTACTGGCATCTAATGGGTCAAGACCAGGGAGGCTGCTCAACATTCCACAATGGACAGGACAGCCCCCACCACAGTGCTGAGGCTGAAAAACCTCACACTAAGCTCACATATACATGTGCTATGGTCAAGAAAAGCAGCTCTTCAAACCAAACTATCTCAAACAGAACAAATCAAAAGTAAACAGATATACAATTCACTTTCTTGTTGACGTCTTTCTTTTCCTCCTTTTTGTAAAATCCCTAGGCATCGGTTAAGACAGATAGGATATCTACATTTGTTGCTTTGAAATCACTGCAGTAAGAAAGAGCCATACCCTTTGGCTTCTGTTGCGATCAATCAAGATATCTGTAACAGCCGCCTCTGATCCTGAAGGCAGCAGAACACGGGGTGCCGTCAGCTCTACTGACGTCATCTGCCATGAATATTTCTTCCACTTTCCTTCTGGCTGAAGGTTATTGAGAAAGAAGTTGCCCCAGTGAGCAGGAGGGATGAAGTGGGAAACAGGAGACAGGATTCTCTGTGGACATGACCTGCAAACACCTTAGGGGTTCTTGTCATAGTGAGATAGGAGACAAAGTGACACCAGTGAGCCCGGTGCACAAGCTGCTGATGGGCAGGATTTTAGGGAACAAAATCTCACACTAAGTTCGACACCAAGTTGTGATTTTATGCAATCATCTTTAGGATGGAAGTTGGAGACAGAGCACACCAAGAGGGGTCTTTCTTCTCCAAAAAATGAATCAAAGAGTACCCCAAACTCTTGCTGCTCTGAAGACATGAGGCAAGCTCAAAGCAATGATTAAGCAAACTGAAACTAACTGCTGTTGGTTGGAATGAAAGATAATCTAATTAAGTTGGTGGGTGAAAGGGAGGTGGGGGATAAGGAGAAAGGATGAATAATCTATACAAATACTACACTATTTGGCTGAGTGTGGTGGCTCACACCTGTAATCCCAGCACTTTGGGAGGCCAAGGCAGGTGGATCACTTGAGGTTAGGAGTTCAAGACCAGCCTAGCCAACATGGTGAAATCCCATCTTTACTAAAAATACAAAAAATTAGCCAGGCATGCTCAGGTGCCCCAATTCTAACATGGTGTTAGGATGGCCGGGCTGGAAGCTCTTCGGGCCTCTCACTTCATCTGAGTCGATCACTGTCCCTGCTGCTTCTCTGCTTGAGAAATGAAAGGAGCACTTTGATACTCCCCAGGGAGATGCTTCCATGTTTGTTTTCTCCGGGCAACAAGAAATGCTTTAACTTTGATGTCTTCCGAGTCCCTTAATTCTAATGTCCTTTTTGCCTCAGCAGCGAGGTCTGCGTCACATTGCCGTCACATTTCCGAATCTGTGATTCCAAAGCAAGTGAATGCATTCGCCTCCAGCCCTTTGAAAACACACTGCCACCTCAGACACCTCTTTTATCTGGCATTCTAAATTCTCCTACCGATGAACATTTACTTCTTTAATATCTTTGACCAGTTGATCAAAATCTTTCTAGCAGCAGCCTAAGAGAAAACAAAAGAACCATGTGGACGGAAACTGAGAGTACAAAAAAAAATCTAAAATTCTAGATTTGAAGCCCAGGGCAAAGGTGACAAGTGACCCAGAACAAGTTATGATCCTGTCCCATGGGTAATAAGACAGAGCCATTATTGAAGAGGCACGGCGTTTTGATTTGGTTCTGTTTGGCTTGTTAAACTGTGCTGGGCTTATCTGGGGTCAGTTTATGGTTTATTTAAAAATTTTAAAACTTCCTATAGATGAGTGAGAAACTACACATTCCTCTGAAGTTCTTTTCCCTTCTGCATCTCACCCACTTGTGAATCTCTACTTACTGCATTCTCTGATTTCTGCCTCCTGGGTCACCCCTCTCTGGGGGATGCTATAACTCACAGCTATGTGCAGAGGGGACATTCGGGGATGCTGTGGAGGGGATTCTGATCCTGCAGGGAGGGAGGAGGGGGGGGATTAACACCAAAGCCCTCTAGACTCTGGCATTCTTTGCTTTGAAAACATCCTGCTTGCTCCTGGCTTCTTCATCCAGTGTTACAGCTGGAGGTCACTGCCCAGGAGGGGACTGGAGCCAGTCCTCGGGTGGGAGACTTCTACGGGGCAGGAACAGGAATGGAAACTCCCAAGACAACCCTGAGCACCTCAGAGCCTGGCCACACTGGTGTCCAAGAGAAAGGATGCGTCAAGACCAGAAGCCAGAGGTGGGACCAGGAAGCCCGTTGAGACCAGAGCCAAAGGCTCAGGGAGATGCTCAGAGCACAGAGGCCTGGGCACGGCCAGCTGGGGACCACCAGTGTATCTTTCTTGAGTCGGTTTTCCCCCTCTCTATGCTATAAGGTCACCTTCCCCAATAACTGGCTTTCCCCAACCATCACTTCTCTCCACTTACTGGAAGATAGCTCCTGACCAGTTCCCATGCCAGAAGCCACTTCCTCCTCCAGTAAAGGGGTCTGTGGTTGCTGGTAAGCCCTGCACCAACTTTCCCACAGCTGTTGGGGTGCTTGGCTCCGAGCAGGCATGGCAGCGCTTGTCAGTGCTGAGAATTAAATATGTCCATGTGCATGGCATCTTCATTAGCTCTGTCTTCAGCTGGTCAATGTGCAAATAATCTTTTATAGAAGGAAAGAGTCCATCTCAGAGTGACACTGGCAGGTGTATTAGTGAGAATAAATAGCACTCAGAACCTGCCATCAGTGCTTCAAGGCACACACGAGCTGCGTGCCCTCCTTTCCACTGTCTTCCTAACACTCCAGCACTGAAGAACTGGAGGGTGACTGAACACAGGCTCACTTTGCCTAGGGATGTATGTCTTCTACTAACTGAAAAGAATTTAAAAAGGAACTATAGAATCAGTGATGTTTCCAGGCTTGACACCTGACTCTCATTATAGAGATACAGGAAGTAGTCTGAGAACAAAACCTCACCTTGTTCTTTCTGGGTAGACTTCTACCATATTGAATCACATACCCGGTCCCACTATGCCATCAACCACTGGTCTGCTGAGATGATCTCTTTGTTACAAAAGGTTTTGCCTTTTGATTTCCTTACTAGAAAGCTGCTTCTCAAACATCTGGAAGGGGATGTTTAATGTGCTACAGTTTAATGTGCTTGACCTCTCTAAAGCTCATGCTGATGTCTGATCCCCAGCACTGGAGGTGGGGCCTGATTGGAAGTGTTTGGTTCACAGGGGAGGGTCCCGCATGAATGGCTCAGAGCTGTCCCGCGGTCATGAGTGAGTTCTTGCTCTGTGTATTCCCATGAGAGCTGGTTGTTGAAAAAAAAAAGCCCGGCCCCTCCCTTCCCCCATCTCTCTCGTGCTTCCCCTCTTGTCTGTGATCTCTCCCCTCCGCTTTGCGTGAGTGGGGAGTAGTTTCGGGTCCCCCACCAGGAGCTGCTGCTGGTGCCATGAAGTTGTACAGCCTGCAGAACCATGAGCCAGATAAGCCTCTTTTCTTTACAAATTACCCAGCCTCAGGTATTCTGTTCTAGTAATACAAAAAAACCCCGCAGGACTTTGGAGCCTAAATCTCTAAGATCATGCTAATTCTGCAGCTGTGAGATGCTACAGCTCTGGGGCAATGGTTCTCTCTACAACCAGGGGGTGATGCCACCATTTCCCTTTAACTTCAGACAGGTCCAGCGGTGCTCTAAGAACCCATCTGCAACCAAGGAATGTGTGTGTGTGTGTGTGTGTGTGTGTGTGTGTGTGTGTGTGTGTGTTGGGGGTGGTGGTGAGGAGAACACATTAAAAATAAAATAATTCACCTGTTTATAGCCTATCAAGTAATCAGTTACAGATCCCCAGCAAAAGGTGCACTGGGAGGCTGAAACCCAAGAATGCAACGGTGGAGATGTCAAGGGGAGGGGACTTCAGAGGGATGTACAGTTTCTTACCTCGACTCTCCTGCCTGCACCACAGGATGTAAGAACAGTTCAAGCACACATTGCAGAATTCCCTCACCCCCATATGAAAGTCTAGGATGTTCTTCGGAGAGAGGCCCTGGATATCCAGCCACGACCCAGATCTGTTCTCCCTCCCAAATAGACCGGCAAGCCTCACAGTGTCCTGCATCTGTGGTACATGAGGGAGGCTGTCTGCCAGGCCAGGTGTGCCAGGAGCATGTCCCCTCCTCTGGGAAGGGGGACATGGAGGGCAGAGAACCAGTCCTGACCAGGCTGCCCCAGCACAGTCATGCACTGAGGGGTCAGAGTGTTTCAGGAAGGGGTTGCATGTGGTAAGGACAGTCGGATCACAGCACCTGCACAGGGCAGGAAGGTATGCTGCTGGGCTGGGGCTGGACAAGGTGGAGGGCAAGGAAGAGTCGGCAGATGTCACACATTTCTTCAGCTCCTGGAGCTCCTTACTTAACCCGAGACTCATAATCTCCTATGGTTTTCCTCCAGCCTGTCTGACAATCCTCATCTACCCTGAGCACCCCACAGAAGGGAAGCTAGCAACTAGCCAACACGGCAGGGACGTCTGCAAGCCTTTAGTGCTAAGAAAGCCAGCATCGGTGCTCTCCGGCCACCCTGCTCCCAGATTAAAAGCCACAAGGTCACAAGAATAATGTACAACTAAAGCTTGGTTATTTAAGTCCTGTTTGGACCATCTTATTGCAAGGTCAGAAATAAATACAGGTATAACCAGGCATCCTCCCTTACACACACACACACCCCCACACACAGACACACCCCCACACACACAGACACACCCACACACACACCTACTACAACCATCCACAGGAACAATCTCTTTCTTTCTCCCTTAGAAACCTGAGCTTCAGACACAAAGGAGAACCAAAGGAGATGAAAGTACATTTCCCAGTGGAGACTGGGGGATACCTATTCTGGCTCCAGTCTGTCTACACTAAGAGCCACACCCATCTTGGGGTAGCTATGGTGCACTCTTCATGGGGAATGATGGTGAGCGACTGGGCCACCCTCCTCAGCTATTCTTCTAAAGTGAATGCGGGGCTGCTGATTCTCGCAGCAGTTCTCGTGGGCACTGAGCTCTGTCCAGGCCTCAGTTTTAACATTTAGCCTTTTATTCTCTCTAGTCAAATTCTTCCTCCAAAAAATAGAGTAGGAAAAAAATAGAAAAGCAAATCAAACACTTGTTTAAAAAAAAAAACAAAAAAAAACACAACTTTTTTAATAGTTCTCCGAGATGCGTTGATTCAGAAACAAGCCTCACATATCAGTTGAAAAATAAAACAAAGCGCCAAAAAAGCATTTGCATTTTCCTTTATTTTGCATGGGCCCTTCACCTACCGTCTGCCTCACACCTAAAGCGGAGCCTGGCTCCTGGGAAGTCCTGTATCGGTACAATGAGAAGCCTATGATAATATAACTGGTATAGCTTTTGCTTTCACCGAATAGTGCATATTCCATTTGATATAAAGAGACATCGGTACCATCCATCCATCCATCCATCCATCACAGAGAACAAAAAATATGGTGCTGTTAATGAGTATTTCATTGTAGATAGTTAAGTATGGAAATGTAGATTCAGGATTAAGACTATTCATAAAGGTATCATGGAAATAAAAGGATTAAGTTCTCCACACAACAACATTTAAGTGCAACACCGCACTACTGAGAGAGGAACAAGGCTGCGCCCACGCTGCCCCGGACCTGCAGGAGCTACTGTTCCATCTCAAAGGGTGGGGAAGATCCCTGAACTCAGGCAAGGAAGTTGAGAACAATTAGTTTGGGTTTAAAATTTAGTCTAAACTATAATGCAAGCACTGATTCTCTGGTGAGCGAATGGGAAATGGGTTCTAAAGAAAATTTCCACAGAATTTTCTAGAATGGTTACATCCTGGAACAAGTATTCCGCATGTCAGGAGTCTACTTTGAAGGATCCTGCTTTTTTGAATGTGTTTGATAAACAAAAAAGTCAAGCTCCTTACTTTCTAGCCACATGGTCTATGTGGGTGCTATGATCAGAATGTGTGTGTCCCCCAAAATTCGTGTGTGGAAACTGAATCACCAAGGAAAGTATGAGGAGGTGAGGCTTTTGGGAGGTGATGAAGTCATGAGGGTAGAGCCCTCATGATGATACGGTAGGGGGGCAGGGCAGTGCAGGGTACAGAAAGTCAGGGTCCCTGCCAAGGGCTCCACCCTTGAGACTGTGCCCACAGACCTAAATGAGGAAAGGCATTTCTGTTTCGTGCCCAAAAAGTTGCCTTTTGGCCTGCTACACCCCCATCCTGTGCCCACAAAAACCCAAGACCCTAGTGGGCACAGACGCAAGTGGCTGGACGTTAAGAGGAGCAGAACAACACATCGACAGACACCAGCAGGCACCAGCAGGCCATTGACAATGGGATGATGTAGAATTTGGCTGAGGGTGGTTGGAAGAGAGTCTGGTCGCTGGGCAGCCCGACCCCATGGAAAGACCACCGTCTGGCTCCCCATCCACCTCACTGAGAGCTACCTCCACCACTCAATAAGACCCCACACCCCAACTTCCAATCCCACATGTCACCTGACTTTTCCAGTACGCTAGGGCAAGAACCCTGGATACAAAAAGCCCTCCGTCCTCGAGATAAGGCAGAGGGTCTAAGTGAGCGGATTAACACAAGCCACCTACAGATGGCAAAACTGAAAGAGTGCCCTGTAACACATGCGCACCGGGCTTCCGGAGCTGTGAACACTCAACCCTAGATGCTGCTGTGGGGTCGGAGCCCAAAAACGCTCCCCCACGACCTGCCCGTCTGCATGCTCCCCCTAGGGGTTTGAGCAGCAGGCACTGAAGAAGCAAGCTACATCCTTGTCACACGCCCTGGGAGAAGGATAAGGAAAACTTCTCCTGTTTCAATGAATGGGATGAGTCCCCCTCATAAAAGAGGCCCTAGAGAGCTGTCTGTCCCCTCCACTACAGGAGGACACAGCAAGAAGATGCCCTCTATGAACCAGAGAGCAAGCCATCATCAGATGCAGAATCTGCTGGCACCTTGATCTTGGACTTCCCAGCCTCCAGAACTGTGAGAAATACATTTCTGTTGCTTACAAGTCACCCATTTTATGGTATTTTATTAGAGCAGCCTGAATGGACTAACACGTGGGTAAAACACCCAGGACATGCGCACAAATACTAAGCAAGTGCCATGCAGAATAAAGGAGGAACAAGTGCTGAGGGCCAGAGCCTGGCCAGGGAAACGTGCTTTTAAAGGAGGTGAGCTCAGGCCAAACGTGGTCTCCTCCTGTGGATGCTGCATATTCATTCCAGACAGAACTGTAAACGCTAAGCCAAATAAAGCTCTGCAGTTTGTATCTGGGGCATACTTGTTTTTGGAAAAACCAAGAGGGTGCGATGATCGCCAGAAAATATCAGGAACAGACTCAGGCAGATTGGAAGGGTAAGACTCACGGAAGGTGATGGCGTGGACGGGGGAGGTTTCCGTTCCCAGTGGGGCGGCAGCAAGGACAAAAACATCTGGGGGAGCTCGGCAGGCCCGCCTGGCAAGCTGGGGGGATCGGGTTACTTCATGGCGGCAACGGATTCGTTCTGTACCATGAAAACCATATTTCATCTTTCAATAGGAAAAGAATTACAGCTAGTGTTATACAAGCAAAACTAAACAAAGAAAACCGGAAAACAGAGAGGAAAAATCAACCACTGCAACTGCCACCATGCCTGCAGTTTTCTCTCATCCTTTCAACATACTTCTAGAAAGAGTTTCGACTTCTTTATTTTTTTTTTAACTAAGCTTGCTTCAAGCCTAAGCCCTGCCTGGGAGCCTTCAGACTTCATGTCAGAGGACAGTGTTGGCCACAAAACTTTTAGGGGAAGAGATTTGGAGGGGAGCAGCGAGGAAATACACATGAGTATCTGTTTTTAAGCAAACAATTCAATCTCTTCTTTAACAATAAGAAAAATAGTCGTAGTAGCAGCGGCAAGAAAAAAAGACAGTGGTAGATAAATATGGAAGGAGAACTTGTGGTGGCGGGCACCTGTAATCCCAGCCACTGGGGAGGCTGAGGCAGGAGAATCACTTGAATCCAGGAGGTGGAGGTTGCAGTGAGCCGAGATCGCACCATTGCACTCCAGCCTGGGCAACAAGAGCAAAACTCGGTATCTAAACCAAACCAAACCAACTCCTCCAGCGTAAAAGAGACTTAAGGGGCACATCCATCAACTACAACGTATGGAACTTTGAGTCTAGATTTTTAAAAAATGGTTAAAAAATATTAACTTTTGGGGAAATACAATCACTCGTGGGATAAATACTAAGGAATTGTTAAAACTATAAGCTATGCTATTGATATTATGGCTCTATGTTTAAAAATCTGTACATTTTTTATATACATAATGAAATACAGAAGTAATTATAGGAAATCTGAGGATCTGCTCCAAAATCCTCATTACTTGGGGGTGAAGGAGGTGTTGGAAACTGGGAGAGATGCAGGTGAAATAAGCTTGGCCAGGATTGATGACTGTTGGGTGAAAGGTATACAAGCGTTCGTGAGTCTATTTTTTGCCACGTATTTGAAATATTCTACAGTAAAAAGCTTTAATAGGGAAAAAAATGGTAGCAAAATATACTAAACCAACTGCACCAGGTGTGGAATGTACCCTTTGTCAACAAAGACAGGGCCCATGACCAGGAGCTCCAGGTGACACTGCGCTCCAAGAATGCCAGCAGGGAGATGGGTTAGGTCTAGGCTCACTGAACTTTTATTTCCCTCTTGCAGATGACTTAAACTTGACCTTCCACTATAATCAGTGTTAAACAGTGGTTAAACCTGGTGCTTACACGGCGTGAGAAGCACAGCAGGCCAAAGTCTGTCTGTCTTCAGTGCATGCCCGGCTGGGTTTGGGGGAGTCTATAGGGGAGGGGACAGACATGAGCACCCTTCTGACCCCTGCAGGCAATTAACTGATACTTTCAAGCAGGGAGTGCCATTATCTTTAACTCAGCAGGCATGACTGTACATAATGAGAGGTCATAATTACGGTTCTCTTTTTAAAATGTGACCACAGTATCCAAATTGACCTCTCGTGGCAGCCTGGCTTACATGCTGGGAAGTACAAAAAAAGGCGGGTACCGGCCCTACCCATTGGCGTGACAATGATGGGCAGCCAGGGCCCCTTTGCAACTTCTGAGGTCAGGCGTCCGCGCTTATTCCCTGGGGAACTTCAATCTGTTTGGGCTTTACTAATTATCATTTTTCACTGAGTAGCATTTTACTTCTTTAAATAGACACAGACTAGCCAGAACTTTATACGGTTTTTTAAACCATGGAGAAAGGGCAAAAGCAATGACTCAAATTAACATGCCTGTGATTATGTGCATGTACTGTCTATCCATGGAATCACCACGTTGAAAAGATCAATTTCTGATCATTTTTCCACTTTAGTATTTTGTAAAGTTGCTGGAGACTCTTTTACTTTAAAAATGCTGACTTATTATACTATTATACCTTATAATTGGCCCCACCTAGCAATATTTCTAGCTCCTATAGCCTAAACCATTATATAGACTGAATTGTCTGTGGGGGAAATCCAACCTACCTGGATTTTCATATAGACAGACTCTCTAGTTTTAAGCACAGAATAATAGTTTTTGAGCTAAAGAGACCCTCTGAAATCATCTTACTGATGAACAGTGTGAAAGAGATCTGCTTGAATTAGCGGGCTGGATGCAGCCGACCAGGAGGCAGGTTCAGCCAAGGTCTTGACCCACACTCAGCTCAACCCCTCCACCTGTCTCTTCCACATCAAAGAAGCTGCATCCCCCGTGATGCCTTCCAGAGAAAGACAGAAGACCTCCCAGTTTTTCTTTTAAGAACATTAAACAAGTCCTCTCAAAGTCCTCATTTTGTAACCACACAACGACAAACACCCTAAAATAAAATGAGGTACCCACCTACCTTCCACGGATATGTGGAAGAACAAACTTTTTGTTACTCTAACACACTCTGGACTCACTGGATACTCCATACATACAAATGATATAAACAAATGTGATGATGAAATCACAGAGGTGAGGAACTCACAGAACCAGCTGGGGTTATCACCTTATTTGGTGGCCATGTTAATTCCAGTTCTTGCTTCCAACACAAAGCCCAGACAGTGAATCTGTGCCTCTCCCATTCCTTTACATATTAGGAGCTTCTGCCACTTTACCTTTCCCCAGTAGCCACCGAATAACCCTGATGAATGGCCAACGTCTTTCCAACGGTATTTCAAACCCTCAGCCAACACTAGAAAAATTAGAAAGAGAGATATTGGGGCACCAGCTAATTCCTTCCCAGCTGAAAAGAGGGACAGAAAATTCCAAAGTGTGATATAAACAGTTTCGGATAAACAGCAGACAATGTCACACCACAATATTTACACAGCGGAGTGACAATTCCTGCTTGCAGGCATGAGCTTTGAATAAATGGCCCTGAGAAAGACAGTTTTTACCAAAATGCTTTTCTTGAATAGAACAACCTGTGAGTGAATGATGGTCTCTATATTTGTAAAAACTTCTTTATTCAGAAAAGCAAAACTTACCCACTATTCAGAGGTGTCCAAAACTAGAGTTTATAGAAAAGAATAATTGCTTTACTCCTTTTCTAGGCATGTCACTACTAAGAAATATGACTATTTCTTTTGGTTCAGTAAAACAACACAAAGGAACAAGTCTAAATACATCACAACAAAGGTATTTAATTGAGCCTAGTGCATTTGCATCTCAATGTAAAGTCACTGCATGATATACCAGTGCGGATGCATTGATAAAGTTCATTCCACCATTGTTAATGGATAAAGGGAAACTTTTCAGTGGGAAATTCTTCAAGCTTTACATTATTTATTGGAACATATCATGTAGTTACTTGGCTGAGAAACTCCAATTCCATGCTACACAAGTATTTTGCAAAATATGTGCCTATGTATCACAGTTCCAGAATGGTGGCTTGACACAGAACCTAGCATACCGCCATGGTTTGGATCGGTGTCCCCAGCGAATCTCATGTTCAGTTGTAATCCCCAATGGCAGAGGTGGGGCCTGGCGGGAGGTCACTGGATCCTGGCAGTGGATCCTCCATGAATGGTTTAGCACCATCCCTTAGGTGCTGCTCTCGCGATGGAGTTCTCACAAGATCTGGTTGTTTCAAAGTGTGTGGCACCTGCCCCCTCTCTGATGCCAGCTCCCCCTTCACCTTCTTCCATGATTGTAAGTCTCCTGTGGTCTCCCCAGAAGCTGAGCAGGTACTTCCATGCTTCCTGTAAGGCCTTGCAGAACAGTGAGCCAATAAAACTTCTTTTCTTTATAAGTTTCCCAGTCTCAGGTATTTCTTTACGGTTAAGCAAGAATGGACTACTCAAATACTTGATTCAAATAAAAGCGTTGATTCTCTAGTTCTGCTTTGCTGCTCAGTTGATCAGCTTCTACCATATTTATCCCTAAGTGTCATTTGCAGCATTAATTAACACAAGTCACATATTAAAAGATCATCATTTCCTATTTCAGTTACATTTTGGTTGTGGACTGCACATTTCATTTAGTTATTTGTCAGCATAAGGACAACCTCAGCATCTAGTAATGGAAAGGGTTAAAAACAGGGGTGCTATAGAGTCAGCCCCTTCCTTTGGTGGTTCATCAGACAGGTTATCAAAAGTTTACTTTGATAAGTAAATTCCATCAACATGGTAAAATCCTGGCATCTGCTGAGTGGCAAATTCAGCTCATTCCATTTTGCTTTATTTTATTCTCCAAATCAGTCTGGACTAGAGAACACAATTAATTTTTACGATTCTCCACTCTCAAGCAGCTTATTTTCTCCATTTAGACACACTGCAAAAAGCAAAAAACCAAAAGAGAATAGCTAACGAATCCAAAGTGGATTTACTGTATTGACTTCATGTCACATAAAAATGTTTATGTATTCAATTCTTTAAAAAGTTTCATTACTTTCATGTGGAATACACTGTGTCCCCCCCCCCCCAAGCCAGCTGATGTCACTCTACACATTTCACTCTGTAGTTTTCACTTCAGGAGGGACCAGCACCCAAACTCGAAGCAATTTTGGAGATTAAGCTTTGCAAGTAAATTCATTTTTATCACAATCTTCATGTTCCAAAGTGGCCAAGTCATCTTGGTCATGTTTATTAACTAAAGGTAATAGGAAAGATTCTAATCAGAGCTTCGGTGTATGCAACTGCACAAACCAATTCGCTCTCTGGATGTGGACGGAAAGTTCTCAGTTCCAACCACTGAATCTCATTAGTGCCCCGGGACTTGATCAACAGTATCATGGCTTGCTGATGACCACTCAAACAAAAGCAGTTTCTGGAGAAGCACAGAGTCGCTTGCACTGAAGAAAGAGCAGAAAATAGACTAGAAGGAGAGACACTTATGGGAGCAGCAGAAAGTACACACAGACACGGGGTTTTTGTGCATGCTTCTGGAAAGGGTCTGTATCCAATTCTTTTAGGAATGGGTTATACAGAAAGGGGTATCACTGGCTTAAGACTCACTCATCATAGGTTGAGTCTCACCCCAGAGTGCATCAACAGAACAGAATGAAATTCTCTCCCCTTGCTAAAAGGAAGCGTGATGATTCTTCGGTCTGGGATGATCCTGAAATCTTTGCTATAATAGGCAAGATGTGTTCTGCTATAAACTGAATGTTTGTATCTCCCTAAAATTCATACATTGAATCCTTGGCCTCCAATTTGATGGTATTTGAAGATAGGGTCCTTTGAGAGGTGACAGAATTAGATGAGGTCATGGTCTTCATGATGAGATTAGTGGCTATGAGTGGCATAAGTAGTGACCATATAAGAGAGATCTCCTCCTCCCTCTCCACACAAGCACAGGAAAAAAGGGTGGGGATGCAACCAGAGGTTAAAGTCTGTAAACCAGAAAGAGCCCTCACCAGAAACCATCCCCTGCTGGACCTTATCCCAGACTTCCAGACTCCAGAATGGCGAGAAAATACATTGTTGTTGTTTAAGCCACCTAGTCCGTGGTATTTTGTTATCAATATCATGGCTGGAACAGACTAAGACGTGTTCTTCGACCAGTGTTAACGTTATCAGAAGCTCATGATTCACAAAGATCGTGCGTGGGGGGCACTGTGGATTGTTCCTTCAAGCTGCGGAGGTTGGGAAGCTACAGCCTTCATCTTCCAGACTTCCTTGCAGTTGGGGTTCTCGGTGTAAATTTGGTTCTGCCAATTAGATGAAGTCAGGCTGAGGTGAGGCGAGGCCCCCTGTGGCCGTTTGAGTGGCTCGCGATGCCGTGGACAGGCTGGGTTTTCCTGCCGCGACCTCCCAGTGTCCATTCTCCAGTGCCTGGGTGTCGAGAGGCAGTTGCAGGGGTGGCAGTGGGCTCTGGGTCACAGCCATGAGGTGTGTTCCTGACCACACAGATCCAGCGATGGCAGCCTCCCTGGTGGCTGGCTCCTTTGGCCCTTGCAACAACTTTATAAATACTTAATTCCGTGTATTGCCTCCCTTTTCTGCCTCAACCCCTTAAACTACGTGTCACTTCTGTATTCCAGACCACAGAACCAGGCACATCATTACAATCCTCCACATCTGGAGGGTCCAAGGGGGCGTCTGCCTCCAAGAGGGCTCTGCTGGTTTAATGAGGATCAGGTTTGAAACAGCTAAGGAGCAGTAACTTTCTGCAGCACTCTGTTTCTAAAGAGATAAATTTAAAAACTCGGGTCTTTTAAGTTGACAGTTTCAAGAAGACACTCAAAGGTGGACCAGGCCTCTGCAGCTTTACAAGGTTAGTGAAGGCAGGGGGAAATCTCCTATTTTTTTTTTTCCTTCCCTGGACATGGAGATGCCATCTGGGCATGCTCCTGGCTGCCAGCTAAGGCCTCCCCCATTCAACATCCTTCTCAGGCACAAGGAAGTGTCAGAGCAGATGGACAGAATGTGACCACACACCTGCTGCCCATCCCTCCCCATCTACCTTATAGCATTGCCTTGAGACAACCTCAGCTCAGCTCTGAATCCTTGCCTTTCACCAAGGGCCTCAGAAGAAAAGGGTATCTATAGAACCTTCGTAACTGCCATTAAATTCTGTTAAAGACATATTCTACCTTACTCATTGGAAGCCCCAAGACAGGGGCTCATTCTTAGCGGCAGGCATTTCACTGGTATGTGTGCTTATACTAGAAACAAGAGCTGTGTATACCACATTTCTCTTTTTGCCTTTGGTGCTAGGAAACTCAAAGATGGGTTTAGAATCAGTCACTGTAGTTTCCTTATACCCTACAGAGTGACTGTCCCTCTCTCCCCTTTTCCCATACAGCTACTATTTCAAAACCCTACATTAAGGACAGTCGATACCATTGTTTCTTATACTTCTATCATTGTAAGTCACCTCTCTTTTTTGGGAGACAGGTGAGGTCTGTAGATAAGTAAGACTTAAATATTTGTTTTGGCTAGCCACTGGTTTGAGGATAGGAGCCTTCCAGCTCATCCTGCATGGAAAATACTGGAAAAGGTAATAAAAAGGTAATAAAGGTAAAGGTAATAAAAAAGGTAATAAATAAGGCCCTGTCCCATTTGTCCTGGGGGAGGCAGTAAGACTGCCCTTGCCCCAGAGGAAATTTGACAACTATGTTTCTTAAAGAAGGCATGCAATATCAAAATTGTGGTGCAGTTGCATAAGGGTATACCTAATAATTTATCAAGCGATTGTTTCTTCTAAATTTTATACTCACTGTAGCAGTAACACAGACAATACTACCATGTACCTTGTTGACACATGGGTCTTTCCTCAGTGAGTTTTCTCATAGATCTTCAAAGAGTTTAAAATCTAAGTCTCTTGGGCCAATATGCAAACAAACAAAAAAAAAAAGTGGCAAAATGTTCTGGAAGAAGTTACAAAGTTCCCAAAGATGAACAAACAGTTCAGCGTGCATTCTCTCTTAACTTTAATGAAACAATTTTTTTTTCTTTTTAAATACCTACCAACCAGTCTGGGCAGGTTTCCTAGTATGGATGGCCACTGTTTTCTTATCTATTAAATGAGGGAGTTTCCTTAACTGTAAAAGAAGGGGGTTGGACTAAATCTCTAAAATGGATCCTGTCATCTGTGAAGCAAGCTCTGTCGCCCTCGGCCCCACCCGATGTCGAAAGAGGACCAGATTTGTGTGTGCAAGTCCCTACTAGACACCGGGTCCCTCCTCCGCACCATGCGGATGACTGCACTCCCCTGGCTGGACAGAAAGGGCCACCCTTGCCAGGCCTTCTTGTTTGGTTAATCTCTTCACATCTATTTGCTCCGCTGCCTGGACAACTTCACAGCAAACAAAGGCCTGGGCTCCTTGCCGCTCACTCCAAGTTGGGAACCTGCCTATTTTGTTTACTTTGGGGCACAAGGAGGGAGCAAACAGCAGCTTTTGTAAGTCAAGTTGGTGATATTCTTCACTCAGTTACGGCTGTGAAAAGGGGGGGGGGAGATGGAAAGGACCTTTCCAGGGCAGGCACTTCATGCTGACCCACCTACCCAAGTTTCCTTTCACTGGTGTCAACCCCGGAGGTGGTTCAACTTTGATGGGAGCTAACCGTATTTTCTGCACTTTGTCAGATTGTTTTTTTTCCTCTGCCCAGTGGGGGACCAAGTAATGTGAATGCCTTCTATCTAAGCAGAGTATTTTCTTGAAAGAAAAAACACAGGCTACCTCTAGCTCCTTGGGAGTAATACAATTCCATTTTCTGATTCTTATCATCGGGCCAGGCCAGACGTTGCTTTGACTGTAAAACTATTATTGGGTAAGGTGAGGCAAGCCAAGTGCTTTAAATAAGCGGAAATAAAAGAATTTACCATCAGATGGTTAACAAGAAAAGGGGGAAGGTACATGAGGCAACGGTAGTATATTCTATGGAAAATATTTTGCAAGGCATCTAAACCAGATAAAAACAGGATTGGTTGGTTTATTACATAATTAGACTGCAGTCAACAATGGGCAGGGTCTTCTGTCTTTCAAAATCCAAACCAGTTATTCAAACTTTCATTAGATACAGTTTAGAGATTCTATTTGGGGAAGGAACCCAATTTTTTTTTTGGTCTTGGTTAGAGTTAAAAAAAAAGAAGTGCCGCTTTGCAAATCTGGCTTCTAGTCTCAATAAAACAATCAAAGTCCCCTCCTCCTTCCTCAGATATCTTTTTTGCTTCATTTCTTCAGAGTTAGGAGAATAGAGAATTTTTTGGGGGTGGAGGGGACGCAGAAAGCCAAAGTAATATCCCAGTAAGATATCTGACTTCTTTACAGAGAGACTTACTGTTTCATGTTTGATTTTGATTTTCAAAAGCAGAACAATTTTCACATCATTATATAAAAGGCTTCCACTATTTAAAATGTCACTTCTAAATTAATTTTACACCCCTGAGGCAAAATGCATCTGACCACACTGAATTCTAGCCATTTAAAGAAGGTGGGAACTTAGTGAAAGTGGCAGAAAAACTTTCAGGCTTTAGAACAAGAAGTCAAAGTCAGTTGTTTCTGGAAGCTGGTTTTGTTTTTCATATGGCATGTCTCCAGTTGTGTATCCCTATCAGATGAAATGCAGAAGAAAAGTGGCTTTTCTGTGCAATTTCTGCAGTGTGGCAGTCAGGAAAATTTGTTGGACCAAGAGACCTACAGCAACATTCCTGCGTCTGGCGGCGGCGGCAAGACAGCTGAAAACTTTGATGACTTGCTGTCTTAAAATCTTAACAGCTGGGCAGATGATGGAATAATGAAACGGCTCCTTGTATCTAAAACTCTTCATCTCACCTCAAAGACAAGCCAGCATATTCTTAAGAAAAGAACCTCAGTGAACTCTTGATAAAGTTTATTAGTTTGCTGAGTGCTGCTCTAGAGGAATGCCTATCCTTTCTCATCAAAAGTCAGAAGTAATCATTTGTGCCCAGGAGCAAAGAGGTAAGGTGAGCAGTCTAGTGCCCTATGAGGCCATAGGTGCCTAGGCTGATGTATCCCAGTGATAGGAAAGTTGGTTAACAGGCATTTACAGAGGACTTCCTGTGGACAGGCACACAGGTAGCGTGGGGCGTGGGGAGGGAGGAGGTAGCTCAAGGAGGAATCATTCCAGCAATAAAAGGCTTTATGCAATAATTGGATACAAACTTCCCATCACCCCCTGCTTGATAAATAAGAAAAAACAGATAAACACAAAAACCCAACGTTTACCCAAGGCAGAATCATCTGCAAGGGATAGGTCAAAGGGGAAAACGTCTCGGTAGGTAAGGAGTTTGTAACACAATTGTTGTACAGATGCATTTAGAATGCATCTAAGCCATTGCCCCCACACTCTAACCCGGGTGCCCAACATTCAATACCAAAACCTCTGGAGCTACCTTCCAACAGGTCTCCCTGCCTCAGTTTCCCTCCCTGCTATCCCACTCTCCTCATGGGACCACACTCAGGCCCCACTTTCCTTCTAAGCTTCTGTGGGCCCTTCTCCATTCTTCAAGATGGTCCAACTCTGCTCTCCGGCATCCAAAGCCCAATGGCTTATGGTCCTCCCTGAGCCAAATGTCCCCCAGCCAGGGTCTCACTGACCTCAGGCCAGTTTTGGTCTTAGATGGTTTTACTCGTGATGCCACTCATGTAGAATCACTTCCCAGACTTTCTAAGAACACTGTTCCCAACCCTTAATGAAAATCCAGCTTCCACAATCCACAATCCCCATAGTTCCCTGCTGTGTGTGGCCATCATCAAAACCTTCCATAGCTATCTGATTTTCCATTTTTATTACCCCACAATGAGGCCAGATGCTTCTTGAGGGCAAGGAGTGTTGGAAATGGCATCTTGTTATTCCCTGTATCTGCCCCTTCCCCCAGCCTGGCCCTGTGCCGTGCTGATTCTGTTGAAGAGAACTCTTTAATTTCTCTTTCAGGAGGATCCTGGGTAAGCAGGGTATGTAAATCTAGAAGCTGCTCAAAAAAGAAACAGTTGTGTTAGGAAAATGACAAGAGTGTGAGATCTCAAAATGTTTTTTTGTTTGTTTTTGAGACAGGGTCTCACTCTGTTATCCAGGCTGGAGTGCAGTCGTGCGATCACAGCTCACTGCAGCCTCGACTTCCTGTGCACAAACAATCCTCCTGTCACAGCCTCCCAAGTAGCTGGCACTACAGACACCTGCCACCATGCCTAATTTTTTCCTTTTTATAGAGATGGGGTCTCTCTATGTTGCCCAAGCTGGTCTTGAACTCCTGGGCTCAAGCAATCCTTCTGCCTTGGCCTCCCAAACTGCTGGGATTACAGGCATGAGCCACTGCGCCTGGCCTCAAAATGTTTTTATGTGTTCTTTGCCTCTGCCACACCTAGCTGCTAGTAAGAAGACTGCCAAAGACTCAGAGTCCTGGAGCCAACACATCTGGGTTCTAATTGGCCATTTCATTCAGTTGCTGTGTGCCTCTGAGCAAGCCACTTCATGTCTCTGAGCTTCAGTTTCCTCTCTAAAGGGGACCATGCACCCTAGTTCATAGGGAGGTGAAGAACTAAATCTTCTTTAAAAGTACAATTAAAAATTATATTTAAAATGATCTTGGTGGTTCCTTTGGAAATGTTAGCTTCCCATGGCTCCCAACAGACTACCAGAGGGAAGGAGCAAAGTCCAGTCCCCCACCAGCTTTGTAGTGACCCACTTCCCTCCTCTTTGCGGGAGTCCTCCCCAGTGCTGAGCCTGCAGCACTACTGCCGGGCCTGGCTTGCTACGCTGGTGGCTCCCCCGAGGTGCTGGTGCACTCAGGCAAAATGAACTGAACATCTGTATTCTATTTGCTAATGAGCAATCATCATTTGTACCTTTCTCCAGCCTGGGATTCAGCTGCTTGGAATACTAATGCCATTAGAAATCGGAATCTTTTTTGAAAAACACATACTCATTTAGCAAAACCCTGTTCCACTCACTGACATTTTTATGGTTCCTGGGTTTCCTTTGGGTTTCCTTTGCAATTCACTGCTGGTTACAAAGCCCTCAATTCCCCTGGACCCCTCTCCACGTGCCTGCACCTATCTGTGTAATATCTGGGTGTTTGGGTGGGGCTCGGGAGCCCAAAGACTTGACTGGTCCTGGACTTGCCTTTTCAACCAATTCAATGGCTATGATCGGACAGGTCAATGGACCATTCCTTTTTAATCATGTGACTTTTAATTAATCACAAGATTAATACAAGACTATAACTGCTTATTTTAAAATTTAGGCCATCACAAGAGAGGTCACCCAATCCTATTCCCTTGCTCTTTCCCTAAAGGTAACATTACCTACAAGCTTGGTGTGTACCTGTCCAGAGCTTTTCTATGCAGATGAGCACCTGTGTCTTTCAGAATGATACAGCGTTGAGTTTGTATGTGTTTTATATACGTGAAGACAAACGTACACATTGTTCTACAACTTGCTTTTTTCATTCAGTGATAAGTTTTGTCTTCTATTCATCTGGGGAACAGGCTATGGCTCATGCCTTTCCATTGCTGAAATTCAATCTATCTCAACATTTCCCTGGTCATGAACATTTTAGGTTGTTTACCATCTTTGGCTTTTATACAGAATGCTGTAGTGAGCTTCCCTGCACATTTCTGGCTGTGTACACGTGGGGCTGCTTGTCTAGGGAAAGTGACTCAAAAGAGACTTTCTGGGTCTTGCTTTCCTCATCTGTGAGCGAGAGGTCTGGGCCGAACAGTCACCATCACGACCCTACTTCTATTTTATGTTTTGTGGCATCAGGAACCAACGTAGGAAGACTTCGTTTCTATACACAGGCTCTATTCCCAATTCAGCACCTGTTAAGACTTTCCCTAAGCTTCCAAGGTCTTCCACAAACAAAGCTCATTTATTCTTCGTTTCTCCTTTTATTGAACAGATTCAGTTATTCTCAATCCTGGGTCTTTGTAAACTCCCTTCTTCCCCTAAGAAATTCCTGCTTAATACTTGACAGGCACTGATATGGTCTGTTTCCCCACCCAATCTCATGTCGAATTGTAATCCCCACGTGTCAGGGGAAGGATGCGGTGGGGGAGGTGATTGATCATGGGGGTCCCCATGTCATGACTGAGTTCTCACGAGATCTGTTGGTTTAAAAGTGTGGCACTTCCACTTCTCTCTCTCCTGCCTCCATGTAAGACATGCCTTGCTTCCCCTTCGCCTTCTGCCACCTATATAAGTTTCCTGAGACCTCCCCAGCTGTGTGAAACTGTGAGTCAATTAAACCTCTTTTCTTTAAAAATTACCAGTCTTTATAGCCGTGTGACAATGGACTGATACAGGCATTACTGGAGATGCTCAGAGCTTGTAACTTTGTGCTTGCATACGTGTTCTCATGAATGTCAGCCCCATGAGGAAAGGGCCTTGTCTTTCCTTAGCCCATGTTCCCTGGGAAGATGGCACCACTTGCAGTGGGCTGTCGTGAAATATCTGGTGAGCGGATGGCTGCTACTCTTACCATATACTGGGAGTACAGCTTGGGGCAAGTTGACATAACCGCTCTGTGACTCAGTTTCCTCACCTGGAAAATGTGATAACGGCACTCCTTTCCTTTACAAACAAGTTGGTACATACAAACAGTGCCTGGTGTGTAGGCATTGTCAATGAATGTTAGCTACTATTCCAGTCGTCATTAAAGCTGAGATGGTTGGATATTCCATTTGACCAAAAGGATACGTTCCCAGAAGCACCCCTGAGATTGCTGGGATGCGGCACTGAGGTATCACTGGGGTAGGTTTGCCAGAAGCTGTAAGAAGAAGTCTCAGGCAGGATCCTTGCCACTTACAGAACTAATCATTGGTCTGCAGTTTACTATTATTTTTATTATAATGACGTATAATAATTCCATATTGATATCAACTAATGAGCAGAACTTTGTCTGCTTTGCTCTGTTCTGCTATGCTTTTTGTAAGCCACACCTTCCTCTCATCACATTTTTCTTCTTCCTCTTGCATTAAGGGAAGCCCAGCATTTCTCCCAGAGAAGCCACATGCTTTGGATTCATTTGCGGCCTCCTTTGGTTCCAATTCAGATCATGGAAAGTGGCAGGGCAGTTGAGGACGCAGCCTCTGGATTCAGGCGGCACCGGTTCAAAGCCCAGCTCCAGTACCTACCAGCAGTGTGACCACAGTCAAGATACTTAACCTCTTTGTGCTCCAGTTTTCTTATCTGTAAAATGGGTTGAGGATTAAAGGAGCTGGTGTGTAGAATGCATGTAGGAGAGTACCTGGCGCACAGCACTGAGTAGTGCTGCACCATCCTCAGATCTAAATGACACAACTAAAGCATCACTATCTTCAGGACCTGCGATGCAAGCTGTGTGCTGGTGATATCATTGGTTCTTCTAGGCTGCGAATACACACACGGCTCTTTCCATACTACCTACTATATACCACACTGGGTCAAGAACGTGTATTCACGGGCTGGATGAACAGGAAGAGAGGTGTAGCCATGACTGTGGCAAAGATGTCTGATCTGGACCCAAATGGTACCCTGTCCTTGGTCCCCCCAGCATCTCTCTGCCTGCCAGGCAACTAAGCATCCGTGGTCCTATCAGAGGAATTTCTCAGTTGTATCCAAGTATTAATACGTGCTTTGAAAGATGGCTGGAAGGATGCCCTGAGAACCATCAGAAAGCAAAGATTAGCTCCAGGCGAGGCAGTTCTACTATACAGGCTAATGTGATATAGAACAATGACTGAAAAATGGCCAAGGGGAGGCACCCTTGACAGCAAGGAAAAACAGAAAAATTAATTACAGCACTCTCCGGAGAAGGTGTTCAAACCCTGAAGCTTATGGAATCAGACCGGTGACTGAAAGTGAGTTTGGGGGATGCATTAAAAACAGAGCCTATTTTTACACCAACGAGCAGCAGAAACAATAGTTACAAAACTCTCAAACTAAGGCAGAAGCCTGTGTGTGTAATACAAGCCCTAGTATGGTGTCAGGGCCACTCAGAATTACCAGTAAATGCAGCGTGGATTTTATTCTTTGACAGTAAACACAGTGGTAACAATGATCATTTTGTTATAATGGTAGTTCTATCCCAGCGAAGTATCTTAGGCTAACGTTTCCTCCCTTCTCTGGGATGGTTTTCTATTGCTATGACAACCAATAACATTTTGCACACCACAGAGCACTATATCATGTATCACCATGGCAGAAAAGGAAATGCCATTCTGTACTTAAAAGCCACCTACTTCTCTTTCTCTCTTTTAAAGTCTGTTATCACTCTCCATGCATTATTCACCACGCCATATTATATATAACCTTTGCTTACAGTCAGATTTGTGATATATGAAGCAAAAGCCAGAAAGCCTTGCAAATCCCTTAACATTTTCTAACAAATAAAGGATAACCAAACTGTATTATTCTGATTTTTCTTCAACACAGTCATAAAGAACTTGATTTTACCAACTTCCTCCCTGGATCAAAGATCTTTGTCAGACTTTTGCCACTGTTGTCTTGTGCAGCAAGTATCTCTCAGTGACACGGCAGGGAAATAAAGTATCCCCTCTAAGAGAATTTTCCAATACAAGAAACATCGCCCCTTGAAATAACTTCTTATTCATTTTAAATATTTGAACAAAATTTTAAAAATCACATCATACACCAACTTCCCCGTCTACACAATCTTTTCTTGAGAACTTAGTTGTCACCATGGAAATCCATCACTGGGCATTGCTGTGGCGCACGGAACTCTCCAGAGCTGATGTCACTTGGGAGGTACCCTCAGTCTACCCACTGAGGGGGCTTGGGAGTTCTGGCCAGAGTCAACCAAAGCTGGGACTAAACCAGCTCATTTAAACATTTGTCAGCATTGCCTGGTCCCACAAGACAGGAAATATATGAAAATCATGTACAATCCCACAGAGTTTCAAGGTCTTTGGACTCTAATGGAAAGGCACTTACATATATTAAGATACAAAATAATATAAAATCCAGTCTAGTGACAGTCTGAGCATAGGGGACGTAGACTAATGCAAGTGGATAGAGAAATGCAGTAACGTTTACCATGAATCACATTACCCAAGGAATGTGGGCCACATGAAATCTGCCTCCTTATTTTGTGGCCTCATTTAGAAAATGACTATAAAAAGGAGCTCAGCCTAGGAGTCAGGGGCACAGATACCTAGCCAAGCTCAGGAGGACATCTGTTGGTCACCAAAACATCTCAGTAAGCCGGGAAGACGGCCCCACCTTCCCTCCAAAATTCACCTAGGACGGCAATGCCCCAAACTACCTGGAATGACACAATTGATGCTTTCTTTAGTGAAATAAACAGCATGTTCTTTGCGCTTCTCTCCTACCTCCTTATTCCTTTCCTTTAAAAAAAAAAGAAGAAGAAGAAGAAGAATATAATTGGCAGCAAAAGTTTTGCTGAGAGTATCTGAGCTATGGAATTTGCCTTTAGTGATTCTGTCGGATTATAAACAATGTGGCCTCAATTTTGTTTTCTTTTTTTCTTTTTTTAAATAGAGACAGGGTCTCACTATGTGGTCCAGGCTGGTCTTGAACTCCTGGGCTCAAACAATCCTCTTGCCTTGGCTTCCCAAAAGTGCTGGGATTAGAGGTTGTGAGCCACCACACCTGGCTTGGGCTTGGTTTTTTAAAAACATGAACTGGAGAGCCAGGTCTACTTGCTGGTCTGATATTTTCTGCAATCTGACTGTGAGGCTTGTGACTGAGGCACACGCTGAGTTCAGCCACTGATCTACGAGGATGGGAGGCCGAGGGTGGAAGGGAAGCTGGAGAGGCTGTGTGGGGTGGTCCTGATGTCAGCCTCCAGAGGGAAAAGCATTAGTCCCTGGGAGGACAGGTGCAGACCACAGCCCATGGTTCCAGAGCCAGACCCCATGGCCTCCCACCTTCCCTTTCCCACAGCAAACGTCGCCACAAAGACCGGGGGCAGGCTCTCCTAGGAGACTGCCCAGGATGCAGGTTGCTGATGGCTTCCCACATTTCCGGGGGCGTGGGCCAGGGGGTGCCTGGATGTCCATCTTTGTGAGCTTCCTCAGGGTAAAGAAGAATTAGAAATCCCCAGGACTGAACTGCACTCCTGGGAGGCCCCTCTAGGAGCCTCCAATTGCTCACACCTTCCTTCTCAAAGCTTCCAGAAGCCCCTGCTAGGTCCCTTCCAGAAAGCACCTGATTTGAAATTTCAGGCAATTCTCCCACTGGGAAGTCGAGGGTGAGAAGCGGGCTGGGCATGGCGCTGGCTGCTGGTGAAGAGAAATTTCCAAAGATCCCTGAGCTGTGAAAGTTGGGGGAGAGGCGTCTTCATGGCAAGCAGGTCTTTCCATGCTTCGGACAATTTGTGTGAGCATCTTTTAATCCCAAGAATATTTAGAATAAAGCAGAGAAATGCTTAAGGAAATCAGGTCTGTAGAATAAATTCCTTAAATAAGAAATCAATGCAGAGCTAGTATTTCAAATATCTATAACAATTAAGGGACTCTGTCTATTAGAATAACAGACCAGCCTTGAGACCTAACTTAAAATGTGGCGTTAAATAATCAACTTAGACTTTGATTTGAAGTCAACATCTCAGTAAGGTCATATATAGTATCCAAGAAAACTTAAAAGACCATAAGGTGTAACATACTTATAAGCTTAATTAGACTTACAAGAATTGCTTAAGTGCTCTGAGAGGCTTGTTTGTTGAGTCAGGCAATTGAGTACTTATAAATTTAATAAGTTCGATTTCCTTTACAAATGCAGCTTAAAATGTCTAAAGGAGTTTAATTAACTAAGTTTGCAAATCAGACCAAACATTAATAAAAGGGCTCCTTAAAAGTGATTATTAAAAACTGATAGGCTTATAAATAAATAATGCGATCTGTGAACGCCTGTCAAAAGCCTAAGGAGAGGTGAGATTTTTAGATTTCATAACTTTCATAAAAATTAATTTTAAAGAGTAAATATCAGAATTATCTTTCTGCCTCAAATGCTTTGGAACCCCACCTTGCCCACATGATGTGATACGTCTTAATTTTCCGTCTTCAATAACAACTTACTGATGCACCCACTGTGTGGGTAGTGTACTAGGCACAACTGGGCATGTTCTGGCTCTAACAGTCCTCTGTAGGGGGAGACATAAATATGTGCTACATGAATAACTGCTGCATTAGAAAACAGGTGACAAGGCCGGGCATGGTGGCTCACGCCTGTAATCTCAGCACTTTGAGAGGCTGAGGCGGGCGGATCACAAGATCAGGAGATCAAGACCAGCCTGGCCAATATGGTGAAACCCCGTCTCTACTAAAAATACAAAAAATTAGCCAGGCATGGTGGTGCACACCCATAGTCCCAGGTACTCGGGAGGCTGAGGCAGGAGAATTGCTTGAACCCACAAGGCGGAGGTTGCAGTGAGCCGAGATCGTCACTGCACTCCAGCCTGGGAGACAAGACTCCATCTCAACAACAACAACAACAAAAAGGGGGGTGCCAACTAACTAAAGACGACAAAATGCTACAGAAATTCAAAGAATATCCATGAAGGCATTATAATAAAGTCATATTTGGAGGCCAAGGCAGGAGGATTGCTTGAGGCCAGGAGCTCAAGACTAGCTTGGGTAACATAGCAAGTCCCTGTCTCTATTAACAACAACAAGACAAAACAAAACAAAAAACTTAAAAAAGAGCCAGGTGTGGTGGTGTGTGCCTACAGTCCCAGCTACTTGGGAGGCTGAGGTGGGAGGATTACCAGGGCCCAGGAGTTCAAGGCTGCCAGTGAGCTACGATCATGTCACTGTATACCAGGCTGGATAACAGTGAGACCGTCTCTAAAAAATATAAAATACATGGGCCGGGCGCGGTGGCTCATGCCTGTAATCCCAGCACTTTGGGAGGCCGAGGCGGGCGGATCACGAGGTCAAGAGATCGAGACCGTCCTGGTCAACATGGTGAAACCCCGTCTCTACTAAAAATACAAAAAAATTAGCTGGGCGTAGTGGTGCGCGCCTGTAGTCCCAGCTACTCGGGAGGCTGAGGCAGGAGAATGCTTGAACCCGGGCGGCGGAGGTTGCAGTGAGCCAAGGTCGCGCCACTGCACTCCAGCCTGGCGCCTGGTGACTGAGTGAGACTCTGTCTCAAAAAAAAATAAAAATAAAAAATAAATAAAAATAAATAAAATACATAAATAAAATAATATTTGAACTGGATCTAGTCTGAAATTTACTTTTTGAGTTGTTCCCCCTCCTCCACTGTCGTCCAGCATCATCTGCTGACCGAGTTTGCCTTACACACAGGTTCACACTTCCGCTCTTTCACTAACTGGAAACTCAGCCTTTAAAACTCTGTTAGGACCATGTGTAATATAAAGGTTAACAGCATGTGAGTGAAGGCCCATTGGGCTCTCTGAAAAAGTTTATTTCCTGAATGTTTTAACAACTTTGCTTAGAACTCTTTCCAATTCCTTTGAGACCTTGGTTCTCCATTCTCCACCCATCTTACAGGTGAGGTTGTCAGATAGTTGGCCTCTGGACAAGTATTCTTCTAAAGAAATAGATTTATCCCTGACAATTTAAAATGAAGAATAAGAGCAGCTTTATTTCTAAATTTAAGTCCAAAAGCAAGAATGCCATTCTGGTGAGAAAACAGTAAATTCCCAAGTGATGGCAGTGGGGGGAGGGGAAGGAAATCTAGTTGTTTCTGACCATGAATCTACCAAGGAAAATAAAAAAAAAAAAAAAAAAAAAGAAGAGGAAGAGAGAGAGTGTATTTGGTGTGGTCATAGCTCACCGTAGCCTCAAATTCCTGGGCTCAAGTGATCCTCATACCTCAGTTTTCTAGTAGCTGGGACTACAGGCGTGCACCACCATGCCCAGGCAAGTTATACATTTTTTGTAGAGATGAGATCTCACATCACCACACCCAGGCTGATCTTGAACTCCTGGCCTCAAGTGATTACAGGCATGTACCACCGTGCCTGGCCAACGAGACTTTTATTGACTTGCTACAGTAGTATGATTACTGGGAAAATTTCAAATTATTCTTCATTAAGTGTTACTGGTTGACCTGTGCCTCCCCCATCAACTCCAATTCATGTGTTCAGGTCCTAACCAGTAACCCCAGAACCTGATCTTATTTGGAATCGGGTCGTGCTGACATAAATAAAGATGGTCATACTCAAGGAGGATGGGCCCCTAATCCAGTATGACCAGTGTCCTTAGGAAAAAGGGAGATTTGGACATAGACAGAAACAAGAGGAAAACACCATCTGAAGACTTGAGCTCTGTGGCCACAAGCCAAGAAACTACCGAAAGCTCAGAGAGAGTCCTGGAACAAACAGATTCTTCCCTGGAGCCTTCAGAGGGGGTGCGGCCCTGCCCACATCTTGATTTCAGACTTCTGATCTCTGGAACTAAGAGACAATAAATCTCTGTTGTTGAAGCCGCCCCCGTGCCGGGTACTTTGTTACGGCAGCCCTAGCAAACTAACATGCTAAGTAAACAGAGCCAGAAGAAAAAAGCAATTTCAGGAATAGCCTATTACATTATACAAAGACCAACTCATTCCATTTCAGACTTTTTTATATACCCTGAATTAGACTCCAAGTAAAACAAGAATGATCTCAGTCAACATGCTGGTACCCCTAGGCACCCACGAATGAGGAATTTTAAGCTGTTCTGGGGTCTGGCTGACTCCCATTTGTCCAAACCAGGATTTTTCTATGGCTCAAAAACATAAGAGTGAATGAGGCTGCAATACTGACATAAACCGTAACACATGTTCGCAGCGGGTCTCCTTTCCAACAGCTTGGAATAAGCTCTTTGCTCTCATTTAATTCTTCATCAATTGGACTCCCTTCATGGCTTCTGCTCCATCTAGACAAAATAAGACTGATCAATTTTTTCCATTTGGTCATGTTGGGTTTCTTCTTGTGGATGTATATAACGTCAGTGAACTCCCGAAATGTGTGCAGAAGGTCAGTCACATTGCTTTCAAAGGTTCTAGACCAGTGGTTCTTCTGAACTTTTAGGGGGTGACTGTGGCAGGTGAACATTAAGGCGACCCCCATGAGTCATGACCTTGTATCATCTCTCCCCCCCTTGAATGCAACTGGGACCGTAACTGTCTTCTGGTAATAAAATCTGGCACGATAATACACAGTCACTCTGAGATTACCTTGCATCACAGAAAGCTCCATCTTAGCAGACTGCAACAAGAGAGTCTCCTGTGGCCTTGAGGGAATTGGAGGGCTGATGAGGGCAGGTGCTCCAGCAGCTAAGAACAGCCCCCAGCTGACAGCCACCAAAAAACAGGAACCTCAGTCCTAACGACTGCAAGGCCATTGAATGTGGCCAACGACCTTATGAGCTTAAAGGAAAACCCAAACTTTTGTAGAGATGGGGTCTCACTATGTTACCCAGGGTGGTCTTGAACTCCTGGCCTCAAGCAATCTTCCCACCTCAGCCTCCCAAAGTGCTAGGATTACAGTCATGCACCACCACTGTGCCTGGCCAGGGAGGCTGTTATTTACTGGTTTCAGCCTGGTGAGACGCTGAGTGAAGGACCCTGGAAAGCCGCGCCCAGACTCCTAAGCCACAGAATCTGATATCATTAAATTACTGTATTATTTTAAGTTGTTTGCGGTAACTGTTATACAACAGAGGGAACTAATGCAGTGAGGATGTCCTTTGATGGTCTGATAAAAAAGAGGGGATCTCTCATTAGCAATGCTCAGGAACACACAAGTTTTGAATATGATTTTAGGGATTTGTCAGACCTTCTAAAACTCATCAATGTACTCTCAAGATGTTCTTCGATGTTCTGGGTAATGAATGCTTCCTTTTGTTTAGTCGATAAAACCTACTGCAAAACTTGGTGACATCTGGGAAACTAACAAGGTCACAGTCCATGAGAATGGCTTGCTGGGCCATTTCAACAGTTTTCAAATGTAAATTTAAATAATTTGTTTCATTCTTAACCTGTAAGATAGGGCCATATTTTAATATCATATCATCTTCAACTTGTGTAGAGTGATAAAAGAAAGCATAGGTTTGAAGAGAAGGCAATTTCTTATTTTATTAGAAAGTATCTTCAATCCTGCCTCTTCCAGATTAATTATAGGAACAAAAAAGCCGTGGTTTGTAGAAACCATGTGTGTTTTAGGAAGGACATGTTTAGCAGGCTCAGTTCATTTCCCAACAAAAGAGGACTTGTTCAGAACGAATATAACACCTGGAATAAACTGATTTCCTAATCCAAACGTCTTTTGGAGTGATATATTAGAAAAAAAGCAAACAAATAAAAAACTGTAGATTTAAGTCCTTGTTCTATTACTTCCCAGCTGTGTACCTGGGAGGAAGTTACTTTATTTCTCTGATTCTGTGTTTTCTTAACCATAAAATGAGTTGTTGCTTCCCCCTCCTGCCCCATTCCAAAGCACATTGGCTATAAAAATGGGCTGTTTTGAGGACCAGATGAAATAAGAGTCATAAGAGTGCCTCGCACGATGCCAGGCCTCGTAATAAGTAATCAGAACAACCACTGCAGCCCTAATAAATGGGGTTTATTCAACCGCCCCAGAGAGGGAGAAGGGAACAGAGGAGGTGAGGATGGCCACTCTCTGGCACTCATGTCTAAGGAAAAAGAGGTCTGAGTGGTAGCTGCAGGGACTAAAACAGATAAGAGCGTCATCCATGACAAAATTCATCACACAGATTGCCAGGCCAACACCAAACACAACTCAGACTTAGTCAAAGATAGTGTTGTACAAAAGAACTAGAGAAACAAACAGAACCCTAAAGCAAACAAGCAAAAAAATCCTACTGCACACAGTGTTTATTAAGCTCTTGCCACTCTGACCATAGGATTAGAGTAGCTCAGCTGCAAGAACACTCTTCTATCCTGGTGGCTGCGGGATCACATGAGGGGAGAGAAAAAAACAAAAGACAGTTGGGGATCCACATTCACCCAAGTGCACACTGTAATGACACCCTAGTTGCAGAAGTTGGATGAGCTGTGAGGAGAAATGCGCTGCTGTTTGGGCAGGAACCAAATGCTACCGACCCTTCCCTAGCAGAAAATACAGTTCCAGTGGCTCTTCTTTAGTAGGCATGCGTCTCCCCAGCCAATCATCTGGGGAGATCATATCCCTACTCCCTTGGAGTGGAAGACCATGTGCAGGCCTGGGTACAGGTGGTAGGATGCAGAGTTCTGTCCCTCTGGTGACACTTGCTGAGGCCAATGAGAGATGAAAGGAGGTAGGGCGACACTCAAAAGAGCAAAAAGAGCTATAGTGTAGGCACTGACCAAACCGAAGGATGTCAACAGGACGTGGGCCAGCCCGGCCGGTGCAGATGGAGGCCAGCTCAGGACAGCAGAAGTCTCTGGCTCCATGGCCCAGAATCTAACCAAAGCAGTGAACGGACCCATTGGCCTCTTGCCCTTGAAGCTCTGCAGTGAGAGACAGGATACATCACCACTGATCAATGGCCTTCAGAAAAAGGTAAGGCACTCAATGCCATGAATTCACTAGTCCAAAACCAAAGTGTCATGGAAACCAATGCTTTTCCAATATGGTATCTCCACAGGAAACCGGGGGAGGAAGGTATATCCCACCATGCTATCATGTGATTTGCTAATAGGTCTGTGAACCCAAATACTGTAAATACCTCTATGGAGAGATAACACACACCCCTTTCATTTCTGTATCCCAGGAATCTAACTCAATGCCAGGTCCAGAGCACTCAGAAAACGTCTGCTGAATGGATGATCTCTCTTACCTCCCTCTGTTTCTTTTCCCACATTCTCACCACCTCTACCATCCTCTGCTGAGCATCTGCTCTGATGAAAGCCAGGCTGTGTGAAATGGAATTCCAGCTCCAGCACTCATTAGCTGTGTGCCCTTGGACAAGTCATCTCACCTCTGTGGGGGATCACTTTCTCCCAGTGGGTAATTATCTACCTTCTCAGGTGTATGGGATTAAGTATACATAAGGGGCTTAGACCTGTGCCTAGCACTAAGTAAGCACTATTTAAGTGCTAGCTACTGTTATTATTTTGACAACTTGCTTTTTATTTATGATATTGATTGTTTCTCGTCTATCTCATGCAAAGTTCCACAAGGGCAAAGATTTGTGTCTGTTTCTTTCTCACTGATGAATCCCAAGTATCAAGAACTGCACCCAGCACATGACAGGCGCCACACACTATTTATCAAATACATTGATGAACTTAAGTTCTTAGATAGCAGAGGTCGCATCTGCTTTAGGTTACATTCTGCAACCATCCTCACAGTGTTCAGCCTTGTTTCTCAATGTAGATGAAGGTTTTCATTTTTTGTTGAAAATAATAGCTTTCATTTATGAAGTACTTCATCTGTTTTCTCATCGGAGTCTCACAGCAACCCTGTGATAAATTCCCATGGTGTCTACTGGAGTAGCACGTACCCACTAGCTCTGCAGGAACATCAGGACTTGCGGTTGATGATAACGATAACATCCCCACCCAATTCACCTGCGACAGGCCATTTATTACTTGATGAGGAGAAGCAAGCCTGCCTAACATTTTTGCATTGATTTACCTGGGGTGATTCTGTTGTTCTACTGAAATGAAAAGATGATGTGCTTTTATTTCCTTACCCCAAACTGCTCTTTGAAAATATACTCTTTTCTTTCTAATGAAAAAAACAGTATCTGTTCACCACGGAAAACTTGAGCAAAAACAGGAAGAGTATAAAGAAGAAAATCAAAATTACCCACATCCCATATGACGTTAGAACTTGCTTTGTAGGAAATGTCTGCAATAAACAATCCCTGTTTGGCCAGAAGAGATACTAGCTGGCCTGTTGGAGACACAGCATTCTGGGAGTCAAGAGCAGGCCAGGCCCCAGGAGAGGAGAGGGCTGGCAGGAGATAAGCCAGGGGACACAAGAGGGAGGGTGGCTGGGGCTGAAAAGGAATGCAGGGGTCTCGGTCCACTCTGGTGGGAAGGGCAGAGTAGGGATATGATCTGATCTGCCAGGCAGTATGACAGAGGAGTGTGGTTCTGTTGCCTGGATTTCTGTTACAGCAGGACGTGGGCACCAGCAGCTATTCAGAAGGTCTCAGCCAGGGACCTTGAGAGCCCACTGAGAGACACACACAGAACTTTCGCATCTGGAGAAACAAGGAGGAGAAGCAAGGGCACGGCTGCCCCATGCGACATCGTGCTCTGAATTGAACCTGCCTACCTTGCAGTGCTTCTATGCTGGGACACAAGGCAGATGTGCTCATGGCTCAATCCTTCCAAGACCAAGCAGATGGAAGCAGGCGGGGGCAGGGGACACAGGGGTGATTAATCTCTAGGTCTGCTCAAAGCGATTGGCTGGGAGCATGGCAGGGCAGAAAATTATGGCCACTGAGATGACATTTACAAGAGCTGGGAGGGGCCCCAATGGGAGCAGGTGCCAGCAGCCACTTGCTTCAAGGACAGGTAAGCTCAGTGTTGCAGGAAGGCGTGGAACTAAGCCCCAAGGATACTATCCGCCTGCAGGGTGTCACATTTCCTAACTGAAACTGGGCCAAGACTGGAAAAAGCCACAGGAGCTGCCTCATGGCAGATGTACAACTCACTACTTTATTGCACTTATCCGCCTGCCCCAGGATTCTGACCTGCTAGTAATCTGGGCAGAAACCAGAAGGTTCCTCTAAGTCAGACTCCAAAGGCCAGTTCTTTCAAATGGCTCGTATGTAGGAGGATATATGTGTCTGAAACTTATTAAACATTCTACAAACACAAACTGTTCTACAAACACAAACTGATGACCAATAGACCCCAAGTGCTTCAATCAATGAAATTACTGCCTCGGCTATTCCAGGAGACTATGAACTGTTGTGATCTTCTATCTACATTTCAATCGATGTAAACCAGGGCAAGAAAAAACAGGACCCTTAATTACATAACTGGGAAGGATTATATAACAAAGGTCCTGATGCAGCTTTAACTGTCTCTGTGCCTGCACAGGCTGAAACAGCACATGTTTTCAGAGGGAACAGGGGCAGCCTGGAGTTGTGCAAACCATTTTTCAATATTGGTTTAACTAAACCCACTTACTCACCATCAACAAGTCCTCTGCTCTTCTAACCTTGTTTTTCCACAGCCCTGGATGGAGCAACCCCATTTCAGGGTGATAGTTTGTTACAAAGTGACAGCGCGCCAGCCCTTACGAGACATAAGAGACATAATTCGAAGAAAGCTGGCGAGAGCGTCAATTTCTCTGAGAGGCTGGTCGCAGCTATCCAGCATGGCGATGATAATTTCATAATGCTGCTAAAGCCACTTCTGCCATTTCAAAATGGCAGGACACTGATCACTTGTGACAGGAAGCATTTGCACTGAGAGACACTTGAAAGCCACACAGCACTTCTTTGTTGGCGGAACCCAAGAAACAGTAATAGTAACAACAAAAAATAACCACCTCCCCTTCTTCCTTTCAGTCTGTGCTGCCAAGCAAAATGATCCCTCTCCATGTGTCCTTTATGTCTTACTGATAGAAATTACATTCGAGGGCATCTGACACAAAGGACACTTGTGCAAGCATTGTACCTTGTATGTGACATTTCTTCTGAACCCTTAGGAGAGATATTGATTTAAAGCTACCAAGATGCTATATATGCAATGCTGCTACCGCAACGAACCTACCCAGCAGCCCACTCGTGATTTAAAGCAAGCCTGCAAAGCTGAAATCTAATTGAAATAACATTAGTTGCTCTACTTCACCCTGCAGAAGGACAGGAAAATCAGAAAAAGGCAAAGAGTGGTTAACTTGGTGGTGTCTGAGGTCACATAATGGCTGTTGACTTTGTAAATTCTACACTCTGTAATACCTAGGTGTGATGAGTCCATGAATGAACAAGCTAGGAGCTGGAATTTCCCATCCACTGGGTAAAAAATTGTTTTTCAGTGACACATAATAAAACTAAGTATCTATGATTTTTTTTTAAGACATGTAAACTTGATCATTCTTTCAAATCCCTTTCTTGAGGGTCAACATGTTCCCTTATTTCTTTTTCTTTTTTATAATCTCTGTCATCCCCCCTCCACTTCCAGTAAACATAGTCTAAGGGTTTACATTAAAATTCTGTGCCCAAGACAATTTTCAGAAGTCAGAAACACAGAATTTGGAGTCTCTAGAAATCTCAGATCTAGATGCGAGATTTAAGATCCAAGTTCAAGTTCTGATTCTGCTATTAGCATAGTGACCTCGTGTAGGTCCCAAGACACTTCCTGGGATAGTTTATCATCTGTTAACGGAGGGTTTGCAATAAACGAACAAGGCCCTTGGCCTAAATCTCATGATGCCAGTCTAGCTCACCATTTTTTAATGGGAACCATGTCACTGTTGGGTGTCCCAGGGAGTCCCTGGAGGAATCAGAAAGGGAAAGAGTCGGTGCCTGTTCCCTCCGTCCTCCCCTCACTAGATCACTCTGTCCCTCCTGTAGATCCCAGAGACCTCAACCTACAGGTCAGAAAGCCACAGCGCCCCTCTGATCATCAGATTCTCCCCAGAGATCACCTAAGAGCCACTGGTTGACCTCAACAGGCACATCTAAACTACTCTGAAAGACTAAGGGGAACCTAGTCAAATTCCCCTAGTACAGGGGTACAAACTACGTGCATTTGTTCCTAGGGCCACTGCAAGTACCACAAACGGGGGGGGCTGAAAACAACAGAACGTTAATGGCCATGGTTCTGGAGGTTAGAAGTCCAAAATAAAGGTGTTGGCAGGGCCACGTGTGCCTGGAAGCCTGCAGCATGGAATCCTTCCCTGCCTCCTCTGAGGGTCATCATCAAGCCTTGGCGTTCCTTGGCTGGTGACTGCCTCACTCTAATCTCTGCCTCTGCTGTTGATAGGGTTTGAGTTTGGGTCTCCACCCAAATCTCATGTTGAATTGAAATCCCCAGTGTTGAAAGTGGGGCCGGTGGGGAGGTGACTGGATTAATCATGGGGGCAGATGCCTCATGAATGGTTTAACGCCATCCGCTTGGTGATGTCCTTGTGCTAGGAAGCAAATTCTCATGATACCTGTTGTTTAAAAGCATGTGGCATCTTCTCTCTTTCTCTCTCTCACTCTTGTTATCACTCCCCACTCCCGGTTTTGCCATGCAACACGTA
Source organism: Ateles fusciceps (assembly GCA_036589455.1). Taxonomy (NCBI): domain Eukaryota; kingdom Metazoa; phylum Chordata; class Mammalia; order Primates; family Atelidae; genus Ateles; species Ateles fusciceps. The sequence continues at coordinate 5,198,281 of JAZHEH010002908.1, read as the reverse complement.
CACTCCTGCTTCACCTTCCACCGTGAGCAAAACCTCCTGAGGCCTCCCCAGAAGCAGATGCCGCTATGCTCCCTGTACAGCCTGCAGATCCATGAGCCAATTAAGCTTCTTTTCTTACAAATGACCCCAGGTATTTCTTTAGAGCAGCGTGAGAATGCCCGATATAAGTGTCACATGCTCTTCTTCTCATGCATATCTCTGTCCGAATTTCATTCTTTTTATAAAGATTCCAATCCTACTGGATTACCGTCTACCCTAACGGCCTCATCTGAACTTGATTACATCCGCAAAGACCCTATTTGCAAATAAGTTCACCTTCACAGGTACTAGAGGTGGGTTAGGACTTCAACCTCTTTTTTTTTTTTTTTTGGCGGGGGCAGGAGAGACCCAATTTAATTCACAAGACTGGCGATTCCATTCTGAAGGTCAACCTCAAGGACACGAATGGATGAAGGAATGGCCCAAGCCCACTTCAGGTAAAGGCAAACAGAAAAACTTCAGTGGAGAGGCATTACGGCTCCAGGGAGAAGACACTGATTTTTCAAGGGTTGGGCAGGTGTGAGCTGGTGAGGACAGTGGGGTTCTCTAGCCAGTCGTGCCCTACACGTCCCTGCATTGTGCTTACCCTGAACATATTTCTGTTTTCCTGTCTTGGCCCACCCAGTCCTTGCTGCCAGCAGTGCCACCCCATGCCCAGCTGTTGAAGTCTTACTCCCTCTATAAGTGCCAGCTCAAATATGCCTCCTTCTTGCAACCTCCCCAATTCTCCCAGCAAGAAATGAAGTCACCTGCCTCTGACCTTTCCTGGCTTTTGTCTGCTCCTTGATGATACTCGTAACTTTATGCCTTGAACTATGGTCACTTCTGGCCACTCTCTGGCAACAGCCCCCTGAGAGCATGGGCTATTTCTTATTCAATCTTCATGTCCACAGGAGGTAGCTGGAAATATGTGCTAAAGTAAACCTGCAGGAAGAGAAGAGGAGGATGGAGAGTAATGTCTGCTGTTTGAAAGACTTCCCCCACGGAGAGAGCCCTTTGGAAGCAGGGTCTGTTAGAACCTTGGGGTTTACTGATTCCCTTACTGACTCCTTGAGACCTCTTTGCCCATGCCACATTGCTTTGAAATTTAAAAAAAAAAGCTCAGAAGATAAGCTAACCACACAAAGTAAAGAACAAGAGTGTGCCTGTGTGAGGGGCTTATGCTGACCCCAGTCAGCATCAGAGGCTCTTGGAAACTGTCAGTCATTGTGACCCTGGAGGTTTCCAACGAAGAGGACACTCCTGAACACCAGCAGGTCTTTGGAACTGTGAAATGTTTCATTGGTGGGGTCTTTCCCAAAGCATGTCCACATCCCGATCTCCGGCACCTGTGACTATGTTAGGTTTCATGGCATGGGGGAATTAAGGTTGCAGCTGGAATTAAGATGGGGATATTATCCTAAGATGGGGACATTATCCTGGATTATCTGGTGGGCCCAGTGTAATCACAAAGGTCCTCACAAGTGAAAGAGGGAGGTCAGAGTGATTTCATATGAGAAGAACCTGACCTGCTGCAGCTGTCTGTGAAGATAGAGGATGGGGCCATGAGCCAAGGAATGCTGGTAGCCTACAGAAGCTGCAATAGGAAAGAAAGCAGCTTCTCTTCTAGAGCCTGCAGATGGGATGCAGGCCTGCTGATTCCTTGATTTTAGCCCCATATGACCCATTTTGGAGTTCTGATCTCCAGAATTATATTTCTGTTGTTTGAAGCCACTAGGTTTGAGGTGATTGGTTATAGCAGCAGGAGGAATTGAATACAGAGATCATCAACTCCTCCTCCAGATGGAGAAACTGAAGAGTCTTTGGCCTGAGGCTGCACAACTAAGGAGTGGCAGAGCTGGCATTCATGGCTGGGTCTATGGCTCCAAGTTGAGCAAGCTTTGCTCTATAAAAAATGCATTCCTTTCTTGGGTGTGTCACTAGGCCCCTGGCTCTCAGCTAAGGAGAAACACATCTCCCTACAGGCCCATCTTATCAAAGTCTGGTCAGGGTCACAAGAGTGACTGGAAGCCAGAAGGAGCCTTTGAGAGTAGCATGCGGCCAGCACCTCCTCTACCACTGAGGACCCTGGAGCTTTAGAGAGGGCCAGTATCTTGGCAAGGGGCTATGGGAGCTAACAGTAAGCTAGAAGAAGATTTCTGCTCATTTGTCCCCAATTTGCACATGTTGATTAGAAGCTGAGCCTTTCATTGTCCTGATAGGGAGACCTAATGCTCTCTCCCCCCAAGATTAAAAATGCTCTGGCCATGGGGATACTCAAAGCCTTCAGTTTTCTGGCCTGGAGGCCTGAGTTCCAAGCCTTTAAGACGTTCTACCCTCTGATAAATTCCACCAAGCATTGCATCCTGATTCCAGGAGCAGACCTGGAGAAATTCCAGTCACATGCACCCCACCACTTATCAGCTCTTTTAGCCCAGAAAGAGATTCTCATTGATCTTCTAAGAACCTGTCTCTTCCATCAGTCACCATCATCTGTCTACATATAACAGAAGACAAATTCCCCCTTTACCTAAGTTTCAGGCCCCCTCTGACACATCATCATTTGGCAAACAACCAAAATAGGCAACTGAGAGCATGTGGCAGGGCAATTCTGAATACATACACAAAGCTGTCATCATTTCAGGGAGAAAAGAACAAATATCCAACTAGAAAGTGGGCAAAAGACACAAACAGACATTTTGCCAAACAAGATTTACAGATGGCAAATAAGCACATGGAGATGCCTAACCATTCAGGAAATTCGTATTAAAGCCACGATGAGATATCATTAAATACCTCCAGAATGGCTATGAAAAAATTGTGACAACACCAAAAGCTGGCAAGGATGCAGAGAAATGGGATCACTCGCCCACTGCTCATGAGAATGCAAAATGGTACAGATACTCTGGAAAATAGTTTTGCGGATTTTTAAAAACTAAATGTGCAACTAACTTATGAACTAGTGATTGTATTCCTACGCATTTATCCTCGTAAATGATAGAAATGTCCTGTATCTTGACTATATCAATGTCAATATGCTGGTTGTAATATTGCACTGTTTTGCAAGACGTTAGCACTGGGAGAAACTGGGTGATGGGTACACAGGCTCTGTCTGTATCATTTCTTGCATGTGAATCTAGGATCATCTCAAAGTAAAGGCTTAATCGAAAACCAAAAACTGACCACCCCTCCCCCAATTTTTCTTATCACATTGAGAAGTACAATAAAGCACTAGCAAAATTAGCAAAGTAGTACCTCAGCCATGCTTTATCTTTACTCTGCTGCATAATTCTTTGTAGCACTCATAGCTGTACGATATATTGCATTATATTATATGACATCACATCTGGCTATCTGTCCACGCTGTGTCTTGTTTCTCCCATGGAACTGTATGCTATACGATGGCAGAGCTGTCTAGTTCACACTCTAGCACAATACGGGAACGAAAAAAGCTGTTGAATGAATATGAGGAAGTCAGTAATGTTCCTCCTGCCTTTTAAGTCAGGGTATTTCCAGCTACCTAAGTTCCCTTAAATCCGATCTCCTCTAAAGAGTTGCTCTTCTGGGGTCTGTTTGGCGGGGGTAGGGGTGGAGGAGTGGGGGAGGCGCTAGGGGAGGGACAGCAGAGGGTGGGGAGGGATAACATGGGGGAGAAATACCAGATATAGGTGATGGGGGGATGGAGGCAGCAAACCACCTTGCCATGTATGTACCTATGCAACAATCCTGCATGATCTGCACATGTACCCCAGAACCTAAAGTACAATTAAAAAAAAAAAAAAAAAAAAAGAGTTGCTCTTCAGTGCCCCCTACCTTTAAAGCTGGAACCTTTAGTCTTCAGCTCTACTCTGCGCCCTTTTGGAGTTCCCATCCTTGTATACTCACAGCACCAGTTCAGAGCCCACCACTGGGAATCCCCACGTGTCAGTTGTACTCTAGGTTGCTGGAACCTCCCTTTGAGGCACTGCAACTTCAGGGGAAATCAATGGTCACTGTGTTTAGCTGGTCCCTACAGCAGAAACAAGCCTCCCAGTCCCACTGTTTCTTGACCGGATCAATCTGATGTACCTCCAATTTAATTTGCACACAGATCCCAGGGACGTCTGGAGCGAAACTGATAATCTTCAAATGATGTTTTCCAAGTCTGTCTTAACTGCCATTACCATAGAGGGGGACTTAAAATGTAAAATAAGAACTTTAATTGCCACTGGCTTCTAACTTCTTATTCCTCACGATTACAGTGCTGGTAATAGAGGAGTGTTTAGCAGCCTACAGGACACATAATCAATGTCACTAGCCAGACAGTGGCTTTAGGGGTCACCTGGGAAGTCCCTTTAGTTACACAGAGAACTACAGAATATTTTGTTTTTTATCTGACTCATTTAGAGATATGTCCTAAGCACCTAGTACATATTGGATGCTCAAGAAATGGTTGCGGGTTTAACAAATTAGCCAATATCCTGAGTGCCTTTCAGTTAGTGTACAATGGCATTTTTGAGCTTAAAACCTCATAATGAATATCAGTAACAATGTATTTACTCAACTACCTCAAGAGTGAGTGAAATGTATCCATTTCTAAACGGTTTTGGGGGGGGAGATTATAAAATACAATTCTTGCTATTGGAAGAATTCTAGCTTACCACCCTTGCCGCCACGGAAATGACAAACAGACAACGTAATTGCAGACTGCCAGTAATTAACATTCACCCAGTTATAGCACGCATGAACATTTAAAATGAACAATTATATACTAAAAAAGAGACTGCGAATGATCGTCTGGGGGGGAAAGGCAGAAATCTATGAATGAGATGGTGTTAAACAGTTAGATGTAATTCACTCCACTCCCCTCCTCCCTCAGTTTTTTCAGCAAGGAGCAGAGAGTGTTTCCCGTCAAGCCAGCGGAACCACAAGAGCTGAATTGGTATCTCCAAGCAGGCAATTTTCCTAGTTGTAAATAACCAGCAGTTTTGTGGGAATCAATTAGGAGGTTCCCATCTCTTCTTTGGAAGTCTTATTTCAGCCATCCATCTTCCTTTGTTAATTCTGTAAGCGGGGTTTAAGAGATCCAGAGAGAAAGATCTATTTTTTGTTCCTCAGATTTCTTGGCGGGGGAGGAGGAGTTTTTACATTTTTCCCATTTAGAATTCAAGAAGAGTACTTTCAAGTCACTCTCCCTTTTCAAGGCCAGGAAACTGCAGGGGATTTATGTACTATGTCTAGCAACAGAGGCAGTAGGCCTGAAAGAAAATTATAGAGTCGCAAGGCAAATGAAATAGACATAGGTGTAAAGAAGCTTTTATTGCAAAGATGCAGATGGCCTGCACGCCAAATTGTATCCTCTGGAGCAGGTTCATGAAGTCAAAGTCCAGTATAACATGGTTGCCTCATTAACCAATTGTTCAGTCTTAGCCTATGCCTTTGCTGTCAATCGTTTTATTTATGGTAATGATAATAACAGTAATAATAGCAACGTTAATAACAATGATACTAATATTAGAAGCTACCAATTACCGAAAACCGATCATGTGCTAGCTACTTTAGATACATGGTCCTCCTATTGCTCACAACCACCTTACAATACCAGTCTTATGGTCCTATTTTCTAAATGAGGAGACTGAGACCCAGAGAAGGTCACATGGCCCATAAATTCTAGAGCCAAGAGGATATGAACCCGGGTTTATGTCTGGAAGACCAGTGGTTACAAAGACAATCTTGTCCCACAAGGCCATGCTCTCCCTCCTGTTCACCCAGCAGTGACTGGTCAAGGCTCCACTATGTGTAGAGCAACACATCCCTTTACTACGTATCAAAAGGATAAGAACAGAATGAGCCTTGCTGAAAACCTGCCATGGCCACACCTCAAAAACATGGGGAAGGGCCTTTTACTGGGTACCCTGACTTCTTGATGAACACACGATGGTTCTCAGCAAACATCTTATCAGATCACTCTCCCCCAGATGGGAAAGCAGAACTGGCTAGCATTAGGATCATTATTTCTTTAGAAGATAAGATGCAATAAGAAAGAGCAATTTGACAGGAAAACAATAAGCATGAGGCATGAACAGAAAATATACAGAAAAAGAAATACAAATGGCCTTCCAACTCACCCAGTTAAGGAAACAAATAACAACTTTTAACCAGTGGTGAAGACATTTGTGCAAAGACACATGCAGGAGTGTTTACTGCAACACTGTATAATGCCCACCACCAGAGGTGGCTTGAATACATCTGGTATATCCATACAGTGAAATACCATGACATCAAAAACAAGGATGAATAAGCCTGTATGCACTGATATAGAGAAATCTACATGATTAAAAAAAAAGTCAGGATAATGCACATGGCCAGTGCCCATCTGTGTAAACATGCACACACATTCAGGACTGTGTAAAAGCATCAGCTGTCAAATGATACAGAGGAAACTGGTCATGGTGGTTACCTCTTGGGAGGAGGTTAGGAAGCTGTACTTCCTTGATAAGACAATGCCTTACTTTTCACTATATATCTTTTTGTACTCTATGTTTATTATTATTATTATTATTATTATTATTTTCTTTGAGACAGAGTCTTGCTCTGTCACCCGGCTGGAGTGCAGTGGTGCAATCACGGCTCACTGCAACCTCTGTCTCCTGGGTTCAAGCGATTCTCCTGCCTCAGCCTCCTGAGTAGCTGGGACTACAGGTGTGCGCCACCACGCCCAGCTAATTTTTGTATTTTTAGTAGACATGAGGTTTCACCATGTTGACCAGGACGGTCTCAATCTCTTGACCTCAATATTATTATTTTCTTAAACAACATACTAAAAAGAACAGGAGAAAGGGCCTGAGTGGAGCAGTAACCTGCCTGGGGTCCCATGAATGGCCAGGGGTAGGGCTGGGTCTGGTTTTTGGAACCCCGGACTCCCAGCCCAGTGTTCTTTCTACTGCAGCAGCACGTGTATAAACAGTTTGATTTTCTTCCCTCTAAGCCTCACTCAATAATTGCCACCCACAATAATCACTCTTGGAAAAACTGCACCCACTTCCCAGTCATTTTATTAGTTAGCAGTGACTCCGATAAGGCTCAATTTTCCAATTAGCACTACCCCCCATATCACTGACACTGGCATCCTCTGAGTGATGTGTAGTGGCTGAACCAGACACTCTCTACCCAAAGTGACACAATGGCATTGCTCTTCGATGGCAATGCCATTTTAGGTTTCTGTATACATGGCTCATGCCAAGCTTAAGTTCACATGAATGTTCACAAATATTATTTAGTCTGTAAATTATTCCCTGCAACGTTTCCATTTCAGGCCAACTTCTTTCTACTTAGCCACTTCCCTATTAGCTATCTACTGCTCTCTGTGCATGTTCATAAGGTGGCCGCCGTGAGCTTGTGAAAATTCAACCCAAAGCCACCATGCTGGCTGAAGGAGACAGACACACGTGGGTTCTGCATTTTGGGGTCAGCCAGCATCAGTGACCCAGCTTCCTCCCTTCTGGCTGTGTGGCATCAGGTGATACACTTACCTTCCAACCTCAGTTTCCTCCTATGTAAAGTGGAGACATCAGTGCCTCCAGAAAGAACCAGAAAGCCTGCTGGTTCTGCGGAAACAGTAACTGGAATTGTTCATACCAAAGATTCCTTTTCTCCCACTAGGCAACAGACAGTGATTATAAATAGTTTTTTGGGATTCTCTTCAGAATCCCCACACTCTTGCCCTCAGAGTCAACGCTCTGGGATACAGCAATGTGGAACTCTGGAGAAGCGTGAGAAGTTACCACTGGAGGCTGGATAAGAATCTGGAGTCTCTCTCTATAAGGACAGAATACGGAGCTCTGTTTGGGGTGTCTACCCCACTCATGATGGGCCTCTTCCCCTTGGAGCTCTGCCTCTCCCCGTCCATGGAGAAAGCCCCTGGCTACCATGTTTTCTCTCCATGCTGCTGTTCCCCTGGACAAGGCATAAGGACCAGATGGGTCACATGACTTTAGAGACTCTAGTCACAGAATTTCTGCTGCTCCTGGGAACTGGGCACTGGAACTGGAAGACAGCCAGGCCACCTGAGCTACTCTCTTCCATAGAGGATATTTGGCTTGAATGCCACGAGGTGACCAGTGGTCACCCTGCACGCAGCATTAGAGAAAACAAACAGGACACAGAAAGTGGCAGAGAGAAGAAGGTATGAGGGGTACCCGCATTCCTGGCAGCCTCTGGTTTCCAGTCGTGATGACTGCCAGCTATTATACATGCCTGGTCTTGGGGTCTTGAGAGACCCACAGTATTTCCACCAATAGATTCCCCATGCCCATATATATGTATGCATTTCTTCTTAAGCTAGTTGCTTTCTGTTACTTGCAACCAAAAGAAACCTAAAATATTCTGATTTTCATCTGTATACATCTCCATCAGCATTTGAGAATGGCCTGAAGGTGGCACTTTCTATTCTGAGACAAAGAATTATAAAAATGCCGAATTTGCGGCATTACCTTTATTTTGTCTGATTGCATTACTTAAACAGAAAGAGCTATGAATAATAATAATAATAACGATACCATTAAAGTAAAATATTTGACACTCACAAGATTAAAAGCTGAATACAGTAATCTTCTCATAATCATTGCGGGCTATGCAGCACTTAATCAACAATTACACTGGGAAAATGCCCGAGACTTGATGTTCAAGTACCGGGAAAAGGCAAAGGAGAAAAGCAGGAAATCAGTGCAAGGGGAGCGAGAAGTGTATCCAATCTAAATACTGCATGTATTATGATAAGAGAGTTCCACATTTTCCTATCAAGGCTCTGCAGAAAAATAATAAAAACAATCCAAGAATACACACCCCAAACCAAAACACTCTCGTGAAAGAGCTATTTTTAAAAATCACTTAGAACAGTCACCTAATGGTGACACAGTCCATTAATCAGGGTGCTTATTTTTTCTTAACAGCTTTATTAAGGTGTAATTTACACATTCTTTATGCCCAAGTTTCTTCCCCCAGTCCTGCCCCGTGAAGGGAGACGGAAGTGGAATGGCCCACGCAGGAAGCCAGAGGCTGGTGGAAGAAGAGGCAACAGTGTGGTGGACTCAGGGAGGAGAGAAGACAGACCCTCCCCTCCTAGGAGGGCGGCGGGGGCGCCTATCCCCAAAGGACCTGCCTTTTGGGGATTGTTAGGAAGTAGGTACATATATTCCTATCCAGAACATTAAAAAAAATTTTTTTTTTAAAAGCAAAGCCTACACACCAGATCAAAATATTTCATGACCCAGAGAAAGTATCTCAGCAACCTTGGAAAATAAGCAACCATTTACAACAGCCCACAATCTCCTTTGGCTGTCAGATTTTTACAACATGAGTTTTATTTTTAATGTTCTTTTTAAAGAGCTAATTCTTCATTCAGGATGCACCCAATGTAAGCAGCACAAACACCCGCGTTGTATTATAAACAGCCTCTTTTAAGGAGGGCCAGGTGGAGAGCAACATTTTTTAACCTAGATCCAGTTGTGACAACCCATGACCTCCACACATCAGCCTTATTGTGTTATTTTATAAAGAATGTATCCTTGATGACTGCGACGATAGCCAATGAGGCCACAGTATGACTTCATGAACACATAATAATGCTGCCCTTTTATTTCCTGAGAGAGTTTATCTTCCTTCTGCTACAGGTAAATACAGTAAATCTGACATCATGGAATACAATTGAAGTAGCAAATGATCAATGTCAACCACAATAACAGTGCTTCAAAAAATTACCTCAACAATCCTATTTTCACCATTTTCCACGACCTCTGGAAGGGAGGGAGTGCCATGAATGGGCACCCGGTAACTGAGACGGAAGAATCTAAACATAGCTGCATCTGCATCGCGCCCGCCAATGGAACCACGTGGGCGCTCTCTCCGGGATGCATCAGTTCACATAAGGGCTCCCCTAAGCTCCGTCTCGCAGGAGAATGAAAACAATAGAAAGCTATATTCAGCCCTGGCTACACAAGAAAAGCTCACTGCACTGATGCTAAGGTGGCTTTGCAGAGGAAACAGTCATAGACAAACCAACCCTCAAAGCCAACTCCTAGTCACCCAGTCAAGATATGCATTCAATCTTAACACTAGGGATCTAGGAATCCTCTTTATACAGAACTGAGGTGAAAGCACCCCAGAGAACACCAAGCAAAATGAAATCAAGTTTCTGCAAAAGACAAAATATTTCCTTAGACATACATATATTGGTAGTGGCCTTCCCTGCCTTTAAATTTGACCTTATAATACAAATGCAACCCCAGGCAAGTTCCCAAAATAATGCAGGAGACTTCAAATATTTCCCTGTTTAAGCCATACCTACAAATGTCATCTACAAGCCCTTCTATCGTATCGTCAGTAAGCAAAGAGACACAGGAATCCGCTTCTGGCCAAATATGCCCAGAGTTTACCTATCAACTGTCATGAAAACCCTGCAAAGTGCGAAGAGTATGAAAAGGCAAAGCTATTAGACTTTTTTTAGGTCTGTTGACAGATTTCCTATAGGCTCTGGGCATATGCTAATATCGAAGCTGAAATACAAAAAGAAATTGGCCCTTCAGGATAAGACGAGTGTAAGAATTTCACTTCAACGAGATGAAAGAAAAACCACTTACCTTGTCTTATAGCTACAAGAATGAAGATTCCCCAAACTTAACATGCTTAAGATTACAGAGAAGAGAAACATACCAAAAGTTAAGATCGCGGAATGTGAAACTCCAGTTACCCTTCAGATATGTACAAAAAAGTGTCAGTTTCTGGAGAGAGGCTACAGCGGGATGATATAATGTCAAAGCTAGAGGGCTCCTTAGGAAACATCGAACTTTCTTTCTGCACTGGGCACCTGTGCATTCATTTCCTTCAACTCATATTAACCAAGAACCTACCAGATGCCAAGCACTATTCTAAATGCTGGAGATAGCACGATGAATGAAGACCAAAGTCCCTGTCCTCAGAGCTTTGATTCTAGGGGTATGGTGGGAAGATGGAAAATAACAGAGACACACAGTCAGGTGGAGGGGAAGAGCTACAGAACACACAGTGGGTGCTGCTGAATGAATTTTACAGATGACCAAAGTGAAGTTTCAAATCACAAAGCTAGTTTGAAGACAGCAGCGGACCGCACAACCCGTTTTGGGCTTTAAAAGTTTTTTTTATGCAGAAAAGAATGCTAAAACATGAATAAAAACAAAGGAAAAATCGAGTACGATGAACAGACTTATATTTTTGGAAGCACATGGAAAAGATACGCAGGCAGGTCATAAGGGGTCCTTTCCTCTTTCCATCCTCCTGATACGCCACGGATCTACTGACCGAGAGGATCATTCTCACCTTTAAATACAATACATCAAAAAAGTGTTTCTGCGCACAAAATACCCAGGAGTAAGAAATGTTTCTTGGTTTGAACATGAGAAACAACATTTTACTGTAGATTTCTCGGCCTTTTGGTGCTTCAAAAAGGCAGTGGAGAAAAAAAGAAAGAAATGGGAGCGTGGTTTCTTCAGTTTTCTTTAACTGGGTATTTCTTGTAGATAGTTCTTTCTCCCCCTATTTATAGCTTCTCAGCCTCAGGGTTATAAACCACTTACGAAATGAAGTAAAAGGGGAGGCTGTTCCATCTATCAGAATCAGCATTTGGAAAAGTTGCTCAGTGAGAAAGAAGAAATTTTCAGGTAGAAGTGGAGAGAATGCTTCAAAATTCACGTTTTTCCTTTTTCTCCAAAAAAGTGGAGCTTTTTCTAGGTGTGCTAAGTGACTTGTTAAACAAACTCCTGAGGACATGCAGCCAGAGAGGCAGCCCTATGAGATATTGCAACAGTGAGTAGATCAGCGACCTATCCCGCATCCCACAGCCCCCAGACCCCAACCCGCATTCCCTGCGACACTTGCTGGAAAGCTACTTGGTACTCAGAGTGCTAAGAATCACAGCTCGCTTTCCAGCACGCCACGACTTGTAAACTTGATTTAATAAGTCATCATTTGGTGTGAGGAGGAGTGACGGCTTAAGGGTACAGGGTTTTCCCCTCCCACACTGGGTGATGAAAATATTCTAAAGCTGCTCGTGGTGATGGCTGCACAACTCTGCGACTCTACTAAAAACAACAACTGAATTGTATTTTAAATGGGTGAATTGTCGGTATGTGAACTATATTTCAATAAAACCCACGTTACCCCTAAATGTTAACCATTTTCATCAACCCCAAAATGTCAATGGCCTTTCTTATTACATCATCCTCAAGGTAGAGGGCTAAAGCTGAGAGCTGCTGTTTACATTTTAATTGTGTGACACCTTTAGGTTAAAAGATGTATTTTCCCAGGGCATGATTTCCTCCAGGCCCGGGAAGGTCAAAGGTCAATCAGGAAATGCAGCCTAGGGTAGAGGTCCCTCACCCTGAAACCATGGTTTTCACAGAACTCTTCCGAGTTCTGAGAGCCATAATGCAGAGCAATTCTACAGCGTGGGCAGAGAATCTCATCTTAGTGCCCGCACTCCCACCTCCTTTCTCATCGTATTTGCAGGGTACAGCTTTATGGCTGAAGAAAAGAGAACGCGTGACATGGTTAGTTCAGATCTGGATTACTAAGAGAATCAAATTAAATGAATAATAACCCCTCTCTCGATTCATCTTTCCAATTTGGGGAAGAGGAGAAGAGACTTCCCTTCCTCCCTTCTCTCACTCTCTCAAACATTCATGCACCCAACAGTCAGTCTGTCTGTCCATCCGTCTACCCGTCCATCCATCCATGCCCCTACCAACCCAACAGTCAGTCTGTCCATCCATCGGAACACTCATCCGTCTGTCCGTCCATCCGTCCGTCCGTCTGTCCACCCATCCATCCGTCCGTCCGTCCACCCATCCATCCATCCGTCCACCCATCCATCCATCCATCCATCCACCCACCCATCCATCCATCCTCCATATCATAATTTCTCAAGATTCTCCCATGCAAAAACAGTGATAAAAATAAAATACTTTCTACAAATTGCAAAGTGTAACACAAAGCTTAAGTAAAATTATTGTATAAAACATGACAATTATCCTTTTTCCTCTCTTCTCCATCCCTAGCTTAAAACCAGTCAAAGGTTATTACATACCCAAACCTCAGGACTGAGAAAACTTTGACCAATAAAACTGGGTTGCTAGTGGAGCTTTCTGGAACCTGGGAGAGATATGAGAGGCCAGGGAAGAATTAGTAGAAGATGTTAAACTTAATCTTACTTCTAGCCTCGATTAAATAGACAATTCACTATGTTTCTATTATTGGCCAGAATTATGATAAGGGGACAGGAAAACATGTCTAGTGCAAGGTCTTGAATCTCAAAGATAGGACCTTAGAGGTCTAGTGCATGGTCAACTATATCTCACCACTGCAACCAGCAGAGTCCTGGTCAAATCATGACCATTCTCACCTAGATGATGATTATAGCCCTGTAGCTGGATCCCACACATACCCCGTCCCCTGTCAACCTACTCTGTTTTCCACCCTCCAGTCATCTTTATAAAAAGTACACCAGATTAGGTTTTGCCCTTCCTCAAACCCTTCCAGCGGTTTCCCATCACAATTAGAATAAAATCCAGCCTTTTCTTCATGACTTACAATGATGTGGCCTCGGCTAATCATTCCCAAAATTCCTGTCCTACCACTGTTCATGTTGCTCATTCCTCCAACATTGCTATTCTTTCAACAAGTCATGTTTGTTTCCACCACCTTTGCACCTGCTCTCTGCCTAGAAAGCCCTTCTAGAACATAGTCGCACAATTTCACCTTCTCATCATTTTGGAATTGGTATCAATTCTTCAAAAGGTCTTCCCTGACCACTTTACCTAAAATAACACCCTCCCCCCTGCACCAAGCCCTCTACCTTCGCCTTACTTTTTTCTTCTGTATGACGCTTCGCTGGACCTAAGGTCACATTACATATTTGTTTCTCTGCCTGCTTGCTTTCTGTCTTCCCACTACAATATAAAATGCCACAAGGGCAAAGACTTCACTGCTTAGCCACTGCTGTCTCTAGGGGCCTAATACAACGCCTGATGTGAAATATGCAGTTTACAAATCTGTGAGCTGATAATTTCAGTCTTAGTTCTGCCTTCCACACTTTTGCATCTTAGTATTATTTCGCTTTCCACCAACAGGAGCAAATGATTTTTAAAAATGTCCAGCAGAACAACTTTGTGACTTCATTATTAATACTCTTCCCATCCCTGTCTCCTCTCTTCCCCGGGGACTGGCTTTAGTCAAATTCAGCTTTGAGCTGACATGGGCCAGAGGCCCTGAAAATGTAAAAGCTGCTATATTTACAGAAATGATGCCCTGGGGGGGAAAAGTCAGAGTTTAAGGATTTCTTCTGGAAGAAAAGAATGAGTGCGTGCCTACCTGTGCTGTGCTATGTGAGCCAGTGGAAAACTGCCTGCTTTTACCTGGTGGGGAACAGTCTCAGCTATGAAATCGACTCTACCCACAGGAATAAAATTAGAATTTCCTTCACTATAGACATGATTTTGATTTGAAGTAAAATGAAAAGGCAAAAACTTCAATTAAGTAAATCTCAAGAGCAAATGATCCAAGAAACAGGTGAATTTTTAAAAAAGCCATTCTAATGGTTTAAACAGCTTATTCAAGTGGAATACTTTAAAATGTCAGGAATTCAACCTCTTGATTTAAGAGCCCTGGAATTCAAGTGCTTCAAATTGAGAAAATAATACACAAGTAAATGGTTGTAATTTCTTGTTTGTGCATCCTGGCATTATACCCTCCACATATACAACTCTGTGCCCGCACAAACCAGGCTACTTGAATGCCAGACGTCATTCCTGAGGTGAAATTATAAAGAAAGCTCTTGCTTTAAAATTATAAACAAGGTATAAAATAAGTATTTCAAGGGCTCATTCAAATGAGTCTCTTGAGAGTCTGGACTCAACAGATATGCTGTACTCACTAAAGCTTGCCAACAGTGGAAAGGAACATTCTAGAAATTCCTGCAGAGCTACATAGTGAATTTACAGGCCACCTGTAGCAGGAAAGGCTTCTGTTGCTGTCGTACCTGTCTCTTCTCCATCCTCCTTCCCAAAGCCCTTTCCCCTTTCCTCTGACAGTCTTCGCTTACTCACACTCACAGGCACTCAGAGCTTCTCAGCTGAGTAACCCTTAGAGCAGCCGCTGTCAGGTAAGGAGAATTTATTTACAAGCATCACAGCCTTTGAAATGCTGAGAGGGCAAGTCAGCCATCCAGACGCTGTGATACTGCTAAATACCTTCCAGCACGGATCTCTCCAAACAGATGTTGCATTCTAGGAATGAAACAATAACTTCCAAATTTTTCATGTAGACACAGCCATGCTGCAAGTGGGGTAATTACTATACCATTCATTTGGAAGGCATTCAGCAAGCACCTATGAGACGCCAGGGACTCTGGCTGTAGAGGAAGGTCTCATAGTCCCTGTTCATTCAGGAGAGAGAAACACAAATCCAACCGTGGGACAATGCCATAAAAGACGTGGTGGTGTATAGGACTACAATAGGAACCTGGAGGAAATCCTGTGACCGCAGAGAAGGGACAGGCTCTTCAGCCCATGGGCCAAATCCACCTATTTCGCATGGCTTGAGAGGTAACAGCAGTTCTATACATTTTTTAATGATTGAAAAAAAGCTCATGACTATTATATGAAATTCAAATTTCAATGGCCATCAGTAAAACTTTTTTGGACACAGCCATACCCATCGGTTTACATGCTATCTGTTGCTGCCTGGGCAGAGCTGAGAAGTGGAGACAGGCTGTGTGGCCTGCAAAGTCTATCAGACTTACCATAAGACCTTTTCAGGAAGTGTGCCAAACCCTGAACCAATTTGATTGAACATGATGGAGGTGTTTTGGTTTTGCTTGTTTGAGATAGGGTCTTGCTCTGTTGTCCAGGCTGAAGGGCTGAGGCGCAATCACAGCTCACTGCTGCCTTGACTTCCTGGGCTCAAGGGATCCTCCTGCCTCAGAAGACTGAGTAGCTGGGACCACAAGTGTGCACCACCATGCCCGGCTAAATTTTTTAATATTTTGTAGAGACGGCATCTTCCAGTGTTGCCCAGGGTAGTCTTGAACTCCTGAGCTCAAGCAGTTCTCCTGCCTCAGCCTCCCAAAGTGTTATGCTTACAGGTGTGAGCCACTGCATCCAGTCTGGTTTTGTTTTTGAAAGTTGAATATAAACATAAGAATAGCGCACTCTAGTTTGCCATGTGATAGCAATGGAACAATTCTGAGATAATTGCAAAAACACCTGTTGGTTATAAAGAAAAGCAGCCTCTGATGACTCCCGGACCAACTCACATGTTACTGATGAGGAAGCACATCCAGAGAAGTCAAGTTATTCTGCCAGAGTCAGGAGGAATGGCATAGTCTAGAAGAAAATGTCTCTGCTGTCCCCAAACTCTCATATGTTCCTGATATGGTTTGGCTGTGTCCCCACCCAAATCTCAAATTGTAGCTCCCATAATTCCCATGTGTCATGGGAGGCACCTGGTGGGAGGCAACTGAATCATGAGAGTGGGTCTTTCCCGTGCTGTTCTTGTGATAGTGAGTAAGTCTCATCAGATCTGATGGTTTTACAAAGGGGAGTTTCCCTGCACATGCTCTCTCTCGCCTGCCACCATGTAAGACGTGACTTTGCTCCTCCTTTGCCTTCTGCCATGATTGTGAGGCCTCCCCAGCCACGTGGGACTGTGGGTCCATTAATCCTCTTTATAAATTACCCAGTCTCAGGTACATCTTTATTAGTAGTGTGATAAAAGACTAATACAGTTCCATAGCACTGACTGAAAAAATTATTTTGGTCAAGAAATGGCTGAAGAAATGGATTAGTGCTGGGTTTATGTTCTGTGTTTTTTCCAACAAAATGCTCCTACTCGTGAGCCACTGTTGCCTTAGAAGGCAGTGTTTCCTCCTTATCCAGCCTCTAGCCTTCTTCCCACATAGTCTATATTTCCCAGACGCCTCCTACAGGCAAGCACTGTCCCGGAAGCACTGTCCAGAATTCACCCTAGGCACCTGACCTGACTCACAAGACTGCCCCTTCTGCCTAGAATCCTTTACCAAGTTGTTTGACCACGAGGTCCCCTAATTCTGGTGCTTGGGCCTCCAAGCCTTCTGCAGCCTGTGAAAATTGGTGGGGTCAAAACACAAAATTCACTGGAAAATACCTTCCAAATTTGAAATAAATGCTCAATTAAATGTCTATAAACATATGTTAACCAATCAAGAGCAACTAAATTCAACTCTTACATCACTTACATATAATGATATTTGATGTGGAATGTGGGTATATTTCAGTTAGTTTACTGGCATAAAACAACGCCTCCAAATATTAAGAGTATGTAGACCTAATCAAGTACTTAAAATGTCTGTTTTCCTTCTATATAAATATCCCACTCAACTGCCATCTCCTTTATGAACTATTTCTTCATTTTTAGTTTCTTTTCTTCGTACGATAATACAACATGTTGCTTTGGGTTCATAAAATCATTACTATACACAAACGACTTGGCGTATTTATAGAATACCAAGGATATGCTATGGGAAATGGAAAGTTGTATTTACAGGTGGTCGCTGACCTCAAAGCACTTACAAGCAAGAAGACAAATGACACATCATGAAAAAGCTCAACCTTATCTAACAAATCCAAAGGTTTAAAGAATTCAAAGGCATTAGCTTTGCGATACACTAGCTACCACTGCAGACGGTAAGGTTTGGTTGAAACAGTCGGAGATGGTTTTTTGGAAGAACTGTGTCTTGAATAACAACCATTCATTGTCTACTAGGTACCACTTTTACACTTAGGCATTTAAATGATCATCTTTAATTCTCACAACAACCCTATGAAGTAGTGATTCTTATGCCCGTTTAACAGTTAAAGAAACAGAGATTAAGTAACTTGACAAAGGTTACTCAGCTAACTTGCCAAACTACAAGCCAAATCCAGACTACAGAGCCAAGGATTATTAATACTTTTAATATGTCAGCTTCTCAAAATGGGCCATACACTACCCCTGGTACACAGCCAAGGATTATTGATACTATTTTTTTTTTTTTTAGATGGAGTCTCACACTGTTGCGGGGCTGGAGTGCAGTGGCACGATCTCGGCTCACTGCAACCTCCACCTCCCAGGTTCAAGCAATTCTCCTGTCTCAGCCTCCCAAGTAGCTGGGATTACAGGCGCCTACCACCACGCCAGGCTAATTTTTATTTTTATTTTTTTTTGTATTTTTAGTAGAGATGGGGTTTCACTATTTTGGCCAGGCTGGTCTCGAACTCCTGACCTTGTGATCTACCTGCCTTGGCCTCCTAAAGTGCTGGGATTACAGGCATCAGCCACGGCGCCTGGCCAGATTGTTAATACTTTTAATATGTGAGCTTCTCAAAGTGGGCCATATACTACCCCTGGTATACAGATGGTTTTTTTGTTGTTCTTGTTGGACAGGGTGATCTTGAAAATTCAAATTCATTGCCAGTACTTAAAAATCAGGAAATTTTACATAACTATCTGAAGGTTCTAGAGTGGAAGAGGTGTGTGAAGATATCTGAGAACTCAAAATGCAAATGGGATATTTTACCTAGGCCTCGGTTTTATATGAAAATCTGGGGAAACAGTTGAAGTATGCAAAGATACTATTATCTTTACAGAAACAGAGATGCAGTGTGAAACGGGATATAAAACTGGCATGTGTTTTCAACTGCGTGTGTGGACTACATGGTGGTGCAGGTACTGTCCCTAAGGCTGCATAGATTCAGGACTGCAGGAACCAACTGATTGACCTGGGAAGCGCAGTCACTTTAGAGGAAGACAGGAGAGAAGGTTGGAGAGCTTAGAAGGGGGTTGTCAAGGGCACGAAGTGTCTAGTGTTTTGCCTCCGTGCTGACCTTGGTGGACTGTGCCAGGGAGAAGAATGCTGCCTCATGATGGTCAGCCTGCAGCCACCACAGTTTATCTATAAATGGCTCCCTCCTGCCCCAGGTTGTCAGGGCTCATTAAGGCCTGATGCGAGATAGCCTGCGCCTGCGGGGAGGGGGAGACCAAAAATGGAGGGAGCGTGCATTTGGAAACTTCCTTATTCGGGGAGTGCTCACCGGCATTGCGGAAAAGAGCCTCTGGCAGGGATCTGGCATCTGCTCTAGGGCATGAAGGTTCTGGAAGAGTTAATTCAAGGAGCTCCTCAGGGAGAGCTGTCCAGAGCTGCCCAGGGTCAGCATGTCTTTGCACTGCCTCAGGGTGGAGATTCAGTTCCAGTTTTCACCACTCCACGAGGCTTGGTCCATCCTGTTTGCCCTGATGCTGCTCACATGGGAGATGAAAAGGCTCTTCCCAACAAATAGTCTGGACTGAAGAAACCTTAGTTGTGAGCACAGAGATCAGGTCTCATTTCACTCCCAGAGTCATTTGTTAAGGAAAAGTTTGGCTGCGGGAGCTCATTTCTTTGGGCTAGAGCACCAAGAAAACATACACCAAATTAAAAGAAGAGAAGCAAAATTCAATCCTGTTTCAAAAAAAGGGAATGTACAGACATGTCTGTCTAGGGCCTTCTAATAAATCTTTGGCCTCCTCCTCCTCCCTCTTTAGTCAATCTGTATCCTTCTCACTAGCTGTCACTGTGTTTTTCAAGCCCCCAATCTCCTTCCTGATATCCCCCAGGACTTCCCAATTCTGCTGCCCTGATGGATTCAGGACTCCAGCTGTTGCCTGAACAGATCCCTCATCCTTCCAAGTCTTTGTTTCCTGGTCTGCAGGTGGTACCTGTCCCGATGGCTGCTGCAGGGATCTACGGCCACGGCCCATCAAACCACCCAGCACCATCCCCGGCCTCTATCTGCACTCTGTAACTTTTTTTTTTTTTTTGAGACTAAGTTTCAGTCTTGTCCAGGCTGGAGTGCAATGGCGTGATCTCGGCTCACCACAACCTCCGCCTCCTGGGTTCAAGCGGTCCTCCTGCCTCAGCCTCCCGCTTACCTTGGATTACAGGCATGCACCACCATGCATGGCTAATTTTGTATTTTTAGTAGAGACGGGGTTTATCCATGTTGGTCAGGCTGGTCTTGAACTCCCGACTTCAGGTGATCCACCCTCCTCAGCCTCCCAAAGTGCTGGGATTACAGGCGTGAGCCACCACGCCCGGCCTGTTATTTTTTTTTAAATATCTGGTCAAGAGCACCAGTCCTGGAGCAGCCTGCCTGGATGGAAATCCCAGCTACGTCACATGCTAACAACATGACATGGAGCAGATACTTATCCTTACAAAACTTACACTTCAGTCTCCCCATCTGTACAGCAGGATCATAACAGCCCCTTCCTCACACGTTTCTGTGGGATGAATGAGTTAAAGCAAGGAGAGTGCTCAGAAGGGGCTCCGCGCATAGTAGAAAGGTTCATGTTTCAGCTGCATAATCACCACCGTCATCATCGCCATCGCCACCATGCTCTCCTGCTTTCTGCAAGGCTGCTTGAATTGCCTGAACCTGGAACGTTTCCCCCAGCAGAAGTCAGCAAGCTTGACACTCAAATGGCTGAGTGTCTGGAAGCGGGTGGGGAGAAGGGGTGGTGCAGGGAAATGAGCGAGTGGTCAGAACAGCATGCCCAGATAGCTCGGTGTGTGGCTGCTCGGGTCCAGCCAGTTGTTGCCCTGTGGCCAGGCATGCCGATGGCTACTACATCTCCCAGTTGTCAAGGGAAGCTAGGGATCCAGATATTTATGTAAAATTTCCGATTTTTAAAGAGTGGCAATGAATTCAAATTCTCAAAATCACTCTGTCCAACAACAACAAAAACCCCATCTGTGAACCAGTGTGCTGGCTCTGCGCCCGGGGTCATCAGTCTGTGTCCTCTGCCTGGTGCGGCGGGATCACCTGTAAGTTCTGCCTCTGAACACTCGTCTCCTCCATGAGGCCTTCCTTGGTGGCCTGAGAAGAGATGCTTGTCCTATTCACCTTTTCAGACCCAGAGTGCTCAAGGCCACCTTCTCTGACCACCCCTTTGCCACTGCGGCCCAAGCATGGACCTTCTGTTGTCCACTCCCCGACTAATGACGCACTTAGAAGCACTTAGCAGAGATCTGCAGGAGAGCTAAGTGCTTTAACGACACTTGTGTATCGATTTAGAGGTTTTTTTATTCCTCCCAAGGGGACTTCCTGTACACGGCCCATCTGGGGCAGGGCAAATTCTTAGAGGCTAAGTTCCCAGAGGCCAAGGGCTACTCTATGAAGCTCTCTCTGGACACTGGGAGCACAGGCCTCAGCATCAGTGAGTCCTTCTTTTGATGAAGGCCGAGAACACTAAGGACACAATGCATTGTGAAATGTCTTTTAGAAGAAATTCACACATTAACACTTCTTTCAACACCAGCCAGGAGCCCACGTTGCCACTTTCCGGTCTCATTTTCACAAATGCAGCATTTCAACTGATGCCCAAGTTTCCAACTGTGTACACTTGAGTCAAACACAAGGAAACTGGTTCTTGTATTTAAATCAGGCACAAGCTGCCTATGAAAATGAATTACTGTTGGTCTGTATTCATTCATTCACTCGTTCACACATTCATTCAAAAAGCACTGGCTCTGTCGGTGTCAGATGCAACAGTACTGGGCTCTAGGAATGGCAAGAACAATTAGGTACAAAAATCCTATGGGGCTGGGCGCGGTGGCTCACGCCTGTAATCCTCAGCACTTTGGGAGGCTGAGGCGGATGGATCACAAGGTTAGGAGATCGAGACCATCCTGGCTGACATGGTGAAAAACTCATCTCTACTAAAAATACAAAAAATTAGACAGGTGTTGTGGCATGTGCCTACAGTCTCAGCTACTTGGGAGGCTGAGGCAGGAGAACTGCTTGAACCCAGGAGGCGGAGGTTGCAGTGAGCTGAGATCGTGCCACCGCACTCCAGCCTGGGCGACAGAGTGAGACTCCCAGCACTTTGGAAGGCTGAGGCAGGCGGATCACGCAGTCAGGAGATCGAGACCATCCTGGCCAACATGGTGAAACCCCATCTCTACTAAAATACAAAAATTAGCCGGGCATGGTGGCGGGCACCTGTAGTCCCAGCTACTCGGGAGGATGAGGCAGGAGAATCGCTTGAACCCAGGAGGCAGAGACAGCACCACTATACTCTAGCTTGGCGACAGAGTGAGACTCCATCTGGAAAAAAAAAATAAGGCTTATTATAAAAGTCTTTTCCCTCAGATCCAGAATGCCAGAGGCTGGATGGGATCTTAAGAAATGGCCTCATCCAACACTCTTGCCCTGATGAGGATCTAAGGCCCAGCGAGTTGACTACAAACTGCACATGTCTGTTTGGTTATGAAAGGGTGGTACAAAAGGTGCAAAGATCAAACCCAAAGTCCTTGCTCCTGGCCCAGTGCTCTTATCAAAGCAGCATGCAGAACATTCCAAGGGGGATCCAACTAAACCACTAACAAGGCCTGGGGTCAGCAAACCGTCACCTCCCAGGAGAAACCACTTGGGCATGCCATTCATCACAGTCCTCGAGAAAAAGGTCTTCATGGGAGTAAGAAGCAGGAGTGCCACTCCACTCTGCACAGAGACCCCTCCCATTCATCACCCTTCTACAACCAGTCTCCAGTGGTTCTCACACTTGCTTTTTTTTTTTTTTTTAATGTCCCAAGGCACCTAAGGAACAAGATACCTCCCCATGAGTGCCAGAGGCTCACAGTAAGTCTAGAGGCCAGGATGGAGGCATGTCTGACACTTGCCCCAGGGGAACATCTAACATGCCCTAATCAAAGAACTCAAGGTGCCAGCGGGGCAGAATGAGTGTGCTGTCACCGCCCTTCCCTGCCCGCCACCCTCCTCACAGTGCCCTATCCCCTCAAGGACACCTGTTGTCATTTTCAAGGGGGAAATCGAGTTTTTCATGGAATAACTGGCATAAAAAGGCTCTCCACACAATGTGCTTCAATCTCTCTCACATGAAAACCAATCAACCAATCAATCAATCAATCAGACCATATCACTGGTGATCAGAGGGGAGAGTTAGGCTTGGACAGATGGTTAATGAATGGCTCAGCACTGAGGGAAGTAGGGACAGGAATCACAGATGTCTCTGAGGACCTACGGTCACAGCACTTTCCACGAGGCCAGGATAAACAGGCTGGGTGGACATCTATTTTGGTCACACAGCTGCAAACATGATTTATGAAGATGTTTGGCGCCGGCTCCCAGGAGCTTTGCACATCATGCTATTGATGTCCCAGCCGTAAGAAGCTGAGCGTCTGATGGTTTGCCTGTCCTTCCTCTTCCAACTGAGCAAGGTGTATTCTCAAGCTCTGACGCCTTCTGACTCTTCCTAAGACACTGGCTTTCTTTTCTGCTTTCCCTAATCTGTGAGAGTTTAAGGATGTGCATTACTGAGTTTGGCATCCATTGGCCTCAATGTTCTCTATTATTCTACTGCAAAGCTGCCTTCTTGGTGAAATTTAGCTTTATTGATTTCTATTTCTGACTTGCTCGACACTGGCTCATTCATTATTCAGGGAAAATCTGGCTATGAGACCATGGTTTGATAACCTGTCAACAGGAGCCTGAGCAGGTGGGACCTCTGCAAGTCTACTTTTCAAAGAATCAGAAGAAGCTATAAAAAGCAGTAAGGTTTAGATCCCTCAAGATATTCACTGAAGCCCTGGTCATTCTGAAAAACAAATTATTTTCTGTGTGAGTGGAAGGTCAGCTAGTAGGAAATAAACCAGTTATTTCTGAGCAGAGGAACACTCCATTGTTTAGCGGGAAAATAAACCCCTCCTTGGCCACCTATCCTGCAGGCTGCCGTGAGAGTCCCCCCAGGGCTAGGGCAGGAAGAGGTGGTCCTATCCACCACCATCAACAACTCATATGAACACATGGACCTATCTATTCCACGGTGAAGGGCTCAGATCCAGCACCTTCCATGAGGCCCATGGTGTTTATGGGCCAGGTGACACTTTCAAGGTGTTCCGATAAGATTCAGGGAATGGTGCCATTTGGTTGTTTATTTTCCTCATCACAGAGGACAGAAGTAAAGGAAATTGTATTCAAACCATAAGAAGAGAGGTTCAAATTAGAGAGTGGGAAGAAATTCCTTCCACGAAGTTAGGCTGAAACATACTATTTAAGAAAGTAGTCGAATTACCCTCTAGAGAAATCTTCTAAGAACAGAACTAATTACCACCTGTAAGTACCAATTTGTGTATAATCCGATCCTGTGGGAAGATACTAGGCTAGAGAATCTCTCAAAATTCTCTCTGGGCTTCCCCCACCAGGTGAATTTCCACCATAAAAAGTCTGGATTATGTCTAGTGGGGTATGGTGGCAACATGCCTGTAGTCCTAGCTTCTTGGGAGGCTGAGGTAGGAGGATCGTTTGAACCCAGGAGGTCAAGGCTGCAGTGAGCTATGGTCATGCCATTGTACTCCGGCTTGGGTGACAGTGAGAACCTATCTCTAAAAAACAAAAAATGAAAGTTTCAAGGACTTTGGCTAATTTCCATTTAAGGTCTTGGTGCGAGACTGGCTTGGTCCTAGATGTCCAGTGGATTTTGATTTTAACCTCAGAGCAATGCAAAGCCAAGTGGCATGGGTGCCTGTGAGCACTCTCTATGGGGTGACATTTCCTCAGAATACACGGATGAGAAGACAATGGTGTGAGCGTTTTTACCAAGGCTTGGGGATGGCATCCTAACAGCAGAGTAGAGCCTTCACAGTTGTTTTTCTACTTTGTAAAAGTAAAGGAGACATCGTAAAGAATGAAACAGGGAATGACAAACCATCCTTGAGTGCGTGCGCACACATACATGCACGCACGCGCACATGCACGCACGCACGCACACACGAGCCATGACAAATGCATCACAAAATAACGGCAGCCCACTGCTGTGAGAGGCAGCAAGACCCTGGAGCAGTGGTGTTTGCCTGGCTTTTCTGTGGGGGTTGAGGAAGAAGCTGAGCCAGGGGACCCTCAGCCCCCCACCTCGCTTAGTTTACCCACGATGGAAAACAGTTCTGATTTCATGTTCTATATTATTTCAGCTCCATGGAAGGGAGGAGAGGAAAGGGGGAAAGAAAGCTTCATAACCATAAAGGGAGTGCCAAGCTTATGAATTCTCTTGGAACGAGTAAATCTGAGTAAGTCCTTGTCACTGATAGGGAGATGATAATCATGACAATGATGATGATGCCACGTTTTTTCCACAGATCGTGGTGAGGCTCAAGTGAAGGCATACAGGTATGTGCCAAGCTCCGTGCCTGGAACACAACAGGTTGATAAAATGCTAGTCACCTGGACCACTGAAGCTCCAGAAAACACCTAAATCTTATTTTCCAAAATGTAAGTAGCTTTTTTTTTCAGAAGATAAATATAACTAATAGAGGTCCCAATTAAAGATATATTCAATGTGCTTTACCTTCAAATATCTTCTTCACGTGACGGTATGCCTTTCCCATCTATGTAGCTCCTTCTTCTAAACCACACTTGTGAAAGGGATTAAAACAAATATGAAGGTGCCCAGGTTTATTCCTCTTCTGGGGTCCTATCAGGCTCATTCATCCACACCCTCCTTCCTGTCTAGGCTCACTTCCTCAGTGAGCTTCGCCTCTCACATGCTTGGTTATCCCCCCGGTCACGAACAACTCACCAACTCCATGTTTACAGCTCTGGCCACTTGCCTGGGTTAGTTACCTGTTTCTCACTACCTAAAACAAGCCTGTCTATACAAAAGAATCACCTGGTGGCTTTCAAGACTACACACTCTGGGCCAGATCTCAGACCCAGTCACTCAGAGCCAGGAAGGCAATGTCCCTGGAGCTATCACTGAATAACTGGCTTCTATTTGTCTGTTGCATTGCTTTGCCTAGAGAGATTTACCTGTAATCCCAGCCCTCTGGGACGCCGAGGAGGGCAGATCACCTGAGGCCAGGTGTTACAGGAAACTGCCTATAAAACCAGGCATATTCTTAAGGATGTATCTTGTTATATAACTGAGGATCTCTCTCTCTATAAGAATCTAATGGACAAACATCTCTCAGGTCTTAGTATTAGGGACCTCTGTGTTTCTCTTGGGTAATGAGTCAGTTTTAATCTTCTGAACATTTAAACCACACAGATGATCATGTTTCCCCTCTTTGCTCTGGTCACTAGGAAGCTCAGAGCCAAATTCATGACTGACCATCCCACTCCTAAATCAATATCTAGAACTTACAATATTAACTTTTTATATTATTGTTATCCCCTAACTGTATCTTGGGTTTCTTACCTTTATTTTCCCTTAGTTATAATTTCTGCACTTCCTTAAAACAAACACACACCTCTAGGTATACAGCAATTTTGTAGGCCTCTGCAAATTCTTTTTGAAACTAGGGGGAATATGTTAGATGAATTAATTAAATATAGTCACTGACATGCAGCCCCTCACAGCAGAGCAGCTCTAAAGCAGATGGTAGTGAGCACCAAAGTAGAGACCAGGGCCGGCAGAAACTTCCTGGCTTTGGGGTCACCTGCCCCCACCGAAACCTTGCTTCCAGCTTTGGTTGTCACAGAACATCTGGAGGCCTATCTGAACTGCATATTAACTATGTTTTATGAAAAGATGTAAATGAAATAAAAACAGTTACATACATTCAACCTCTGGAATACTAACATTCAGTTCTGAATCTACTCCCAGCCAGCACATGCAGACAGAACTTCTAAAATTCTGGTCCTTTTGGAAACAGATCGGGTCAGTCTATGGGATTCTCTGTAAGTAACAGTAGACAGTGGAAGTCTGCAGCCTCATGTGACGGGCAGTGGGAATGGATCATTTAGAATACCTGAAAACTATTCCAGTTGTGTAAAAACATGTAATGATTTTTACAATCCTGGGAACTCCAAATAGCTCACTGGTCCCCACCCTGCACACTACGTGCTTACATAACCGCTCCTGCACACTTTTAATCTGAACTAACTACCCAAATACCATGTGTCCCCAAATGTGATCAACAAGATCATAATCTGCCACTGAATTCTTTCTCTTTTCTGTACGGGGATCTGCCTTCCCAGGCATGAAGTCAGGATCACTCCTGATGAGGCCAGGAGAGAAACCAGGACCACTCCCGATGAGGCTCTGGGCGGGACTGGCCACTGCGGCAGCCTGCGCCAGAGCTCTGGGCTGGCGGAAGGCATCCCTGTGCTCACGACAATCAGCAAGAGGGGCTCCCTCTTCCTAGCACTAACCCAGCCCATCTGCATCAGGTGGGAGGGGACCCACCAAAGGACTCCTGGCTGTCACAGACCAGTGCAGCCCGCATTGTCCCCGGGGTCATGTGTATGGGCAATGGACCTGATGGCTGACTGTTTTTGTCACTTGCTATTAGTTGTTATTTCTTTCACCTAACAGCTTAAGGATATAGATCACATTTATTGAAAAGTTTAGAATTCTCAGGCACGGGCACTAGGCTCAAAGAGGGGCCCAACTGAAAGCTTCCCTTCCTTCTAATATTTAAGCAGCCCAAGTGTTGTAATCACTCTGCCAGCTTACATGTTTGCATGTGCTGCTCAGCTTTTAAAGATCTTAACTAACCCTTAACATTACCCTAATGACATAATCGAGCAGCTATAACATTTAATTAGTTTTGTTCTTTTACGTATTTTACTTGTGTAACCAATGTATTTTTATTACAGCAAGTATAAAATTCATTAAAAACTATCCACACAATTCCACAGCTCAAAATAACCACATTATTTCCATTTTAGCACTTGTAAACTGCTGAGTCTTCTACCTGGGTTTGTGTGTATGCATGTGTGTGGACAATCCTGAACCACGGGTTGGGGCCTTGGGTAAGCTGACCCTTGAGTTGGTGTTATCCTCAGTCACACTCCGGACCACGCACACAGCAGTGTGTTGGGGCCAAGCCCAGGCAGGCGTGGCTGGGGCCTGCAATGTCCCAGAAGGAACCTAAAAAGAGAGAGACCCGCCAAATGGTTCAACGGTAGCTTCAAGGTGTAGAGTGCTTCCTGGTATGCCAAGCATGGGAGCAACACCACTGAAGTCTTCCCCTGGGACCTGTCATGGTGGGTCTGACTTTCCAATTCATAGATAAAGACACTGAGACCCAGAAAGACATACGTGTTACTAGCAAGTAGAAACGGTGGAACTCGAGGCCGGGGACTGCTCCCAGTCTGATGAGAAAGAAGTTTCAGTTGTACATTCCTGCTTTCATTACCATATACACTGCAGTTTGGGTTTCTTTTCTTCTTTTCCATATTTATGAATATATTAAGAGAAAGAGGGCCAGGCACGGTGGCTCACACCTGTAATCCCAGCCCTCTGGGACTCCGAGGAGGGCAGATCACCTGAGGCCAGGAGTTCGAGACCAGCCTAACCAACATGGTGAAACCCCGTCTCTACTAAAAATACAAAAAGCCATGTGTGGTGGCGCACACCTGTAGTCTCAGCTACTTGGGAGGCTGAGGCAGGAGAATTCCTTGAACCTGGAGGCAGAGGTTGCAGTGAGCCGAGATCACGCCATTGCACTCCAGTCTGGGTGATAGAGCAAGACTCCATCTCAAAAAAAAAAAAGAGAGAAAGAGAGTTTACTCCAATTTGATGGCTGGAAAAGAGAGCTGAACTGGCCTGGGGAGGGGCAGGTTTACTACCAGTTTGCCTGTGACTCAGGGCAAGCTCTGACTCTAGGCCCAGCTTACTTGTCTATTCATTAAGGACGGGGCCAGCTAGGTATCCAAGAAACCTCCTTGTTCTGAAATGCTATGACTTAGTCCCTCCACATACCCAACATACACAAACTGGAGGCCAGTGTGAACTGTGGCACTCCGCTGCTATCACAAAAATAATGATCCCAGACTCATAGGAAATAATATTTAAACTACCTTTTTCCAAGAAAACAGTAAGCAAGGACTTTTTTATTAGACATGGGAGAGGGGAAAGGATGAATTAGAACATGGAAAATATGCCAAAGAGGAAGAATTCAAGAGTTAAACTAGTCAAAATCAGGACATGTGGGTACCTAACCTCAACTAAAAAACAGAAAATGTACTATAATATTGTCTTAACTCTTTTGGGAAAACAAATATAGACATATCTGGAGATTCCCTGTGCCTCTGAATATGGGGCTATCAGGGTCTTTGGTTAGAAACACTCTCAAGATAAAATCTATGTCAGAGTATTAATATGAAAATGATGCTAATTTTTTTTTTTATTACAACACATTCTTAAGAGATTTGGAAACTTAAGAGGCAGCATTAACCACTTAGTATTTACAAAGGCCTGATGTATGGAGACTTTCAGTTTAATTGAAGATAACAAATGGCTCACTGATCTGACAGGCTTTCCTGAACACCTTAATCATTTCAACAAATTCTGCAGAGAAAGAGGATTCTTCTCTAAGTCAACCTCTAAGGTATTGCTATAATTATATATGTTTCCCGATTAAAAAGATCTTGGTTATTCCATATTCCACTGGAAATTACAAATCGCAGTGAAATTGGCCTGCTTGTTTTTAAATCTCCAAAGTTTTCAAGCACAATGTTTTCTGCACTAGAAAAATGCTTGCTATGAAGTTTCAAGGTTTAAACAATAGTTTATAAAACAATTACTTCACCGACATACTTTACCATCAAGATAATGTAGTGGAATGAGAAGCCACTTTTGTCTACATACAATTTTAAAGCTTATATAATTTCCCAATGTGTTTTGGCAAAGGCCTCAAGTTTTTGCTAAAAGGTTTTCATTTTTTTCCTTATTTCACTTATAGTCACATAAGTTCATCTTAACTTACATGTGGGAACTTAACTCTCTGGCAATGAATTTTTACAGAAAACAAAAAACCCACCCATTCTTGGGAGAGATTGACATGTCACTCATCTTTGCCAGCTGGAATGTTCACAATGGAATCTAAATATTGTATTAACAACATCAATAACAAGCAGGTTTGGAGCGCCTTTATAAAACATGCTTGAATTGTGATAGAAATGCTTGTTACTTTGTGTTTTGCTCAGCTCTCAATTACCACATTGATTTGATAAAATCTATGACAATCCTATTTTTTAATCATGTAAGAATTCTGTGGTTCACTATATGTGCATAATAAAAATCTGAAATCAAATAGGTGTCATGACATTGTAGTTGCCCAGTCATTTTTGAAACTCTCTACTGGAGTAACATATGTCCAGCAAAGTCCTTGTACGTCTACAACTCAGTGAATTTTCCCAAACAATTTACCATGTGATTGCCAGACACGGTGGCTCATGCCTGTAATCCCAGCACTTTGGGAGGCCGAGGTGGGTGGATCATCTGAGGTCAGGAGTTTGGGACCAGCCTGACCAACATGGTGAAACCCCATCTCTAAATACAAAAATTAGCCAGGGCTAGTGGTGGGTGCCTGTAGTCCCAGCTACTTGGGAGGCTGAGGCAGGAGAATCTTGCTTGAACCCAGAAGGTAGAGGTTGCAGTGAGCTGAGATTGCACCATTGCATTCCAGCCTGGGCAACAAGAGCAAGACTCCATCTCAAAAAAAAAAAACAAAAAAACCCAAATGTACCATGTAATCAGCACCCTGATGAACAGAAGGCTCTTGCACCTCAGGGGCCCCCCATTTTGTCTTTCCTAGTCATTACGTTGCACCCTGTATTAGTCCATTTTCAGGCTGCTCATAAAGGCATACCCAAGACTGGGTAATTTATAAAGAAAAGGTTTAATGGACTCACAGTTCCACATGGCCCGGGAGGCCTCACAATCACTGCGGAAGGCGAAAGGGACGTCTTACATGGCAGTAGACAAGAGAGAAATGAGAGAGCCAAGCAAAAAGGGAAACCCCTTATGAAAACATCAGCTCTCGGTGAGACTTATTCACCCCCCACGAGAACAGTATGGGGGGAAACCACCCTCATGATTCAATTATCTCCCATGGGTCCCTCCCACAACAGGTGGGAATTATGGGAGCTACAATTCAAGAGGAGATTTGGGTGGGGATACAGCCAAATCATATCACACCACAAGGATAACCAGAACCTTGGCCAGTCCTTGTATACTGTTCCTGGCTTGGGGCAACATCCAGTCAAGGTGATCAGATGAGAATCGGGCCCAAGAAAAGCAGGAACACCCTCAGGGTGGGCGCACAAGGAAAGGGCTCCCTGTGAGTCTCCACCATCAGGAACTTCGCTATGAGGATGCTACTCAGTTTCCACAAACAAGTGACACCCATTATCAGGAGGACGTTGGTATCGCCTAACCCCAAAAGAAACAGAATCAATTCCTTCTCAAGTAGGATTCCATGCAGGTATCTTCATCATCAAATCAAAATTCTCAAAGACTTCTACATCCCCTCCTATCACTGCTGCAGTAATTCTTACTTATGATGATAACAACAGCTTACATGTATTCATTCCTTACAAGGTGACACTGTGCTAAGAATGTACACATCTTTTCACAGAAGTTCAAAGAAGATGACATTGAGTCCAACAGGCACCAGTCACTGGGTTTTCCAAATAATAATAATTCCTTGTGTTCAAACTGCATGTCACAACCTTTGCATTCATGATCTTATTTAGAAATTGCATTATGAAAGATCCTACATGGTGTACAGTGCAGATGTTAATAGCTTTATCAGCTAGGAATCTTTCCATCTTAAGCGATTTTTAAAAACCAAATTGAAGAGATTTTATCACCTGTGACTGGAAAAACCAGGAGTAGTGATGCCTTTCAAATGGCACTTAGCAAATCCTATTCTCTGTCCCCCAACTCAGCAATGCTGATGTTGAAAATAGGCTTGGACAGGCTCTCCCCCTGTTCACAGGTGGCTGCCAGCAGCCCCCTGGGGCTACAAACAGTAGCTCTGAATCTAGCATTTCCCCAGTGTTCCCTGGAAAAGGTCTGAGAATCACTGTAATTAGACCAGCCTCTATCACATGACCACCCAGAAACGCCACTAGCCAGAGGAACGGGAGTGACTTAAACTAGGGGGTAGAGACATCACTTGGAAGCACACAGATGAATGGACTGGGGGATGGAGGGCTCTCCAGCTGCAAGCCAGGTTAATTCCCAAAGAGGGAAAAAGAACTGTCCATTATAACAGCACAGCCACTTTTAAAAACAAATCATAGACCCAAAAAAAGGTAAAATTCCACATGCACATATACAGAGCTAGTAAGTGGAAGGTCTAAAGGCCAGACTGCAGGTCTTCCTACTTGAGACTCTTTCAGCTTTCTTTTCATGCTAATTGCTATTATTCATGGGTGTACAGAACTGCCAAGGTCTCAGGGCATACGGTGATGTCGGTCAAGTGAAAATAATTTCCCAGAGGCCCAGAATCTTAGTTGATGATAACATTTCACGTTCCCTAGTAGGGTGAGAATGGCTGAAGCAGCCTTAGCCAGACCTGCCTCACTGATGGTGAAGGAGGAGTCGGGGGTGGGACACAGCTGTCCATTACTGCAGACTCATCTTAATCAGCCAACCCTGGGGGATCTACCCAAACCACCCTGAGCAGCCAAAGTTGACCCCTACAGTCCCGGCTTTGGGATCCAAGATGCTAGGACACTTGGTAAATTTATTAGTCAGTTCAGGCTGCCAGAACAAAATACTACAGACTGGGTGGTTTAAAGAACAAAAATGGATGTTCTCACAGTTCTGGAGGCTGGATCCGAGATCAAAGAGGTGGCGTGTCTGGGTTGTCCTGAGGCTGTCTCCCTGGCTCACAGATGATCGACTTCTCACTGTGTCCTCACATGGCCTTTCTTCAGTATATGTACACTCCTGGTATCTCTGCTTACAAAGACACCAGTCCTTATAGAAATGCTTCCTTTATGTCCTCATTTCACCTTAATTACCTCTTTAATGGCTCTATCTCCAAATTCAGTCACATGGGGCATGAAGGCTTCAACACCTACATTTCCCGGGGGATGCGGTTCAGTCCATAATGGTAAGTTACATGCATTATTTCACAAGCCTTCACTGATTTCCTACTGTGTGTTGATAACCTACAAGGTGCTAGGGATAGAGATAAGAAACTCCAGCCTCAAGGAGATGACAGTCTGGCTAGGAGACAGAAGTGAAGGGATAACCAAACAATCTTAGTGATTCCTGCCATCATGAACCGGCTCAGATACTGGGGGAAATAAGTAAGGAAGGTATCAGGGATGATTTTGCTGCTTACACAGCGAGAGGCTGCTGTCACTGCATCTCTTAAATCTACTCCACGACCAGCTTGATATGGTCAACTGTGAGCTTCTCCATCACAATGTCACTCCAGGCCCCAAAATAAGAGATGCCATTGTATCTGCAGCAGTGGCAAAAGCTCATGTGCCGAAGCTCACCCAGTAATGAGGTTCATACCAAAGGCACAGGCACAAGTAGATGCACAGACAGTACTTGAGCAGAACACATGTGCATTTAAAAGCAAAGGGGAGGCAGGACTCGGTGGCTCACGCCTGTAATCCCCAGCACTTTGGGAGGCTGAGATGGGTGGATCACCTGAGGTCAGGAGTTCGAAACAGACTGACCAACATGGAGAAACTCCATCTCTACTAAAAATATCACATTAGCAGGGTGTGGTGGTGCATGCCTGAAATCTCAGCTACTTGGGAGGCTGAGGCAAGAAAATCGCTTGCACCTGGGAAGCGGAGGTTGTGGTGAGCTGAAATCATACCATTGCACTCGTCTGGGCAACAGAGTGAGATTCCATCTCAATCAATCAATAAATCAATCAATAAAAGCAAAGGGGAAATGTGATGAAGCAGGATGCAGGTAGGAAGCATCATCACCTTCCTTTTAGGTAGCTTACCTTCTTCCCTACAGGAAAGAAGACAGGGAGATGAAAGAAATGTGTTTCATGTAGTTGAGGTAGCTATGAGCAGGTTTGACACTGAGGAGAGGAGAGTGGCTAGAGAGTGGGTTCTTGGGGTAGATGGTACAATTTAAATCGTTACATTTAACTTAGACATACAAGGAAGAGCTGGGAACTAACATGGAAAACTGCTGCAGGATGGTATGAACTGCATCATGTGATCACGGTGCAAGTTGGCCAGGATCTCTGGCGCTGCAGTGGTCATAGCTGGGCTGATGCTGGAAACAGGGAAGCAGCTGCATTCGCTGGGTGAGGGGAGGGCGACTCACCAGGTAGACCAGGAAGCAGGGGCCCGGGAAGTGCTCTGGCAGGGGGAGGGAAATGGGAGGATAAGTGAGGTAGCAGAAACTCAGATCTCTATTAGTCTAGCTGCCTTTGCATTTCTCTCATTACCCAATCTACTTAGGAAAAATAATAATAAACACATCTCAAATCAGTATAATTTGAAGAGTAACTGAGTAATGAAAATCCAGTTTAGAACCAAAGATGTAGCCTCTCCAATCTCACTTGCTAGTTCCCAACTTAATTTTTAAAATTAAGACACCTCTAATGAGACTCAAAATTGTTCACAATGAATCCAAAATGTAGTGAGGGGAAGATCAGATGCTAAAAGAGAAAATGTGTTCCATTTCAAAAACGATCAGACCATGCGTGAGTGTTGGCGGTGGGGGCCGTGGCGGGGGGTGAACGCAGTTCTTCTCTATATAAGGCCATCTAACTATAAATGGCATTTGTCGGACATGTGAGGCAATGAACTTGGAGGAAATGGGGATTGCCTAAAATAGCATTTGCGCTATAGACCTGAATTTAGCATTTAAGGAACCTGGCTTTGAATCCTGACTCTGAATGTCCTTCATAATCACACACACACACACACACACACACACACACACACGTGCATGCTCATCACACTTAAACACATATGCACCTACACACACATACGGCCACACATTTACACATATACATATATGATGCTTGGCTTAGCCAAATGCTCGACTTTAAGCTTCTGTTTCTTCATCTGTAAGATCAGAAAGATACCACCTACCTCTCAAGAAGTAAATGAAATTACACGCAAGCCAGGTATGTGGATGTGAGAAGTATTACTACTATGATTATAAGTTTCTTTGTTTAAGTCAAGTCACTGCTTCTGAAAGCTCTCCAAGCTCACTTTCTATTCTTTCAAGGGACAGCCAAACCACTAAGTGGGCCTCTTAAGACAACAAAGAGGCTGAAATTACATTGACAGGCAGAAATCACCAGTGATGTATATTTAGTTTAACTAACGCTGTTAATTAGAGTGTATTAGTCAGGACTCATGACTGTACGTAAAAAAACCCAATTCAAGCTGGCTTCAGTAAAAAGGAGAATTTATGAGGCCAACAAGTCCAGCCACAGGTAGGGCATGAGAGAGTGGCCCCGTCTGTGCATCTTTGTGCTGGTGCCATTTTCCTGCAGCCCAGTGGATTCCCACATGCAACATCTGTGAGGCCAGCACATCTTGCAGAGCTCCCAGAGCCAGGATGTGAAACCCAGGGTGGAACTCTGGCCTGGACTGGGCCACGTGCCCATCCTTCCACCAGTCACTAAGGCCAGGAAGTTCCCGTAAGAAGCTGGCACCTCCCATTTGGAATCTATGGGAAGTGGAGGGGTGGAAGGAGAAGGATATCCTGGGATAGGGCTACTGGAACCCATACCACAATTTGTGAGCCACTGCAATTTGGGCCTATGATAGCTGCAAAGTTTAAAAGTGAAAACTTCATCCATAACCATTTCTTTTCCAGGCCAGGCACAGCAAAACACAGAGACTGAAGTGAGCCTGAGAGATACACTACACAAATGATCAGCACAGACTCGACCTTTATACATGTCACAGCCTTCTTGTTTCTTATCACAATGTCCTCACAAAATCCTTCAAAATGTGGGAAACTGGGAGCTTGTCTACTGGCAGATGTCATCAACACCAAGACCTGTGGTTCTAACTCCTCGCTGCAACGTGTGTCAAATTAGCAGGATCAGATCATCCTGATCAAGCCCCATAAGAAATCACAGCCTAGGAAAGAGGGGCCAAGCAACGTGTGCTATGGTGACCATAAGGTAGGGGAAGAGTTCAATACAATCCCTTAAATGACTTTGTAAATTTCCCTATCACTGTAAGTATGGCTGGCTGTCTCCCACGTTCTCTTAAACTCATCTTTGTAAATGTCTTAGTCTAGTTTGCATTCTTGAAACGAAGGGGTTAATTTGATCGAGTCCGCCTGTACTGCTTGCTTTTAGTCACTTGCTTTTTGTTATTTCTTTTTCCTTTTCCATGAAGCTGAGGCCTTGCCATTGAATGCTGGAACTCGACCTTCACTGGCTGCTTTACAGATAACATTCATAGGTCACCATGGTAATGGTCGCATCAGTTGTTTTTCAGGAACTTGGGCAAGCTCCTGTCCAGTTCAAACCAGTTAGGACCACTGCTCCTTCAACTAGGCCTGCCCAAGTGCCGGAAAGGTGGCCTTTTTGACACTGAAGGGCCAAAAGCTCCACCCCCAGATGACGCTAATGCCGCCATTTTACTGAACATAATTTCT
Source organism: Ateles fusciceps (assembly GCA_036589455.1). Taxonomy (NCBI): domain Eukaryota; kingdom Metazoa; phylum Chordata; class Mammalia; order Primates; family Atelidae; genus Ateles; species Ateles fusciceps. The sequence continues at coordinate 5,161,831 of JAZHEH010002908.1, read as the reverse complement.
TTGAGATGCCATGAACGTCAACATTCTGCTTGTACAGAATGAACCGGTTACTCCATTTTTTCCCCCCATTGTCAATCACCTTTCCCACACATTAGACCACCCTGCTTCCCTAACACATAAATATCCCTAAGCCTTATCTTCAGGGAGGCGGATTTGAGAGCTGCTCTCCTGCCTCCTCACTTGGTACCGTTGTGAACGAATCTTTTCTCTTTGCAAAACCCATGTCACAGTGATTGATTTGCTGTGCTAAGGCAGAATGGACCTGGACCTGGCTGGAAGCATTCTGGCACAATCAGAGGGACAGATCACAAGTAATTCCAGCCCATCTCCAAGGAACTTTCTTTTTCTGTCACATTTCTGCAGGATCTTAGTCACTAAGCAGGGTCAGGAAGAAAAGCCAGTCAGGACTCATGTTCCATTCCTCCCATGGCCATCCCCTGGGCATTTGCCTTACGTATCAGGAGCTTCAGAGAGACTGAAAACAATCGGAAACATTCCTAAAGGTATCACTTCAGTTCCGCCAAGGAAGAATCTATGTTACTATTGTTTTTGCTGTTGTCTGTGCGGGGTGGAAGGTACTGAACATCTTAGGAAATTGCAGAGCATCACAGAAATGCTATCATAGGCCAGACGCGGTGGCTCATGTCTGTAATCTCAGCACTTTGGGAGGCTGAGGCAGGAGGATCACAAGGTCAGGAGTTCGAAACCAGCCTGGCCAATATGGTGAAACCCCATCTCTACTAAAAATACAAAAATTAGCCAGGGGTGGTGGCAGGCACCAGTAGTGCCAGCTCCTCGGGAGGCTGAGGCAGGAGAATCGCTTGAACCCAGAAGGTGGAGGTTGCAGCGAGCCAAGATTGCGCCATTGCACTCCAGCCTGGGCAACAGGAGGAGATTCCATCTCAAAAATGCTATCATAAGCATTATTGGACACCCAGTTATCACCAGGCACTGTGCAGGTCTCTGTATGTACATTATCTTTTAATTCTCACAAAAAAACCGTGAAGTGAGTACTACTACCTATTTGACTGACTGGAAAGGAAAGGGTCAAATGAATTACATGAGTTGCTTGAGGTCACTCGGCTGGTGGGTGGCGGAGGCTGGCCTTTGAACCCAAGGCCGGCCAGCTCCAAAGTTCATCTACTTCTCTCCTACTTATGCTGCCTCCTCTGGAGAGAAGTTGGGCAATGGCACCTGCTCTTGGAGTGCCCACTAAGTGCCAGGGATGCCACAGAGATCATCAGTCGTCATAGCAATCTTGCAAGACTGATATTTTTTTCATTGTATAGTAATTTAAAGAGGGTTGTAACACTTTTCCAAAATCAGGCGGCAATTAGAAAGCAAGGCATGGAATGGACTCAAGGATGCCTGACTTAAGAGCTGAGGTCATTTACCCTATGTCTGAGTGTCATCACTCACAAAGGCCAACAGGAGACCTGTGGGAAAGAGGGGCAGAGGGATGGCAGGAGAGATTCATTCTGGAAGGTCATACTTGGCACCTATAAAAGCCTGAGGGGAGGGGCCACGTACACTCATGCATGTGCACATACCTGCAAACACACACACACACACCTGCACACATACACGCACTCCCATGTCACGTGCACCGCAGCAGGGACTACCCAGAAACTCTTAGCCACGCCTTCTGGTTGTCAAGGGAACCTAACAAGAACACAAACTTGACCCCTTGCCGTTTATAGGTGGATGATTTTAAGTCCGCTTCTGAAACTGTCGTGTGAACAGCTCCCCCTCAGAATATATTCTAAAAAATCATTCTTCCTCATTAAAGTCTCTTGGCAATTGTATTAAAATATTTCCAGACTTCCAGCTAAGCACAGTTCAACAGAATTTCAAGGGGAATGACTTTTTCAATTGTATTTTAAGACTGAGCACTTTGATCAAAGCAGGCTCTGCAGTGCAATGTGATCCAAGGTTGTTTAATCTTTATATTCTATAATCTAACTGATACAATTTAATAGACAAAAAAAGCTTAAATGCTCAAAAATTAAATAAGGGAAGATTCCTATACATGAATTATAATTGGTGCCAAATTACTTATGTCTACATCTGTATATCTACTAATATAAAATTCACATAGACTAAAATAAAATATTCATTCTATTAAGGGATGGGTTCCTCTCATTGTGTCACTCTTTAAATGACTAATTTTAGGTTTTCCTTTTTTCTCTATCTAGTTTTTAAAAATCATAAAGTGAACTATATAAAATAGTCATGGGTAGGAACAAAGAGGGAAAATTAAGCACCTTAATTACTTAAGTGAAAGAAGACAAAGTATTCATGTCCATCTTTTTGTCTTATTGTAAATTACTTAGAAACATTATAACAGGATTTGCCCTCAGCCCTAGTCTGCAAATCACTGTAGAATATCCAAATATCTAAAGTGGAAAACTGTTTAGAAGTATTTATGCCATTTTGAAGTAAAGACTGGTGTAAGTCCAGGTTTCTGTGACTTGGAGCAGAACAACTGCTTCGGTTCTTATTTTTCCCATCTACGAAACGGGAGTAGCCATATCGAATGCGTAAGGCTAGTATAAAAGAATAATGCAGGCCGACAGCGGTGGCTCATGCCTATAATCCCAGAACTTTGGGATGCTGAGGCAGGCAGACCACCTGAGGTCAAGAGTTTGAGGCCAGCCTGGCCAACATGGTGAAAACCCTGCCTCTACTAAAAATACAAAGATTAGCCAGACATGGTGGCGCATGCCTGTAGTCCTAGTTACTCAGGAGGCTGAGGCAGCAGAATCACTTGAACATGGGAGGCAGAAGTTGCAGTGAGCCGAGATCACGTCACTGCACTCCAGCCTGGGCAACACAGCAAGACTCTGTCTTTAAAAAAAAAAAAAAAAATTAAAGTAATCCTAATTTGAGGCGAGAGAAAGAGGCATGCTAATACAAAACCCCAGAGCCCTGAACTTTTTGCTGAGATTGGCTTCCTATTCTTCTATGAGGGGACTCCTGCCCCTTCGCTTTTTGTGAAACTCTGCGCCTTTCATTCCAGTGATCTCCCCAGTTTCGGACTAAGCCTCTGCGTCTTCACGGTCGCTGCTGTTCACCACTAGTCCTCTCACTGCTGTCAATCTAGGTCTTGCATATGGGGTCAGCTCTCTGGACCCTTTTCCTCTTTTCTGTTCTATACCCTCCTGCAAAGCTAATCTATGTCCATAACCTGTGCCCATAAGCTTCCTCCCAGCCCTGATCCTCCTCTTCCAAAGTCCAGCCTCAGTTTCCACCTCCTACTGAACAGTTACCCTGAAACATGAGATTAAGCCCGCAAACACCCCAGCAGGGGCCTGGCCAAAAGGAAGCTCCTAATGAAGGCTCTCGATTTTCCTGATTCCTCTGTTTCTGTTCACAAGACTGCCATTTTCTCAGTGTGCATCGCTGGATGTGGGTTAAAATGGTTACTATAGACGGGTACCGGGGAAGATCTGAAATTAAAGTCAGAGAGGAAAATACAGGATATCTTGACTGGTATTTACCCAGATTCCACACCAGGCTGTAGCCGCTGGGGAAGTAGAGGTAACTGGAGATTGGGCAAATTTGGATTGTCAAGAGATGGCAAAGATCAGAATCAACCAAAGGCTTCTTTTTAAATTGCATTTCCTTGTATTTTTGAAAGTAACTTAAGAGCATGTTTTGCACGTTCTCAGTGACCAAGTAAAACCTGAGAGATCAGAGCTGCTGACCAGCAGCCCTGCAAATTCACTGCTGATTGTGAGCAAAAGTAGCTAGCTGACTCTATTACTGTAGTTACAGAAGTATCTTTACAAATAACTCAGTGCAGAACAGTAAGACAAATGATGCCAAAAATAAAGGGCCCCTCTTTGAAACCAGAGGGCCTCTGCAGGCCGAAAGAGGACAGAAGGCAATTAGGACTTGGGAGTGGAGGGGGAATGCAGAGAGGTTTTCTTGTTTTCCTTTTCTGTCATTGCTAATTTTTTTAATGGGTATGCCTGAGGGTGAGAATCAGGAGATTTATGCATTAGGTGGATGCCCTCCTTTTTGACATGGACAAAAGAGTCAGCTTGTGGAGCAGATTAGACAGAAGAAGCCAAAGGGCCCAGGGGCTTCAAGCTCCAACCAAATGGGAAAGCGATGAGTGGGCAAGGGTCAGGGCAAATCCAAACAAAACCTGGGATTCATCGGCCCTTACAGAGAGGTAAGGGGTGCCAGGACTCCAGATCAGAGGCTGTGGCCAGACTGGAGTCTGGTAGTGACATCCTGGTCATATCAGAGGGTGACACTGAAAATGGAAATCATCAGAAAGAAAGGAGTTTGGGAAGATGCTCCTTTGGAGAGTTCTGGAAGTTTTTTCACCTGGAATATACCTATGAGAGTGAATGATCGGAAACCTGAGGCATGAAACATTGAAGGCTACAGCTTAGTTTTTATGGAGCATTTGTGAGGTGTCAGGCACCAGAGTGATTGATATTCACAGTTTCTTAATCTTGATTACAAAGATCACAAAGACCTTGGGTCTTGGGTTTGATTGAGAAACACATCTTGCAGTCCCATTTTACAGACAATCAAATCTGAGGCCCAGGGTCAAAGAGCTGGTGCCCGGAGAGGGAGGGGATTCAACCCCAGTTTGATGTGGTGCTAAATCCCATGCTCTTCCACGCAGCTACGTGTGAGCCTGCTGTGAATACACACGTTGAGAGTACGGAGTACAGCTTGGTACTTGTGAGCTCGGTGAACTTCTCAAGGAAGCAATCCTGTTTATGAAGCATTAAAGGAGTTTGAGGTAAAGATATGAACGAATTCTCCTTCACATTTATGTATACATCCAGCAGGCTCTGGTCAGCCCTAGCCTTTCCCCATCCTGAGAACTGCCCCAACAGATGGGCAAGAGTTTTCACAGGGAAAGTGAAGAGCGCAAGAAAACGACATTCAGAGGATTTACCCCTATTTTCCTAAGAGTCACAGTTTTGTAAAATGCTCAATAACTAACCTTGATTGGGAATTTAGCACAAACTGTCCTATGTGCTTGACTAATGTGAATCCACCAAATCCTTGCTAGGACCCCAAAAGACAAGTATTGTCATGACTCCCAAATAGAAGTTAAGCCAGCTGCCCAAGAAGCCAAGACAGGGTTCACTTCCAGGTTGTACGAATCTTTAATATACAGTATTGCCTCCCTAAGATCCACAAGACCTTCGAAAATCATCTTGCTTGGGCACGAGGATTCTCAGCCAGCCTGCCACCCCACCTTGTCCTCTCCTTGCACCCACAGCAGACACAGCTGGCTGAAGGTAATATCTCTTTCTCCACTGAGCCAGAGCTAAGTATCAGAATCCGTTCTGACCTATTTTGGGGGAAGTTGCTAGAGGGGGATCAGAGCTGGTACTAGATAGGGCATCTTTGCCATTGCTGAAGTCCACTCCTTAATTTGCAAATGAAGCGCTAGGGACGCCACGTGGCTTGCCCAAGGTCACAAAGTTTGCCAAGTGAAGGGCTGAGATCAGACCAGGTCCCTCGACTCCTAATCTCCAGTGTTCCTTCCATTGTAACTTGCACCAAGGTGAGGTATCTCATACATCTGAGTAGTAAAAGTTCACAGCAGAGTTATGGGAGGGGATAAGAGTTGTGGAGAGTGGGTGATACAAGCTATTACTCCCCAAATAAGTCTGGACATTAAGCCAACCTAGAACTTGGGAAACTGGTATTCCTCAAAGCAAGTCATGTAACAATCATATCAACTTCATGCACATTCTACGGATTGCACGTGCACTGGCACACACGGAGGAACAGCATGCATCTCACAGCAGAAGACCTGGCTTCCTTTTCCCTATTTAACCTTGGTGGGGAGACGGGTCGGTGGGAGTCTATGGCAACACAATCCTGCTCTGTGCCCTGAAAATGCCTTTAAGTCTTTCCATTACATTAGCTCATCCAGTGTGAGTTATAAGAAGTGAATGGATGGCCAGGCACGGTAGCTTACGCCTGTAATCTCAGCACTTTGGGAGGCCGAGGAGGGTGGATCACCTGAGGTCAGGACTTCAAGACAACCTAGCCAACACGGCAAAACCCCATTTCTGCTAAAAATACATAAAAATTAGCCAAGTATGGTGGTGGGCGTCTGTAATCCCAGTTACTTAGAAGGCTGAGACAGAAGAATCACTTGAACCGGGAGGCAGAGGTTGCAGTGAGCCAAGATGGCACCACTGCACTCCAGCCTGGGAGACAGTGAGACTCCATCTCAACTACGACAATGAAAAAAAACACAGAAGTGAATGGAAATAAAATCTGTTAGATTATTTTAATCCTACCGCTGCTGCCTAGGGACACAGAGTTGATCATAATTACTGGCCCAATACTAGCGTGATGGAGAAAAGGAAGAGCGAAGAATGACCAGAAGGGTGTAGGAGTGTCAAGTGAGTCACTGGGAAGGTTTGGTAAACCAGTGGCTTCATCTGTGCTGATGACGGCTGGGCTTCTTGAAGTGGGTGGGCCAAGCAGCCTTTTCCAAGAAGGGCTAGGACTCCTGGTCTGACCACAGAATGGGCTGTGAGTGGTTGAGAGGGTGGGGCCTGGGCTTCCCCTGGGGATCTCCAGCCTAGCCCAGGGCTGGACACACAGAGATGTATCATAAAGAAATGCTTGCAGGCGGAGTGGGAAGGGTAGGTTCAGCGAATGCCTGCTCAAGAGGAAGAGCTAGAAATAAAAGCTGGTCAAAATGTTCAGGCAGTAGCTCCTCTCTGAACAAGACAAAACTCCGTGGGGAGCGCTGAGGCCGACAGGGCCTACAAAGGCCAAGAGGGCAGAAGTGGGGAATACAATCAGCATGGCTTGTGGCAACTTTCAGCAGAAGGCATGAAGCTAACAAGAGCAGAGGTGCCTGTGTCGTTCTGGGATGAAACCATCAGAGACCAGATGAAGGGTCAGACCAGGGGTGAGGAATGTCTTTCATTATGAATCACTGACTCATTACAACAAATCAGCCGAGGGTGATGTTTACATAAAGTAACCTAATTTTAAGTGTGATGGGTAAATGGGATCTGGGGGGAGGGGGACAGGGAGTTTGGAAATGGGAAAATATAAAAAAGACTTTATCCTTTTCATTAACAAAATAAGAGAGATTAGCAAACGAATTAAATGAATAAAATAAAAAACACATTTCAAACACAGAGACCATAACACAGAGATGCACAGACACAACTATTAGGGACAGCGGGGGACACCTGTCAGCTGGCCACGCCTGCAGGGCTCTGAATAAGCCACTCTTCTGTTCAGCACGCCCTGGGTCCCCTTTGAACAATGAGCCTGTCCCCTACTAATGCTCTGCTGGTTTCCATTGTACAAGAACTGAAGTGCTCTCTAGCCTGCTGAAACTGTCTGTAGCAGCCTAAACGGCATTTAAAATAAAGACTGTGAACTGATGAAATGACCAATTATGTTAAGTACCCATGCCTGGTGTAATCCAAACCGAATCTTACCCCATTATCCTCGAAACCGAGAGGTGATTCAGCAGCCCCTCTTGCCAGTGATTCTGAACCAAAATACAGGCACTGCACCTGACGTCCAAGAAGGACATCGAGATCAACCAGTTCTTGCAATTGGTTTTGTGCTGGGAAAAATAAAGGCACTAAGTTTCCACTCTAAACCAAACAACAATTCGACAGTGAAAACTGGTACCCTGCTGTAACTATCATGTTGTTTTGATTTCATTTCAGGTTTTCACTTTCATTATTTCCTCTTCGGACACTGCATTATTTTTCCCGTCACTATCCAAAGGTGTCTGTGAAGTACTCATGTTCCACACTGTTGCTATGCTCTCTGTGATGCTAAGTTCTCTGGTTGTTTCTCTTTCTTGCAACGACTTTTTTTTTCTATTTCCACACACCCGTATCTATCTGCTTTTCTAAGGCCTTGCTTAAGTGTCAGTTCTCCCAAGAAGTGACAGCCCCTCTGCTCCCACCCTCCTGACAAAAATAGGTCTCCCTCCTCTACACGACAGGGCACCTCCGCTGTATTAGTCCACTTTCACGCTGCTGATAAGACATCCCAAGACTGGGTAATTTATAAAGAAAAAGAGGTTTAATGGACTCACAGTTCCACGTAGCTGGGAAGGCCTCACAATCATAGTGGAAGGCAAAAGACACATCTTACATGGCAGCTGACAAGGGAAAATGGAAGCCAAGCAAAAGGAGAAACTCCTTATAAAACCATCAGATCCCGTGAGACTTATTCATTATCACGAGAAAAGTATGGGGAAACTACCCCCATGATTCAATTATCTCCCACCAGGCTCCTCCCACAACACGTGGGAATTATGGGAGCTAGAATTCAAGGTGAGATTGGGGTGGGGACACAGTCAAACCATTTTCCTTTCCATCCAACTTATTTTCTTATCCTGCATTATTGAGTCTCAGTCCTGGGGGAGATGGCACCACTGCACTCCAGCCTGGGCAACAGAGCGAGATTCTGTCTCAACAACAGTAACAACAACAACGAAGCACTCCACGAAGCAATTTATCTCTCACCCGGGTTCAATTGAGCCAGTCCTACTAGCGATCCATAACTCATGACTACTCCGGCTGGCTTCTGCTGGCCAGTCACTAGTCCCACAGCGCCCTCAAGAAAGACTCCTGTGTCACCCCCCATGTGACCAAACTGCACCTTCTCCCCCAGAGCTAGGAATTGGCATCTTTAGGGACAGGCTCCTGGTTCTGATTGCCCTCAACTCCAATGCCTAGTGGCTGGAACCTACTAACAGAGTTCCCTGCAGGTCTGATTACCCAGAAAAATTTCTTCCCACTTGCTATAAGGAAAAGGAAGGGATGTGTGTACATTTTTTGAAAATAGGAAGTGAGAAATCATAAAGCTGAGAAAGTGGCATTGAACAGGTACATTTTCTTCTACTTGATTCTGACCCAAACCTTCCCCTGGCATGACTAGACAGTCCCTTCTTCAGGGACTCACATCTTTAATCGTAAAACTCTGGCCCGTGGGCATTAGCAACTTTCCCATGGCCCAGTACCACCCACCAGAGGAACACGAAAGTATTAATTAGGAAGAATACCCATATATTCCCAAAAATATTACCACAGCAAAAGTGTCTCCAGAATTCTATAAAGATATAGGGAATGAAGAAACATCACAGAAAAAAATGAATGTTAACAAATCCCTGCCCACCCTCCTGAGCTCACACCAAGATTCTTCTGATTTTCAAAAGTACAAAATTTTAATGGGTTACATTTAACTGGAGGTGTACTCAAAAAGCATCTGAAATCTGTACCAGTTTAATTCACAGTGCCTAGAGCAATCAGGGGAATTTGTAGCCCTATTGGGAAGAGAAAAGATGTCTACACCCACGGGATAGAACCTTACACATCTTTCAACTTCAGAAACATTATCAATATTGGTATTTCCCTCATGTTTTTGCCCCCACAGAAACAAACAAAAAAAACTAATGTGCTTAGAGCAAATCTTACCTAATGCCAGAGTGAATGAATAAAAATCCTGAGAAAAGGCTGTAAGAAAACAAATCTCTTTTCTCAAAATAATCCAAACCTGAATGATATTCGTATCGGTGCTACAGTGCTAGAGGAAAAATGACACACGTAACTTTGAAACTCACTCGAAAAGAACCCAAAGGCTGATCCTAATCAGTTCCCACTTCTACTGTCTGAAGAGAAAACAGAACAGATTTTTTCAAATTGTGTGTTAATTTTTGAGAGTGGAGGGACTTCCTTTTGTTTTCTTAAACATTTAGGATAGCTACAACGATTATGAAAATTAGAATTAACCAAACTTGTCTGACTACATTTCACCTGTACCAAGCAAAAGTACAAAGAAATGCTTAAGTTCCCAATTTCACCGGCTATTAAAATAACCAAATGCGATTGCGTGGCCTGTAAATCAGCACTAAAAATGTGATGTCGTCTCTCATGAGGATTTGGGCTACTACGGAGACCTGAAGACACATGTCTGTCTTCTTAACCACACTTACATTCTACTCCTTCACACATACGGCCAGCTGTCAGCCTGTACTCTTAAGGGAAAGAGGCTACATAGCTCTCAACCAACCAATAGACATTAAAATCCCTTACCATAAGCCCAGTGTAGTTCAAAAGCTCTTAACATAGCCAAATCCACCTGTTTTTGGCCAGCAGGGCCTATCTGACTCCTAGCCCATCAACAGAAGTAGGGGGGATAGAAAGCTCCGAGGCCCCTAGGAATCATTCAGTTCCATTTTATTTACAGAACAGATATCCAAAATAGCGATAACCCCACAGTCACTTCTAAAAGTATTAAAAACGCACCCTTCTGCTATTTTTAAAACCATTTATTCCTCCTTAACTTTGGTCATTTCAGAAGAAACTTAATGGCAAAAGCAGAGATGAAAGGTCGCTGGAATTCCGTGAGCACACTGGATAGCGGCTAGTGCGAGGCAGCTGAATTGGGATGGACAACACAAGGGTGTCCCCTGCAGGTGACACTTGTGGGGGACCAACATAGGGTGACTGGACTCCGAACCTCAGAACAAACCACAGCCAACCTTCCAGGTACATGTGGACGTTAGGGAACAGTAAGAAACACATGCACCTCCATGATGACAAAAGTGCCAGAATACCCAAACCCTCCTTATTCAGCTCAAGTTTTTGAAACATGTAAAGTGGTTTGCTTTTATCAGCCTAGTTTGTGTTCCTGTCACATTCTAATTACAACGTAATTCCAATGTTACCAGAGCAAGCCAAACACTTCCAGAATATGACCAGTGACAGCGGGCCAAAGAAGCAGTCCTTAGAGGTCTGGTTTCAGACTCATGATTCACAGCCACCAAAAGACGCGAATAGGAAGAAATAAAGAGAACTGGACAAACAGACCCAACCCACAACCGTCACACTTCTCCAGAGAGCGGCCACTCCTAAACAGGACAGCACTCTCCTATTTGACACCAAGCACAAAGGAGTGGTGAAAGGGGGTGGGGGTGGGGCGGGTTGGGGGGAGAGGAAGGGGTGTTGCTAAGGACCTACCTTGGAGAAGGGCTCCGTTTCTCTTGAAGAAGGTACTGCCCGGCCAGATGGGTGGACCTGATGTGCTGAAAGAGAAGAGAAACTAGCATAAGGCCAAGTTCATCTGCACTCACACACCTGCAACCCCTCCCCCACACTTCCCCTCAAAACATTTCCCCAAGTATGTATTACTGACACCCTCTGATAATGCATCTTCGAAAACCATGAGGTTTGCTTTATTGTAAACAGGTTTCATATTTCACAGTGCAGACGCTATCCGTGTAAGTATTCTGCTTATCATCTTGACCCTGCTCACACCTGGGCATTGAAATCACCTACAGATACACAAAATGGCAAATTCACATGGTTTAATGGCATAGCATGTAACTTAAGAATATTTGCTAACCTGCTCATAATTTCATGAACGTATACGGCAAAGAATTCCTAATCACGTTTTCTGAGACCAAGCAGGTTTTCCAACACTTGCTTGTGCCATCTGCCTGCTACAAACGCAAACTTGCCTGTCTTGGCATTTCTACCACTAAATCCTTAATATATGGAGATGACCTTGATCGACTTCCTCCTCCCCCCACTTCTCTTGTTTCGTATCCTGTTTTCAATTTCTTGGCTTAAAATGTTACACTCCATACCTTATAAAACATTTTGCAGTTATGTTACCATCTACACTGTGGTTACAGGAGAGGCAAGAAAATAGGAAAGATCAATATATGACGAACACACTTACTGCATTTATAGATAAGTGTTTTTGCTATGTTAAGACATCTAGTAGAAAACTTTATAAGCAAGCCAGTCTTAGTAAAATGTCCTTAGAGTGGCAAGTAGGTTATATTCTAAATCAAAGATTGGTTTAGATACATGTTAGAAAGTCTTTAGTCAAAAATGTTACTACATCCAGCCCAAGAGGCAGTATAAATTACTATCACCAAAACAGTACATGGCAAATTGTATTGGTTAATGCATTATCAATCACCTTCAATATGAGAAACACAGGTTCGAGTAATACATTTGTAAGTTTGGCAGAAGCAGAAACACACACACACATACACACACAAAAACACACACAAACACACACACACATACACACACAGAGGAATCTGAAGAACGATATGGTAAATGCTTCATCAGTCAACCGGGGTCTCTGGTTATCTAGGACAGCAAGACTGTTAGCAAGCAGAAATGCTGTGACACATTCTGCGCACTGGAATCTCATTACCAGAGGTACAAATAGTATAGCAGGTATAGGGACACATTACGTGACTGAGGAGGAGTCAGGACGAAGAAGAAATTAGCTAGGGCACAAAAATACGATCGATCACACATCAAAATCATGCCAAATGTGCCTAGAAAATACATACTACAAACCTTGATGTAAATGAACCTTTTTGTTTTATTTTGTTTTGGATCCACTATACTAAAATTAAATGAGAATCACGCATCTCAGCTATGGTTTTCCTGCAGCCCTGACTCTCAGCCTGGCAGTTGTGACCACAGAGTGGCCAGGAGCTACCCAGGGAAATAGCAGACCGGACTGGAGTCTCAGGATGGTGACACTAGCTGATTGCTCTTCCATTGGATTCCGATCTTACTCTGTTTCGGGGCATTTAAGGTTGAGAGCTGCATGAAGAATAATGTGCATTAAAATACTTAAGATCTTTAACAGTCCAAGTAAGCTCTCAGGATTTTACCACCTTATTTTTATAACAAAGCAGGAAACAGCAAGCTGGCTGTTGCCAATATGGAATCACCTGATTTATAAAAATATTTAAAAACTGAGGACTTCATTATAGCAGAGTTGGTGTTTCTAGAGAATTCAATAACTGAGTATTACTGCAGGAGCCTGAATATCCACCTTACTTCCATCCAAATCTCTTCTTATCCCGACCTTGATTTGGCTGAAAACTGAGCAGACACCAGGGATGGAGCAATATGGGGAACGAAGGTCCAATAAATCCAGTGGTTTAGATATGGAAAATTCTCTGTATGATAGACATCTCCCTAAAGATTCTTACATCTGTTCAATGTACTCAAATCACTGATCAGTGATGTTGTAAGAGTCCTCTATAGTCAATCCGTGTTGCTGCAGAACTTATCTGTACTCTAGCAGTGCAGAGAGACTTGGACTGGCCACCACCGTCTTTCCCGGCCCCTGTTGTAACTGATGAATTCACACGTGGTCTCTTTCCAGCTCAGGGTAAGTCAGTTCCTGCCATGCTAACTGCAAAGCTTTCAAGCTCCTTGGCCTCATATCTACACGATTCTTTTGGCTGGTTCCTCAAAATGACATCTTCTAACTGTTAGAGATCCAAGGATTTATTAAGCCCCTGTTGAGAATTGTGCTTGGTGTTGAGAAACACTTGAAAGGAAAATTAAAAACCCTATTTTATGACCTCCAAGAACCTGCTGTCATACTTACCTGGCTCCAAACTCCTATGACTCTATCTAATGAGACCAGCGATGCCTATAGACAAACTCATGGGTATGTCTCCAGTGGCTGCAGGTTGGGAAGGCAACAAGTTGATTTTCCCCCATCATGTCCCTCGATGATTGGCCTTTAAAGCTCAAAGTTGGTTAAAACCACACATAGTACATGAAATTATTTAGAAATGTCTATTCACCACAGTAATTCAGAGACAAAACCAGTGATAGAAGTCTTCGTGGGAGGAGTTGCAAACCACCCATCCTCAGGCAGCTCAAGAGCAGGGAGGGTGGGAGTGGAGGGTGCAGGGGAAGAATGGGGTGCTCTCCATACCCAGCCATGTAAATATCACTGCCATGAGAAATGACCATAAGGACCCCTTATTAACCCCGAGTGGGTCTTAATCACCTTAAAATGGCATTTGCATTGCTTGACCCTAGGATCAAGTTAACATTCACTAAGCATAGTCATCAACCCTTTTCCATGGAATCCTCTAATTCTGCAGGGCAGAAATCACCTTCTTTTTTTTTTTTTGACAGTCTCACTTGGTAGCCCAGGCTGGAGTGCAGTGGCATGATCTCAGCTCACTGCAACCTCTACCTCCCAGGTTCAAGTGATTTTCCTGCCTCAACCACCCAGGTAGCTGAGATTACAGGCACCTGCCAGCAAGCCGGGCTAATTTTTGTATTTTTAGTAGAGATGGGGTTTCACTAACTGATTTTAATGGCCAGGCTGGTCTCAAACTCCTGACCTCAAGTGATCCACTCGCCTCGGCCTCCCAAAGTGCTGGGATTATAGGGGTGAGCCACCATGCCTGATCCATCCATTCTTTTTATTATTTTTTAAAACTGAGATAGGGTCTTGCTCTGTTGCTGAGGCTGGTCTCAAACTCCTAGCCTCCCAGTGCTCCTCTTGCCTTGGCCTCCCAAAGCCCTGGTAATATGAGGTACTGCGCCTGACCACCTTCCCTGTTCTACAGGGAGACAGTCAGAGGTCCTGAGAGGCGAAAGGACTTGCCCAAGGCACTGCATGACTAGTTAGTGATCAACCCAAGGCAAGACCAGGGCTTGCCCACTGTGCTAGAGACACACACATCAACAGCTCCAATTTCATTTCTAACCTTCCAGCTTTCCTCTTCTGCTCTTCCAGCACTAAATTCTAGTCATCCTTCCCCATGGAAGAAGGCTGTAAATGGTATTTTGCTAGGACCGTCTCCAAGGCAAAGTCCCAGGCTAGAAAAAGCAATCAGACTAACCATATGTGAAAGACACGCGGGTTCATATGAGCAGAAACAATACAACGCTGGTGCCACAAATGTCTCATTTCAATAATATGCTAACAAAAATCCCATGACCTTCACAAGTATAAGCCAGACCAACTTTGTAACAAAGAAAGCAGACCAACAGGTTAAGAGGACCTTGCTGGCCAGCAAGACACAGTGCGACCTGGCATTTGAGAACACTGATTCGGCTGACGGTTAAGACCACCGCTGAGCCTGCAGATCCCAAGAGGTGAGCGATACCGTCCTGAACAGCACACCCAGCGGCTGCCAGAGACCCAGCCCTCAGTCATTCCCTGGACCCCGCACTCTGGGTTGCACTACCTCCAGCTCCCAAGGGGATCCCTTGAGTCAACAAGGTCCGACAGCCTGAGGGTGACTCTCAGGAAGATGATGTGATCCATCATGTGTTTTTTCTACACTCGGGAGCCTTAACCATTGTGAGACATGGCTGCATTATAAACCGAGACCCTCGGAGGTTCTGCTGAGACCCACACCTGTATTCACCAGCTAAACTTTCTGTGGGTCTCCATGAGAAATAAATTAAGAAAAGGACTTTTTTTCTAAGATCTCACCTGCCAAATGTGAACTAGGATCTCTAAAAGAGAAAAGGGCCTGGCGCGGTGGCTCACGCCTGTAATCCCAGCACTTTGGGAGGCTGGACTGGGCAGATCACGAGATCAGAAGTGCGAGACCAGCCTGACCAACATGGTGAAACCCCGTCTGTACTAAAAATACAAAAATTTGCCAGGTGTGGTGAGACACACCTGTAATCCCAGCTACTCAGGAGGCTGAAGCAGGAGAATCACTTGAACCCAGGAGGCGGAAGTTGCATGAGCCGAGATTGCACCACTGCACTCAAGCCTGGGTGATAGAGCGAGACTCCACCTCAAAAAAAAGAGAAAAAAGGATGCTATAACACGGATGAACCTTGAAACCATGCTAAGTGAAATAAGCCAGAATAAAGAAAACAAATACTGTCTGATTCCACATAGAAGAGACAGTAGTCAAATTCACAGAGGCAGAAAATGGAACAGTGGTTGCCAGAGGCTAGAGGGAAAGAGGAGTAGGGAATTCAATGGGTACAGAGGTTCAGTTTTACAAGACAGGAAGAGTCCCCGGAGGTTGGTTGTACAACAATGTAAATGCACTTAACACTACAGAACTGCATACTTACAAAACAGTTAAGATGGTAAATGGGAGAGAGATCCAAGATGGCCGATTAGCAGCAGCTCAGGATTGTAGCTGCCACTGAAAGTGCAGAGAGTGAGTGGACGCCACATTTTCAGACGCATTTTTATTGCCCACGGACCAAGAGATTCCCGGTGGAGGAGCCCCACGGGTCGCCAGCGCAACTCTTTGGCCGGCACGGCGGCGCGGCGGTTCTCAGTCCGGAGTATGCGGGACTGAGTGCCCTTTTGGTTGGCGTTGGAGCTCCGGGAAGGCAGAGTCTCCCATTCAGCTGATTGAAAAGCGGACTGAAGTGGGGAACCAGACCAGGAGATTCCCGGGCAGAAAGCGCCACGAATCTTAACGCCGCTGTTTCACCCGGTGTAGTGGGTCGCTGCAGGGGAAGGCTAGTCCCCCCTCCCCAAAAGAAAAAACAGCAACTGGAACTGCTGAGGATTGAGAGTTTCACAGCAAGTACAGCTGAACCGAGAAGATCCAGCTCTGTGGCGGAGGGGGTGTCTGCCGAAGGAAAACTAAGAAACAGAAAAAACTTTACCACCAACAAGCTGGACGTCCACTCAGAGACCTAATCTGAAATTCAGCAATTACACAGACGACAGGTGGATAAATCCACAAAGATGTGAAGAAACCAGCGCAAAAAGGCTGAAAACACCCGAAATCAGAATGCCTTTCCTCCTACAGAGGATTGCGGTTCCTCATTACCAATTGAACAAGGCCTGATTGAGAATGAATGTGAGGAATCAACAGAATCAGGCTTCAGAAGGTGGATAATGAGAAACTTCTGTGAGCTAAAAGAACATGTTCTAGCCCAATGCAAGGAAACTAAGAACCTTGAAAAAAGGTTTGACAAAATGTTAATGAGAATGGACAATTTAAAGAGGAATATAAGTGAATTAATGGAGCTGAAAAACACAATAAGAGAACTTTACAAAATATGCACAAATTTTAACAGTCGAATTGATCAAGCAGAAGAAAGGATTTCAGAGGTCAAAGACCAACTTAACGAAATAAAACGAGAAGACAAGATTAGAGAAAAAAGGGTAAAAAGGAATGAGCAAAGTCTCCGAAATATGGGACTGTGTGAAAAGCCCTAATCTACGTTTGATAGGTGTACCTGAATGTTACAAAGAGAATGAATCCAAGCTGGAAAATATTCTTCAGGATATTATCCAGGAAAACTTTCCCAACCTAGCAAGGCAGGACAATACTCAACTCCAGGTAATACAGAGAACACCACAAAGATATTCCTCAAAAAGAGCAACCCCAAGGCACATAATCATTAGATTCACCAGGGTTGAAATGAAGGAGAAAATACTATGGGCAGCCAGAGAGAAAGGTCAGGTTACCCACAAGGGGAAGCCTATCAGACTCACAGCAGATCTCTCAGCAGAAACCCTACAAGCCAGAAGAGAGTGGGGGCCAATATTCAACATCCTTAAGAAAAGAACTTTCAACCTAGAATTTCATATCCAGCCAAACTAAGTTTCATAAGTGAAGGAAAAATAAAATTTTTTACGAACAAGCAAGTACTCAGAGATTTCATTACCGCCAGGCCTGCTTTACAAGAGCTTCTGAAAGAAGCACTATATATAGACAGGAACAACCAGTATCAGCCATTCCAAAAAACCCATCGGTAAGCTGCATCCAGACCCATCTCACATGCAAGGATATACAGAGACTCAAAACAAAGGGATGGAGGAAGATTTGCCAACCAAATGGAGAGCAAAAAAAAAAAAAAAAAGCAGGAGTTGTAATTCTCGTCTCTGATAAAACAGATTTTAAAGTAATAGAAACCAAAAGAGATAAGAAGGACATTGTATAATGGTAGAGGGATCAATGTAATGGGAAGAGCTAACGATCCTAAGTCTATGCGCACCCAATATAGGAGCACCCAGATACATAGGGCAACTTCCTGGTGACTTACAAAGAGACTTGGACTCCCACACAATAATAGTGGGAGACTCTAACACTACATTGTCAATATTGGACAGATCAATGAGACAGAAGGTTAACAAGGATACCCGGGACTTGAACTTAGACCTCGAACAAGTAAACTTAATAAACATTTACAGAACTCTCTACTCCAAACCCACAAAACATACATTTTCTTCAGTAACACATCACATCTATTCTAAAAGTGACCACATGGTTGGGAGTAAATCACTCCCCAGCAATTGCATAGCATTTCATAGGCTTAAATGAAATATTGGTTGGCTGTCTGTTCCTTATTTTCCTCCCTTATTCCTTCCTGTCTCCATTGTATAACACAATTATTAGTATAAAAGAGCTTTTCAATACCCATTTTTAGACTGCATTCTAGCCTGGGCAATAGGGCAAGATTCCCATTCTCTCTCCCTCTTTTCTTCTTCTTTTTCCCTTTCTTTTATTCTCTTTTTCTCTTTCTTCTCTCTTCTCTTTCTCTTTTTTCTTTTCTTTTCTTTCTCTCTTTTTCCTTCTAAAAAAAAATCCCTCAAGTAAAAAAAAAAAAAGATGGTGAATGATATGT
The DNA here is from genome assembly GCA_036589455.1 of Ateles fusciceps. Taxonomy (NCBI): domain Eukaryota; kingdom Metazoa; phylum Chordata; class Mammalia; order Primates; family Atelidae; genus Ateles; species Ateles fusciceps. Next base: position 5,143,439 of record JAZHEH010002908.1, on the reverse strand, counting down.
TAGATGTATTTTACCACAATTTTTTTTTAATTTGCAACAGGGTCTTGCTCTGTCACACTGGCTGGAGTGCCACTCTCGGTTCACTGCAGCCTCCCTCCCACACCTCCTGGACTCGAGCGATCCTCCTGCCTCCATCCCTGGAGTGGCTGGGACTACAGATGCGTACCACCATGCCCAGCTAAGTGTGTTTTTCTGTTTCTTTCTGGAGGACAGGGACTCACTATGTTGCCCAGGCTGGGCTCAAATGATCTGCCCACTTCAACCTAAAAAAATTTTGTTAATGTACAAAAAAGAGAAGGTAGGGAAGGAAGGAGGGAGATAGGAGGAGGAAAAAAGGAGAGATAAAGATCATAAGAACTCTGAAGAAGTGAATGAAAGCCTAGAGTGTTTTCGGTGAGAAGAAAGGAACATATCTGAATGTCCCCCCATGGTGAGCTCTCTGCCCCAATGGTCCACGGCACACAAAAAAGCAGAAAGCCCAAACCGGCCAGGAGAGGATGGGGGGAGAAATGGGTGTGGCAAGACCAGCCCATCCTGATTTAGCACTCATGGACGCCAGAGCTTACCCACTACTCTTAAGCAACTGAGCAGAGTCCACCATAATCTTAGTGCTGGGGATGGAATGTGATGACAATCCCTTCGGATGGGTAACATCTACCACCAGACTGTGTTTCCCCAGGAATATAACAATCCAAGCAGTTGTAACAAAGGGAGAATCCCCCCCAAAATTCCATTGTTTTGCCTTATAAATGGGGATTAATCACCAGGAAATAATAGAAAACCAAATGTGACCCACGCCACATGGTCACAGGTGCTCTTTGGGTGAAGGATGTCAGTCGTTGGCATTTGGAATGTGGCAACCAGAGCAGGCTGGACAGAGACATGCGTGGGAAGCTTCACAAAATACCACTCACTGTTTGAGAAGCATCACTAAGAGCACACAGATCAAAGTTCAGATTCTCAGGGATGCTTTTCTAACCTTCCAAATAATAAGCTTGAGTGTCCCGGCAATTTAAAGGGATCTCTGTGGCCACAGGGTCTAATCCAGGGTGGAGTGGAGAGAGCATGGGATTTGGACTCAGGAAATTTGTTTAAAACACAGACTGAAAGTCTTTTAACTTGTAAAGTCTCAATTCCATGCCTGCAAGCTGGGGGCAAATGGTAATATCTAGTGTGTGAGAATAAAATGAGATGAATGGGTATGAAAAAATGCTTTCTAAACTGCAAAAATCCCAGAGGTGTTTTTTTTTTCTTTGTTTGGAGACAGAGTCTTTCTCTGTCGATCAGGCTAGCGTACAGGGGTGTGATCTGGGCTCACTTCAACCCCCGCCTCCTGGGTTCAAGCAATTCTCCTGCCTTAGCCTCCATAGTATCTGGGATTACAGGCACGCATCACCATGCCAGGCTAATTTTTGTGTTTTTAGTAGAAACAGGGTTTCGCCATGTTGGCCAGGCTGGTCTCAAACTCCTGACATCAAGTGATCCACCGTGCCCGGCCCCAGTGGTAGTCTTGATTGTAAGAAAACTGTAGTTCAGAGTTGACTGACACACTCAAGGCCACATAGCAAGACTGTGGCAGTTGTCAGCTGGGCACCAGCACTTCCTCCTTGACATCCTTAACTCTCTCAACGGGGCTCTTTCTCCATTCCTGGGACGGATAAGGTAACTGCACTTTTCTCTTCCTCTTTCCTTTAAGGATTCTTTGAGATGTTCTAATTGCAAATGTTTCTCAGTCCAAAGTAGCCACAGTTACTAAATAGCTGAGAAGCAGCTTCACAAATGTCACTTACTCTGAAAGAATGCTTAAAAAAACAAAAAAAGTAACTCTGGTGGTTCACACCTGTAATCTCGGCACTTAGGGAGGTCCAGGCAGGAGGATCACTTGACCTCAGGAGTTTGAGACCAGACTGGGAAACATTAAAAATAAAACTTTTTTTATTCTACAAAAAAAAATACACAAAATTAGCCCAGTATGGTGGCATGTGCCTGTGGTCTCGGCTACTCAGGAGGCTGAGGTGGGAGGACTGCTTGAGCCCAGGAGTTCCAAAGCTCAGTGAGCCTTGATTGCACCACTGCACTCTAGCCTGGGAAACAGAGCAAGACCATGTCTCTAAAAAAAAAAGGTAGGTCCATGCAGAATCCTGTGAAGATCCAAATGGGCACGAAATCAAGAGACAGAAAGGACCATGGAGAAATCTACCAGGAGTGGCCAATTCAGAGGCTGACAGTTACTGAGAGGGCATGACTGAAGTGATCACACAACCACCAGCTAGGCCCACAAACACTAGAACTGAGAGTGTGGCAAGATTACTCCGAGCGAGGGCAATACACCAATCATGGTAAGAAATGGAATTGCTCTGTGAACTTAGCCAAATGTTGAAATTGGAGACTAAACGGATTTCAAAGGTTTAAGCCTGCACATAGTTCCTGTGTGCCCATTACCCCAGGACCCATGAGAATCTGGCAGGTGGCAGCTGCTCTGGAACCAGATACACTGTGCTATTTTATTTTACTTTTAAACAATTAGAATTCTATTTTATTTCAGAATAAGTTTACAGTTGAAAAATGATGTTTACTATCAACATTATACGAACACAACTTTTATAGTAAAACCCTGGTATGTGAGCATTAATAATCCAAATACTATACGGATACAGAAGATATTTTAAAAATGGAAATGACGTACTTCAAAGGCCGTAACAGGTACAATATACCTATTACAGCCTTTGGAGACTCATATATATATATATATATATATATGTATATATACATATACACACACACACACACACACACACACACACACAGGCTTGCACTGAGTCTGTAAGAACTATACTATAATTCATTAAATGTGATCCAAGAGTTGCAGATTTTTCAACACTATGTACTGAAAAGATACAAAGGACTATCATAACTTCTCTTAACATTGAAAACACATGGGGCCAGGCACGGTGGCTCACGCCTGTAATCCCAGTTGGCAGGCAGAAGTGGGTGGACATGGTGAAACCCCGTCTGGACTAAAAATACAAAAATTAGTTGGGCAAGGTGACATGCCCCTATAATCCCAACTACTCGGGAGGCCGAGGCACGAGAATCGCTTGAACCCGGGAGACAGAGGTTGCAGTGAGCTGAGATCATGCCACTGTTCTCCAGCCTGGGCACAGAGAGAGACGCTGTCTCAAAAAAAAAAAAGAAAAGAAAAAGAAAAACCATGTACTATCAAGATACAAAATCAGAGCAGAAAACCAAAGTAACAAATAATTCCTTAGATTTTAGGAAAAGTAACATATCTATGGCTTTTCTCACATTTATTTTTGCAACTGGTTAGCAAGTATGGCGGGCAGAAAAGGAAAAAATAGACTATAATACAACATTAGGCAGGGCATGGTGGCTCATGCCTGTAATCCCAGCACTTTTGGAGGCTGAGGCGGGCAGATCACCTGTGGTCGGGAGTCCGAGACCAACATGGGGAAACCCCATCTCTACTAAAAATACAAAATTAGCTGGGCGTGGTGGCACACGCCTGTAATCCCAGGTACTCGGGAGGCTGAGGCAGGAGAATCACTGGAACCCAACCCTGGAGGCGGAGGTTGCAGTGAACTGTGATCGCGCAACTGCACTCCAGCCTGGTGACAGAGTGAGACAGATGGGACTGGAAGGGACAGGGAGGGGAGGGGGAGGGGAGGGAGGAGGGAGAAAGGGGGAGGGGGAGGAAGAAGGAGAGGAGGGGAGAGGAAGGGGAGGGGAGGGGGATGTGGGAGAAGGCCAGGCCACAGGAGAGAACAGAAAGCGCTGATGTTGTGGGCGCTGCAGGACCCATTCTGCTCCACGTGAGGCCCATGGTGTGGTGCTCCTTGATGTGTGCTTGAAACTCACTCGAAATGTTCACATATGATCTCACCCAATCCACACAGCATAAATCACGTGTTTGTAGCCCTTGAAGACGCTGTTAGTGTAAAAGGTGGCAGCATCACGTATCTCTTTGACGTAAGGACCAGATTTGGGGGACACGGTTATACAGTCAAGGGCAGGGAGACTTTTGCTCACAGCCGAGAGATGACTAAACATGTTACTCCCCTCGGTTTTCTCTCTGAAGCTCTGGGCTTTATGAATTTTTCCCCAATATGGGTTTCAAAAATGTGGTCACATATTCTCTTGGGGTTGTTGGTAATGAGATGCCATCAGAAGGAAAGCCTGGGGCACCCTCTCTGCAGGAGCCTCCAAATCACCAGCAAGGCTCCTATTGTTCTTCCAAAACTCAGCCATCATGCTGTTCATCAGCTTATCAAAGGCTTCCACATCTCCACTGACACCCTTGACCCCACAATTGCCAGGGGGCCTGTGGGACTCTGCAGACAGCAACTCCAGGCAGCTGATAGCCCACTCCAGTCTTTCCAGCAGTCCCTGCACGTCTGCCATTCTACTTTGTTGCCACGGGGTCCTGTTCTCAGCAATGCAAATCCATGGCTGGCCACTCACACCGGCTCTTCCTGTGGTCCTTATTGTGTTGTTTTAAAATATATTGAAGTTTCTTCACATTCCCCCAAAGCCTGCCATGAAGCTGGGGCTTCATTCCTTTAACGTGTTTGAGAACTGCTATTGACCTACGGCAGGATTTCTTTTTTATTTTTGAGATGGAGTTTCACTCTTGTTGCCCAGGCTGGAGTCCAATGGCACAATCTCGGCTCACAGAAACCTCCACCTCCTGGGTTCAAGCGATTCTCCTGCCTCAGCCTCCCAAGTAGCCAGGATCACAGGCATGTGCTGCCACACCCAGCTAATTTTGTACTTTTAGTAGAGATGGGTATCTCCATATTGGTCAGGCTGGTCTTGAACTCCCAACCTCAGGTGATCCATCTGCCTTGGCCTCCTAAAGTGCTGGGATTACAGGCCTGAGCCACTGCTCCGCCAGGATTTCTTAACCTCAGCATTACTGACTCCCTGGATTGGATAATTCTTGTCCTGGGACACCGTGCATGATAAGATGCTCAGCAGTCTCCCTGGCCTTCCGCTAGATACCAGTGGCACCCACCTCATCGGCTGTGACAACCAAAAATGTCTCCAGTTACTGCTGTGTGTCTACTGGGGGATAAAACTGCTCCCAAATGAGAACCCAGGGTAAGCTGCCCCCAATCTCTCCACTCATCAAGTCCCAAACCTCCCTCCCCACATTTCAGCAGGACTGTCACCTCCTCTTTCCTAACCAAGGACATGCCCTTCCTGCCACCTCAGTTCACTGGCTCGGTTATTTCTGCCTGAGTGTTCATCTTCTTACTCGCCGAAATAACATCTCTATTACCCTTCTTTTCCTCTGGAATCTTCTACCCCTTGTCTCTACTCACCTCCCCCCTTCCCAGGACTGATGATTTCTTTCTTTCTTTTTTTTTTTAAGATGGAATTTCACTCTTGTTACCCAGGCTGGAGTGCAATGGGGTAATCTCAGCTCACTGCAACCCCGCCTTCCAGGTTCAAGCGATTCTCTTGTCTCAGCCTCCTGAGTAGCTGGGATTACAGGTGCGTGCCACCATGCCCAGTTAATTGTTTTATTTTTAGTAGAGATGGGGTTTCATCATGTGGGTCAGGCTGGTCGCAAACTCCTGACCTTGTAATACGTCTGCCTTGGCCTCCCAAAGTGCCCGGATTACAGCGTGAGCCACCACGTCCGGCTGATTTCTTATCTTCACCATCACCACATATAAACTGCGGTCCAAGGCCTCCTTTTGGCTCCCATTATTCTGCCCTGCACTCGCAAAGCCCAAGAGAGTGGGATGGACAGTCCAGCCTCCACTCCCTCAAGTCACCACCATGATCCTCTTCCTGCCAGGGGCCATGGGGTCACCCAATTCCCCAGAAGCTATGGTCTGCATGTGTCCCTCCAAAATTCAGGTGTTGCCAAGGTGATAATATGAAGAGGTAGGGCCTTTAAAAGGTGATTAGGCCACGAGGGCCCCTTCCTCATGAATGGAATTAGATGCCCATATAAACGGGCTTAAACAGGGTACTTGCCCCCTTTTCTGCCTTCTACCACGTGAGGACACAGTGTTCCTCCCCTCTGGAGGGTACCAGCGTTCAAGGCCCCATCTTGCAAGCAGCCCTCACCAGACAGTGAAACTACTGCAGCCTTGATCTTGGACTTCCCAGCCTCTATCGAGAGAGATACATTCCTATTGTTTAAAAATTACCCAGTTTGTGACAGCAGCACACACAGACTAAGACGAGGGGTCACTGTCCTTCATGTCACTCCAGCCTCTCTCTCCTCCCCACTGCACGACCTCCCATGGGCACTCACATAAGAGGCCTCTTTCTGGGTTACATAAACTTCCTACTACTTTAGACAATAGCTCTTAAAAATCCTTTCCACCTTTAGTTACAAAACACCCTCCTGGCCCAGTTCTACCCCTCCCACTCTTCTTTCCCGACAGGTCTGCTAGCTCTTTGTCCAGGTTCAGCCCCACCATCAGGGCGTTCCTAGGGTTCTAGCCCTCCCCCTCCTCTTTTCTTCTCATGCTCTTTCCCTAGGAGTGTTCGTGGAAAGGCTGGGTTTTCCACTTCCCCACTGCCAGCTGATTTTGTTTCCAGGTGCTGGAGGGTATCTCCAGCGGGCTCTGCACAGAGCAGCTTTCAGCTGCCCTTAGCCCCCACAGCCACTCAAACCAGAAAGCAGCTTCCCCTCTGCCTCGCTTGCCAGCTCCCAGGGCATGCTCAACACGTTGCCCAGGATTTATCGGTGTCTGTATTCATCTGCTGGGGCTGCCATAACAAAGTCCCACAGACTGGGGGGGTGTAAGCAACAGAAATTCCTCCTCTCACAGTCCTGGAGGGCAGAAGTCTGAGACCAAGGGGTGAGCAGGGCTGGATCCTTCAGAGGCCTGTGGGGGAGAACCTGTTCCTGGCCTCCCTGGCGGCTGCTGGTGTTTGCTGGCGTTCTCCGGTTTGTAGAAGCATCGCCCTGCCTTCACCTCTACACGGCATTCTCTGTGTGTGCATCTGTCTTCAAATTCTCCCTTCTTCTAAGGACATCGTCATGTTGAATCAGGGGATCCACCCCACTACAGTGTGACCTCATCTTAACTAATGACATCTGCAAGGACCTTATTGGAAATACAGGCACACTGGAAGTAAGGGCACATTCTGAGGAACTGGCAGTTAGGACGTCAACATATGAATGGAGAGGGCACAATTCTCTCCAGACAGTGGCTGACTCCCTTTCATGTGCACAGTCTCTGGGCTATATCGAGACACCTGTGCGCCATCTTTTCCTGAATCCCTAATACCTACGGCAGTGCTTGGAACCCGGCTGGCACACGTCTGTCGAGGGAAGTAAAGTTTATCCTTTAATTCAGCATTCCTCAAAGAACAAAACAGGGCCGGGTAAAGTGGCTCACACCTGTAATCCCAGCACTTTGCAGGGCCAAGGCAGGCAGATCATGAGGTCAGGAGATGGAGACCACCCTGGCCAACATGGTGAAAACCCGTCTCTTCTAAAAATACCAAAAAAAAAAAAAAAAAAGCTACTCAGAGACTGAGGCAGGAGAATTGCTTGAAACCAGGAGGTGGAGGTTGCAGTGAGCCAAGATCATGCCACTGCACTACAGTCTGGTGACAGAGTAAGACTCCATCTCAAAAAAAATAATAATAAACAACGGACTCACCCTTTGGTAATATGGCAAATGCTCTAGTTCAAACATCTAGAAACGGGCGCGGTAGCTCACACCTGTAATCCCAGCACTTTGGGAGGCCGAAGGCAGGTAGATCACAAGGTCAGAAGATCGAGATCACCCTGGCCAACACGGTAAACCCCGTCTCCACTAAAAATACAAAAAATTAGCTAGGCGTGGTGGCACGTGCCTGGGCATGGTAGTCCCAGCTACTTGGGAGGCTGAGGCAGGAGAATCGCTTGAACCCGGGAGGCAGAGTTTGCAGTGAGCTGAGATGTGCCACTGCACTCCAGCCTGGGCAACAGAGTGAGATTCTGTCTTAAAAACAAACAAACAAAAAAAAATCTGAAAGCTCTGACACCTTCCTCAGCCATGCCCCTGCCTCCAGTCCGTGCCTGTCGAGCCCCACGCGTTCCTCCTGAGGGCTCCTGCACTTTCCTTCCTTTCTGTTTCTACTCCCAGGCTGCCTGGGGTCAGCTCAAGTTAAGATGTCCCCTCCCGCATGCTAATAGGCCTCTCTGCCCACAGCAGGCAGCCCTGCCTGACCCCTCAACAGCCTTCTCAAAGCACAGCATCTTCAGGCACTATCCCCCAGGTTTGCCAACTTGGAGAGGTGCCCAGGGTGCTATCTGGGGTGGGGGACTGGTGTCACCGGAGCTGTCCAATGTCAACAAAGCACCTCATTTTTCATGTGTCTCATACACCGAAGTCTCCATGTACGTCCTCATTCGAAGAGTTTGATGGCTATAGAAGTGTGAACGTGTCAGAGGCATCTGAACCGGAGCAACTCCATCTTGAATAGGAGCTGGGTAAAATGAGGCTGAGACCTACTGGGCTGCATTCTCAGATGGTTAAGGCATTCTAAGTCACAGGATGAGATGGAAGGTCGGCATAAGATGCAGGTCACAAAGACCTTGCTGATAAAACAGGCTGCAGTAAAGAAGCCGGCCAAAACCCACCAAAGCCAAGACGGCCACGAGTGAGCTCTGGTCATCCTCACTGCTACACTCCACCAACGCCACTGACTATTTACAAATGCCATGGCAACATCAGGAAGTTACCCTATATGGTCTAGAAAGGGGAGGCATGAATAATCCACTTCTTGTTTAGCATATAATCAAGAAACAACCATAAAAATGGGCAACCAGCAGCCCTTAGGACTGCTCTATATATGGAGTAGCTTTTTGGTTTCTTTACTTTCTTACTCAAGTTGCTTTCACTTTACTCTGTGAAATTACCCTGAATTCTTTCTTGTGTGAGATCCAAGAACCCTCTCTTAGTGTCTGATCAGGACCCCTTTCCTGTAACAAATGCTTACAGGGCAGGGTGAGAGGCAAGCAGATTTGGTGCCCCTCAGAAGCCCTCCTGTTCCTTCCTAGCTTGTCCCTTTGCTCTCGATATCCCTCCCCCCGCCTGGCACAGGTCTCCCAGAACACTAGCACCCTGGCAGCTTCCTGGGCCCATCCAAGCCCAATCTCTCCCCTCCACTGCCTGAAACACCCTAGACCTATTTTCTCTTCACCTGTTACAGCCTACCCATCCTTTTAAGTTCAACTCAAATCCCAGGCACCCAGGACACCTTACCTGGTCACTCTCACCCTGAGACCTCTCCCTCCTCTGAATCCTTCTGGCAAATACGTTCTGTGCAGCTCATCTGGGAATTAACTGCACTCTGCAGTGTCTTCCCACAACGCCTTATACCTTTAACTCGCTGCCCACAGGGCTGTGTGTCTCATGTAACTGTGGCAGATGTCATGTGGGCAGAGGCTAACAGTGACTCCTCTCTTAGAACTTAGCCAGGTTCACGGCACACAGAAGATGGTTGTCATTATTCTACTAAGTGATTCTGAAAACAGCGGAACGCTACCTGCACCTCCCACACAGAATTATCTCAAACACTAAGGAATTTTTTTCTTTTTTTTTTTGAGACAGGGTCTCAGTCTGTCACCCAGGCTGGAGTGTAGTGGCACAGTCACAGCTCAATGCAGCCTCAACCTCCCAGGCTCAAGCAATCCTCCCACCTCAGCCTCCTGAGTAGCTGGGACTACAGGTGCATGCCACCATACCTGGCTAATTTCTGCATTTTTTTTTGTAGAGATGGGGTCTTACTATGTTGCCCAGGCTGGTCTTGAACTCCTAGGCTCAAGACTCCTCCTGCCTCAGCCTCCCAAAATACTGGGATTACCGGAGTAAGCCACCATGCCCAGCCAGGACTTTTAAAAAATCTCTTATAAACATAATTAAATCTCTCACAAAGAAACTAGCCTATAGTAACACATCATCTTCTATCATCATCTCAAAAACTCAAAAATCTTTAAAAATGGAAAGAAAATTATAAATCTCATCATTAATAGTAAGTAATGGATACATAATTTGGATTCCTCTTTTCTGCGATGTCTTGATTCCTTAGGAACAAATAACTAGATAAATACATGTATATTTTTTATAATATGGGATGCATGTTTGCATATATATTGAAAAAATTCTGCTTAAAACCACGGCTACAATTTTAGATGCGTACAGCCTAAGATACATCTCATGAACAGATGCAAAGGTGTTTATCATTATCTTTGTGCTACACAGTTTCTAATTTTACATATGAAAACCAAGGCATCATTCAGTATAAAGTACATTATTTGCATGATATATTTGCATTTGTAAAACACCCCACATTTACTTTTACTGCTTAATGGGTCCTGATTTAAATGGGCCACTCTATATAAATGGAGCACACTGGTTCTCCACTCAATGGTGTTGATAAGAAAACTACTCCTTTTAGATGCAAATGAGTCTACTAATCACAATTAGAATGGTGGAGTTGACGGAGGCAGAGCAGCTGGGCCAAGAGCTCCCAGTCTAGTAGGGCCAGTTTGGTTCTAGCTTCATCCCTGGAGCAGCAGCTTGGGACCTCCCCAGAGGACATCTACCCCAGGGGCCCAGGGGTACACTCAACCTTTCTCAACGGAATCTCATCTGTTGCCGAGGCTGGAGTGCAATGGCACCACCTCCTAGATTCAAGCGATTCTCTTGCCTCAGCCTTCCAAGTAGCTGGGATGACAGGTAACTGCCACCATGCCCAGCTAATTTTTGTATTTTTTAGTAGAAATGGGATTTCGCCATGTTGGTCAGGCTGGTTTCGAACTCCTGACCTCAGGTGATCCACCCGCCTTGGCCTCCCAAAGTGCTGAGATTATGGACATGAGCCACTGCACCCAGCCCAAACTCAACATTTCTAAAGGGGCTAGAGGAGAGGAGAAACAGCTCCAGAATTTGCGCTCGCTGTGCTTGTGTGGATGAGTCTATCCCTGGCCTTCGTTATCCCAAACCTGTCCATAGGCCAGATATTAAGCAATACAGTTCAAACATAAGTGGAGTCATAGGAAGGAGAACAGCATTTGTAAAACTAACAGTGGAAAGACAAGTAAAAAGAAAAGTTACATAACTATATGAGACATTACCCAGGCTAATACCACAAGGCAGCACAAGAGACATCCCCTTAAAACGGTACAGCCACTAACAGTATGGCAGTTCCTAACAAAATTAAACATAGGAATACCCTAAAATCTAACAGTTCCACTTCTGGATATATACCCAAAAGAACTGAAAGCAGGGACTTGAAGAGATACTTGTACACCTATGCTCATGGAAACGTTATTCACAGCTGCGTGCGCTCACACCTGTAATCTCAGCATTTCGGGAAGCCAAGGCAGAAGAATTGCTTGAAGCTAGGAGTTCAAGACCAGCTAGGGCTACATAGCAAGACCCTGACTCTACAAAAACAATTTTTTTTAAGTCACCAGGTATGGTGGCACACACTTGTAGTCCCAGCTGCTTGGGAACCTGAGGCAGGAGGATGGCTTGAGCTCAGGAGTTCAAGGTTGCAGTGAGCTATGATCATGCTACTGCACTCTGGCCTGGGTGACAGAGAGAAAACATGTCTCTAAAAGAACAGAACAGCAAGAAGAAAAAAGAAACATTATTCACAATAGCCAAAAGGTGGAAGCAACACAACTGTCCCTCCACGGATGCATGGATAGGCAAAACAAGAGAACAGTATTCAGCCTTTAAAAGGAAGGAGATGCTAACATACACTGTAACATGAACCTTGAGGGCATTATGCTAAATGCAATAAGCCAGTCGCAAAAAAGACAAACACTGTATGATTCCACTTATATAAGGTATCTAGTCATTAAATTCATAGAAAATAGAATGGTGGTTGCCAGGAGCTAGGTGGAGGGGAATGAGGGGAGTGCTTGTTTAATAGGTACAGGGTTTCAGTTTTGCAAGATGAAAAAAACTCTGGAGATGATGACAGTGCTGGCTGCACAACAACTGAATCTATTTAATGCCACTGAACCGTGTGCACTTTGGGAGTCCGAGGTGGGTGGATCATGAGGTCATGAGTTCGAGACCGTCTGGCCAACATAGTGAAACCACGTCTCTACTAAAAATGCAAAAAATTAGCCGGGTGTGGTAGTGTGCACCTGTAATCCCAGCTACTCGGGAGGCTGAGGCAGGAGAATTGCTTGAACCTGGGAGACGGAGGTTGCAGTGAGCTGAGATCGTGGCACTGCACTCCAGCCAGGGTGACAGTGTGAGACTCCGTCTCAAAAAAAAAAAAAGTAAAATGAAATGAAAAATTAAAATGGCTGGATGATACATTTTATGTCATGTGCATTTTACCACAGTTTATTAAATAAATAATAGATAGCTTGTAGACAGGCAGATAAACAGACATTTCCTAATGGCTGGCCCAGACAGTACATAAGGCAGGTGACGCCTCTGCTGCTCCACTGCCAGGCTCTAGAAACAAGGGCTGGTTTGCCCACGTTCTTTTCTCTCACTCATCCATTCACTGAATAAACATGTTTTTACATTGCTATGAGGACCTTGTGAGGAAGTAACCATCCTGTTCTCCACGAGGCAGGGGCATGGACGGCAAAAAGCTCAAGGATTCTGAGATGTACGGAAGAACCCATGCAGCTCTGGACACTATGAGGCCAAGCCTTTGGATGCCTTGGTTACTACGCCAAGAATGAAACCAGACACTAGAATCTTCTGGACAACAGCCCGCTTGTTGGGTAGAATCCACTGACAATCTCCTCTTCCATGCGGCCCATGCCAATTACTTGACCCTCGTCTGTATCTTCTTGGAGCCCTAAAAGTGCTGCTGTGGGACTTCAATACCAACTGTCCTGCCTGTTCTCCAGTTGCCTCTTGGGAAAAACTATAGATCCTCCAAAGGTGACGTCCACTTTCTGGGTGCTCACGCCCAGTGTGTGTTCAATAAGTGCTGCTATTATCACAGCCCAGAAAATAGCTGATACGGTTTGGCTACGTCCCCCACCAAAATCTCACCTTGAACTGTAAGGGTGGGGCCAGGTGGAGAACTGAATCATGCGGGGCAGTTTCTCCTATATTATTCTCGAGGTAGTGAATAAGTCTCACAAAATCCGATGGTTTTATAAATGCGAATTCCCCTGCACAAACTCTCTTGCCTGCTGCCATGTAAGACATGCCTTTGTCTCTCCATCGCTTTCCGCCATGATTGTGAGCCTCCCCAGCCATGTGGAACTGTGAGTCTATTAAACCTCTTTCCTTTATAAATTACCCAGTCTTGGGTGTCTTTATTAGCATCATGAGAACAGACTAATGCAGTAGCCCTTCAATACATTCTCTTTGGTGCACTCCTGGGGAGCTGAAACCTGGAGGCTTTGCTCCATCCCATGGAATCTCTTCATCTCAGCCTCATTGATCCCCCAAATACAGAAGCCGAGTCCCTCAAGGAGTAGCTTATAGGATGCTGGCAAGCCTCAGAGATGGAGATGATAGAAGGTGGCCCTGGGATACCGTCTACACCTCCCCCTCTGGCCATTCTGACCCCAGAGAGGGACCAGATGGCCAAGTTTGGACTGGGGGGGACTCAGTCTGAGGAAGCCCAGCCACTCCCCTCCTTCCTTTGGCAACAGTTTCACAGAGGTCTTGACAATGGTACAAAAGGCTCCAGTGTAACAGGTGGAACCAGCTGAGGACTAGACAATGTTAGTATGCTTAGAGTGCTTGACCCAAAGACAGTGGTAAAACTACCTAAAATCCCCTCCATCAAGAGCAAACACATGGTGAGTAAAAACATCATTTCACCTTGAACTGAATTGCAAGAAAGCAAGAAGGCTGGGCACACTTGCATCTCCTGTCCTAGCACAGCAGCAGCATTTTGAGGTGGTGACTAACAACCACACACTGCTCATCATACAATATAACACGATTCCCTCCTTATTCCATCAACTGACACAACATTCGGCGGAAGTACCTCAGTAATAGAGACAAAAGTCACTAGGACCTATTTATCTTTCAGGATTTTAGAGATCAAGAAACGCAATTTTTTTTTTTTTTTTTTTTTTTTTTTGAGATGGAGTCTCGCTCTGTCACCCAGGCTGGAGTGCAGTGGCATGATCCTGGTTCACTGCAACCTCTACCCCATGCCACCGTGCCCGGCCAAGAAATGTGTATTTTTATCCAAGTTAGTCTGGTTCCTGGTACTTCCTATGATGCTGAAAACCAGTCACGGATAAGAAAATAACCTATTTGTGGAAAAACTGTGATTTCCCTTGATTATTCATTTCCTCCCTTTGAGAGCTAGTCCCATCCCACAGCCCACCACAAAGATGAGAGACATTAACACTGATTTTGGAAAGCAGATGACATAGAGGGGACACCTCGATCTAAATGCTGTATCAGGAAGACCAAATCCAGGCACTCAAATGCTGAAGTTGCATATGATAGTGCAGATGTTTATTTATTCATTTACTTATTTATTTATTTGAGACAGAGTCTCGCTCTGTTGCTCAGGCTGAAGAGCAATGGCATGATCTCAGCTTGCTGCAACCTCCGCCTCCCAGGTTCAAGCGATTCTCCTGCCTCAGTCTTCCAGGTACCTGGGATTATAGGCGCCCACCACCAGGCCGGGCTAATTTTTTGTATTTTTTTAGTAGAGACAGGGTTTCACCATGTTGGCCAGGCTGGTCTCAAACTCCTGACCTCAAGTGATCTGCCTACCTTAGCTTCCCAAAGTGCTAGGATTATAGGTGTGAGCCACTGTGCCTGGCCTCAGATGTTTATTTATTATTTATTTATTTAAAGACAGAGCCTCTCTCTGTCACCAGGCTGGAGTACAGTGGCGCCATCTTGGCTCACCGCAACCTCCACCTGCTGGGTTCAAGCGATTCTCCTGCCTCAGCCTCCCGAGTAGCTGGGATTACAGGCGTCCACCACCACACCCAGCTAATTTTTGTATTTTTAGTAGAGACAGGGTTTCACAGCATTGATCAGGCTGGTCTTGAACTCCTGACCTTGTGATCTGCCCACCTCGGCCTCCCAAAGTGCTGGGATTACAGGCATGAGCCACCTAGCCCTGCCAGATGTTTATTTTTTATGAAACATTTTTCCTATGATTTATTAAATCTATTTATGTTTTGCTTCAAAGTGACAAAAAGTGATTTTAAATTTCCAGAAGGTAAGACATACCTGTAATATTATCATTTGGGAAGACTGAGGCAGGAAGATTGCTTGAGCCCAGGAGTTTTGAGACCAGCTTGGGTAACATAGGGAGATCCCATCTCTACAAAAAAAAAAAAAAAAAAGCCAGGGGTGGTAGCATGCACCTGCAGTCCTAGCTACTCAGGAGGCTGAAATGGGAGGATCACTTGAGCGCAGGAGCTTGAGGCTGCCATGAGCCAGGATCATGCCACTGGACTCCACCCTGGATGACAGAGTGATACCCATCTTTAAAAAACAAATCTGACGGTGGCGCACGCATATAATCTCAGCACTTTGGGAGGCTGAGGCGGGCAGATCATGAGGTGAAGAGAGACTACCCTGACCAACATGGTGAAACCCTGTCTCTACTAAAAATGCAAAAAAAAAAAAAAAATTAGCTGGTTGTGGTGGCAGGCACCTGTAGTCCCAGCTACTCGGGAGGCTGAGGCAGGAGAATCACTTGAACCTGGGAGGCAGAGGTTGCAATGAGCTGAGATCACACTACTGCAGTCTAGCCTGGGCAACAGAGCGAGACTTCATCTGAAAAAAAAAAAAATCTGGCTGAATGTGGTGGCTCACACCTGTAATCCCAGCACTTTGGGAGGCCGAGGTGGGTGGATCACGAGGTCAGGAGTTCAAGACCAGTGGCCAAGATGGTGAAACCCCGTCTCTACTAAAAATACAAAAATTAGCTGGGCGCAGTGGCAGGCACCTGTAATACCAGCTACTCGGGAGGCTGAGGCAGGAGAATCGCTTGAAACTGGACGACAGAGGTTGCAGTGAGCCAAGATCGTGCCACTACACTCCAGCCTGGGTGACAGTGAGACTCTACCTCAAAAAAAAAAAACAAAAAAAAAAATCCAAAAAGTCATCTCTTCTGTTTCCCAAGGCAACAAAGAACTGTGATGGGCATGAGCAACCTAACGATGTCTGTGTCCTGATGCTTCCCACTGAGCATAAAGGCCCAGCCCTACCTCAAAGGTGCCCTGTCTACTCCCTCCTTTCCAGGTGACCTCTGGCCACCTCCCTCACCACCTGTACCAAGCTTTTGCTTGCTTGTGACTCTTGCTGTTCTCAAACTGTCACATGTGTCCCTCTCTCAGTCCCTCCCCCACACAATGTAGCTCAGGAAAACCAAAAAGAAAACGAATGGGAAGGCCAGGTGCATTGGTTCTCTTCCACCATGACGTGGGCTGGGGCTAAGAAACTGATTCTTACACACCTAGCACCTTATACCCATCTGATTCTTCGAGAAAACTATAGGAACATCTATTCCTCTCCTTGAAGTGAAGTGAGGCAAATAATATTTCTAAACTTTAATGATAGCATTAAACTCAAAGAGAACATAGTTTCAAAAAAGTAATGTCATTTCTTGGCCATATTCATGTAACTATGAGGGTGTGTCCACTGAGCTTTACAAAATGTAGTGCACACCGTCCTTCTCAGCACCCTTCTTCCTGGGTATAAACAGTTAAGGAGGATTGTAAGAGAGGGTTTTGCTTTGGTTTACGTTGTCCTGCGCTTCCCTCTCCTTTGAATTGGCATGTAAGAATGACCGCATAATTGAAGCTTTAAAAATAACCCGAAAAACCTTAGCCTCCTGAAACCTTTGGAGGAAACTGACTCACATGCACGGGCTGTGATTCTTGGTGCTGGCTCATGAGGCTCACCTTTGCAAGTCCCCTGACCACACACAGGCCACACACCCCTGCCAAGGCACGCGCCTTCCTCGTCAATCCTACATGGCCTGAAAGCTCCTGAAGGTGACTTACCCTACAAAGCCACTTGCAGAGCCCAGTACCAATCGGGTCTGAGACGGTATGTTACTTCTCTACCTTTCATCTGCCCTTCCCTGTCCACCTCCAGCCTCTTCGAAGGCAATGTTCAAAGGAGTCACAGGCCACCAAGTTTCAGTACTACTCTCCAGCTTAGCCTTTCCAGGGAGGGCACTTTATGTGTAGGGCATGCTTTGCTGGCACTAAACTGCTACCACTTCATATACACATATGCAGGGACTTTTGCCAGCAACGACTCCACTTTCATTTGGGTATAATCCAGTCAATCGTGTGCTCAAAATGACTCCTGGCCCCCTGTGACCTGTGCCACTTCTACAGTCTTTTTTTTTTTTTTTTTAAGATGAGATCTCTCTCTGTTGCCCAGGCTGGAGTGCAGTGGTCTGATCTCGGCTCACTACAACCTCTGCCTCCCAGGTTCAAGTGATTCTTCTGCCTCGGCCCCCCGAGTAGTTGGGACTATAGGTGCACGCTACCATGCCCGGCTAATTTTTATATTTTTAGTAGAGACAGGGTTTTCACCAGATTGGTCAGGGTGGTTTTGAACTCCTTAATTCATGATCCACCCGCCTCGGCCTCCCAAAGTGCTGGGATTACAGGTGTGAGCCACCGCGCCCAGCCCTCTTCCACGTTCTTTAGCACAACTGGCTTCACTTGCTCCAGCTTCTCCTGCCATCCCTTGCCTTATAGTTTTTCTGCTCTGACAATACCAAGTTGCTCATGGTCCCCTGGAGACACCAGAGCGCCTCTGACCTCTGTCACTGCTCACTCAGTTGCTCCAGCTCGGAATGCCCCTCTCTCCCTTGTCTTCTTTGCAAACTCTTACACAGTCTTGAAAATACTGCTCCTCCTATCTTCTTCCAGCCTCCCTCCACACCCAGAGTAGATCCTATGTCTTACACTGTCTCCTTTCCACGCAACACGCAGTATTGTAAGTTATTTATTTATGGAGCTAGACTGTGAGCTCTCTGAAGACACTGACTATCTGATTCAGCTAATGTCCCCAGTAGCTGGCATGGAGTAGGTGTTCAACAAACATCTGCTAAAAAAACTAGCCCTATAAAGTATATAGGGCTGGCACTGTGATCCTCATTTTGCAGCTAAGAACACTTAATTCAGAAAGGCAAAGTCGCTTAATGAGGGTCGCATGGCTAGTAAGTGACTCATGCTCTCTTCATTGCCATGATGCTTACATAACCACCTCCCACTTCCTGCTGTCTCTTGAGTTTGGTGACCTAGAGGAAAGAAAAGGAAAACTGAAAAAACAATACAAACACTTCAAAAGTTTAGTGGATGTTTCTGAGCATCTATACATCGCCTTCTTTTCAGAACAGACACTTAGGACAGTCCTGTAATTCACTAACATCAGTGTATCTACTTTAACTTGGGGCCCAGGCAACCAAGAACTAAATGAACACTACCCTGTCTCTGCAAAGGTGATGGGGGTCTGAACAGCGATGAGACGCCTTATAACTTTGAAGGAGAGATTTATACACCCGTGTCTCCCGTGTAAACAGACTCAAGAGCCGAAGCAGTGCATATATGATCCTTTCTTTCCACTGCTGATAGTTGAAAGCAGCCGTTTCCAGCTTCTTGCTAGTGATCACTCTGCTAAAAATAGCTTTGATGCTGTCACATGCAAACTTGAACAGAACCTGAAAGCAGTTCCCCTTTTAGTTCTGAGCGGGTTCAACTTTAAAAGAGAGGCAGCTGTTAACACACTCCAGTGTGTTTACATGATGCTGAAGTAGTTCAGCTCGTAGTAAAAATACCACTGAAAAGGGACAGGCTTGGGTTTGCAGCCTCTGCTGACGACATTTCTTTCTGCTGAGTTGGAGCCCGGGGGAGGGGTGGTGAGGGTAGCAGGGAAAATCCAAAATGTCCAGTTGGAAGGGGAAAGTGACAGTGAGCAGAACTGCGGTGAAGGCAGGACAGAGACGCTTGCTGAGACGTGAGATTTCTGACTATGCTGGAGGTGTGGGCAGGAGAGGTGGCAAAGATCACATAGAAAGGAGAACTTATACAACAAGGGTGCTTTTTAAAAATCATGTTAAAAATATCTAAGGGCTGGTTTTGTAGAAATCAAGGAAACAAAGGATGAAATACATTGAACATCTTGGCCACTCATCTGATACCTTATGTTGGTTTGCTGGGCAAATGGATGATTCTGGATGTGTTCTGAAAACTGGGCCCAAAACCAAGGATAAGGCAGAGTATGGGCTTAAAAACCAGAAAAAAACAGGCATTCAACCCGGCTCCTCCCCGTCTGGCCCCCGTAAGACTTGGCTTTAGCACTGGTGTCTCCTAAACCTTCTGCACAGAGCTGGGAGTTAAGTGAGAAAATACACACCAAAGTGCCTGGTAGAGTGGGCGACCCTGACCCCTAACAGACAACGTCCTTTAAAAACATAAAAGCAGAGGAGAGAAAGCTGACAGTGATCCGGGAACAAATACGGAATACACTGTAGTTTCTTTAAAACAACAAACAAAAAAAGCACCAACCAAATAAATAGTGTTTTTTCTTCCTTCTTAATTCTGTATGGCCAAAGCATGACTCACACTGTATTTGCTTATGAAATGAGAATTCATTTTATGAAGTTGTCCTAGAAAACTTACACTGAGCCCCAGCTGATCTGGAGGGGACAAGAGGAGAGGCTGGCCTGCGGCAGGACTGATCACACAGGCTGGATGCTGTTGTCTGTACCCACTGAGGGCCACTGGGAGATGGGAACTGAGGTCATCAATGGTGAACTCGTGGCTCCTGCTTAAGAACCAGAAACCTGACTTCGGACGTTTATGCTGGAGCTTATATACATTTCAACAACATTCAACAAAAACTTCAGATTCTTAAGAGCCCTTGAGAAAACAAAGCCTCTGTGACATCACTGTCCTACCCGATGAGCCTCAGCACCGTAAGCAGATGACATGTGACCCAAGTACCAAATAGGTAGGTTCGTCTAAACAAGCTATAAATTCCAGCAGCACATTGAAGTTATATGAGCATAGGAATTTATCACTTAGGTTATATGTCTGAACAACAGAACAGACTTCATAGGCTGCTGTATCTTTACTGATCATTTTTTGTTAACAAGACAAAAGAATTTACAGTTTCTGCCAACTATTTATTGGCCTCAACACCATGATTAGCTGTTACCAGGCAACCATCAAGCATGCTTCCTCCCAAATCAGGGAGCTAAATCTAGACTAATTACAAAAGGGGACAAATTTTTTTTATTTATTTTTTATTTTTATTTGTTGATTTTTTTTGAGACAGAATCTTGCTCTGTTGTCCAGGCTGGAGTGCAGCGACATGATCTCGGCTCATTGTAACCTCTACCTCCCGGGTTCAAGTGATTCTCCTGCCTCAGCCTCCCGAGTAGCTGGGATTACAGGCACGTACCACCATACCTGGCAAAATTTTTTTGTATTTTTAGTAGAGACAGGGTTTCACTATGTTGGCCAGGCTGGTCTTGAACTCCTGACCTTGTGATCCACCCGCCTTGGACTTCCAAAGTGCTGGGATTACAGGCGTCAGCCACTGTGCTCAGCCTAAGGGGACAAATATTTAAAAGCTTGATATGTATGAAGGATTTGGGAGGTGTCCTAATAAGAATTATTCTTACTAAACGAATATAACTAAACACAATGCATATGTCTGCAGTGTATTGTCACAGGGTATGCAAAACAATTTAAGAAAACTGAATGTTTCTGCAACTTTCCTAATTTCCCTCAAGAGGATACTAAACAAAACCAGGTGTTTATAATTTGTAGAAGCATGTCTTTTGCCTGCTTCTCTAAGAGTAAGGATGAGGCGGGGCACAGTGGCTCACACCTGTAATCCCAGCACTTTGGGAGGCCAAGGCAGGTGGATCATGAGGTCGGGAGTTCAAGACCATCTTGGCCAATGTGGTGAAACCCCATCTCTACTAAAAATACAAAAACTAGCTGGGCGTGGTGAGGTGTGCCTGTAGTCCCAGCTACTCAGGAGGCCGAGGCAGGAGAATCGCTTGAACCCAGGAGGCGGAGGTTGCAGGAGCCGAGATCATGCCACTGCACTCCAGCCTGGAGACATAGGGAGACTCCATCTCAAAAAAAAAAAAAAGCAGCAGCTGAGAGACCTAAGCCTTTTAAAATACATACACATTTGCAAAGAAATTATGAGGACATCACCACCAGTTTCACAACCCTTACAGAGATATGTGCATATAATGCTCAGCAGCTTTCCTCTCAAGTTTCTGCCTTTCTCTGCATTCTCAATTCCTTCTGTTTCAAGAGTCCCTCAGAATTCCCTGTGTGGAGAAGAGTTTTGCAGCTCCCAAGGCTAGCCTCCTTACCATCAGCACTAAACTGCTGGTGGCAAAATCTCAAACAACCATAGTTCTAATGTCTAGAGACCCTGCTTCAGCCCCAAGAGACGAGCTGAAGAAACAGAAAAGCTCAACACACACAGACACACACCCACTCACACATACACACACACAGACACACACCGAGACACACACAGACACACACACACACACACTGAGACACACCCACACAGACACACACACACACACACACATACCCACTCATACATATTTTGGTTCTCTTTCATATGCAAAGTGGAATTTTCTCCCCCAAAAGAAAAAATTCTAACTACAAAGTTGAAACTAGAACAGGGGTTGGCAAATTATGAACCAAACTGTACTAGTATGGCTTTTGCATTTTGTAATGGTTGGGGGGAAAAAGCATCAAAAGAAGAACAGTATTTCCTGACAAGTGAAAATTATATGAAATTCAAACTTCAGTGCCATAAATAAAATTTTATTGGGACACAACACACTCATTTGTTTATATACATGTCTGTTTTGTGCTAAATAGTTACTATATGACCCTTTACAGAAAATGTGTGTAGAAGCCTGAAGTGGAAGACAAGACTGGTGACATTCTAGTTCTTGAAAAAGAAATTGATTTGGGATTAACTTTAAATATGACCAAAACAAAGCAAATAAGCCATTTCCCACCCAATGGCCTGAAGCCTAGGTTGCCTGAGTGTGTTTTATTCAGAGGCTGCACTCCCAAAATTTCCAGAAAACAGTCCCTGTGGAATGCTAATGTAATTATTAAATTTCATAATCATTACTTGGAAGCTTTCTGATTTCACTAACCCAACCCTCTCTCCACCTCCACACACAAATTCAAAATGTTTTTCTTAGATTGTTTCTCCTCTGTGTTATTAATGGAACAATCTGAGGCACTCATCAGACTGTCTATGTAAATCTACACCTTTTTTTAAGCTGAAATAATTCTGGTTATTAAAAACAAACACCGGTACTATTTGTAGGTCTGAGAGGAATATGGAATCAATTATATTTTATGGGTAAATAAGGCCGCCCACCAGATAATGCTGGATAGCCTGGAACTTTGTTAGAAAAGTGCTGATGCAGATGAAAATTTGGACATGCTCTCTCGAAAGTCAGAAACACCAAAGGTCTCTTTACTTTTGCTACGCTCTCCCTTGGGCTCTCCATTTACCAACCCACAGTATTTCTAAAAGCTCATTGGCCGCCTGCATCTCTGCTTATTCTTGGCAGACACGTGTTTTGCATCATATTACAACCCATAGTTTTTGCATAACCCTGGTGAGAGGAACCATCCTTCCCAATCCCAACCTCAACCAAAGCTTAGAAAAAGTACCATTTTCAACCTTTCAGAATCACTCATAAGTAAATACTAAAGTAGTCTCTGTTAACCAAAATTTAAATGTGTGCCCAATATAGTGAACTTTTATACACTCTGCACTGACACAAAAAGGAGAAGGAAGATCTCCAAGTTTTGTCAGTATATGCATTTTTAGAAGAGCATGAAAATAACATCAAAATTAGGCTGGGCGCGGTGGCTCACACCTGTAATCCCAGCACTTTGGGAGGCCAAGGTGGGCGGATCATCTGGGTCAGGAATTGAAGACAGCGTAACATGGTGAAACCCTGTCTCTACCAAAAATACAAAAAATAGCCAGGCATGGTGGCGACGCCTGTAATCCCAGCTACTCAGGAGGCCGAGGCATGAGAATCGCTTGAACCTGGAAGACGAGGCTGCAGTAAGCCGAGTTCGTACCACTGCACTCCAGCCTGGGTGACAGAGTGACACCCTGTCTCAAAACAAAGCAAAAAAGTAAAGAAAAATTTCAAAATTGTATATTTCTGCCCTTAATCCTACAGAATAGAATTAGCACTCCTAAAATGAGCTGGAATCTTCTGGAATTTGTTGGGGATGTCCTGCACTATTCTGTGCAGAGGCACACCCTTGCTACAGCCACTCTGGGTCCCCAATCTACTCTGAAAATAATCCCAGTGTCTTCAGGCTGTACCTGGGGAAAGTGCTATTCTGTGAATGAAGTTCACTTGCGGGTGAACTCGCGGGTCTTTGGGAGTTTCAGGCCTATACTGTCCTTATAACACCCGAGCCCCCATCTGTGGTCAAGGACAACTGGGAAGAAGCGGAATCTGGCCCCAGAACTGGACACAAGAATTCAAGTAAACTATGGCCTACTTGGCCTGGCTCAAAAGGAGAAGCTGAGTCATTCAGAGTCCCCAAGACTAGACTAGAATTAAACGAATAGACTCTTTTTTTTTTTTTTTTGAGATGAAGTTTTGCTCTTTGCCCAGGCTGGAGTGCAGTGGTGCGATCTTGGCTCACTGCAATCTCCACCTTCCGGTTCAAGCGATTCTCCTTCCTCAGCCTCCCAAGTAGCTGGGATTACAAGTACCCACCAGCACACCCGGCTGATTTTATTTTTGTATTTTTAGTAGAGACAGGGTTTCACCATGTTGGCCAGGCTGGCCTCAAACTCCTGACCTGGTGATCCACCCGCCTCGGCCTCCCAAAGTGCTGGGATTACAGGTGTGAGCCACTGTGCCCTGCAAAGAATAGATTCTTTAAGGAGGAGGTAGGGAAAGGAGAAGCTACTAGGAGGCCAGAAGGCAGCTGTGGCCTGAGCAGATATAACGCACCATGAACAAATGTAAGGAGGCAGTGAAGGACCGGGAAGCACAGCAGGGGGAGCCTAGCTCCTGCAGAGGCTCAAGGAGCACAGGCAGAGGAGGATGCAGAGGACAGAGGAGCAGGTATCTGAAGCCCCTGGGAGAGCTCTTGCATTTTAGGGGGTGTCCTGTTCCAGGCACTAGTTCCCCTTGAGGCTGGCCACACAGTGGTCCCCCGGCCTAAGTATGGGATTTCCTTGATGACTACAAAACTGTCTTTGTTTTGTTTTTTGTTTCTTCTTGTGCTAGTTTAAATGCTCCTTGTATTCAGAAATCTAACCTATGATACACCAGGTTTGAGGGTCTCCTTTCAACATCACCCCTTACAGGCCATTCAAGGTTTCTAAGGCCTCTCCTCTGTTAAGTGTGACAGCTGGACATGGTGTGCCCTGCGGCCACTTTGGATTAATATTCTAGGACCCCATTTCTATGCCTCCAGGAGTCATCACGTGCCAATGCTTCTCTTTACCCATTGGAACACAGAGATCGGGATTGGTGGGGGGGGGGTGTTCTGGGACTCACCCACAGTTACACACTGAACAGGCGCAGAGGGGCACCTGGAAACCAGGTCACTGCTGTTTCCATGACACAGGTGGCCTCTGGTATTAGAATTAAAAATTTATAAACAAGAAATTGGGGGGGTGGATTTCAAAGAAAAGCCTATGCTTTAAGCAAAGAAAAAGGTATCTAAAGCCTTCATTCACTGGGTATAGCTAACCATTGGAGTAAGAGCAAAACCAAAGCAGAGGCTGAGGAGAGATCTTTAGCCAAGGGGGGGTTCTCTGGAGTCTGCTCTCTGCCCTCTGGGTGTGAGGTTTAACCCTTCCACAGCCAGCAGAGGCCCGGCCTCTACAGTGGATTCCCCACAGAGGTGCGGCAAAACCATTTTCTGGTTTAATACTGAAAATGGCAGGCTTGAACCTCACCTCACTCATTAAAAAGAATCTCACTTAGTAATGAAAACCCAACTAAGCTTTGCCAAGAGTGACCGATGGCCTTGGCTTCCTGGGGCTCTCAGTCCACAGTCACAGATCTACCTAAAAAAGGAATTTCCGCTTCCTTAAGTCACCAGAACTGGGTAAGCCCCAGATCTCTAAAAACAATTTTGTATCTAAGCCTGACAGTTTGAACTCTTGCCAGTGTGAAAATAAAACGTCACTAAGTGGCATCCTACCCATGTGGGGGGTGGGGGCAGTGACTGATGCTGCTGGTCAGCGAGCACCCATTCCTCCAGCAACAGCTCTCTAACTTCCTCTGGGTGCCAGCACCCTAGTGCAGGGCGAGCATAAGACCACAAGTCAAAAAATGTACACTGTCCTCTGCTACAATTAACAGCTTAGGGAGCGGGGATATGTCTTTAGGTCAACAGCATGCAGGTCTGAATTTTGTGGGAGATCTTCTCTTTTCCACTGGATTTGAATTCATATGGGATTGGGCAGCCATCCTGCCTCCACGAGGTGACAGCGTGCCTGAGAACCAGGCCAACACAGAGAAGAGATTCTGAAGGATAGAAAGACTGGCTCCGCTGACTTAGAGCCATGAAGTTATGGCTTCAAGACTTTGTCTGAAGTTAGACCTACTCCTGGACTTTCCAGTTGGATAAAGTTAACTGATTTTCATTTGCACAAAAGCCACTTTGAGTCAACTTTCTCTCAGTTGCAAAGACAACCACTAGCTAATCCACTGATGATGAATTCAAATTGGAGACAAAGCTCAAGGTTACTTCTCCCACTGCTTTTAAGGAAAGGGTCTGCCAAGCAACGGAATTATTATACACAAGGATGAAGACAGAAACAGGGATTCTCCTTAAGAAAAGTACCTGCTGGCATTGGGCATACACACCGTCACTAACTGCCAATAAAAGAGCCTTACCTAGTCTTATTTGGGGCTGGATGGCCTATCAGTGTTCAATACTTGGCAACCCTTTAGTTAGCATCTAGTTGACATGAAAAAAATCCTTGTATTGGTGGCTCATGGCTGTAATCCTAGCACTTTGGGAGGCCAAGGCGGGTGGATTGCCTGAGGTCGGGAGTTCGAGACCAGCCTGACCAATATGGAGAAACCCCGTCTCTATTAAAAATACAAAAGTAGTCGGGTGTGTTGGCGCATGCCTGTAATCCCATCTACTCAGAAGGCTGAGACAGGAGAATCATCTGAACCCGGGTAGCGGAGGTTGCGGCAAGCCGAGATTGTGCCACCGCACTCCAGCCTGGGCAACAAGAGCAAAACTCTGTCTTTTTTTTTTTTTTTTTAAAGAAAGAAAAGAAAAATCCTTATATCTTTTAAAGAATATCTTTGAAAATACTTTATATCTTTTTAAAAATAAGGTGTATGGGGCTGGGCACAGTGGCACATGCCTGTAATCCCAGCACTTTGGGAGGCTGAGGTGGGTGGATCACAAGATCAGGAGTTTGAGACCAGCCTGGCCAATGTGGTGAAATCCCACCTCTACTGAAAATACAAAAAATCTGCCGGGTATGGTAGCAAGTGCCTGTAATCCCAGCTACTCTGGAGGCTGAGGCAGGAGAATCGCTTGAACCCAGGAGGTGGATGTTGCAGTGAGCCGAGATCACGTCATTGCACTCCAGCCTGGGAGACAAGGTGAGACTCTTCTCAAAAAAAAAAAAAAAAAAATTAAAAATGTGTAAGGTGTATGGTAATTAAAAAGATGGGATCCTAGCATAAAACTACACAGCTAACTCAGTGAAAGTCTAGACACAGATCAAAGCACTGGTGCAAAACAAGTGTACTATAAATGCAGCATTCAAATCCATGGAGATTTGGACAATTCAAACCCGGATGCAAAGAACCATCAAAAGTGAGTGAGGGCCAGTCGAGCACGGTGGCTTATGCCTGTAATGCCAGCACCTGGGGAGGCTAAGGCAGGTGGATCATTTGAGGTCAGAAGTTAGAGACCAGCCTGGCCAACATGGTGAAATCCCATCTCTACTAAAAATACAAAAGTTAGCTGGGTATGATGGCAGGCGCCTGTAATCCCAGCTATTCGGGAGGCTGAGGAATGAGAATTACTTAAACCTGGGAGGTGGAGGTTGCAGTGAGCCAAGATCGAATTACTGCACTCCAGCCTGGGGGACACAGCGAGACTTGGTCTCAAAAAAAAAAGAGCCAAAGCCCTTGGACTGAAAACTGGGCCTTAAGAGAAGAATACAGGTGGCCAATCCACACGGGCAAGGGTGTCTACCTCAGCAATTGCAAAAGTAAAGAAAATCAAGCCCAAAAAATCTCTATTCATTCGATTAGCAGACACTTAAAAGATTGACAAGACCCGGAGATGACAGGAGGATGGTCAAATATAATAAACAGGACATCTAAGTTTATGTAACTTGGGGAAGGGGCAGGGAGAGAAACTCGGATAAATATGTCTCTCTCCCTGGTCCACCAATTTAGCTTCCAGGAATTAAACTTTACATTCTTACGGCCTGCCAAAATAAGGACTCGGGCTTTAGTACTGGACAGACCTCAGTGTGTCTTATAATCTCACCCACCCCTTGCTAGCTGGGGGACCCTGAGAAAGTTACTTATCTTTATCCCCTATGAAGTGGAGATATAAAAGCCTCTAAATCATAGGACTGTTAGAACTGCATTTATGTACTTAGCATAGCATCAGGCCTAAAGACAGGACCACAGAGATTATGAGCACTCACAGCGATACCCCTATCCTCTGTGCTAGAGGCTGCCTCCACTGCTGGCTGCCCTGAAAGCTGGGCTAACAGCTCACAACCACCACCCTTCTACAGAAATCCTTTTGGCTGAAGGTCCCAAGAGGCCTGGGATTACAAGATAAATGATTGACAGTATAAAAGCCCCATTGCTTTGTCCCAAAAAGGACATCTCTGCCAGTGTGATGATGCTCCAATCAGGCCACCGCTAGACTTTGGGACTGCTTTGCTTGGCCCCTTCCTCATCCTGTTTCCCTCCCGCTCTTCCTCCTGAGAACAGTCCCTCAGCAAATCACTCACACCCAAGTCCCTGTCTCAGCCTGGGCTTCTAGAGAATCCTGCCTAAGACCCAACCGTTAGGATGTTTATTACCAGGCAAGGGTGCAAAGGTCTAAGTCTCTGCACATTTACCGAGGCGTAATATTAAGAAATGGAAAACAACTAAAATGTCCATTCCCTCTGCTCCTGATGTCGAAAGGCTGATCTGTCTCAACACACTCTCTCCTGGCACTGCCCTGGGCGGAGGACTTGTGCTGGAGAAGGGGAGATGGAAAGCTTCACAAACAGATGAATCCATACAAGGGGACACTGTACACATAATAAAAAAGAGTGCTGCGTATCCATATGAACTGGCAAGACAGCTGGGCGCGGTGGCTCACACCTGTAACTCCAGCACTTTGGGAGGTGGGGGGGAAATCACTTGAGGTCAGGAGTTCAAGATCAGACTGGCCCACATGGTGAAATTCCTTCTCTCCTAAAAAATGAAAATTAGCCGGGCGTCGTGGCACATGCCTGTAATTCCAGCTATTTGGGAGGCTGAGACAGAAGAACAGCTTGGAACCTGGAAGGCAGAGGCTGCAGTGAGCTGAGATCATGCCACAGCATCCAGCCTGGGCAACAGAGTGAGAGGCTGTCTCAAAAAAAAAAAAAATTGACAAGAGAAGAT
The DNA here is from genome assembly GCA_036589455.1 of Ateles fusciceps. NCBI lineage: Eukaryota > Metazoa > Chordata > Mammalia > Primates > Atelidae > Ateles > Ateles fusciceps. The sequence continues at coordinate 5,114,804 of JAZHEH010002908.1, read as the reverse complement.
GTCCATGTATACTATTGTATCGGGCAGCACACGCAGGCAGTATGAGCTCAGGCACAAGTAAAGTTTGTGTGGGTAAAGTCGCACGTGAAAAGATATTCCAAGTCCACAGCAGCAGTATTCACAGTAGCCAAGAGGTGGAAGCAACCCAAATGTCCCTCGATGGGTGAATGGATAAACAAAATGTGGTGTTATACATACATATAAGAGAGTATTATTCAGCCTTGAAAGAGACGAAAATTATAACACATGCTACAACATGGATGAATCTTGGGGACAGTGTGCTAAGTGAAAGAAGCCAGGCACAAAAGGACAAACACTGTATTATTCCACATATATGAGGTACCCAGAGTAGCCAAATTCATAGAAACAGAAAGAATGGTGGTTGCATGGGGCTAGAGAGAGGGGAGAGGTGGAGTTGGAGAGTATCAGTTTTGCAAAATGAGAAAGTTCTAGAGATGGGTTGCACAATGATGTGAATATATTCAACCCTATTGAACTATACTTAAAAATGATTAAGAGTACATTTTACATTATGGGTATTTTACCACAATTAAGAATTAAAAATAAAATTTTAAAAATTTTTCCTGGCTGGGTGCAGTGGCTCACGCCTATAATCCCAGCACTCTGGGAGGCCGAAGCAGGTGGATCACAAGGTCAGGAATTCAAGACCAGCCTGGCCAATGTGGTAAAACTCCATCTCTACTAAAAATACAAAAAAAAAAAAAAAATAGCCGGACGTGGTGGTACATGCCTATATTCCCAGCTACTTGGGAGGCTGAGGCAGGAGAACTGCTTGTACCCAGAGGTGGAGGTTGCAGTGAGCTGAGATTGCACCACTGCACTCTAGCCTGGGTGACAGAGCAAGACTCTGTCTCAAAAAAAAAAAAAAAAAAATCTAAAATGTAACAACATAGAAGTAGGGATACTTTTACTCAGTTCTTTAAACTGTTTCATTGTTTGACCATTCTACATGAGTATAAATTGACTTAATAATTGGAAAATACAGTAAGCTATTTAAGTTCTGGAAAAATACTAATCCACTACAAAAAGATAAATGTTTTACTACACTAGGCTGGTAATGTAAGTCATTCAGGGGTCTGGGTCGTTGGCAGTGAGTGTGTACTTGTTTTTAATAGTGTATAAATTTCACTGTGGTCACTTGTTTTGTCAGCTTCCTCTCATTTCTTATCTCAGCTCAACCGAAAGAACTTAAATGACATCATCAGTCATTGTTCTGTGACCATAAAATGTCTAGATTGATTCCAGAAAAACTGCCAACTGAAGATACTTTTAGAAAATTCCCCTTCCAGATGTTCTTGATTCATTCACTCAGCAAATACTTGAGTGCCATGCAACACACAAAGTCTCAGGGACACAATGGTGGCCAAGATAAGCCCAGTTCATGGATCCTGAACTGGGAAACAACAGACATGAGATGGGCAGGGTGGCATGGAGCTCTCCTTGTGTTTCCTACTAGGCCACACATGCACGCACAAACATACAGACACAGTCACTTAAGCTGTCTTTCTCAACGATGTTGATGTTAGCCAACCTGGAACCTTCAAGAATCCCAACACAGTAAGAGATTTTCAGTAACTATGACAGTTGAATTTGCTTAATCTGAGACACTCTCATAAACTCAGCCTAAAAGAATGGAAATTTCTTTCTTGCTCAAATTTAATTACTCTTCCCTGCCTGCAGTAGAAGTCACCTCCCCAATAATCATGCCTTAGAAAGCCTAGTCATCTCCTTGAATTATTTTCCTAAATGTACTTGATAGATGTTCTTTGATACCAGATCAGCTCCCTCCATATCACCTGGCTCAGACAAACAAAGAGAAGGGTGATAAATGTGTCTTTGATGCCCAGGGCCCAGCCTCATTCTAGGGCACAAAGACCATCGATCGTTTTTATTCCTTCTACACATTCTAGACTCTACATCCCAACACCTTTCTGATCTTAAAATCATTTCCCAAATTCTTGTCTCTTGGTCAGCATCACACAGCAGTATCTTGGTGAGACAGCGCAATTAATTGCTAAATATCATCTTTAACGTCGGCATAACCCTGAAAGGATATACAATGAAAATAAGATCTTACAACGAGGATGAACTCAGCCATCATATAGCCCATCAGCTCACCCTTCCATCTGTGCAGAAGATCAAAGGCAAGGGCAGCAAACCAACTAATGCATCTGGGGTGTCCAGTCTCCCAGGTATGTCTTTCTCCCCCTTCCCCGAACTCTCCTCCATGGCTCTGCCGTCCTCAGAATGTTGTCCACAGCACGGTTAGAGGAACAAAGAACAGGCAGACCCCAGAACTGCTATGGAATTGAATGAATATGCAGCTCAGACTCAAGGCAGGCTGAGAAAACTGCAGGGAATTTTAGATGTCACTCTGCCGGAACGATCTGCGTGGGCTATATTGGATATCAGCTCGGAGTTCCTTTTCTAGCATTAACATCAGATTTGTGCTGATCCAGCCATATTCTCCTGGTGGCTCCTCTGGGACCGAATGCCCATCAATCTGTGAGCCAGATGGCTGAAGCTTATGTGTAGCTGCTGGTCACAGAGGGAAGTGGGGCTAAAGAGGCCCATGCAGATGGTGAGTGGAGCTCTCTAACCACTGGCTGCACCTATTCCAGGCAACTGTCTAAGAACGATGCTGCTTTCCTTCTTCCAAGGTCCTAGATAAACTCCTTGTTACAAACTACTGCAGCAATGGCCCACGACAATCATGCCTTCCTGTATCCACACCCTCTTGTGGTCCCCACCAAAAGAAATCTGGCTTGGCCTCATGATTTGCTGTAGCCAATAGGACATCAGCAAATATGACACAAGGAGAAACTGTGAAAGTGCTTGCATACTGGAGCTTGCTTTCTCGTGTTGCTGGGAACCCTTCTGCCATCATGTGAAAAAGCTTGGAATCGCTTCCTGAAGGATGTGAGACCCCATGGAGACAGGCCCAGCTGTCCCAGCCATCCCAGCTGAGGTCCAAATACACAAGGGAGCCCAGCTAACTCCACGAGGAATAGAGATGAGCCAACGTACAGGATGCTGAGCAAATAAATGATTCTTCTTTTTTTTTTTTAAGATTCTTACACCCAGGCTGGAGTACAGTGGCATGATCATGGCTCAATGCAGCCTCGACTTCCCAGGCTCAAGCAATCCTCCTACCTCAGCCTCCTGAATAGCTAGGACTACAGGCATGTGCCACCATGTCCAGCTTTTTTTTTTTTTTTAATATAGAGATGGAGTCTTACTATGTTGCCCAGACTGGTCTCTAACTCCTGGGCTCAAGGGATCCTCCCACCTCAGCCTCCCAAAGTGCTGGGATTACAGGCATGACCCACCATGCCCGGCCAATGATGACTCTTGTAAGCCATTTAGTTAGAGGTGTTTGATCAGCAGCAGGGACTAACTCATAGAACATTCCACGCATAGAAACTGCACCACAAACCAGAATTCCAAGACTGCAACTGGCTTCAAGATGCAGTTTGACAGGGTGACTTTAGTGGGTACCTAATGCAAAAAAAAAAAAAAAAAAAGTAAAACAGTAAAAGCAATCTCAACAATACTTTATAAAGCCTAGCTTCTACAAGTGACTGAGGAAGCTCATAGGATGAAATCACCTGCACGTGGCACAGCTGTTTTACACCCCACAGCAGCTCACTCAAGCTAACTCTTCCCACAAACTCAGCAATGCCAGCCTCGGGCACTGCCACCCCACTTCCTGAGAGATGTTTTAGGAGGCAAGGGTTCTGGGTGTTAGTGCTGGAGCTGACAGGTACTGTCCTCTAAGAGTTCCTTCTGCCTCTGAGAGCCAGGAAGAAATCTAGACACGCTGGAGGGAATCACTCCGAAATCACTAGACAATCATTGTACACTTGAAAGTGCCTGTTTCTTATTAAGCAGCTCAAAACGTCACCTAAGAGAAAGGCAAATTTCAGCACGGATAAAGTGTAGGGTCCCACAGGAAGACTTCACTTATGGGAGTATCTCTTAGAAGCACACCGAATCCTGACACTCCTCTGTCTCTGTGGGATCTGAAATGGTGACAAGTAGGAGTTTGGCAACTTTGATTAAACAACTGAAGTTGCCGCCTTTCCCACCCCATAGAGATCCCTCCTTTCCCTAAACCTCTTATGGTACCACAGTTTTGGGCCCTGTTAGGAACGGCGCCGCACAGCAGGAGGCCAGCGGCAGGCCAGCCAGAATTACTGCCTGAGCCCCCGCCTCCCTCCTGTCCCATCAGCTACAGCATTAGATTCTCACAGGAGTGCAAACCCTATTGTGAACTGTGCATGCGAGGGATCTAGGATGCATGCTCCTTATCTAACTAAGGCCTGATGATCTGGGGTGGGACAGTTTCATCCCAAAACCATGCCCCAACCACTGTCCATGGAAAAACTGTCTTCCATGAAACCACTCCCTGGTGCCAAAAAGGTTGGGGACTGCTATATTAAGGCACCTAATATCCCCCAGCTAGCCAGTAAGCTTCTAGAGAGTATGAACTACGTTTTAACCTTCCTTCCTTCCGTCCCTTTTTCTTTTTATTTTATTTATTTCATTTCACTTTGGGACAGAGTTTTGCTCATGTTGCCCAGGCTGGAGTGCAATGGTGCGATCTTGGCTCACTGCAACCTCCACCTGCTGGGTTCAAGTGATTCTCCTGCCTCAGCCCCCCAATAGCTGGGATTACAGGTGCCCACCACCATGCCCAGCTAAATTTGTATTTTTAGTAGAGACAGGGTTTCACCATGTTGACAAGGCTTATCTCAAACTCCTGTCCTCAGGTGATCCGCCCATCTCAGACTCCCACAGTACTGGGATTACAGGCATGAACCACTGTGCCTGGCCCCTTTTTCTTTTTCTCATGCATTCACTCAGCAATTGGTTTTTAAAGAGCTATAGCCAGGCACAAGGCAGGGAGCAGCTCACAGCCCAGAGGGGAGAGTACCAAGAATAATTATAAAACATCATCTCGGCTAACAGTTATCAAGCACCTTTTATGGGCCAGGCCATGTTCTAAGGATTTTAAACGTTCGCTCATTTAATCCTTGCAGCAACCCTATGAAGAAGATAAAAACCCTGTTTTTATCCTCAGATGCAGACAAGGACACTAAAGCAAAGAGAGGGGATATCACCTGTTGTGCGCAGCAGCCGGTGAGTGGTGGAGATAACCACTCAAATTCAGGTTCTCCCTGCCTTCCTGCACTGTGGCCAGATGAAGCCGCTCGACCCGATACACCTGTGTTCTATTTCGTGGGCAATGGCGACTCAACCTAGGTTTTGGACTAAACGATGGTAACATGAAACACGGGTTGGAATGGAGAACGGAGGTAGAAACACCAGACAGAGATGCTATTGCAGGGAGCATAGGGATGAGGTGGTAAGTGCCCAGATTGTGAGGGCCAACAGCGAAGGCCACAGGGGGCCTGGGCTCAAGAGGACACTCTGGCCGGGCGCGGTGGCTCACGCCTGTAATCCCAGCACTTTGGAAGGCTGACGTGGGCGGATCACGAGGTCAGGAGATCGAGACCATCCTGGCTAATACAGTGAAACTCAGTCTCTACTAAAGATACAAAAAATTAGCTGGGCATGGTGGTACATGCCTATAGTTCCAGCTACTCAGGGGGCTGTGGAGAATCGCTTGAACCTGGGAGGCGGAGGTTGCAGTGAGCCGAGATCACATCACTGCACTCCAGTCTGGGCAACAGAGCAAGACTCCGTCTCCCAAAAAGAAAAAAAAGAGTTGCTGACTTTGGATACTGGGTTGTACTGGGTTGAAGGGAAAGACTTGAGGAGGTAGAAAGATTCAAGAGGCAGAACAGGTTTGGAAGGTGTGTGAGGGGTCCCCCAAGACCACCCACAGGTTCAGGGACTCACTAGGAAGACTCACAGGAAGCAGCACAGTCATGCTCACGGCTATGATTTATTTCAGCCAAAGGACACAAAGCGCAAATAGCAAAGGGAAAAGGCTCCTGGGGTGAAGCGCAGAGGAAGCCAGATGCAAGAGTCCATAGTGCCCTCCCAGAAGAGTCACAAAGAACACGCTTACTTCCCCAGCTACACATCCTGCCAGCACACGTGAAGTTCCGTCCACAAGGGAAGAGCCTCAGAGCCTCAGTGCCCAAGGTTTTTACTGGGGACTATACAGGTAGACACCCTCTGCCTGGAGCACACCAAAATGTCAGACTTCTTCTACTAACCACAGTGCTTACACAAACAATGCAGGCACCGAAGCCCCTCTTCTAGGTCTGCGAATGCTGAGAATCCTCCCGAAATCCAAATTTGCAGACACCAGCCAAGCGCTGACACCTTGCAAGCAGAACTTCCTTTTTTATATATATATATTTTTTGAGATGGGTCTCACTCCGTCACCCAGGCTGGAATGCAGTGGCGCAATCTCGGCTCACTGCAACCTCCACCTCCAGGGTTCCAGCAATTCTCCTGCCTTGGCCTCCCAAGTAGCTGGGACTACAGGCACATGCCACCACGCCCGGCTAATCTTTGTATTTTTTAGTAGATGATGTTTCGCCATATTGGCCAGGCTGGTCTTGAAATCCTGACCTCGTGATCCGCCTGCCTCGGCCTCCCAAAGTGCTGGGATTACAGGTGTGAGCCACCACACCTGGCCACAAGCAGAACTTTCTAAGGAGAGAGAGCAGCCTCAGGCTTGCTATGTTCAATCTCCTGCACTGGAGTAAATGACGCAGCTACATTTTATACATGGGATGTCTTATATCCAACACCCCAAGTGCTCAGATTTTATACACAATAGCAGTTCTTGAGTAATGTTCAGATGATGAAACTTGAGTCAATACTTTTCTCATATTTGAATATAACATCAAAAATAAGCAGCATATTACAAATCACCAGCCAGGGCTGATAGGTCTCAAGGTTGCTGGTACTTCCCTTGCCATCCAGTAAGAGCAGGAGCTCAAGGATGATGCTTTGCATTTCATTATTAAGATAGGTAAACATCAGATCTGCTGCAGAATCAAACACAATTAAAACTTTAATTAACTGAAACCCAACTAGCCCCATCTTCAAATAAAAAATGTTTGCGGGCAGCCAATAAGGGGAGGATAGAGGTTACAGTACTTCATTTTTAAGAAAAAGGGCCAAGTCAGAACCTCATACATGGAATTTATTCAAAATAATCATTTCTTGCAGCCTCCCAAATGTGGGCACATATTTGATATCAACATAATTACAACACGAACGCGGAAGGGCAAAACTCAGTGTCCTCTAACACATCAAGTATTCATTCAGCGTGTTCTCTATTGGCAGAAAATAGACCCATTAATTTGGAATGAATTTTTAAGACCAGAAGTTCAAACAAAAGGTTTGTAATCAGGGTATCCCTGTTGCCCAAACTCTGTGTTAACTCAGGATTCCATGGTACAAAAATCTCTCAAACATTTTCTTCAGAATCACCCACACACTGGTCCCCTCGCTAGAGGCGAAATATACCCTGATATCCTTTAAGTTTCACATAACCTGGTATCCTCTTGCAAACCTCGGTGAGGCAGCTAATCCCCAACCATCCTTGCAAGAATCAGACCCAAGCATTATCAGCAGTGAGACAAATCCATCATGGGTCTCCTCATCACACTCAGGGAAATAGAAAGTCCTGCTCTGATAAAGGCAAAAAGCCACTTCACATCAATACAAACTTCAGATAAAGCAGGAAGGCTGATAGCGTGAGGAAGGAGATGCTAACTGAGATTTAGGGTTCAGAGGCACCTGGGCTAAGCGCCAAACAAAATATACCTCCAGGAAGCATCAGAAGGGAAAAAGGCCTTAAAGTATTAAGAGAACTGACATGCCAGCCATAAAACCCAACACAAATGGCAGACAGCACGGAAGGGAGAATCTCACCCAGCCGACTCTGCAGGGTTTTCATGAACGGTTTACATGCGGGGAGCTGGGTCAAGGGAAAAGGACCCTTCTTCTTGGGGTTCAAAATTTTTAAAAAACTGGCTAGGCATGGTGGCTCAAGCCTGTAATCCCAGCACTTTGGGAGGTGGAGGTGGGCAGATCACTCGAGGCCAGGAGTTCAATACCAACCTGGGCAACAAGGCGAAACCCCCTCTCTACTAAAAACAAAAAAACAAAACCACAAGAATATTAGCTGGGCATGGTGGTGTGCATCTGTAATCCCAGCTACTCAGGAGGCTGAGGCACAAGAATTGCTTGAACCTGTGAGGCAGAGTTTGCAGTGAGCAGAGATTGTGCTACAACACTCCAGCTTGAGTGAGTCTTGTCTCAAAAAAATATATTTAATAAAATTAAAACTTAAAAAGTTGTGGCTAGGTGGAGTCGCTCTTCCTGTCATCCCAGCACTTTGGGAGGCTGAGGCAGGTGGATCACCTGAGGTTGGGAGTTGGAGACCAGCCCAACATGGAGGAATCCCATCTCTACTAAAAACACAAAACTAGCCAGGCGTGGTGGCACATGCCTGTAATCCCAGCTACTCAGGAGGCTGAGGCAGGAGAATCGCTTGAACCCGGAAGGTGGAGGTTGAAGTGAGCTGAGTTTGTGCCACTGCAGAACTCCAGCCGGGCAACAAGAGCAAAACTCCATCTCAAAAAAGAAAAAAAAACTTTAAAAAGTTGTATTCTGATCACACTTCCCATTCCCTTTCTAGACTTTGGCTTAAAGATACACTGGCCAAAGAAGTTCTTTGAAAAGAGGCTGTCTTTGTATTCTCTTAATACATCTTGCATTCAATTTTGTTTGTTTAGAGTACTTGATGATTGAGTTTCTTTTCTTTCCATTCCTGTCTTTCTTCTTTCCAAAAAAAAAAAAACAAGCACAATTACAGAGCAACTTATTTGTAAGTATCCAAAGAGGTGCAGGACATTGATCTACCACTCCAGGCCTTAAACTGGATTGTCTCGCTGCCTTAAAGAAAACCGTTAAATTATTTCCTGAACAAAAGCAAGGATCTTTTAGGTCCTATAATCTCATTTCAAATCCTTTTACCCACTCCCTACTCCTTTGGCCCTGATACTGCAATCCTCTTTGGGTAATCTGAGGTCTGTGGGTGACAGGACCACAGTTGCCTTAGTGTTCCTCCCCGGCTCAGTGCCGTTCCTCACTGCTGGGAGGGGCAGTGTGCCAGGGTTCGGGACCCCATAATGGCTCTGCTCTTACAGGGCAACTGTTAATAATTAGCAGGAAGCATTTTGCCTTTAAATCTCACAGCTTGAACAGTAAGATCTTGTAGTGCCAAAGAAACATTTAATTCTAGAGAAGTGAGACTGGCTTCCAACATATTTTGTGTGGTTCTACTCATACAATTAAATGGCTTTGGCCGGGCGTGGTGGCTCACACCTGTAATCCCAGCACTTTGGGAGGCTGAGGCGGGCAGATCACCTGAGGTTGAAAGTTCGAGACCAACCTGACCAACATGGAGAAACCCCATCTCTACTAAAAATACAAAAAAAATGGCTAGGGTTGGTGGCGCATGCCTGTAATCTCAGCTACCCAGGAGGCTAAGGCAGGAGAATCGCTTGAACCCAGGAGGTAGAGGTTGCAGTGAGCCGAGATTGCGACACTGCACTCCAGCCTGGGTGACAAGAGTGAGACTCCATCTCAAAAATAAAATAAAATAAAATAAAAAATAAATAAAAATAACATAAATGGCTTCATTCATCCATCAGTAGATGGTTATTAAGCCAGCTACTCTGTGCCAGGTGCTAAGGTAAAGTTGGGGGCATGGAGGGAAACAAGAGGGGATCTGGCTCCTGCCCTCACACAACTTGGGGTCTACTGAGAAGAGATGGCTATAAAGTAAATGCCAGGACAGACAGTGCTTGGGCCACACAAGGACATGGTGTCCTGGTCTGGAGGGGGTTGCAGAGGGAAGAATAGAGAAAGGAGGGAGCAACATGGCGGCACAGTCAAAAACTGAAGGACATTCAGTAAGGCTGAGAAGGGGGACTGGTGGGGCAGTCAAGAGTCATAAAACGAGATGCTTCTCTGCAAGAACTGTCGGGGAAGACAGATATTTCGGAGGAATCACCAGGCTGAGTACTCTCTGAGTACTGGCCAGGTACAGTAAAGGTATACAACAGGAAAAGGCAAGAAGGAGGGCAAGTGGGAGGCAATGGCAGCTATCCAGTTAGAAGGTCATCCATCCATCCATCCATCCATCCATCCATCCATCCATGCATCCAAAACTACCAACCTAGTGCTACTATGGGCTGGGGACTGTTCCAAACCGTAAGGATACAGCAGAGAGCAAAACAAAGTCCCTGTTCTCAAGGAGTTTCCAGAAAACAAATATATAATGTGAAAGTGGTAATAAACACTAAGGAGAAAACTAAAGACAGGCAATGGGAATAAAGAATGGCAGTGGGGGTGCAGGATGGTATTTTTGATGGGGTGGTTAGGGTAGGTGTCTTGGAGAAGGTGACACCTGAGCAAAGACCCAAAGAAGGAGAGAACCTACGGCAGTGACAACATCGATCTAAAGGAGCAGGCACAGTGTGTAGCAGAGGGGGCCGGTCCTGACAGAGAGCAAAGGCGGTGGGGGCGGGGGTGAAGTTTAGATACTGGAATCAAACTGCTGGGGTCCAAGTTTTGGCTCTGTCATTTACTAGCACTGTGACTTTGGATCTGTTTGAGAGACTGAGTATAGAGGCAGGGACCTCTAGCATGCTGCCTTTGTGCTTCTGTTTCCTTGTGGTGCCCTGGGCAACTCCTCAGATGCAGCTTAAGTTGCAGCCTACAACAGACATCATATAGATGACATCTGGTACTGAGTCATCACCACATAAGGTCCATGAGCCATTCAAAAATGAAAAGTATCCACCAAAATAATTAAACACAGAGTCTAATTCCCAGCTTTGGCGAATATCAACAATACCCAAGCAACACGCCCGTTAGCCAAAGTGATCTGCTCAATGGATATCAAAGAAATCTGCAGCCGGGCACGATGGCTCACGCCTGTAATCCCAGCACTTTGGGAGGCCAAGGCAGGCGGATCACCTGAGGTCGGGAGTTCGAGACCAGCCTGACGAACATGAAGAAACCCCATCTCTAGTAAAAAATACAAAATTAGCTGAGTGTGGTAGTGGATGCCTATAATCCCAGCCACTCAGGAGGCTGAGACAGGAGAATCACTTAAACCCAGGAGGTGGACGTTTTGGTGACCCAAGATTGCGCCATTGCACTCCAGCCTGGGCAACAAGAGTGAAACTCTGTCTTAAAAAAAAAAAAAAAAAAGAAATCTGCAAAGTTTTCTGTTAACTATTGCTTTTGATGGGTTAAATTAGCACCATTACAGAATAGAAATTATTCATACATTCAGGGAGGTGGGGGACATTTTTCTAATTTCACTTAAAGAGAAAATGCTACTTATGCTTTTGAAATATTTATCACTAGCCAGAGTGCTGGGAAGCATTAAGAGAACCACAGCCTGAATATACTGATTTGGTTTGAAATAGCCCTGTGTGTGTGTGTGCGTGTGTGTGTGTGTGTGTGTACGCGTGCGCGCGCATATCCACATCTTTACTAGTAGAAAAAATAAAGCAGTAGCAGCATACACGAGAAAATAACAGCAGAGCTAACTTTTAGGGACAGAACATAGGAATACAGAGATTAAGGAGGTTTATGAGGAGGAATAAGCAAAATGGCCTTTCATCCTGAGATGACAGTGACAGAATTTTTATCTTTGAAGTCTTAACCACAGGGACCCACACACGAGTCCCCTGAAGACCACAGCAGGTTGTGAGAACAGCCGAGAAGGCAGAGGAGACAGCAAGAACCTTCCATCCTTGACTACCACAACTGCCCAGAAGTCTCTGGAGAGAAGCTGAGAGGCCTGAAGGCTGGCTCAGCATTTCTTAAACTCAAACGACCTGGGGATTGTATGAAAAAGTAGGTTCAGATCCAGTAGGTCTGGGGAGATGTCTGAGATTCCCCATTTCTCCCAAGCCCCCAGGAAACGTACAGGCTGCACAGCCTTGAGTCACAGGAAGGCTCTAGGCAGGCGCTGTCCAACATGGTAGCCACTGGTCACATGGGATTAGTTATACCAAGACTATAGGAAACTAAAAATGCAATTCTGTGGGCACATTTGCCGCATCTCAGGTGCTCAACAGCCACATGTGGCTAGTGACTATACAGCAGACACAGAGCACTTCCACTACTGCAGAAAGTTCTGCTGAGCTACGCTATTCTTGGGGCTCCTCCTCCCATGCCCATGCCAACACACACACACACACACACACACACACACACACACACACACACACACCGCCACCACCACCACCACCAGCAGCAGCACACAGGTTTAACCTCTAACTCTGCACTGTATCATGTCAGAGACCAAGTGACTGAGGTTACTGGGGCTCTTTCTTCTTTCCCATCTCATGCAAGAGTAAGAGGTAAAACAGTTCAGAACGGTGGGTGGAGAACCACTCTCCTTCTTAAAGGGAAACGTCACTGGAAGGAAAAGGAGTTGTAAACAGATACATTTATTCAACTATCTCTGTACAGGGGACATTACTTGTGGTGATCTCATTTAACAGCCACTACCCGTTCTGGGTGGTAGATACTACTGTCTGTCCCAGTTTTACACATCAGTGAACAGAGAACAGAAGAGGTGACACCACAGGCCCTGACATCACGAGCTAGTGATGTGGCGGGTATAGAACTGCACAAGATGTGTGTGAGTCCCGAGATGATGCTCTGCCCTTGGGAGCTGAATGAGCTGAGCTGGGCATTACCTGTGCCTCTTGGGGGACCAAGCCCTGCCCCTGTCCTGTCAAGTAAGATACCATGGCCACACCTCTTACAGGTATGGCATCTCCCACCACTGAAAACAGCTCCATCCAAGACATTAATCATGGAGGATTATTAGGGACAGTGGCACAGAGAACTTTAAATCCAGAAAACACTTTACCAATGATGAAAGAACACTCATCAATGATGAAAAGCAAAACTACTGTAACTCATGCGTTCTCACTCAACAAACATTTACTGAACAACTAACATGTGCCAGGCACGGTGTGGGCTCTGGAGCTAAGTAAAGAACAAACCTACCACGTCCTTGCCTTCCCAGAGCACACATCCTTATTTTTTGAGACAGAGTCTTGCTGTCACCCAGGCTAGAGTACAGTGTCACGATTTCGGCTCACTGCAACCTCCACCTCCCAGGTTCAAGTGATTCTCCTACCTCAGCCTCCCGAGTAGCTGGGACTACAGGCACCTGCCACCATGCCTGGCTAATTTTTGTATTTTTAGTAGAGACAGGGTTTCACCATATTGGCCAGGCTAATCTTGAACTCCTGACCTTGTAATCTGCCTGCCTCAGCCTCCCAAAGTGTTGGGATAACAGGCATGAGCCACCGCATCCAGCTGCACACACCTTCTTTATACGTGCTATCAGAGAAATAGATTTTCCAAGGCAGAAACCTTTACATATTCTATCTATACCAAATTCCAACTCTCTGGATTCTTAAGAAAATATTAAACAGTGAGGAATGAATAAGGCACAAATGTATTTTCAATCCCAGGAATTGCAAAAAAAATTTAACTCTGCTTCATGGGCTGCTCTGAGAAGGACAATGATCAAATCAAAACTCCTCTTGAATCAAAAGCATTCTTTCCCCAAGGCTAGTTTAATACTTGTCCATTTCACAATCCACAATCCTCTGGCTGCTGGGGAAGTCATCAAGAGTAGTGTACACCCTCACAGGCCCACTGGACTTTCGTCAAAAGTAATGAATTTTGTGATAGAAAATTGATCTCTCCTGTTCCCATAAAGCAGGCTCTGTCGAGAGAGCAAACAAACAGGGCTGTAATAATTAATTGAAAAGAAAGAGTCTAATTAAATTTTTATATTAGTGTACATAATGGCCAGAAATAGTAAACACTGTTGAAAAAAAAAAAAAAAGAATCAGAGCTGTAAAAGCACTAAAAGCTCTATGACTCTTCAGGCAACCAGCAACCACTTATCACTCTTGAGTGCAAACACAGCTTCGTCTTATTTTCCAGCCCATGGTAAACGGCATAAAGTAGGAAGAATAGAGAACCATGAAATATTTAGCCACTTACAATTTGGTACAATTCAACAACTATTTATTGAGTGCTTCTGGTACTTGACATTGTGATTCATCTACCCCGCCAACATCTCCTGGGTATGTGATATGCACACACACATACGCTCACACAAACACCAGCCAACCTGGCCATGGAGTCTTTCCTAGTTGATTAGATGCAACCATTGGCTCTAAGAGACGAGTCCAATCCTGTAAGAGAAAAACCACATGTACATATAGGACCACAACATGAGGCCATAATTGCCAAGTATCATCTAGGTGGTCCAGGAAACTCATTCTCACATGCAGTGAGAGATCGTATGATGTTTTCTTGGAAAAGGTGAGATTTACATACAAAGCAACTGAAATATGAAGAACTATACTAAGTTAAGGAGAGAAGAATGCTCCAAATATTTCTCTGCCATTATGGTATGATGTGCTTCACGACTATAGCTCTTATCCCTGACTGGGCACCCCTTGCTAGGAGCTTGGCTGCTGCCATCTTTGGGGTTACCAGCCCTGGAACGCTGAGGATGGCACTTACAGAATTGAAAAGTGACAGGTATGGCACAAGGTTTAAACTGGGCAGGAAAGTGATCTACAGCTTCAAGAGCAAAAGGAATGGATGATTTTAACCTAATGGATTTATACAAATCCACAAGTGGACAGAAGGATAATGGTAAAAGGCACCTCTACCTGCAAAAAACCCTATGAAAGTTGATGGGGCTATTTACAGATGGTATTTTTCTTCTGGAACTTCAGGGCAAGACATCTGTTTACAATTGGTTTACCCCTCAGATGGGGCCTCAAAGTGTTGCTAGGCTTCTGACCATACCAGAGTTGCCCAAGTCTCCCCAAAGGCACAAATGAGTAGGGAAGCCACTTTAAAAACTTACCATAGGCTGGGCGTGGTGGCTCACACCTGTAATTCCAGCACTTTGGGAGGCTGTGGCAGGCGGAATATGAGGTCAGGAGTTCGAGACCAGCCTGACCAACATGGTGAAACCCTGTCTCTACTAACAAAAATTAGCTGGGCATGGTGGTGTATGCCTGTAATCCCAGCTACTCAGGAGGCTGAGGCAGGAGAATCACTTGAACCCAGGAGGCGGAGGGTAGCTGAGATCCTGCCATTGCACTCCAGCCTGGGCAACAGAGGGAGACTCCATCTCAAAAAAAAAAAAAAAAACTTACAACAAATCCTCCTCATAAAGACTGGCTAGTCTCCAGGTTTCCAATCTTTAAACATTATAATAAGCATAGGCCACCAGAATCAGAAGGAACCTGAGAGATGATCTGGCCCAACCACATCATTTTATAAACCTAGGGAGTGAAGTCCATTAAGATGAAGTGACTCGGGTTTACCAGAATTAGCACACAACTAATCAGGGCCAGTGTCAACATTAAAAACCCAGGTTTTCAGACTCCCAAATAGCATTCTCCCAGACCCAGGCTAATGCCTTCCAAAATGTCACCGCTGTGTTTCAGTACTTCAGTACTTGGGAAGAGCTTCAAAACAGCCAGGATCATTAACCACAGCATTTTTGTACAGAAGACTGAAAGCAATTCTCAAGTTACGTTATATTTGCTTATAAGTCCATCTTTCTAACTGGAGCACACGCTCTGATGAAGGAAACGTGGCTCAGTCATCAGGGACCCCAAGTAACTCGCACAAAGCATGGCACACGGGAGCTCCAGTAGCACTGGATGAACGTCGCAGAGACATTCCCACTAGCCCAGCCTCGGAGGGAAAGGGAGGCTTGGCTTTTTTGGAGAATAGCCCTTAGGAATCCATCTGGGGTTCCAGAACAGGTCATCACATCACAGAGAATTCCAAGATCTCAAATAACGGACACCACCACAAGAGTGGAGCTCGACGGTGATAACAAGATAAAGAGCAGGTACCATCCTCCAGTTCATTATTATTATTATTATTATTATTATTATTATTGAGATGGAGTCTCACTCTGTCACCCAGGCTGGAGTGCAACGGCACAATCTTGGCTCACTGCAACCTCTGCCTCCTGGGTTCAAGCGGATTCTCTTGCCTCAGCCTCCCAAGTAGCTGGAACTATAGGCGTGCACCACCACGCCCAGCTAATTTTTTGTATTTTTTTTTTTTTTTAGTAGAGATGGGGTTTCACCGTGTTAGCCAGGATGGTCTCGAACTCCTGACCTTGTGATCTGCCCACCTCAGCCTCCAAAGTGCTGGGATTACAGGCGTGAGCCACCATGCCTGGCCACCATCCTCCATTTAAATGTGGAAGAGAAAGATTCAAGACGTGCATTGAAATAACCTGCCCACGTCATTCAGCCATGGGACCGGCACAAAAAGGAAAAGAGGATCAGTAGTACTCAGATGCCACGGATGCAGGCTTCATCCATCTCAGCTTACCTCCTCCTGCTCAATTTGTAACCATGCAGGACCTTGCCCTGCCACCTGGGAGAAGCAGCAAAGTCAACAAAATGAGAGAGGCCGCAGACCCTCACCAACATGCCATTCTTCAGCAGACAGACCACACCAGAAATCATGTTGCCTAAGACATAGCACCCCTCATGGAACAAGCCTAGTACATGGGTAATAGAGCCATTCTAATACCAATGCTTGCTGTTAATTTTTCCCAGGCTGTGATGCTTACACACTCTTTAATACTAATAAAGCAGGAACCAAACCAAAACCCCAAACTCTTTTTCATTATTATTTCCAGAACAACAACGGACAAAGTCCTCAACACTTAAAACTCCGAACACAGCAGAAGGGATTTGGGGCGTGCCTGTGGTCCTTAGCTGGGGCTAGTTTTGACCCCCAGGGAACATCTGGCAATATCTACAGACATTTTTGATCATCACAACTTGGTCACGGGTGAGGTTGCTACTGACACCTGGTGGGTAGAGGCCAGGGATGTTTCCAAACGTCCTACAAGGCACAGGACAGCCCCTCACCATAAAGAATTCTCAGGCCCCAAATGTCATTAGTATCAGGGTGGAAAAACCCCGGGGTGGACCTAGAACTCACAGACTTGTGATCTTGAAAACTAAGAGTTTCAGGATCATTAACACAATGTATGCCAGCCAACCCTGCTTCCCCGTCATTTGTGGTCAAGTTCAGTGTAACATACAAATAAACTATTTTTGAAGCACTTTCTTAGCTCCCAGTAAGCCCGGTTAACTATTTCCACTGGTGGAGCTGGAGCCACATCCTCCAAGTTTCCTTTAATGCTGCTGCCGACTTGAGGGCTGCAGGGATCTGACAGGGTGGTTGGAAGCACAGACCTGTTTGTCAATAACAGTGGAGGGGCTAGCAGTAAAAGGGTGCCTGCCAGGCAGTAAGAAATCTCCAATGCCCTCAAACAGAGCCAATGGGAGACTCCTACCTGCCACAACTTGTATCGGCAGAAATTGCCTTGCACTGGGAGTATCGAAAATCTTAAGTCACTTGCAAGGAAGAAACAGACATCCTGCTTCTGCCACCCAGCTGCCCAACCTCATTTCTGGTTCACCCCAAGTCTTCTGACTCTCATACCCACACATGTGAAGCAAGAGTACAGAATGGAACCAGCGTGAAACCACTGTAGCTTGTGGGTAGGAGCATGTCGCTTGAATTGGCATTTGCAGAGACCCTGGAGGTCTTGCAAAGAAAGAAGGAAGAGTAAAGACCGAAAAGGATATTTGACTTGTTTATGGGTTAAGGCCAAAGACCAACTGATGAAAGGGGTGAGACCAAAAGAAAAACCATAAAATATATTTCTCCTTGGCATTCCAAAAGCAAACTGTGGGTTGATCCAAATGCTGCAGTTGGAAAAATCAGAGCTATTAGCACATGAAAGGTCACTGGCTAAGCATCACTTGCTGCTGTAAAATGCATCACCTGTGGAAATGTTAGCAGTCATCACCTGCCAGGGATTCCTGCATCAAAGCCACACTGGCCACAGTCAGCTCCACGGATTCCTATAACCAGGAACCCTGTCCTGTTTGCCTGAGAATCCTCAGGTCCTGGGCCCACCCAGGGGCAGGCTAAAGGAATAAATGGCTGTTCAAATGTAAAATGAGATCTGTCTAAAAGAAATGCTATGTTGTTCTGTTTCTTCTTCTTCTTTTGTGCCTAGATTCATTTTGGAATGTGTGGTAAAATACACGTAATATGAAATTTTGCCATTTTAACCATGTTTTAGGTGTACAGTTCAGTGGCATTTGGTACATTCACACTGTTGTGCAACCATCCCCATTATCTATTTCCAAACCTTTTTCCTCATCCCAGACAGAAACTCTGAACCCATTAAATACTAACTCCCCATTCCCATCTTCCCCCAGGCCCTGGTAACCACAAATCCACTTTCTGTCTCTATGTATTTGCCTATTCTAGGAAAACCTCACATAAGTGGAATCATATGATATTTGTCCTTTTGTATCTGGCTTTTTTCACTGCACATAATGTTCCAAGTTCATCTATGTTGTAGCCTGTGTCAGAATTTCATTCTTTTCTAAGGCTGAATAATATTCCACTCTCTGTACAAGCCACATTTTGTTCATCTACCACTTGCTGATGGACATTTGCGTTGTTTCCACAAGCGTCGCTTTCTGTTTTGTTTTGTTTTTTGAGATGGAGTCTCACTCTGTTGCCCAGGCTGGAGTGCAACGGCATGATCTTGGCTCACTGTAACCTCTAACTCCCAGGTTCAAGTGATTCTCTTGCCTCAGCCTCCCAAGTAGCTGGGATTACAGGTGACTGCCACCACGCCTGGCTAATTTTTCTTTGTATTTTTAGTAGAGACTGGGTTTCTCCATGTTGGCCAGTCTGGTCTCGAACTCCTGATCTCAGGTGATCTGCCTGCCTCGGCCTCCGAAAGTGCTGGGATTCCAGGCAGGAGCCACGATGCCCAGCCAAGTGTTGCTTTTTAAACAGGATGATTTATGGATTTAGTGAAAGCACTGGTGAAAGGGATTGAGGATGAAGAACAGACTCAGACTCAATCTGTTACTAACTCCCCACATGATCTTAGGACCTACATGAGTCTCCTCCGTGTTTTCAGTTGTAAAACTGAGGAACTAAATCAGACCAGTCTTCTCCAACATATTCTTGGCCACCACTGATAGTAAGAAATAGACTTCATTATGATTGAGTTCATATAAACATACATACACAACTGAAACAAAGGTTTCACAAAATCATAACCTTCTCTGTGCAATGAATTCTGGTATTTCTTATCTACTCTATTATTTTTCGTATAACAAAAAGATGGTTGCAACCCCCGAATTGATTTCATAAACCATTATGGAGTGGTAATCTTTAGATTACTTGTTCCCTAACTGGTGTTCCTTGGAATATGTTGATAAGTGTGCTACGATTTGTTAAAAAATGTCTGTTTAATAAAATGTAGGAAACATCTTAATTTTGGCTTACTACAAGGAAGTTATAATGAGCTGTGTGTTTCCCAGACTTATTGACCACAGGCAATTTCATGTATACTCGAAAGTAAAGTCCTAACAACTCCAGGAAACTGTTCAGGTATTTTCCTATCTAAGGACTCTAAACCGGGCGATTTTAGATTCTTTTCTGCTCCAATAGTCTATGATTTAAGACACTAATTCTCAACATGTTTTTTCTGTTACACAGTGTATAGAGGGGCAGACACTCTGCACAGTTAACTATGACTCACTAAGCCAGTGATTTTAAATACCATATCCAGCTCTCCAGGGCCAGGAAAATTATATACATATATTTTAATAACAGACTTCATTTTTTTGTTTTTTTTAAAGACGGGGTTTCACCATGTTGGTCAGGCTGGTCTTGAAGTCCTGACCTCAGGTGATCCGCCCGCCTCGGCCTCCCAAAGTGCTTGGATTACAGGCATAAGCCACCACGCCTGGCCCAGACGTCATTTTTTAAGAGAAATTTGTTGCCCAGGCTGGAGTGCAATGGCGTGATCTCGGCTCGCCGCAACCTACGCCTCCCAGGTTCAACAAATTCTCCTGCCTCAGCCTCCCAAGTAGCTGGGATTACAGGCAGGTGCCGCCATGCCTGGCTACTTTTGTTTTAGTAGAGATGGGGTTTCTCTATATTTAGTCAGGCTGGTCTTGAACTCCCAACCTCAGGTGATCTGCCCTCCTTGGCCTCCCAAAGTGCTGGGATTATAGACATGAGCCACCGTGCCTGGCCAGAGACATTTTAAGATCACAACCAAATTGAGCAAAAAGTACAGGCCAGTTCCCATATATCCCTAACCCCCATTCCCCCGGTCTCCGCGGCCTCTCCCCCAGCAACATCCTATGTAATTTTTTTAAGCCCCTCTAGTGATTCTGATACTTCACTCCTTGCCCCTTAATGCTGGTCTAGAGACTTTGTTAAAACAAAATTTTCCAAACAAAAATCTACTCAAGATGCATTAAAACGTTCATTCCATGTAAGATTTGAAACTGTTAAACCAGAAGAAAACAAAGGGGGAAAACTCCATGACACTGGTCTCAGCAATGATTTTTTGGATATGACACCAAAAGTACAGGCACAAAAGCAAAAACGAGTGGGACCACATCAAACTAAAAAGTTTTTTGCACAGCAAAGGAGTAAGTCTACAAAATGAAAAAGGCCACCTACAGAATGGAGAAAATATTTGCAAACCACATATCCAATAAGGAGTTAATATCCACAGTAGAATGGCACTCAGACAGCTCAATAGCAAAAACAAAACAAATCCCACAAGTTTAAAAACGGGTGAAGGACCTGAATAAACATTTTTTCTAAAGAAGACACGCAAATATCCATCAAGTATATGAAAAGGTACTCAACATCACTAATCATCAGGGAAATGCAAATCAAAGCCATGATGAGATACCACCTCACACCTGTAAGAATGGCTACTATAGGAAATATACTAGGTATTGGCAAGGATGTGGAGAAAGGGAACTCTTATACATTGTTGGTGGAAATGCAAAATGGTTCGGCTCCTGTTATGAAGAACAGTATGGAGGTTCCTCATAATACTAAACACAGAACAGCCGGGTGTGGTGGTTCATGCCTGTAATCCCAGCACTTTGGGAGGCCGAGGCAGGCAGATCACCTGAGGTCAGGAGTTCGAGACCAGCCTGGCCAACATGGTGAAACCTCATCTCTACTAAAAATACAGAAAAATTAGCCAGTCATGGTGGTGCACACCTCTAATCCCAGCTACTTGGGAGGCTGAGGCACGAGAATCGCTCGCTCCGAGAGGCAGAGGTTGCAGTGAGACAAGATCACACCACTGCACTCCAGCCTAAGTGACACTGAGAGGCTGTCAAAAAGAAAAACAAACAAACAGAAAACAGAACCACCATAAGATCCGGCAATTCCACTTCTGGGTATATATCCAAAGGAAGTAAAATCACTGTTTCAAAGAGATACTGTATCTGCATGGCACTCTCAAGTTCACTGCAGTATTAGTCGCAATAGCCAAGATATCGAAACAACGTAGTGTCCATTGACAGACGAATGGATAAAGAAAATGTGGTAAATATATACACAAAGGAATATCATTCGGCCTTAGAAAAGAAGGAAATCCTGCCAAATGAAACAAGCCAGACACAGAAAGACAAACAGCACATTATCTCACTTATATATGGAACCTAAAAAAGGCAAACTCACAGAAACAGAGAGTAGAAGGGTGGTTGGCAGGGGTCGGGGTTGTGGGGATGAGGAGGGCTGGGGAAATGAGAGGATGTTGGTCAAAGGGTAAAAACTTGTAGTAAGCTGGCCAGGTGCAGTGGCTCACACCTGTAATCCCAGCACTTTGGGAGGCTGAGGAGGGCGGATCACCCGAGGTCAGGAGTTTCAGAACAGCCTGGCCAACATGGCAAAACCCTGTCTCTACTAAAAATAGAAAAATTAGCCAGGTGTGGTGGTGCACACCTGTAGTCCCAGCTGTTCGGGAGGCTGAGGCAGGAGAACAGGAGGTGGAGATTGCAGTGAGCCAAGATCACGCCGCTGCACTTCACGCTGGGCGAGAGAACAAGATTTCGTCAAAAATAAAATAAAATAAAATAAGCCCTGGAGACCTAATTTATAGCACAGTGACTACAGTTACTAATACTATATTGTATACTTGAAATTTGCTAATAGATCTTAATTATTCTTATCACACACATACACACACACACACAAAATGGTAACTATATAAGGTAATAGATATGTTAATTAGCTTGACTGTGGTAATCATTTTACAATGTGTGTATCACAACATTACACTGTACACCTTAAATATCCACAATTTTTATTCATCAATTATACTTCAATAAAGCTCGGAATACAGAAGGACCAAAAATCCCCCAAGTTTTCCAAGACTAATTTGTAGAACAACTCAGAGGTCTGGCATATTACTTTCAGTAGAGTCTCTCAAATTGAGTAACATTCCTACATCTGCTTTAATTATCAAAAACATCCTCACATGTTGTGTTTTGCCACAAAGGTCCATTTAACTTGGCACAACCAAAATGACCAACCAACCATTCCTATGATCTAACTCTTACCTCAGCAAATATGCTATTTAAAAACACTGTTTTGATAATCATTTAGAGATTAATTTTTATACACTTGGGTCAACCAGAAATCAGCCAGGCATTTTTGGAAGAATCTTCACTGCTTATTCCTTAACAAATAAAATTAACCCTGTGTCTTTAATCCATTTTTGTGACTTCAATATCAAATAAAAATATGCTAATTATATCTATTCATTTTTATTTCACAACTCTCTACTGTGTACAATATTGGAGATTCAGGACGGTGGTTAGAGAGGTTTTTATTTTTAAGGAATGTTAACAAAATATATTGCTTTAACAATAATTTTTTTAAAAATCTAAATCAAAAGATGGTGAGAGCTCTTGTCACTTCACCCTCAGACATATCAAAAAAAAAAAAAAATTACAAATAAGAAATGATTAGAAAGATAGCTGAAGTATGGACACTTATTCCCAAAATGACTGAGAATTTAAGAGGAGCAAAACAAGAGAAAACCCTCATTCACTCTAAGAAGAACTCACGGACAAGAAAGCTTGATAATATGGTGAGGTTGGTGAGGTTTGACTTTCTTTTTTCTTATTAAATGACAGTATAAATAATCCCTAAAATATTATTGCGTGATTCTCCCCCCCACCCTACATTCACTTTTCTATTTTGTCAAAAATAGAAGTGATCCTTACACACACACACACACACACACACACACACACACACACACACACACAATTCATGGTCCTTCGTCACCCCCCTCCCTATCCTTCTAACGGTGCCTCCATCCATCCAGCCAACCACCCACCCACCCACACAGAATCCTCTCTGCTTCCTCTCCACCCCTCCCCCATCAAGTTCCATGGCTCTCCCCTCCAATTGTCATCGTTCCCTCACCACTCCCAGTTTCCAATGGCAGGAACTCTCACCTCCCATCTCTCTTACCCTCACTATGCTACAAACCCTAAACTCCTTTTTAGCAAGTGGTACGTCATTCCTCCTTTCCAACACTCACTGAAGAATGTTTCCGCAGAAGACGGTGACCACGAGGTGGCAAATTACCTTGAGAATAACTCAGGCTCCGGGGTGAGAAGAATCAGATGAGGCCAGCTCAGGTCCCAGCTCAGCCATTTGCAAGCTGTGTGACCTGCTCTTTACAGGCATGTGACGGCCTCCCACATGATGTCTGTTATACCAAGTCTCACACACAGTAGGTGCCCAATAAATGCCTGGTTTTCTGCCTCCCAATCAAAATCCAGAATGGTTTGGAGTCTAAAGCAGATGGAATAAAATAAATTTAAAATTCTTTACAATCTTATAGTGCCAAGGAGCTTACTTTCATAGTTCATTTCTTAGAAGCCTAGAATATCAGATGGAAACAGATTTTTGTTTTACTCTACATCAAAGAGTTGTATTAGAGAAATTCAGGTTGGTTTTCCTACAACTTTAACTTCAACAGCCCTGATGATGGAACATGCCACATATAAAGGGTGAGGGTAAGAAGCGGTGGTGTTAGAAAGAGGGAACTTCAAAGGGCTTTAATAAGAATAAAATTCCATTGGCGTTACCATATGTCCAATCCTTCCTTTCTCAAGAACAGTCCATCAAAAATCAGGGAGGGGGGAACTGCCCAAGACAGGGGTCCTTAGGTAGTCAGGCCATGATAGGCAGCCAGAATGCCTCCAGAAAAATCAGGGCCTCTGGCACGACAGATTTGCGAGTTCTGAACACAGATTTGGAAGTACAAAGAAACGAGATCTTCCTCTTTTAGCAGGTAGGGAAGGATAGCATTTGGGTGACTTTCTTCCTAAGGGATCAAAGTATAGCAGGGAGATTTCCTGGGAGAGAAAAGCAAGACTGGGAGCTGGGAGGAGCTGGGCTTTGTTCTCATCAAAGAAGAAAAGAATGTAGGGGAAGAAAACTAATGAGTGACTGCCAAGCGATTTAAACACGGATTATGTATCTGGTAGAGAAAGAACACAATTGAGTGTTTGGGCCGGCCTGGGGTGAAAACTTTTCCCATTATGATTGGGGCAGGGAGAGCTCCGCAGCCTTATCTTTCAAGTGCCCGCTCTGCAGAAATGTACAGAGGAGCACAGGGAGGCTTCTTTTAAAAGGAATAATGAATGAGACAAAGCTGGAGCAATCCCTGGCCTGCACCACCTTCAGCACATTTGCATTTTCTATTTTCTTTTATTTTTTTTTGAGACAGAGTCTCTCTCTGTTGCCCAGGCTGGGGTACAGTGGCACAATCTCAGCCTGCTGCAACCTCTGCCTCCTGGGTTCAAGCAATTCTCCTGCCTCAGCCTCCTGAGTAGCTGGAATTACAGGCACGTGCCACCAAGCCCAGCTAATTTTTGTATTTTTAGTTGAGATGGGGTTTTGCCATGTTGGCCAGGCTGGTCTTGAACTCCTGACCTCACGTGATCCACTCCCCCCTCACCCCGCCCTGCCTTGGCCTCCTAAAGTGCTGGGATTACAGGCGTGAGCCTGGCCCACGTTTGCATTTTCTATGGCAGCTGCAAAATGCTCCCTCCTCTGACAATATTTGGTGCCTTGGAGTCAACAGCCTGGAATTTATAACCTTTCTATCCCAGGGCAGCCTGATGGGTCTCTTAGGCTTCAAGAATGACCAGGTCCAAACAGTCTGGCCTTGTGCATACCCAGAGGGACACCTGGACCTTGGCAGACAGATGGGGAAGTAGATGGAAGGTCAGAAATAGCAACACTGCAAAATTGCTAAATTGTCTTTAGAGAGAAGAAGCACAGAGGCCAGCTTCTCCCTCCCCCCTCCAAACGTCTGGTCTTGAGACTGTAAAGGGGAGGAGGGTAGCCAATGATTTCTGGCATCCCTGAGCAACTAAAGGAAAATATTTTGCACTGCTCTCATAATCTATGCTATGCAGTCTAAGAGAAATCATGGATAAATAATATATTTTGAATAACACCTACATGCAAAGATTAAAGCACGGGGACAACTTGCAAAGGGTCCTGTTTTTCACAGATCTTAAATCTAATGGAAAGCACAGAACATAAAGTATAAAAAGATACCTCAATGCAAAACCACACATACGAGGGCCAAACTGGTATGCAGCAGGCCGGGTGCAGTGGCTCATGCCTGTAATCCCAGCACTTTGGGAGGCTGAGGTGGGTGGATCACCTGAGGTCAGGAGCTCGAGACCAGCCTGGCTAACATGGTGAAACCCCGTCTCTACTGAAAATACAAAAATTAGCCAGGTGTGGTGACAGGCTCCTGTAATCCCAGCTAATCGGGAGGCTGTGGCAGGATAATCACTTGAACCCAAGGGTGGGCGGCAGTGAGCCAAGATCGCACCACTTCACTCCAGCCTGGGCAAAAGAACAAAACACTGTCTCCAAAAAAAAGCAGCATTTGCAGAAACAAGACCATGCAATTTATCAAAAGAGAGTGGCAATGGTGAGGAAGGAGAAATCAAATTCCTTGACTTTCCCTGGGCCAGGCACAAAGGCCAAGCATTTGGTACATCATTTTACTTAATTTCATCCCTGAAGCTCTCATTTGAGACAAGCATTCTTATGCCACAATGAGTAACACAACAGGCTCAGAGACCAGAGGTTTCAGGTAACGTCTCCAAGGTCACACAGCTAGTGGTGAGTGACCCAGGTGAGGCTCTAACCTGAGCCTCTTCCTACGACTTACTGAGATCTGTTCTGAGCCTGGTGCAACAGTGACCGACCTGCAGGAGCTGGGAGGAAGCATGGAGACCCTCGAGTTCCCCTGCCAGCGCCAGGGCAAGTGTGTGGTTCTCAGGTCCTGCTCCTTCCGATGCTGGGGAGGCAGAAGGACCTCTCGGGGGCACTAAAGCTCATGGGAGACAGGCCCAGGACGGAGTTCTGACACCTGATCTACTGCGGGCAGAATGGGATGGACAGGGAAGCCAGAGTCATGCTTTGAGAGCTTCAGACTTCATTTCTCTGCTTCCTCACTGTTTCCTCAGACTGGCCTCTTCCTCCTGAGGCTAACACCGCCGCTGGGTCCATCTGCAGCACCAACTTGGGGCCACTCCCCTGCAAATGGAGGTGGAGGCCTTGGGGTGGGTGAATGTATCAAAGCCAGGCCAGAACCCCCTCATGAGGGACCCTGTTGGGAAGCTAGAATCGCAGGGAAATCTCTCCGGGGAAAAGTCTCGATGTGTTTCTCATCAGTAGAAAAGGGGCAGGGGCAATTTCCAGTTCAGAAGAATCCTTAGATAAGAAACTCTGCTCTCCTTACAGTTAAAACAAACAAAAAGCTTTCATTCAGAAGCCCCACAGCTGCAAAGGGAAAGAGAGAGGAAACAGAAGAAGGAAGGGGAGTGCAGGGCATAAAGGTAGAAAAAGCTACTAAAATATGGTAATATTTTTCTCCCCCTCTGAATGAGTTTTCTTCCCATTCATTTTTCTTCTTGCCAAACTGGGTGGGGCATGTGTTCTTAGAGGAGGGGGGAAACTAATGTATGTTGGAGACATATGTCGGAAGAAGCTGCTCATAAACAGACTTTGACCAAAACTTGCAACTTAAAAGTAAACACACGGGAAACATGTCTCAACTTGGACTATGGTGATTAAGCAACTCAATCTGAGAAGATAAGGATTTTTTTAAATGTGTCTCAATAGTTTATGGAGGTTTTCTCCAGATGATTTAAAAATCAGCAAAAGTTAGCAATTAACGTGGAATCTCTGATGCTTCCCACGCTCTTTCCGTACCTCTCCACATCCAGAGTTTCAGCGATCCTTTGACAAATAATGCAACACGAACCTTACATAAGAAAAACAAAAGATTATGAATGCGATCAGAGACTCTGGCCAAGAACATGTGCTTCTACAAAACAAGGACACCAGTTTGGCTCTTCCATGGAGATTTATGCAAAGGGTGGGTGTTATTCTCATTAATTCAGTGGATAAACAATAGGGGGGAGGTCGGGATGATTTGATGGACAGCTTTTGGAAATGATCTTCTGCTTGGCAAAACACTGCCGTGATCATTTTATTCACACGGAAGGAAATGCAAAGAAGTGTCACTAAAACAAGGGAGGTAATTGTAGGGCATGAATCAAAAAGCTGGATGACACAGAATGAAGAGTAACTGAAGTAGTCCCATCACGGTCTTGAAATCTGCACTTAATTTCAAGAGAAGAGCCTGACCTCTCATTGCTGGCACACAAAGCTATGCATCTATTCCCTAATGTTTCGTTTCCACCTTATAAATTACAAACACCATGTTACAGAGTGATATCCCTTGACTATCACGGGAGCTCAGTAGACTCAGAAACAACATCTCAAGAGCTGGAAGGGATAACCCTGCAGTTGTCTAGGAAGAATGAAATCTTGGGACGACCCTGGCAGCTGGTTTTCTAGCCTCGACTGGCGTCCCCTGGGGGGTGGCTCATTCTACCTTCAGCCCTTCATCTGTCCATCCACCCATCAACTCAAGCATTTACTCAGCTTCTGTTATGTGTCTGGCACTTTGTCAGATGCTGTTCTGTCTTGAGCCCAAATCCTTTTTTCTGTAACTTCGATCCATCAAATCCAAATCTGTCCTCTCTGATGGTGAGGATGGCTGGCATGCTAACCTCCTGAAGGTGCTCTTCCCCCGGGTTACACATTCCCAGTTCTTCAACAGTAACACATGGATGTTCCTGCCAGCCGGATCACTTTCCTTATCAATCCCCCATTCTATCTTCCTCAAAGCTTTTATAAATGATGGGTTCCACTGTCCCATCTAATTATACTACACCCCTACTTCTTTTTTTTTTTTTTTTTTGAGACTGAGTTTCGCTCTTGTCACCCAGGCTGGAGTGCAATGGTGTGATCTTGGCTCACGGCAACCTCCACCTCCTGGGTTCAAGCGGTTCTCCTGCCTCAGCCTCCCGAGTAGCCAGGATCACAGGCATGCGTCACCATGCCCGGCTAATTTTGTATTTTTAGTATAGAAGAGGTTTCACCATGTTGGCCAGGCTGGTCTCGAACTCCCGAACTCAGGTGATCCACCCGCCTCAGCCTCCCAAAGTGCTGGGATTACAGGCGTGACCACTGCATCTGGCCTAGACCTCTACTTCTTAATCCTCCTCCTTTGTTGATCTAGACAATCTGATAGTATTCAGTGTGACCAGAACTTGGAGAAGGCAAAGTGCTGAGATCAAAAGTATTCTATGAGATCAACTCAGATGTGCTGGTAGCAGTTTTTTATTTTCTATTATGATGAAAAATTTGCCATTTTTACGCTGCTACAAGACAAAGAAAGTGCTGCCTGTTGTTTCACATTGTACATGGTTGATTTCATGCACTTCTGACGTTCTTTCATATTTCTAACATGAGGATCAATTTCTCCTCCCCTGGAAGGCAAGGGGTTTGAGAAATATGCAGAATGCAGGTGAGCCCCACTTTGCAGACCTGTCCCCATCGAACAATGCCTAAGGTGTCGCAGTGCTCAGGAATCCAAGGCTGGCTATCCCGAGGAGCAAATACTCACTGAGCAATTCTGCAAAGACTCCAGGCCCCTACTGGGCCCATCAAACACTGCAACTTTCTTCTCATGAGGTACTGGAAACACAGAGCTTCTCTGGTATCCATCATCTCGGGAGTTAGGTCAACGGAAATTTATCTGTAGTAAATTTAAAGAACTTCTAACACTCTGGCTATTAAAATACAAACCCGGGACTGAGGGCACCCCAGGAGGTCAGAAGATAAAAAGGCAACTCTGAGTGGCTCCCCTCAGCCATGGGTTTGACTCAGTACCTGAGTAAAATAGATAAAATCAGTCCGGCTACTTAAACATTCGACTTTCAAAGTGAGTGTGAAAACAGAATGAACTTGGATGACTGGGCACAATTATTTAGGAGCTACCCCTGACACAAAGTGCTCAAAGATAACTAGGGACTGTTTTCCATTTAAATAAAACAACACAGGATTGCCTCAGAATTAAATGTACAATGAACAGCATACCGAAGGCAAAATGCTGAGACCAAAATCATTCTATGAGGCCAACTCAGGAAATACAATGGAAGTCAAAAGATAATACGATTTGATATGAAAATAAAATTATAGCCAACTAATGGATTTTGAAAGCTCCCCACTGTAAATGAGCATTGTATTTTTTAAAGAGTGTGCCCCTACAATTTAAGCCTTTTCTATTCTTCATCCCCTCCCATTTTTTTAACAAAATATAATTTATATTTGGAAATACTATCATTTAGAAAACCCTGGTATTCAATCCCACATCTATTACCGCATTAATTTACCACATTCTTCTACCTGTTTAGCACAATGAAGCTTCATATTGATTTTTTAAAATTTAATATTCTTTAAAAAATTACTCCAAGCATAAAGGTGCTGTTTAAACATAATCTTTCAAAGTGCATAATGCCTCGCGTTTTTAAATTAAACTTATCCAAATAAGTGTATTGAATATGAGGGGCATTTAAAAAACTATTTCGGGTTTCCATCAAATATGTTGCTTTCAAGTAAATATAAGTGTCATAATGAAGCAAGTAAGGTAAATCCTCGCCGTTCTTTCTTTATGCTTGACTGAATTAACACTTGCAATGACACAACAATCTAACAATTAAACTCCCTCAATGTAAGTTAACACTGATTTCACTGTGGCTTTGCAGGGCTTCTGCCAACTATTAAATGCACAATACTTTGAATAACCAGAATGAAAGATGTCTTATAAATTAAAAAATTACTGGATCCTATCCAAGCAATGAATAAGCTATTCCTTGCTGTGTGCAAATTCAGCATTCTGAGTGGAGGAATTAACACCATTATGTTAACAAGATTAACATTTTAAGGATTTTCTAATCTTTTAATTGTCTAAAAGGATGAGTTCCCCTAAACACCCCAGTACCTTCCCCACCTCCTCCCAATACAATTCCCCCAGCTACTATTCCCAGATTACAAGCCTCACTATGACAGCCAAAGATTATTCACCTGTTAAAGAACGACTGATAACCTTGTTAATTTGAATATACAGTGACCACTCTGTACAATTTCTATACCCTTAGCAGTATTACTCTATGCAGACATGTAAATTTTTTTTTAAAAAAGGACATCAATAGGGCAGCAGGCAGGATACAATAGAACTTGCTGAGTCAGCACTAAAATCTGCCATTTTCATTAAGAACCTCAATATCAGAAAGGCCAAAATCTTTGAAGAGGCCATTAATGTTTTGTTTTGTTTTGTTTTGTGGCTCATTAAATTGCTCTAAAGAAGCAAAGAGAAACAGAGTTAAATGAGAAGCTTAAATGTCTAGAATTTTTTTTAAAGATGAGAGTAAAAGAAACTCTTTTGTTTGTTTTGAGACGAAGTCTCCTCAGTTGCCCAGGCTGGAGAGCAATGGCGCAATCTCGGCTCACTAACAACCTCAGCCTCCCAGGTTCAAGCAATTCTCCTATCTCAGCCTCCACAGTAGCTGAGATTATAGGCGCCTGCCACCACACCCCACTAATTTTTGTATTTTTTGGTAGAGATGCGGTTTCGCCATGTTGGCCAGGCTGGTCGTGAACTCCTGACTTCAAGGTGATCCACCCACCTTGGCCTCCCAAAGTCCTGAAATTACAGGTGTGACCCACCACACCTGGCCAAGAAACTTGCTTGAAATGTTCTAACTCTGCAAACTTTACAGTCATCCAAAAAATAAATCTTTAGACCTAGATCAGCAAATGAAAGTCTTGTGGATTTTTCTAACTTTATACATGTTAAGCTACAGTCCTTTACACGAAATATAGAATGTCATTATTTTTACACTGAAGACTTTGAAGCAAAAAAAAAAAAAATGGAAGGCTCACAGGAGAACAGAAAACCCTCTCAATCAGTTTCTAACCATCTAACACCCCATCATGGCCAACGCATCACAGAGACCAAAGACACATAAGATGCTGGGATTTCTTTGGAATTACCAAGGACACACAAAACAATAGTGGCTCCGCAAAATGATCATCCAGGAAGCTCTCCACTGTTTGATTAAATGCAAAACCTGTTCTCCAACCATGGTGAGATAGGATTAAAATGTTTTTCTGGAAACTGACTTTGGATTGGTGCCTATAGTAGAGAAGGTATTACGTAAGATCCATATATATATCATTCTCTAAAAACAATCTGTTGTCATAAACATTATTATGGGGAGAGCTACTGTTTATAGGGTGTTAATGTAGTGTTATACAGTTTAAATACCCCCCACTATGAGTACCAAAATCACAAAGTCAAGGTCACCCATTGGGAAATGTCTTTTCATTTAACTATCAGACCTTGAGAAAGATTAGAAAAATAGGAATTTACAAAAAAGTTGGTGGGAATGTGGATTAGAACAGAGTATAAAATCAGAAGGCAATCTGACAATAGCTACTGGAAGCACTAAAACATGCATATTCTTTAATGAGAAATGACGCATCTAGGAAGGAGGGCCACAGGGAACATAAACATTAGAACAGCTCAATGGACTTTTCTGAAGAGGTACGGGCAAGCAACCACATACACCACCCCTCCTTCCACTTTTCAGATCTAGATTCTGAAGGCCACTAGCCAGAGTCTCCTTGGCAAAGGTGTAGACTCCCCCAAGCAAGCTGGCTTGGCTCAGTGAGCCTGGGTACCCCGAGCTCAGCCACGGGTACTCTACAAAGTACAGTGGAGTGCCATTTCACAAAACTAATGTTCCAAGAACGGTGGTATCCAAACTACAAAGAGATCCCTCATGTGGCTCAGCAGATCTTCCAGACAATAACACAAAAGCAAGAGCCCTTAACAATCAGCTCTTCACTAAAGTAGGTCAGGCAACTCTCAGGGATGCGGTGATCTACTTTTCATTCTGCTAAAAACGATCTGGATATTTAAAATTGATCAATTCAATGAATCTGCATTTTGGAGACTGCTTTTTTTTTAAACTTTCTTTTATCAGCAGCTTTTTTTTTTTTAACAGAAAAGTTACAAAGATGGCACAGAAAGTTCCTGTATACCCCTCACTTAGTTTTCCCTAATGTTAACACCACATATTACCACAAGACACTAGTCACAACGCTGAAGGACTACTTTTTTTTTATTTCAATAGTTTTTGGGGTACAGATGGTTTTGAGTTACATAGATAAGTTATTTAGTGGTGACTTCTGAGATTTTACTGCACCTGTCACCCCATATGTGGTCTTTTATCCTTCATCCACCTCCGAACCTACACCTACCCCCCGAGTCCCCCAACGTCCACTGTATCATTCTCATGCCTTTCCTTCCTCACAGTTTAGCTCCCCACTTATAAGTGAGAACATACGATATTTGGTTTTCCATTCCTGAGTTGACTTAGAATAAGGCCCTCAGCTCCAACCAAGTTGCTGCAAAAGGCATTATTTTGTTCCTTCCTATGGCTGAGTAGTATTCCACACTGTATACATACCACATTTTCCCTATGCAGGCGTTGGCTGATGGGCACTTAGGTTGGTTCGGTATCTTTGCAGCAGCAAATTGTGCTGCTATAAACATGCAGCACACTACTATTACCATTAACTAAACTGCACAGTTAATTCCTATTTTGCAAGTTTTCCCCTAATGTCCTTTTACTGCTCCAGGATCCCATCCAGGACGTCACACACATTTGGTCATCATGTCCCCCTAGCCTCCTCTGATCTGTAACAGATTCTCAGACTTGCCCTGATGACCTTGGGGCTCTGAGGAGTGAAGATCGGGTTATTTTGCAGCATGTCCCTGTTGAAGGACAAAATCACTGTTTGATGTTTTTCCCATGACTGGACTGGGGTTACGTGTCTGGGGTAGGAAGGCCACAAAGCTGAAGTGCCAAATTTATGCTGTCCTACGAGAGCTATCTGATATCAACAGCACATCACTGAGGACGGTAGCTTTCATCAGCTGGGACAGAGTGTTCACCAGGTTTTTCCACTGTAAACTTCCTTTTCCAACCTATTCCACGCTCTCATCTTTAGAAGCAGGTCATTAAGTGCAGTCATTCAGGGAGTGGACAGCTCCACTCCACCTCCTTCAGCGGAGAAATAGCTACATCAAGCATTAGGAATGGGAAACATGTCTCTTCTCTCATTTATTTGTTTCTTTATTCAATCATTTATTTATATCAGTCTGGACTCAGGTATTTATTTTATATTTCGAGTTATAATCCAACACTGTTATTGATTTTGCTGCTTACACTGTCCCAGCTTTGGCTACTGGGGAGCAACTTCAGGAGAATCCCTTTGACACCCCTGCCCCAAACCCCATCATTTTGTTCTTTAAATATTTCCTTTCTGCTTCTCCAAATTTTTATCAGCAAAATATCTCCCTAAGAAGGGTTGCTATGGGGTGACTTGTGCCTCCCCAAAATTCATATGTTGAAGTCCCAGCCCTCAGTACGTCTGCACATGACCTTATTTGGAAACAGGGCCATTGAAAATGTAATAAGTTAAATAGGATGAGTCATTACGGGAGAAAGATGGGTCCCAATATGTCCAGTGTGTCCTTACAAGAAGGGAAAATTTGGACACAGCCACCACACAGAGAAAACGAATGCCAAGTGAAGGTGAAGGCAGAAATCAGAGTGAAATCAGAGCGTAGGCCAAAAGCATTCCAGCAAAATGCCAGTAAATCACCAGAAGCTAAGAGAGAGGGGTGGAACAGATGCTCCCTCACAGCCCACAGAAGGAACCAGCTCTGCCGACACCTTGATCTTGGACTTCCAGCTTCCAGAACCGTGAGACAGTAAGTTTCTGTTGTTTAAGTCACTTGGTTTGAGGCACTCTGTTATAGACATTCCTAGCAAACAAACAGAAGAGGTCACTGAGCTCTGCACTTCGATTAAAAACAATTCACAAATTTGGTATCAACAAAGCAGGTGTGGAAGGACATCCTAACATACATCCAAAAGGGCACGTTTAGAAAACAGAAGCACAGGTCTACATATCACAATATTTAGCATGGTATTTGGATGTGAGCAAGGTCTGGGCGGTGTTTTCAAATACCTCTCTTTTCCGCAGCATTTCCAGCCACCTGCAAGTCCTAGCAATAACCGCTCATCTAGTATAATCACCATCTTCTTCAGCATGCTAAGTACCAGCTCTGTGAAAGGCAAGCACTTCCCAGGTGCCCCTCACAGTGATCCAGCAAGGGGCTGACAGGTGATTCCCTGCCTCACAGTGGACCCCGCCAGCTCACGTCAATTTGGCATTTTTGGGTCCCCCGTTTCCTTGCTCTGTTCCATTCCATCTTCCCTAGGTCATGTCAACAAGTGGCCTGATGGCTTAGAATGGAGCCAAATGCCACATCACTGTAAGACACAAAAATATTGTACAATTACCCAGTGTTCAGTGGCTTCAGTGCAATTTCACACACTAGAAGATCCTGAAGCAAACTCTCAGCTTTCAGATGAAGGGACAACAGTCCCCAGGAAAGAGAAAGTGACTTGTTCTGGTGGAGTTAAGGCATGGAAGAGGCAGGCTAGAATCTCATCTGTCATCTCCTTCCAGTCAGTGACCTCTGTGGAGGTGAAATCTAAGCACCGCATGGGCAGAGGCAGAAACTCTCTTTTTTTCCCCCTCAGTCAACTGGGGAGAAAGGCTGGAGGTGACAGAGCAGGGTCTGAAGTATGTCTTCAGAAATGATTTTCATTACAAAAGCTCTGGCTTGTCTGCATTTTTATGCCTATATTAAAAATCAAATGAAGTCATTAAGCTAAGGCCAGAGTGGAATGCCTCTCGCCTGAATATGCATTCCCGTTCCAACCCCCAGAGCTCCTCTATAATCCTTCAAATTATTAAATAATTACTGTGTTTCCCTTGGGGTCACATTTGGCAACAAAATACTTGTCCAAATGAACCACCGACATGACCCAATGAGTAACATTTATGTTCTTAACTTCCTAGAAGCAAAGGGAGATGAAATACTTCCGAGGAGCAAGCTGGAAAAGCCAGAGAAGGGTATTCTATGGAGCCTGGAGGGAACGGGGAGTAGAAAGACAAAGAAACATGAGAATCTGGGAAATATTTCAATAATTAGTGTCATGTCCTCCTTCACCAACCCTGGACATTGGCAATTCTCCACTCCAATCCTGGTTCTCTTCCATCTGGGGGAGTGGCTACGGACACAAGGAGAAAACCAAGCATATGGCTCTGTCCTTCTGGACACGTCTACGATATTGGCTGGGCTGCTCTGGAAAATCCCATTTTCTCTCCTACAGCTATATGACCTCAAGTTGTCATTTCAAATAAAGTATGCTTCCACTGATTTTTATGAGCACAGACAAAAGCTGCTACAACCTTCCCCCCCCACCACCCCACACCAAGCCTTTCAAACCAACTGTAGTTGCTATGTAGGGTTATTTGTTTCTAAGGCAACAGCGTATATCTAAGTACTAATGGCCTGTCCTTTTGCCAGGCAACAAACAGCCTTGTGATGCAACTGCACCTGTCTCGGCTACGCGTTACTATGGAGACACTCCAGTTGCTATGGGTACCATCACGCTAATCGCCTAGCAAAGGCAGACATACAGCAGTCTTCTCAGAGAGCCCAGCTGTTCCTCCCTGTCTCTTGCTAAAGACTGATTGTCTAGGGCCTGTGATGGAATGCTTCTCAACTGAGATGCACAAGAACTTCATTAATGCTATTTCAGAAGATCATTTTGTGCTCCCTCCTGCAGAACAAACCGCAGACTAGGAAAAGAATCTGCAGAGAAGTGGACTGCAAAATTCCTGAAGCCTATGACACCATGCCATCCCTTATTAACCTCAACTTGCAGTCCAAGGATAATTCCTTTTAACTAGGTGGTTATGATAGAAACATTTCTAGACATTTTTAAATACGTTTTTGTAGAGTTGAGGAATGCATTTCAAACTCAAGCACTGTGTGTTGATAAAAATCTGTCTTAGAAATTTGGTTCTGATTATTTGGCTCTCTTTTGGAATCTAACATTAAGACACTTTTTTTAAAAAAGTGACAGGCTACTTACCCTCCCTTCCAATGACGCATTTGTAAAAATGGTACCCATGACCTTACTGTCTCAAACAAATGGGCATGGGAGGAGGAGAAAATGTCTCTATGGTTCTCTGCTGTTTTCTTTGAAGAAGCAAACACCAAGTAACCACAACAAAACGATCACCTGGGAGCACCGTCCACATGGAGACTGCGAAAGCCAACAGCCGAGTGAGCCTCCACTGGACGTATACAGAGATCAGCCAGAGGAAGGGACGACGGAGTCACCTGCTTGACTCGCGCCTGTACTTTTAACCCCACAAAACGTGATACACACCGAGATGTGAAAGCTGCCAGCTTTTCTCTGTCCATGTTTCTACTCAGGAAGGCGTTATTTCACCCACTACGAAGCCTTCTGGAAGCACATTCCTCCGAAGCTGCAGAAGCGGTAAGGTTTGTAGGAAATACAACAATGGATATGCCTCCTAATGATACTTAATTTCTTTCTCATTTACCTGCAGTTATTTTTAGAATCTCATACGGCCTATTAATTTCCACGCAGGTCTCTGCCAAAATAATGCCATTTTAGTAGACCAAAAAAAGAAGTCTGAGTTGCTTACCTTTGATATGCCTGAGGACAGGTGGGAGGTGTATTGAACACGTGTGGGTGTGGGTGATAAGGTGTCTTTTTCAAAGCCTGAATTAGGTTTTGTCTATACTCTGGGTCTATGCACCACAACGACCCTTTCCCAATACTCTGCAAAGAAAATTAAAATACAAAAGCATTAGTACAGAATTATTAAGTACTTTGCAATAAGTAGATGTATAGCTATTATCACTTATTTATTCTTAAAAGCTTTCCATTTATTTGTTGACTGTTTGCCAGCCTTAAGTATTATACTGACAATAGAACTCCATAAAACGCACTTCAGTCTTACTTGTATTATGTTTGATGGGCAAAATGAATATATTATTACCAGATTATGGTGATACAACAATATTGCAATTTTCATATCCAAACTACCAAGAAAATGAGAATCTCATTATTTCTTAGTGCCAACTTTGAAGCACATGTGCATTCTCTTCTAAAGATGAGTTTAACTGTGTCAGATTTCTAATGCTGGGGAGAAAAAAAAGAGGGCTGAGACATCCCAAAGTCCATCTCTGCTGTAAAAATGTAGTTATGTTTAAAACCATGTGACATCGGGACCATTTTATAAACACAAAAAAGTAATCCCCTTGTTTTTTTCCAACTTACTCACAAAAGAATCACATTTACTCTTGGGATGGAATTCTGCCATTACCTTCCCTAAGAAAAAAAAGAACTCAGGCAACACTGGTGAGGCTAACTCAGAATCCACTATTTATTTTTCGGATTCCTCTGTTCCCAGCAATCAACTCCAGCCACAAAGAGTTGAATTTTAAAGAAGTCAAACTTTAAAATGCAAATTTTCTAAAA
Source organism: Ateles fusciceps (assembly GCA_036589455.1). NCBI lineage: Eukaryota > Metazoa > Chordata > Mammalia > Primates > Atelidae > Ateles > Ateles fusciceps. Next base: position 5,076,903 of record JAZHEH010002908.1, on the reverse strand, counting down.
CTCTTCGGTGGAGAGAGGGAGGCTTCCTGTGAGGCCCACTTCCTGCCTATTTTTAAAAATGTGAGTCCTTCCTTTGAGGCTCCCCCTGGAACTGGCAGCGGGCCCATGGGCAGTTGCTCCTCTGGCTGCACACTTTCAAGTGACCGAATGTACCCAAACTGTTTGATAAGGTCATTTGTAAATATTTACTGATTTGCAGAGAAAAGAAGTTAAATTACATAAACTCGTGCCCACCTCCTGCTTTCAGCCAACAGTAAGATTGATGTTGCCCTCCAACATTTAGAAAGCAAACAAGAAGCTGCTTAACTAGCATGGGGGAAGGGGACAGTGTGAGCAAATCCCACTGAAGGAGCTGTAAAAATAAGTTACTCCTAAAATCTTTTAAAAAGTTCAAAACTTCTGTGTTTCAGTCATCAGTTCACCCAAGTCATTTCCTTACAAACCTTATTCACAGAGCGCATTAAAATACTTTACTATCAACAACATCAGCAAGCTGTGCAACTGGAATTAACTCTTTCTGGTGCAATGAGAATAGAGGAATTGCTCCAGCCCTGGAATTGCTCCAGGGGCTGGAACCTCTGACCACCCTAGTCACCCACCCCCACGTGCAGGCCTGACCCCAGACACAGGTCAGGGTCTGGCTGGACACTCTATGCTTAGAATATCAATGTTCCCAGTTTAACCAACCGGATGTTTAAAGACATGAAAGATTTCAACTTTGGAAAATTCAACATTCCTATGTGTTTCTTTCTTTCACGCACACATTCTCAAACCCAGAATGGTTCGGGGGAACATTGAGACTTTCCAAGTAAATCAGGAGGGTCACTCAATAATTTGCCCTGGAATGTTCATTCCTCTCCTTTAGAAAAGAACTGTGCAGAAGAAAGCCAAAAGCTAAAGGGTGGAGAGGTTTGGGAGGAAAGAGAGGAGACAGGTAACTATCGAATTTGGATAACATAAAACAAACCACCAAGTCCTGTCAACCAACAGTAGGGGTCTAGGCTGATGCCATCAAAGGCTCCCGGTGGAGCCCTGGGCCAGTGGCACCTGCCTTTCTGATCCCGTGCACCCAGGGCTCCAAACCAGCAATAGCTACACTGAGGGCCGTGGTTGACATGTGACGCAAACACTTCTGCAATGATATTATCTCAATTCTGGAAACCCAATGGCTTTTGTTCTCATCATGGTGGCTTTCAGGGTGGAACCATTTAATCTTACGCTAAAAAAAAACATGAGTTACGACACCAAATAAAAAATAAATAAATAAATAAAAATATGCCAAATAAATGAAGGACAACCAGTTGGCCCTCTCAAGGAAATAACCATAAGTCAAGAATGTGGTTTCTCCTAATCCTAACTTCAGTGTCTTGTTTACTGTACCCTTGTATACCCATATTAATGTATGCTACCATTTAAAAGCTAAGCAGATTGAACCTAGGAGGCGGAGGCTGCAGCGAGCAGAGATCGTGCCATTTGCACTCCAGCCTGGGCAACAACAGCGAAACTCTGTCTCAAAATAAATAAATAATTAAACAAATAAAAACAAAAGCTAAGCAGAATAAACCCCCAGGACAGTGCAGGACATTGACAAGGTAATTGATCCAGGTGCAGAGAGGCAGGCTAAAGAATAGTAAGCACAGGCAGTCTGGAGCCACACAGACATTTCCCGAGTGGCCCTGCACAAATCATAGTGCCATGGAGTCTTGGCTTCCTCACTGGTAAATCAGTGACCCACTTACAGAGAGGTGGGAGGCTCAGAGATGGCATAACATAAAATACCTTGAGCAGCGGCCATACTACAGGTACTCAATAAATGGCAGACAGCATCATGAAAATCTCCCTTTGGACAGAAGAAAGAGAACGAAACTGGCTGTACAATGTCTTTCATTGAACCAAATCTGACTGATTTTCAACTCCAACAGCGGCAGTGGGAAGGGCCTCCAGCAAACAGATGGGGTGAGTGAAGATAAAATAATCATCTATTCGAATGCACTGGTGGTCCTGGCTCAACAAATTCACTGGGAAGAGCTTTTAGACATTCTAAGCTCCCCCTCCATTTTTACCACGCCCTCCATCTGCTTTCTATGATCCCCACACCCTATACTGACTACCGGGACTCCCCCCTTGCTCAGGAAGCTACTACCACCAACTCATGACTACCTGGCTGCTAAAAGTCTTCTGTCCAGGTCTCTGCACTGTCAACATCAAACTGAGGTTTAATTCCAAACTTAGTTATTTCATTGTGTCCATCTCCCTACAGTTACTTTTGAGACAGAGTCTCATTCTGTCACCCAGGTTGGAGTGCAGTGATGCGATCTCAACTCACTGCAACCTCTGCCTCCGGGGTTCAAGTGATTCTCATGCCTCAGCCTTCCAAGTAGCTTGTATTACAGGCGTACATCACCATGCTTGGCTATTTTTTTTACGTAGAGATGGGGTTTCACCATGCTGACCAGGCTGGTCTTGAACTCCTGGCCTCAAAGGATCCACCCACCTAGGCTTCCCAAAGTGCTGGGATTATAGGCGTGAGCCACCACACCAGGCATCTCCCCCACATTTATTAACTGAAGAAATTTTCTCAGGCTTGGATCAAAAGGCTCCGACCATTTGGCATTTTACAATAATAAAGGTCTGAAATTGCTGATAGTTTTTTATAAACCAGACACTAATTTCAACATATCTCATACTTAGCAGTGCTGGCATTCCAAAGAGGCAACAAACAAAAGACATCTTCAGGACACACCCACGGGAACCCTGTGGGTGCCATCAGTGACTACACAGCACAGTGTCAGGCTGAGCTTGGAAGGATCATGAGAGAGACTGAGAGAGGCCAGCACCACATCTCACTTTCAAGCATTTTTCTGGGTTTCATTTAACAGTTTGGAGCAGTAAAGTGGTTTACTTGAAAACTTTAAAAATGGAAATACACAAAGGATAGAATGCTCAAGTTTCCTAGGCCAGGAAAAATTACATTTAATGTTCCTAATAGGAGAGAGAAGGCTGTAACTTGATTACAGTTGTGTAGTAAGCTTGAGAGTTGGAGCTTTCTTAGAAAAACATCTGCATCTCATCCTGAAGACAAGAATACGGAGTGCTCTTTTAAAAAAACAGAAATAACTGTGAGGGCCATGTACCATTAAATGTTTAAGTGTTAAGGAATTCAAAATAATAAGGGAAGAATCTTCATTTATAGAAATGTGTGCGTGTGTGTGTGTGTGTATTCACATCCACATTTTTGTGTGTGTATACATATATACACCAACACCTCCAGGAAAGAAAATTAATGAGAAAAATTACATGTGAAAATGAGTAAAATATATACATATATATATATATATATATATAACACGAATGAGGCCAAGCTTGTTTGTTTTAAAATTAAAAACCACCTAGGGAATAAAAATCAACTCCCTGTTAGAAATAAAAAACATCAATGCACAAAAAGCAAAGCAAACAAGAGCCCATATTATAGGAAGAAATAGTAAAAAATGTATAAAAAACAAAAAAAGCAAGTTAATTAAATCTACTTTTTCTTTTTTTGAAATGGAGTCTTGCTCTGTTGCCCAGGCTGGAGTACAGTGGCGGGATCTCAGCCCACTGCAACCTCCACCTCTCAGATTCAAGTGATTCTCCAACCTCAGTCTCCCAAGTAGCTAGGATTACAGGCACCTGCCACCATGCCAGGCTAATTTTTTTTTTTTTTTTTTTTTTTGTATTTTTAGTAGAGATGAGGTTTCATCATATTGGCCAGGCTGGTCTCGAACTCCCGACCTCAGATAATCTGCCCACTTCGGCCTCCCAAAGTGCTGGGAATACATGCATGAACCACTGTGCCCAGCCTATACTTTAAACATTGTTATTCAAACTGAGGGCCAGATACATTCATGGGTCGTGAAATTAATGGAATGGATCATAAGTAGCACTGTTTTAATGGAACAGAATGGAACAAACTAGAACCAAATAGAATGGACTACAATACATCTGCAGTAACGTATAGTGAAATCTGTATTTGTATAGTCGTGTATACAGCTTTATGGATCACCAAGTAACATACACTTCTTACCGGGAAGCTGAGTCAACAACATTTGGTAACCGCTGACCTAAAACAGTAGTGTCTGGTTATGTTTTTTCCCCCTTCTCACCACTTGTGAGGAAGAAAGCCCCCTGTTAGCAACCATGGGGGACTTACTTACACACTGCACGTGACACTCTGGGGCCTTGTCTAAGGAATGGGGATAAGGAGGCAGGCCCCATGTCAAAGTCGAGCAGGCTCTACCTCTGGCCAGTCCTGTCCTGCCCTGGCCAGGGAGGGGGTGGCCTGTAACAATTTCAGTTTGTGCAGAACATCCAGGTATGAAAAGAAAAACAAAGAACAAAAGGACCCCCCCCCCCAAAAAAAGGTATGATTTTTAAGCTTTAAAATTAAAGCAGGCTGGCTGGGAGCACTTTGGGAGGCCGAAGCAGGCGGATTACCTGACGTCAGAAGTTCAAGACCAGCCTGGCCAACATGGCAAAGCCCTAGCTCTACTAAAAAAAAAATACAAAATTAGCCGAGTGTCGTGGCAGGAGCCTGTAGTTCCAGCTACTCAGAAGGCTGAGGCAGGAGAATTGCTTGAACCTGGAAGGCGGAGGTTACAGTGAGCCGAGATTGCACCACTGCACTCCAGCCCGGGCTACAAAAGCTAAACTCAGTCTCAAAGGGGAAAAAAAATTAAAACAGGCTGGGCGCAGTGGCTCACACCTGTAATCCTAGCACTTTGGGAGGCCAAGGTAGGTGGATCACCTGAGGTCAGGAGTTCAAGACCAGTCTGGCCAACATGGTGAAACCCCGTCTCTACAAAAATAGAAAAATTAGTTGGGTATGGTGGCACACGTCTATAAGGCCAGCTACTCGGGAGACTGAGGCAGGAGAATCACTTGAACCCGGGAGGTGGAGGTTGCAGAGAGCCAAGATCGTGCCACTGCACTCCAGCCTGGAAGACAGAGCAAGACTCTGTCTCAAAAATAATAATAATTCCAAAATTAAAACAACACTGGAAATTTACATTTTATAACAACCTTATTATGCAGATGATATCTGAACTTCAGAAATACTTAAGACAACTGTAACCATGTAAAGCTGATGAGATATTAAAACAAGACAGAAAACAAAAACAAAAATGAAATGGAGTGGGGAGCTGGGTATGCGCTGGTGATCTTGAAACAATACCTTTTGATGTTTCCAACACACCATTTTGGAAGATGCTTCTAACACTACCCCATCCTTCATTCATTTGCTCATTCATTCATTCGTTCCTATGGTACCTACTACATGCCAGGCACCGTGAAGGATCCATTTGTGAATACAAAACAATACAAAAAGGAGACTGCCTTCCTGAAGCTTGGATTCCAGAGGTGAAAAAACACAGTAAGTAAAGAAATAAATAAGCAAGATTATGACAGACTGTAATACCTGCTAGGAAGGAAATAGAGTAAGCATGAGTTAGAAGGGAGGAAGTTGCTGCTGTGTGAGAAATAAACAGGTTGGAAGTGGCAAGAGCACCTGCAGAGAACTGGCATGGCGGTCCGGGCCCGAGACGACCATGGGTGTTAGCTCAGGTGGCAGCAGTGAGATGGCGAAAGGAGAACAGCTCCTGAATGTACTCTGAGGCCAGGTGGCGGCTCACACCTGTAATCCCGGCACTGTGAGAGGCCGAGGTGGGCGAATCACCTGAGTCCAGGAGTTTGAGACCAGCCTGGGCAACATGGTGAAACCCCGTCTCTACCCAAACAATACAAAAATTAGCTAGACATGGTGCCACACACCTGTAGTCCCAGTTACTCAGGAGGCTGAGGCAGGAGGATCACTTAAGCCTAGGAGGCAGAGGCTGCAGTGAGCTGTGACTGCACCACTGCACTTCAGCCTGGGTGACAAAGCGAGATCCTGTGACACACACAAACACAGGCAAAACAAAACACAAGAACAAAAACATACACATACACACACACACAAAGAATGTACTTTGGAGAAGCAGGTGGACCTGGCCATGGATTAGAGGTGGCAGGTAGAGGAGAGAAAAATCAAGGTTGGGTCTAAGCAACTAACCAGGTTGAAGATTGGGAGATGGGAAAAATCCAGCACTCTTTTGAACATAGAACCTTTGATGAGACTGTCTGTTTACTGAGATCTACTGATTAAGTACAGCTAGTCATGCAATGCATAGTGACGTTTTGGTCAACAATGACTGCATATAGGATGCTGGTCCCGTAAGATTAAAACGGAGCATATATAGAATATGGCCGGGTGCAGTGGCTTACGCCTGTAATCCCAGCACTCTGGGAGACCAAGGCAGGAGGACATGATGAGGCCAGAAGTCTGAGACCACCCTGGGCAATACAGTGAGACCCTGTCTCTACAAAAAATAAAAATAAAAATTAGCCAGACTGCTGCCTGAGCCCAGGAGTTGAGGTTACAGTGAGCCACGATTGTGGGAGCCACGATTGTGGGGAGCCACTGCTCCCCAACCCAGGCAACAGAGCAAGACCTGACTCTTTCTTTAAAAAAGGAGACAGAGGCTGGGCCCAGTGGCTCACGCCTGTAATCTCAGTACTTTGGAAGACGGAGGTGGGCAGATCATGAGGTCAAGAGATCGAGACCATCCTGGCCAATATGGTGAAACCCCGTCTCTACTAAAAAATACAAAAATTAGTTGGGCATGGTGGTGCGCACCTGTAGTCCCAGCTACTCGGGAGGCTGAGGCAGGAGAATCGCTTGAACCCAGGAGGTGGAGGTCCCAGTGAGCCGAGATCACACTACTGCACTCCAGTCTGGCGCCTGGCCACAGAGCAAGACTCTGTCTCAAAAAAAAAAAAAAAAAGAGAGAGCAGGGCACGGTGGCTCACATCTGTAATCCCAGCACTTTGGGAGGCTGAAGCCGGTGGGTCACCCGAGGTCAGCAGTTGGAGACCAGCCTGACCAACATGGCAAAACGCCATCTCTACTACAAATATAAAAAATTAGGCAGGTGAGGTGGCGCGTGCCTGTAATTCCAGCCACTCAGGAGGCTAAGGCAGGAGAATCGCTTGAACCTGGGAGGCGGAGATTGCAGTGAGCTGAGATCACGCCACTGCACTCCAGCCTGGGCAACAAGAGTGAAATCAGTCTCGAAAAAAAAAAAGAGAGAGATAGAAACCTGACAGACAGCACTTGACACTGGCATTGCAGATCAAGTAAGAGAAGTAATTGATGTTCAGTGACGGTGCGGGATCATCTGATTTCCATATGAAAATATATGTATATAAACATATACACTAACTAGGTTTGTGTACATATACTTTGTGATGTTCTTATGATCACTCAATTGCCTAACGATGTATTCTCAAAATATACTGCCACCATTAAGCAATGCACAACTGTGCCTGGAAGAACTGACTGCACATAAGTCACCTCTCTCCCCTCTGCTATACCCTCCGTGACCCCAGGCTTTATAGCAGAAGCTCACGAATGTCATGGTAGACCTGAGGTCATCTGGCTTTAGAGGTTTAACATCAGCTGGTTCCTCTGTAGCAAGGGTTAGCAATTTCTTAAACAACTTCTCTTTCCTTTGCCAGCCACCTCCAATCCATGGCCAGGTCCAACAGCTTCTCAAAGTACCTCCTACAGTCTTTGTAGGTCACATGGTCTCTGTTACAACAACTCAACTCTGCCATCATAGCACAAAAGCAACCATCGATATAAACAGATAAACATGGCTGGGCTTCAGTAAGACCTTATTCACAAAAACACTGTCCATGGTTCACTGTCCGCTGCCCTATAGCTCCAATACTCATACCCAGGGTTCAGACTCACGACTCCCAGTTTTAGGAACCTTAAAAACGAGAGAAGGGGTTTTCAGGGCTAAGGGATTTAGGCTGGGTTCTGTGGGATGGGTGGGGTGTTGATGATGGTCTAAGCCAAGTGCTCCAAGGTAGGAAAGGAAGACCCCAGTGGGGGCTACAAACACAGACTGGAGTAAGTTGCCCCATCCGTAGTAAGACACATGCCTGGTTGGGTTGCACCTACTATCGCTGCCTTGAGAAACCACTGAATACATGCAGCTCACATCCACACCTCTGGGTCTTAATTTCCTCATCTATAAATTAGGTGCTGAGATGAAATCATCCCCAAGGCACATCAGTCTATGCTTTGGAAATGTGTTATTATAAATGAATTAGAATACACGGTTTCTCATGTCTCTATCTCCTCCCCAGTTTGTCAACATGGCCAGATTTCTGTTCTAAGCCAGTACTACCCATTTCTGGGGTGACACGGACACTGGAGTCAGAAAGACCTGGTTCCAAGTCTTCTTTCAATTTCCCAGCTGTGTGGACTTGGGCAAAATGCTTAACTGCTCTGAGCTTCAAATTTTTCATCCATAAAATGGGAGTGACTAGTAATACCTGCTTCACAAGATTGTTGTGAGGATTAAATGAGATAATATTGTGCTTGCTTGGCACAGAGTAACAGCTCAGTAAATATCAGCTCTTGAACCAGGCATAGTGGCTCATGCCTGTAATCCTAGCACTCTGGAAGGTTGAGGCAGGTGGATCACCTGAGGTCGGGAGTTCAAGACCAGCCTGGCCAATCTGGTAAAACCCCATCTCTACTGAAAATACAAAATTAGCTGGGCATGGTGGTGCACATCTGTAATCCCAGCTACTTGGGAGGCTGAGGCAGGAGAATCGCTTGAACCTAGGAGGCAGAGGATGTAGTGAGCCAAGACCATGCCACTGCACTCCAGCCTGGGCAACAAGAGTGTGAAACTCTATCTCCAAAAAAAAAAAAATCAGCTCTTGTTATTATTGATGCTAACAAAATATTAAATAGTCAGCTTTCCTTGACACTGAGCTCCAAACCATTCAGTCCCTGCTCTGATGGAATAGGTACTTGTCAAATTATGAAATCATCCCAATTTCATCTAAAAAAATGGACATGACTTTGTTTTCCATATTCTGATGTTACTTTCCTTGGTCCAAAGGAAGCGTTTTGTCTCAGATGTGTTAAGTTGGAGGTGGAAATGGAAGAATCAAAATAGAACAAAGCATGAAGCCTGCCACTGGTGTCATGCCAAGAGGGACGTGGGACTTTGAGAAAGCCACTGGCTTTGAGTCACGTCCATGTGCACTGAGACATGCTGCGGCCAGCACGGCAGTCCAGGGCTTCCTAGAGAGGTCACTGCCCCGAGGGGCTTACCACCTGCCACCTCCTTCCTTGAGGAGGAGCGGCCCTGCCCTTCACACTGCACGGGGGCAGGACAGGGCAACGCCCTGACTCAGAGAATAAAGCTGGAGTGGGCAGAGGGAGATAAGAGAAGGGTGGCCGGGCGCGGTGGCTCAAGCCTGTAATCCTAACACTTTGGGAGGCTGAGGCAGGCGAATTACAAGGTCAGGAGTTTAAGAAATGCCTGACCAACATGGTGAAACCCCGTCTCTACTAAAAATACAAAAATTAACCAGGCGTGGTGGGTGCCTGTAATCTCAGCTACCCAGGAGGCTAAGGCAGAAGAATCACTTGAACCCAGGAGGTAGAAGTTGCAGTGAGCCGAGATCACACCAGTGCACTCCAGCCTGGGCAACATAGCAAGACTGTCAAAAAAGGGGAAGGGAGGGGAGGGAGGGGAGGGGAAGAGAAAAGGAAAGAAAAGGGAAGGAAAAGGGAAAGGGGAAGGAGAAAGGGGAAAAGGAAAAGAAAGAGAAGGGTCTCCCTGGCTGGGCCTCTGAGGCCACTGTTCTCTCAGGGACCCCTGGGCTCACGGTGGAAGCAGCGGATGTGGTTCACTCCCTCATCACCAATAGACACTTGCAGTTTTATAGAGAGGTGGCCTAGAGTTGTCTCCTCATCAAGTTGTTATTCTGTCCGGCATATCCCATGGCCTCCCAGGATCTAGCAGGCTTGAAGGCTTCTCCTGGAAATGGCCTAGGTTTATTTCACTGAGTGTCCAGCTAATTCCCTGGGGCCCCTGCACACTGGCCCTGCATTTCTGCCCCCATTGCACAAAGTACCTTCCCCTCCAGCCAAGATGGGCTCCTCCTCTACTCTGGACCTGGCTTGGCTCAACTCCTCAGGGCCTGGGTGCCCCTAAAGGAGGAAGGAGACAGGGAAAGAGGGAGGGACAACAGAGGAATAGAGAGGGTTGGAGAGAGGAGGAAAGAGAGAGAGGGAAAGAGAAAAGGAGAGAAGGAGGAAGAGAGACTGAAGGAGAAAGGGAGGGAGAGAGGGGGAGAAAGAGAGAGGGAGAAAGAGGGAGGGAGAGAGGTTAACAAGAGAGGGAGGGAGGAGGGGAGAGGGAGGGAGAAAGAGGGGGAAGGAAAGAGGGAAGGAGGGAGAAAGGGTAAGAGAAGGAAGGAGAGGGGAGAGGGAGGAAGGAGACAGAGGGAGAAAGAGAGAAGGGGGTGAAGGAAGGAGGGAAGGAGAGAGAAAGAGGGAAAGAGGGAAGGAAGGAAGGCTGGGGCAAGAGCTGACAGGCTCACACCTGCAGGTTCTGCAGTTTCCACAAAACTCATCCTCAGCCCCCATCACTACCACCACCACCAGGCCAAAATGCAGACTTCTGTGAGTCACAAACCCATTCCAACTTCCCTGGGCCTAAGGAAAGGTGATCCTTGGGCCTGATTTTGAAGCAGGTCCCTCAACAGCGCTTGTGAAGCGCTAACAGCACAGGGCAGGGCCCTGTGACACAAAGCCAGGGTCTGGTTCCTTAAAGTGGGGAACTTCTAGAGGACACAAACAAGAAGCTATTACAAAGGATTACACAAGCTGGCCAACAGGCTGCCAGACAACAGAGGCCGAGAAAGACAAGCTCTGGGGGAGGAAGGGGTTAAAACTCACATGTGGGTCAGGCGTGGTGGCTCAGGAGGCAGGAAAAACAGGGTTTCCTTGTGCTGTGCTAAGTTGCCACATGCACTGGAATTTATTAACCAATGTTTGGGCCGGGCACGGCTCAAACCTATAATCCCAGCACCTTGGGAGGGCGAGGCGGGCGGATCACAAGGTCAAGAGATGGAGACCATTCTGGCCAGTATGGTGAAACCCGGTCTCTACTAAAAATACAAAAATTAGCTGAGTGTGGTGGCGCATACCTTTGTAATCCCAGCTACTTGGGAAGCTAAGGCAGGAGAATTGCAGAGGTTGCAGTGAGCCAAGATTGCGCCATTGCACTCCAGGCTGGTGACAGAGCGAGACTCTTGCCTCAAAAAAAAAAAAAAAAAAACTTACACATGCACATGTGCACCAGCTCCTCCTGGGGCACACAGTCCTGAGGGCTCATGCCCCTGCTGGGAAGCCCCTTCAGCTCCCACATGAGCTATCCCCATGGGAACACCCCCAGCCTCTTAGAGACTGGGTTCTTATCACCACACCTCCTCTGGCCTTACCACCAAACCTCGGCATGGGGTCCAAGTTCCCAGGGTCATGTGTCTCTTTCAAGATAATGAAAGATAAATACTAGAAACTAACCCATGCCTATATGCCCATCAGGGGCCACAGGTAATACCAAGACTTTCCCAGAGAACATTCCAGAAAGAATCAATCCCCATGTGTGGCTCCCAACAAGGGGATCAACTGGTACGGTTCTTGTCTGCACCTGCTGAGTTACTGGGAACACACCACTTGTCCTCTCAGATTCACCATCTCTTCATCTATATATTGGCAATAGTATCATCTTCTCTAAAAGTCACGTTGGGCTTAAATGGGATGATGATGATGGTGTACGCAATGTACCTAACACCATACTCGGCATGGGAAAGGCAGCTAATCCACCGAATTATCCTATCAAAGGACGTCGCAGTAGAAGTTAGGTGGTACTAGCAGAAAAACAAATAGAACACAGCCAAGTTACTCATCGTGACTTCATGGCCTCTGCTTCAACATATGTAAGGAAGGAAGGCCAGATGTGGTAGGAGGTTGAGAAGGGAGGACTGCTTGAGCCTAGGAGGTCAAGGCTGCAGTGAGCTATGATCAAGCCACTGTACTCCAGCCTGGGTGACTGAGCAAGACACAGTGTTAAATACAAATAAATAAATGAATGTATACACACACACACACACACACACACACCCCATTCTTCCATATCAAAATGTTTAGCAAGTGATTGATTCCTAAAGGCCCTTCACATTTTCTAAAATTCTATCATTTACAGTCTAAAGACATTGAGGAAATTTTTAAACTTCAAAAGTTTAAAAGAAAACAATCTGAGGAACCAGCCACATACATAAGAGGGAAGAAGAGAGGGAGAAAGAACAAAACTGATTACAAAGAAGTTTTTTCTAGATACCTCATTGTCTATTCCCATAACAAAACAGACAATTACTCCAGCAGTTTAACATTTAAAAACAAAAACAAAAAAAAAAGATTGCTGTAACAACCGTTAGAGAAAGTTGCAGTTTTAAATGTCCAACCTTGCTCTTTAATAGCAGGGGTTTTTTTTTGGTTGCTGTTGTTTTGCTTTTTTGCATTAGAAAAGATGGAAAGGAGAAGTTATAATTTTGTTTGCAAGATCCTGGCCCCATGAGCCTCAGTGTAGCCCTAGTTCCTGGGAGTAGCACCAACAGGCAGGGAAGAGAGGCTCCGGCACCCTGCAGACAGCGCCAGGTTCTTGGCATCAGGAGCTGGATACAGAGTCCCTGATAGTCCCAGCCACAGAATATTTCAAACTCACCAACATGCCCTCTAAACATCAGATATGAAAAGGACTCTGCTCTTGCACCTGTCTTGCTGTTATTTTACAGATGTGTTCTAAAAGCTATAAAGACGGAAATTACTATTAATGTGTCACTTATATGATATTCAGACACCTAAGCTCTTTGATGATTTTGATGTCCCATGGGTGTTTCAGAAATGCACCTCTTATATCTCAGAACGCCCGTCCATCCAAAGAGAACGCGTGTGGAACAGGTGGAGAAGGAATTCTCTTAGGCCCATGGTAGAATGGTAAGGACTCTTTTAAATGTGTATCTGTAGTAGAGAAGTGGGGCAGCATGTGTGTGTGCTTATGTGTGTTTCAATGGACGTGGGGAAAGTCAATAATCTGCTAGCATCAACACCTAAATAAAACCAAAATAATCCCATATTTGCCTAAAACCAAGTTAATCTCTAGGAAAAAGCTGCTATGGCAGAGTTGTGTGGGGGTGGGAATTACAAAAGAAAAGCAGCACTTCCCCAAGCTTCAGCTTTGCGGGAGTCTCTGTTCCGTTACTCACTGTCCTGATAGAGCCCTGCTTCTTCCTCCTTCTCACCACCCCACATCAATGTCATTTTCACAGGGGGGAGGCTGCAGGAAGCACACATCTGCAGCGTGTCACCTCCCGAGGCTGACGGATCTGCTCAGCGTTTGTTTGGGTTGAAAAGAGTTATTTTTTGCACTCTCTACACTATTGTTTCCCAAGTGCCAAAAGCAGTCAAGAGCTAGCTAACAACAACCAATCATAAAATGATCATGAAAACATCTAAAATATACTGACTTCGAAATACTGTCAAACTCTATACTGGTAAATTCTAATAAAGAAAAGGAAACAGAAACACACCTCTCATACTCCAAGTCAGAAGGCCAAAGCAATGGCGTCTTTAAAATCACTGTCTAGCTAAATCGTTTCTATCCAACTAAATCTTGGGATTCTCTCAATCAAATTTTACCACTCTGCCCTGGGACGGCCTTTAGCAAATAAGGGTTAACTCTTCTCCTCTACCTGAAACCTCACGGTATGACATAGGCTGGCTGAAAAAGGGTAGAGGCACAGAAGTGTTTTAAAAACTTCAAACACTTAGAAAACACACAGGAAGCTAAAAAGCAGATCGTTTTATATACTTCTAATAGCTGCCATGCTATGCCACTTCAAAGAGTCAAATTATTATTCAAATGAACTCAACAGATTATGTGGCATGAAGCCAGAAATTCACGTGTACACATAAAGTACACACGGATAGATTTTAACGTTTAACATGAAAGTTAAATAATTATTACAGAAAAACATAAAGTAACTAGAATAACTAACATAAAGTTATTCTGTAATAACTTTATTATAGAAAAAAAAATGCACATTTGAAAGTTTTTGTCTCCTGATAGGAAATAGGAATGTACAGCGGTGTGTCAACTTGCCTGGAACGTGTGCACGTTCCTCTTTTTCTAACAGTTGTTTGTATCACACCCCACAATGTTAAAGTCAAAACTGCATAAGCGAATTACAAAGAGGATAAATGGTAAAGTAAAAGACATACATTAAATTGCCCTCTTTATGCCTTTTTTTTTTTGAGTCTCTCTCTGTTTCCAGGCTGGAGTGCAATGGTGCAATTTCGGCTCACTGCAAACTCCTCCTCCTGGGTTCAAGCGATTCTCCTGCTTCAGCCTCCCGAGTAGCTGGGATTACAGGCATGCGCCACCACGCCCAGCTAATTTTTGTATTTTTAGTAGAGACGGGGTTTCACCATGTTGGCCAGGATGGTCTCGATCTCGACCTCGACCTCGTGATCTGCCTGCCTCAGCCTACCAAAGTGCTAGGATTACAGGCATGAGCCATGGCGCCAGGCGTCTTCATGCGTTTTTTAAAAAAAAGTTTAAAAGGCAAGTTGACAGTGCTAGTAGAGATGAGGGGAAATAAAATTCACCACTCATCACATTTACATAAATAATGTGTTTAAATACGTAAATATTCATTTTTAAAGTTCAAGGCCTAGTAAAAGAATTTCTAAGCATATTGAATGAAGTGGAAAGGAGAAGCTGACAGCCAGCTGTAATTCCGAGCTGCACCTGGACAGGCACTCTTTCCAGCACCTCCCTTTCATTAAGGTGATTCACACGCTGCACATGGTAACAAACACAGTCATGTTTTATGGACGGCAATAAAGGGAACGTGGGCCTGACACATGGATGCGCTTGGCTGGATTACAACTGGCCCACCTAGTGCCACTTTATCTTCTGGTTGTCCGTAGTTACTCATCTATTTTTAAATGTGCCAATGTGATCTTATCAAATTGGCACATACAATTTGATCACCATATTTCCATAACTGAAAGTTGTTGAAAGTACCTGGCCAGGTAACAGTTACAGGGTGTGTGCACTAATCATGAGCCCTTCTCTCTGTCTCTCTCTCTCTCTCTCTCTCTCCCTCTGTCCTCTCTCTCTCTCTCTCTCTCTCTCAGACACTGGGTTATTTGGTGTTTGTTCTTGTGGAGTGGCCATTGGCCACGACATCACCAGTCACCCACTCTCCCTAATTTTCAACAGGGACCCCTCCTGGGAGTTTCTGGGTTGTGAGCCCAGCTTTTAGCCACTGCATCGAGCCAACCGACGCATCCACTTTTAAGGAGACACTGCCTCTACAGTGCCTCTCCATTCTAGCACAAGTACTCCAACCACGAAGGAGACCCCTTTTAACAAAGGGTGTCTGACACAGACTGCACCCTGATGTGGCGGCACCGGGCTACAAAAATAAATCCGAAACCATCCCCGACCCACATGTGAAAAGCTGCAGGGACCAAATAACATTGTCAGTGTTATCGATTCCTTCAGCGTTCTTGTCAACACTGGTCAAGATATGGACAAAGCGCCCTGCGACCGATGTGCCCGAGGTTGCCAGGGAGAGGACAGGGACGCCAGGGAAAACTGCAGGTAAGAGGCTGCCACACCAGTGCTCCAGCGGGAACAGAGGGTCAGGGAGGCCGAACAGCAGCTGGAGGCAGAGGATAACTAAGCACTGTGATTCACAGGTAGGGGATGGAGGAAAAAATTAAGGAAACAGAATCCACCCAGAAAGACTAACTTACCTGGCCCCTGGGAACAGCAGCAGCAACCACATAGAAAAGGCAGTGATGCCTGAGCTACCTGTCCCAGCAGCTGCACAGAAAGCCAGGGCTCAGCAGGCCAGGCTCCTGTCCCAGAAACCTCCCCCTCGTCTCCCAGAGGCCTATGGTGGAGAATTTAAAAGGTAAATCACTCAACCCCAGTATTATAACGTTCTCTATCCCAGCATCTCCTGCTCCTCACAAATTGTGTTCCTGTGAGATCAAAAGGTGGGGGCTGCTGACCTCAGCAGGTGTACACCTCCCTCAGAAACTG
Organism: Ateles fusciceps; assembly: GCA_036589455.1. NCBI lineage: Eukaryota > Metazoa > Chordata > Mammalia > Primates > Atelidae > Ateles > Ateles fusciceps. Next base: position 5,060,836 of record JAZHEH010002908.1, on the reverse strand, counting down.
CTGAGTTCTGCTATCAAAACTAAATTCCAGGCCAGACACAGTGGCTCATGCCTGTAATCCCAGCACTTTGGGAGGCCAAGGCAGGTGGATCACGTGAGGTCAGGAGTTCAAAACCAACCTGACCAACATGGCGAAACCCCGTCTCTACTAAAAAAAATGCAAAATTAGCTGGGCATGGTGGCACATGCCTGTGATCCCAGCTACTTGGGAGGCTGAGGCAGGAGAATGGATTGAACCGGGAGGTGGAGGTTGCAGTGAGCCAAGATCATGCCATTGCACTCCAGCCTGGGCAAAAAGAGTGAAACTCTATCTCAAAAAAAAAAAAAAAAAGCCTTGGCCAGGCACAGTGGCTCACGCCTATAATTCCAGCACTTTGGGAAGCCATGGTGGGAGGATCACTTGAGCCCAGGAATTCAAGACCAGCCTGGGCAACATGATGAAACCCCATCTCTAAAAAAAAAGTAGAAAAAATTAGCCAGGCCTGGTGGTGCATGCCTGTAGTCCCAGCTACTCCAGAGGCTGAGATGGGAGGATCACCTGAGCCCAAGGAGGTCAAGGCTGCAGTGAGCCATGATAGTGCCACTGTACTCTGGCCTGGGTGATAGAGTGAGACTCTGTCTCAAAAATAAACAAGAGAAAAACCTGAACCCCAGTCACTAATTCACCTCAAATGGCACAGTGACCTAGAAGATTCATATAGGGCCACGGGGGCACCTGGGATAGCACCCCCTGTTTCTAACGCCTTCTCAGCTCACCTGAGAACTCACTGCTACCTGGGCCACAGAACACAAAGGACAGTCCTCACGAGAGACAACCCAAGCCTCGTCCAGTTGATTAATAACTGACAATTACACAGGGCGACATGACAGCCAACGAGAGGGCAGTGGGAGAGAAACTCCGCCAGGGGTTAAGAGTTACTTGATTAGGAAGCATAGGGGAAAAGATCCCCAGCTTAACAAACACTTTACACAGTGCATTTCATCTGACAGTGCAGAAATGCCCTCTGGCCACCATGTCATGAGTCCCCAGTTGGGTCTCAGGAAGGACTCTAGAGTCACTATACCAATCTCCCTGGGGGAGGGGAGAGACAGAGAAGGTCAATGCGTTACCTAGGAACACACAGGGATACTTCCCAAACACACTCTCAGACCATGCTTCAATTATGGACTAAGATTTCCAAAAACAGCCAGCTTTTGATTGTTCATGAAGATTTTATACATAAGAAGTTTTTAAGTCACTCAGTATACTGCTGAGTCGCCCGGCCTAAGTGTCAGTCCAGCTTGGAACTTAGAGTAACACAAACATCTTCACTAGTAGTGACAGTAGCAGCAACAGCAGCAGCAGTAGTAACCATTCACATTAACTTAGAACTGACACGTGCCAAGCACCAGCTCAAACATTTTTATGCACATTATTTCACTTTATTCTCCTAACAAACCTACAAGAGAGATAGTACATGTTATGATCCTATGGATAAGCAAAGGGTATTAGTCCATTCTCACACTACGGACAAAGACATACCCAAGACTGGGTAATTTATTTTTTTAAAAAAAGAGGTTTAATGGACTCCCAATTCCATGTGGCTGGGGAGGCCTCACATTCCTGACGGACGGCAAAAGGCACATCTTACATGGCAGCAAACAAGAGAGAATGAGAGAGCTTGCGTAGGGAAACTCCGCTTTATAAAACCATCAGATCTCAGGAGACCTATTCACTATCATGAGAACAACATGGGAAAGACCTATCCCCACGATTCAATTACCTCCCCCCAGCATCCCTCCCACAACACATGGGAATTATGGGAGCTACAATTCAAAATGAGATTTGGGTAGGGTCACAGAGTCAAACCATATCAGAAAGTAAGGTTCAGACAGGTTAACAAATTTGGTCTAAGGTGCAATGCAGGCAGTCTGATTCTGGAATTGATAGCACCACCGCATAGCTGCAACGAAAACTGTATCACTTCCAAGTCAAATCACGAATAATTTTGGATGATCCAATTGTACTAAAATGTACATCCTTGAACAGGAGTGTCACAAAAACGCTTTCTAATACTGCGTGCGCACACATGCATTTTTTTAAATTATTCATTTCAGCTAAAAATGAAAGTCAAAGTTACTACTGTCTTTATGACAACTTTATACTGCTGGCCTGTGACCATATATGCAGAAAAAACATCACCTTTCTGTTTGTTCAGCAAATTTCAAAGCGTGATCAAGTATCTCAGGTGGCCCTGAACAACTCAGTGAAGGAATCTCAGATTATTAAAGCCATGTATAGCCACAAAAAAATGGTCTCTGAAAGGACACAGGCTCAGTCGGGCACAGTGGCTGACACCTGTAATCCTAGCACTTTGGGAGGCTGAGGAGGGTGGATCACCTGAGGTCAGATCACTGTTCGAGACCAGTCTGCCCAACATTGCGAAACCCCATCTCTACTAAAAATACAAAAACTTAGCCAGGTGGGGTAGTGGGTGCCTGTAATTCCAGCTACTTGGGAGGCTGAGGCAGGAGAATCGCTTGAACCCAGGAGGTGGAGGCTGCGGTGAGCTGAGATTGCATCACTGCACACCAGATTGGGCGACAAGAGCAAAACTCCAACTCAAAAAAAGGAAAGAAAAGGAAAGGGAAAGGGAAGGAAAAAAGGACATGGGCTTTCCCTAGATCACAACTGGCAAGAGGCAGAGGCCAGGCTTCAAACCTGGGTCTTTGTGGTTGCCCCCGCGAGAAAATCCAGCCCCCTAGAAATACTTTCAAATAGGTTGGACGGTTCAGAGGGTTCCCACAGCTGGACAAAGGGCTGTACCAAAACACACAGAATCCCAAAGAGCAGGAAACTCGTGCACATCTGTGCCCATGCGTACAGACTCCCCAGCAAGTGGAAGCCAAGGTTTCTGAATTCACTTGGCAAGAAGAAGGTTCTTCAAAGTGTGTGCTACTTTAGAAATGTTTAAAGGGAATAAGCAGAGGAAGAACTTTGGTTTGATGGGCATGTTCCAAAATGAATGAGAAAAAGCTAGAGCCCAATGTCATTCTTCTGGAATTATCTACACTGGATTTGTTTGGCAAAACACACAGAGCCGTAAATTACACTCAACTCCGGATAGGGTCTACATGGCCTGTCGGCTCCGTATACCCCAGTGAGGTCATAACTTAAATTTCTGGTAAGTTACCTCCTTCTAAGTACATAAGGAAACTTGTAAGTGCACAGAAGGCACTGTTATCAACCTTTTAAGGCAACAGAAAGGAAAGTACTTTGAGTTTTCCAGCTGTGCAGCAGTTCCCCAAAACGACAACAAAATAGTACACCACTGTCTTTCCCCACGTGGCAGTCCTAAGGACAACTCACAGCTTGCTGTATTCTTGAACATCGAGCTGCCTTCTTATAAGGTGTTGATTTCTTTTTTAAGAGTTCACTCTGATCATTGAGGCCTGAGTCAGTCTGAATGGTAGCACCCAAGAATCACCAGGCTCAGAGAGGCTGCCAAGAGGCTCACTGCTCAGAAAGGCCAGCTCTGTCCTCTTCATGCCCAAAAGAGGCCCTATGAGGAAGGGAGGCTCTTAACTTTGGGAGGGATCTCTTCTGATTCTGTACCTTCTTCCAATGATGGGAAAGGAACTATCAAGTGCTTGAAAATAAAGACTATTGACCAGGCGCAGTGGCTCATGCCTGTAATCCTAGCACTTTGGAAGGGCGAGGCGGGCAGATCACGGGGTCAGGAGATTGAGACCATCCTTGCCTACATGGTGAAACCCCATCTCTATTAAAAATACAAAACTTAGCCAGGTGTCGTGGTGTGCACCTGTAGTCTCAGCTACTCGGGAGGCTGAGGCAGGAGAATCACTTGAATCCAAGAGGCAGAGGTTGCAGTGAATCGAGATCATGCCACTGCACTCTAGCCCGGCAAAAGAGTGAGACTCTGTCTCAAAAAAATAGAAATAAAGACTATCAGAATACAACTGAGAAGAGTTTGGGGTTCTGTTTAGGCTTTCTAATTAAAGAAAGATCCTCAGATATTAAACCAACCAACAAACCAAAAAAACCTACCATCACAATCTACTTGGCCACCAAAAGCCTCATTCATCTTGTGTGTGCCCAGCATAAGCCTACAAATCTACTAGATACTCAAGGCACATGGGAACTGCTGCAACAGCTATGGGTCTCCCCCACCCTGTATTATGTACGTGTGCTGGATATATTCCACCTGCCCTCAGAGCACCTCTTTAGCCTCCTCCTGACTGCTCCTGGCCCTAGGAGACTGACATTTATGGATGCATCTACAGGCTCCCTTGCCACAGACTTCCATCAAGCTCCACCAAAGGGAGGCACCAGTGCAAGACGCAAGGGGAGGAGGAGAATGAGGACAGGAAAGTTATCCCCCAACTCCCTTCCTGCTGGGCTGCAGTGAGTGAGCTGTACCCTGCTATTAAGGACCATGACTCCCACTAAGCACCCATAAGCCCAGCTACTTTCCCCCTCTGGCATCTTTTATCTGCTCTTCTACTTCACCCCTTCAGATCCTGGAGGGATGCAGGTTCCCCTGGTGTAGCCCGCCATCCTCATCCTGGGGCAGTAAGTGCACCCCTGCTTTGCTGGCTTCTTGCATCCCTGCCCACCACTGAGAAGTTGTCCTCGCCTCGATTTCTTCTTTTGAGTGTACCATCTGTCTTCTGCCAGGACCGTGACTGACATAATAAAAAATGGAACTGATTACCCTAGAATTTCATTCTTGGAATCTACATGCCACAATATGTACATAGTAATTCCCTTGCAATTTCCCCAAGTCATAAAGGATAGCAATCAGGCAGGAAAAAAAAATATGCCACCAAAACTACCATAATAATTTACTATCCTACATACCTTGAAAGAACAGAATTCATCTTCCTAAAAAGTGAAGTAAGCTTTGAAACATGAAAACTCAATTACAGTATTAGGAAAGTATGGAATTACTAAAAATATTCTCTGTAGAATTCCATATAAGTGCATCATCAACGGTTGCTATTATGTTTCGGAGTCAGTCTAACTGCACATAAAAATTGCAAATAGGACAACAGTGTAAGTTTCCAATTTGACAACACCAGACTGAAACTAAACCTTACCCGAGCCACTATTAGAGTTGATATTAACTACATTTATTATAACAAGAATTCATTTATCATAACAAGAACACCATACGATCAAACTTTCTAAGAGTTTAAGACTTAATAGTCAACCTCATCCTGAAGACCACTATTGTTTTATGTTAGATCAGGGTAACCCACAGGAAATTAAAACAGGAACCAAAGTTTCAAATTTAAAAACTATGAGCTATCTCATGGGTAAAAAAACAAAACAAAAACTCTCCAACAAACCTACAAGATATAAAACAAAACAAAAACAAAACACACCACACTGTTAACACACGCACTGATATGCTTTAATCATGAGGAAACTAGTCAAATCCAGTTCAGTATCACAATGTTAAAAACAAAATTTAAAATGGCTTTCAACAAACTAAATGTAGGCTGGTGCAGTGGCTCACACATGTAATTCCAACACCTAGAGAGGCCAAGGCGGGAGACTTCGCTTGAGCCCAGGAGTTCGAGACCAGCCTGGGAAACATAGGAAAATCCCATCTCTACAAAAAATTTAAAAACCAGCCGGGTGTCATGACACATGCCTGTGGTCCCGGCAACTTAGGAGGCTGAAGTGGATGATCACTTGAGCCCAGGAATTCAAGGCCACAATGAGCCGTGACTGCACCAACGTACTCCAGCCTAGGCAACAGAGCCAGACCCCATCTCAGAAAAAGAAAAAAAACAATTAAATGTAAACCATGTGTTACCAATATATTTTTAAAGACACTGAATGCATGTTTCAATCAGGGTTCTGTAAGGAACAAGTCCGTAAGACTTCTTCATCTAAGGCCAGCTGATCAAGTGAAGGCTATCAGAGTTTTCCAAGAAGACCTGAGTTCTAGAGTGGGGTGCTGGTTACTTTCCCAGGGTCTGGCCTGTTGCTACATGTCCTGGAGTTACAGCATTTCAGAACAAGTATTTTGCAACAAGTTATTAGGAAGCACATAAGCAGGAAGTCTTTCTGGGTGGGGGGGAACCATGATCAGATCCAGATTAATTGCAGCCTTAACTCTTTCTATAGTTTTCCTACACAGCACAAAGCAGTGGCGATGTTACATTATCTGTGAGGTTACATGACTAATGTCTATCTTCTGTAAGTAACACGTAAACTCTGTGAAGGTAGAGGCTGTCTCTGTGTCTGCTCATGACCCAGGCCCTAACACAGTGCCTGGCACACAGTAGGTGCTTAACAGACTCTCCAGTCATCTAAACCATACCTTCAATAGTAGGACTGAGGAAAGTAAAAGTTTGATAGGTCACTATATATATTTTTTAAGCGAATTTTGTCTTTGGAACTAGCAAATGTTTTACTATTCAAACTAAGAATTAAGTAAATGTTTTACTATTTAACTAGTAAATGTTAAACATTAACTAGTAAATGTCTTACTATTTAAACTAAGAATTTAATTTGTATTATTAAGGTAAATAATACAAATTAAAATAAGATACAACTACATACCACTGGAATGACAAAAATAAGAACACTGACAATACAAAGTGCTGTTCAGAATGTGAAGCAACCAAACACTCACAAACAGTTAATAAGAATGTAACTAGGGCGTGGTGGCTCATGCCTGCAATCCCAGCACTTTGGGAGGCCAAAGGGGGAGGATCACTTGAAACCAGAAGTTGGAAACCAGTCTGGGCAACACGAGGAAACCTCATCTCTACAAAACATATAAAAATTGACTGGGCATGATGGTGTACACCTGTGGTCCCAGCTACTTAGGAAGCTGAGGTGGGAAGATGACCAGAGCCCAGGAGGTTGAGGCTACAGTGAGCTGTGATTATGCCATTGCACCCGTCAGGGCAACAGAGTGAGACCTTATGGAAGGGAAAGGGGAAGGGGAAGGGAGGAGGGAGGGGAGGGGAGGGAGGGGAGGAGGGGAGGAGGGGAGGAGGGGGAGGAGGGAGGAGAGGGAGGGAGGGAGGGAGGGAGGGGAGGGAGGGAGGGAGGAGGGGAGGGAGGGGAGGGAGGGGGAGGGGAGGGGGAGGAGGGGAGGAGGGGAGGGAGAGGGAGGGAGGGAGAGGAAGGGAGGAAGGGAGGAAAAGAGTAAAGAATGTAAACTAGTACAACCACTTTAGAAAACAGTTTGACAATTTCTTATAAATTTATACACATATTTATATGACCCACCAATCCCACTCCTCAGTATTTCTCCAAGGGAAATGAGCTCACATATCCACACAAAGACTTGTAAAAGAATGTTCAGAGCAGCTTTATTCATAACATCCAAAAACTGGAAATAATCCAAAATCCATCATAGGGCAACTAGACAGACAAATTATGGTATGTCCCTAAAATGGAATACTACTCAGCAGTAACAAGGAATGAACTCCTTACTGAGATATACAACAGGTATGATTCTCAAAAACATTATGCAGAGTAAAAGAAGTTAGATGTAAAAGTGTACTGGTCTATGACTGTATTAATATGAAATTCTAGAAAAGGTAAAACTAATCTACAGAGAAAGAAAGTGGTCAAACCACTTCTGTGGTTGCCTGAGGGTTTTGGTGGAGAGGAAGGAGACTAACGATCCACTACAAAGGAACTAAAGGAAACTTTTTGTGATGAAACTGTTCTACATGTTTATAGTAATTGTGGTTACACAGATATTAGTCAAAATATTTTCAATGGGTATACTATTTTTCACTAATCCCTCTGTTCATTGTCAAGGGTATATTGTGTGACATGTAAATTATGCTTCAGTGAAGTTTTTTTTTTAAAGAGCAAACCACAAATTTAATTTTTTTAAAAAAAAGCAAACAAAACAACCTAATTAAAAAAGCAAGTTTGCAACATAACCTCACAAGAAAAGAATTCTTTCGCACATTTTAATTCAATACTGATTATGTATCCCAGCAGACATACATCCATATACTACAGACAAAAGTGAACTAAAAGAAATATTGTTTCGGTCAGACTTGTATTACTAATAGCAATAGACGGAATAATTTTGGAACTATTTTATGCATATTCTAGAATAAAGCAAATAAATGTGTTCACAGCATTATAGTATTAGGAACCAAACAAAGAGATATAAATACAAAATCAAAGATCACTAAGAAAAAATTCAGTAATATCAAATGTGAATTGGAAACAGCAATATAAATTCATGAAAATAATAATACCCCAGCTACAATGAATATACCCAGTGTTCAGTTTCAATTTTGTTTTTTTCTGAGAGGGAGTTTCGCTCTCATTGCCCAGGCTGAAGTGCAATGGTGCAATCTCAGCTCACTGCAACCCCCGCCACCACCCCCATCCGGCCCCGCTGGGTTCAAGCGATTCTCCTGCCTCAGCCTCCCAAGTAATTAGTATTACAGGCACCCGCCAACATGCCCGGCTAATTTTTTGTATTTTTAGTAAAGATGGGATTTTACCATGTTGGCCAGGTTGGTCTCACACTCCTGACCTCAGGTGATCCCCCCATCTCGGCCTCCCAAAGTGCTGGGGTTACAAGCATGAGCCACTGCACCCAGCCTGTAGTTGCAATTTTTAAACACTATTTTCCACTAAAAAGAATCAGAGGTTTTTGGAGAAATGGATGATCCCATGTCTGGAAGTGAAAAGTATGAGTCCTGAACTTTTTTGTTCAAGAAAGCACTTACAGACTAGAAGGAGTATGTTCAAAGGACATAAGAGGCAGCTTAAAGGGCCTCAATGGCCAAATCTGGGATAACTGGAGCATCAAAACAATGATTATAATTCATTGTAAAACAACTGACTAAACAAAAACCCATGAGTACATAGTAATAGTCACAGAGAGATATTTATTTGCCACCACTAGAGGCAATTATTACACCAACACTTTTTTGTAAAAATTGGTCATTATCGTTCCTTTTTGGGAATATCAGCTAATGCTAGAATTAGAAAAATCACCATTTTGCAACTTTTGGTAAAATAATTCAAGCAAGAATCATCAATGGTTATGCACACAGTGCCCAAGCATCTCTCCACAGACGATGTGCTCATTGTCAAAACAACACCATCCAATGGTGAGATCGGCATGACCACCCTCAGCCGCTGATCAGACTTAGCATCACTAACAGTGGACAACCTGGTGGGACATAATGGCTTAGAGAGACGCACCCCGGCATCACCTGGCAGCTGTTTAAATAAGCTTGACCCTACATAAGCATTTGGATCTGACTTCCGTGGGACACAAGGCAAAGTGAACGACATCACAAAGAAATAATCAGTCAGATTCAGGATGTGGGCATTCCACAAAGTAACTGGCCTTGACTGTCTCAGAAAAAAAAAAAAAAATTGGTGTCATCAGAGGGGGAGAGGAAAACAGGAAGATCATTCCAGACTAAAGAGACTAAAAAGATATAAAAGCCAGCAGCAGTGCCCACATCTTCATTAGATGCTGGTTAAAAAAAAAAAAAAAAATTTTTTTAAAGAACTTGGAGGACAACTGGAGAAATCTGAACATGGACTAGACGACAGACACCAAACTGAACTATCTGAAACTTTCTGAGGTGTGATAATAGCCTGTGGTTATGGAAAGGATGTCTTTATTCTGAGCTTCATGCTGAAAATTTTATAGGTCAAGTGCCGTGATGCCTACAACTTTCTTTTCATTGGTTCATATAATCTACACATAAAGAAGCAAATAACAACATGTCAACAATTAGTTATTACTGTTCTTGGAAGTTTTCTGTACCTTTGAATTTTTTAATAAAAAATAAGAAGGGAAAAGAAAGAAACAGAAGATAATGACCATCTGTAAAGCTCTTTTGCAGAGAGGACCAGCACTCTACCCATCTCTGCAGGTGTTACAAAATGAACTGCATAACTCATGTGTTAAAATCAATTTGTATGTTGAAGCCCCAGCTCCGAGTACCTCAAGTGTGACTCTATTTGAACGTAGGGTCTTAAAGAAGTCATTGGGAAAATGAGGTCATTAGGGTGTCCCCTAATCCACTATGACTGGTGTCCTTCTAAGACGTTTGGACACAGACATGCACAGAGAAGACCATGTGGAAGACACAGGGGGAAGGCAGCCGTCTGCAAGTCAAAAGAGAGGCCTGCAAGAAACCAACCCTGCTGACACCTTGATCTTGGACTTCGAGTTTCTAGAACTGTGAAGAAATAAATCCCCGTTGATTAAGCCAAGCAGTCTGTGGTACTTTGTTATGTCTGCACTAGCACAGTGACATCATGATGGGGAAGATTTCTGGGAAAAGGAGAAAGACTGTTCCCCTAATCCAAAAGGAAGAACAGTTTCTGCCACCTCGTGCATATTATCCATTCATTGATACAGAAAATCAAGAGCTCCCAGGATAGTGTGTGAGTGTGCGTGTAAGGGGTGGGAGCTAAGATAGCTACTCCAGGATGATGTCACGTCTGCACCATCAGCTGGGGAATACTCAACATGTTGGAATCACAGGCTCTCTCTCACGTACCCACAGGACTCCTTCTCTCAGAGCCAGACAGGTCTGCGGACAGCCCTTGCTGCCTGAATGATATCCTGGGAGAGATGCTTAAAATGCCCAAGTCTGTCTGCTGTAAGTGATCTGACACTGGATTTTTCATCACTTAGCAGAAACGTTTCAAATACATATTAAAGTCATTCCTCCTTGACATAAAAGAAACATTCTCAGGCTTATCATCATAAGAAGGGACAATTTAAATATTTCTTTAACTGTGTGCAATTTCTACCTTTTGGAACAAAAAAAATGCAAGTAAAAACTAAGAAGAAAGGAGAAAGACAGAAAAAATGAGGTCACATTGAATCTCTTTTCATCCCCTTTTTTTTTTTTTTTTTTTTTGAGACAGCCTCGCTCTCTCGCCCAGGCTGGAGTGGCACAATCTCAGCTCACTGCAACCTCCACCTCCCAGGTTCAAGTGACTCTCTTGCCTCAGCCTCCCAAGTACCTGGGATTACAGGCACGCACCAACCACATCCAGCTAATTTTTGTATTTTTAGTAGAGACGGGGTTTCACCATGTTGGCCAGGCTGGTCTCAAACTCCTGACCTCAAGTGATCCACCTGCCTTGGCCTCCCAAAGTGCTGGGATTATAGGCGTAAGCCACCCCGCTGCACCCGGCTCACACATTTCTTGAATCATGCCCCGGTTATGAGAATAGAGGGTCAGCGCTGGAATCTTGGAATATGAGTTCTGGAAAGGGTTTTCATGATACCATGGTTGGCTTTCTTCACTTGGCATTTAAGGAAACAAAACTCAGATGGGAAGAGCTTGCCCAAGAGCACACAGCCTGGTCTGGCCAGGTCTCCGCACCGCCAGTCATGCAGGCCTCTCACCATCTGACTTTCACTCAGGGACCTGCTTCCCTGGCTGTGCTGCAACCCATGACTTTATGAGTTGTACTGAGCCCTCCCCAGCAGACAGTGGTGAGTATCAAAAGATTTTGTTGGATTCTAGTGCTTGGTTTCTCAACCTCAGCCGTATTGGCATTTGTGGCCGGGTAATTCTTTGCTGTGTGGCGGCTGTCCTGTGTGTGCAGGATGCTGAGTAGCGTCAATGGCCTCTACCTACGGGAAGCAGTAGACCAGTCCCCTACAATCTGACAACCAAAGTGTCTCCAGACCTTGGGAAGTGTACCCAAGGGAGCAAGAATCACCTCCAGTTAAGAACCACCGCTCCAGGGCATGAAGACCTACTCAGCTTTGGCAAAAAGGGAATCCCAAAATACAAGCTCATTTTATTTATTCATTATTATTATTATTGTTATTATTATTTTAGATGGAGTCTCGCTCTTTGCCCAGGCTGGAGTGAAGTGGCACAATCTCAGCTCACTGCAACCTCCACCCCCCATCCCCTGGGTTCAAGTGATTCTCCTGCCTCAGCCTCCCAAGTAGCTGGAATTATAGGTGCCTACCACATGACCAGCTAATTTTTGTATTTTTAGTAGAGACGGGATTTTGCCATGTTGGCCAGGCTGGTCTCCAACCCCTGACCTCAAGTGATCCACCCACCTCATCCTCCCAAAGTGCTAAGGTTACAGGCATGAATCACTGTGCCTGGCCAGCTCAATTCAAATGCAGAATAACAGCATTTTTTCCCACACCACTGACTTCACTCCTTGCAGATAAATAGGTCTGTTTGTACAGCCTTATCCTCATTAAGGTCTGATATGATTTGGCTGTATCCCCTTCCAAATTTCAGCTGGAATTATAATTCCCATAATTCCCACATGTCATGGGAGGGACCCAGGAGGAGGTAATTGAATCATGGGGGCATGTACTGTTCTGTGATAGTGAATGAGTCTCCAAGATCTGCTGGTTTTATAAATGGGAGTTCCCCCTGCACAAGCTCTCTCTTTGCCAGCCGCTATGTAAGACATGCCTTTGCTCCTCATTCATCTTCTGCCTGAGATGCCCAGAGCTCTACATATTAAGACTCAAGGCCGGGCGTGGTGGCTCACGCCTGTAATCCAAGCACTTTGGAGGCCAAGGCGGGTGGATCACCTGAGGTAGGGAGTTCACGACCAGCCTGACCAACATAGTGAAACCCCGTCTTAAAAAATAAAAGACTCAAATCAGGTCAAGTGCAGTGGTTCACGCCTATAATCCCAGCATTTTGGGAGGCCGAGGTGGATGGATCACTTGAGTCGGGGTTTCAAAACCAGCCTCACAACATGGTGAAACCCCGTCTCTACTAAAAATACAAAAAGTAGTTGGGTGTGGGCCTGTAATCTCAGCTACTTGGGAGGCTGAGGCATGAGAATCACGTGAAACCAGGAGGCAGAGGTGGCAGTGAGCCAAGATCCTGCTACTGCACTCCAGCCTGGGTGACAGTGAGACTCTATCTCAAAAAAAAAAAAAAAAAAAAAAAAAAGGCTCAAATCAAACTCAGCAAACACAGGAGAAAAGCCTCCATCTGAGAGAAATCACCACAAAGGTAACTGTCATCTTCAAATATTATTGACAAATAGCAGTAATTCTCTACTGTGGACTATGTACTCCCAGGATTCCTAGGGTGACTCACAGGATTATTCCTCGAACCCCGAAGCCTACAAAATCACAGATGATAGGTTTTTAATTTTATAGCTAAAGCCTTTCCAACATCTAGTGACATGACCATAGAGCCCTCCCCAACTAATTCTAACACTGCCCGACATCGTGGCCACGTAAAGTGTGCTGCCAAGTCTGGCTAGGCCAGCACCTGCAGCCCCAAAAAGGCCTCAAAAAGCAAAAATAAATAAATAAATAAATAAATAAAAGTTTGCTTAAGTGAAGGTAGAGGCCAAATGTGGTAGCTCCCACCTGTAATCCCAGCACTTTGGGAGGCAGAGGTAGGAGCATCACCTGAGCCCAGGAGTTCAAAACCAGCCTGTGCAACATAGCAAAGCCCCATCTCTATGAAAAAATTAAAAACCAGCCAGTTGTGATGGCACATGCCTATGGTCCCAGCTCTCAGAAGGCTGAGGTGGGAGGATCCCTGGAGCCCAGGAGTTTGAGGCTGCAATGAACTGTGATCGTGCCACTATACTCCAGCCTGGACAACAGAGCAAGACCTTGAAAAATAAAGGGGGGAAGGGGAGGGGAGGGGAGGGGAGAAAAAAGATAAAAGAAAGAAAGAGCTGGCAATGCCCCAGGCCCTTTGCTTGATCCTCTCAACTACTACCAAAGCTTGATCTGCAGCCCACACATTTGCCTGTCAATTGGTCATCCTTTCTAGATGACCCTTTGGTCCCTTGAGTCCATTATGGCCAGACCATAACCCATTCATCACCCTACCCCGCTGCTTGTCAGACCAAATCCATTCTCCTCCCTATTCCCCCTCTCCTCTAAGCAGACTTAAACCTGGATTCTTACTTCCCTTCCTTGTCTGCCTATCCCATGACTCCAACAACTATCATCAGAGCCTGTGGGTTCTACCTCCGTGACAGTTGGTCTGGTGTCACCAAGTGTAGACCTTGCTGCCAACCTAATCCCATCCATCATTATACCCCGGCTGGACGGCTGACCCATCACTCTACTTCCTTATTACCTCAAACCCCGTTCCTCCCACACTCCATGCCTCTCCATGCTCCAAGCCTTCAAATGTTGCCCAGTAGAGACACAAAACACCCTCACTTCCAGGCCTGAAAGTCAAGCCCTTCCCAAATTGGCACCTTCCTATCTTTCTGGCCTTGTCTCACGCTATCCCCATTTCTGTTTTCTCCACGTTCTCCTCTTCCACAAGTTTTCTCTCCAAATGCATCTATACTCATCTGCATTGGCTCAAGCCATTGTCCCTACCCCACCCACAAATGCCCCCTGAGGTGGGGTAGGAGGCACATGGGTTTGGGAATCGGAAGGTATCTGAGTTCAGATTCTGTTCTGCTGCTTCCTAGCTGTGTCATCTGTGATTAGTTATCTGATTGTCTCTCTTGACCCTCAGTTTCCTCATCTATAAAATGGAACAATAATCGCAACTTTGTAGGGTGTTGAGATCTTTAGATAACATATGAAACCACTTGGCAAAGAGGAGGTGGTGTCTGAGGCATTGAAAACATAGACAAAAGCTTGGAGGTCTCCTTGAAGAAGACACGTATGTGAAAGGGATGGTGAAGAGACTCCCCAGCTGAAGAAAGTGCCCTTCTGGGTCCAAGATGGGACAAACGGTGGCGGAGGTGCCCCAGCAGGGAACACCATTCCCTCAATACCCTATTGCTCAGAACACTCAAGCTATTTTGTGTTTGGAGCACAGTTTGGGTTTTTTGTTTTTTTTTTCTTTTTTGGCTAGAGTCGATGCCATCTGTGAATTACACTGCAGTGGCCAGGTTTTTGATAATTTGAATAAGACCTCAGGGAGTCTGAACTAAACATATGTCCCTCAAAAATATAAAGTAATTTATATGCTTTCATCTATTAATTGGGAAAATGAGCTTTTTATCAATGTCTAAATGTTCATGAACAGGCAGAGCAATGTCAGTTTCCACCACACGTGACACAGCAAAAAAGACATCTTCCAACACATGAGGCTTCTCCAGGCAGACGTGAGCAGGGACACAACTAGCCTGATGGAGCAGGCAAAACAGACAACAAAAATCAGAGATGAGTGTATGCTATTACGTTGGTGCAAAAGTAATTGCAGTTTTTGTCATTACTTTCATTAGTTTCCCAGGGCTACCGTCACAAATTAACACAAACTTGGTGGCTTAAATCAACAGAAACTGATTCTCTAGACAGGAAGTATGACATCAAGGCGCCAACAGGACCTAGGGAACATTTTTCCTTGCCTCCTCCTGGTTTCTGGGGTCTCCCAGCTGCCCTTGGAACTCCGTGACTTACAGCTGCACTGGTCCAGTCTCTGCCTCTGTCATCTTCCCCAGGTATCTGTTTCCTTTCCTCTCCTCATAAGGATGCTAGTCCGCAGCTTCAGAGCCCACTCGAATCCATTGGACCTCATCTTAACTAGCTACATCTGCAAAAACTCTATTTTTTTGGTTTGTTTTTGAGACAGTCTCACTCTGTTGCCCAGGTTGGCGTGCAGGCGTGATCTCCGCTCACTGCAACCTCCACCTCCCGGATTCAAGCGATTCTCCTGCCTCAGCCTCCTGAGTAGCTGGGATTACAGGTGCATGCCACCACACCCGGCTAATTTTTTAATTTTTAGTAGAGATGGGGTTTCACCACGCTGGTCAGGCTGGTCTTGAACTCCTGACCTCATGATCAGCCCACCTCAGCCTCCCAAAGTGCTCGGATTACAGGCGTGAGCCACCACAACCAGCCCATTTTTATTTTTATTTATTCATTTATTTTTTTGAGATGGAGTCTCACTCTGTCGCCCAGGCTGGAGTGCAATGTCACGATCTCGGCTCACTGAAACCTCTACCTCCTGGGTTCAAGCAATTCTCGTGCCTCAGCCTCCCGAGTAGCTGGAATTACAGGTCCTCACCACCATGCCCAGCTAAAAAGCCCTATTTTAAAATAATTAGGTCACTAAGTAAGACCAAGTGGACATGAATTTGGTGGGGGGGAACATTTCAGCCCACTACAATGGTAACAGAGAGCATCAGGGGATACGCTACAATCATTAGAGCTAAAAGAACCTCAAAGGTAACCTTTTCCACAGATGTTAAACAGACTTATTCTCTGATGCCAGCCCCAAGGGACTGGCCGTGGCTTCTGAGAATGGGACTCACAGAAGCAGCTAAGGATGAGGGCTATGGCCAGCAATGGATGGAGGCCCTGGGCGTGGCACGAGGGACAGGGGGATGAACTCCCTCCTCTGCGCCCGCCAGCCTGCTTCACTGTGCTCACTTTGCAGATTCAGAAACTGAGTCTGTGAAATGCTCAAGTTGTAGCTCTACTTAGTGGAAGAATCAGGACCAGAACCCAGGTCTCCTGAGTCCACATCTGACAACCAGCTCTTCCAACAGGTACCAGGAATGTACAGTTTTGAGTCATAGACAAGCTACTTACTATTGTAACTGGGTTTCTTCTTGATGTTGCGGGTTCTTGGCCTCCAACCTCTTAAAGAATAAGCAGTGGCGCCGATTCAGCTGCACCGTATGCTCGCAAAGTGAATATCGGATCCAAAAAGTGTTGCAGAAAGGTGATTTTATTTAGGTAGAGAAAGAGAAGGAAAGGAGATGAAGAGAAAGTCTTCCATGAAGAGATGTGGAAGGGGATTCCAGAGGGAAAATCCCCGGAGGGAGCTCCCACCGTGTGGGAGGGGACTCCAGAAAGTTGGAAATTGGGTGCAGGTGAGGGAGCACGGACTTTATCCTGGGAGAAACGCAGACCTTCTCCAAGACCCTGGGCCAATGAAAGGAGTTCCTTAGAACTTCCGCTGGAGTGACTGACTTTCAGTTTCCTCCCGCGCCCGTGAAATTCAAACATAAACTGTTGAATCTCCCGGAGGGAGAGAGAGATGGGAGACGGGCATGGCGCTGGGGAAATTCTTGCCCTTAAAGCTACGCCCCCTCATGGACCCGGAAAGAGAACACATTCCCTCATTATGGGCAGACACTAAAAAGCAACTAATGACTTTCATTCATATAACGTGGTTTCATCCACTTGGAAAACTGTTTTTCTAATCTAGATCAAAAAACTTCATTTCTTCAACAAACATTAGCCCCATACCTAACACAATAGCAGGAATGAGTTGTAGGAATGCCTCATCTTGTTATAAAGGACAATAAAAAGCAATACGGAGGTGCAGAGATAAAGATAAGCCCTGTCTTATGGTTCCACTGAGAGGAGGGGCATGACCCAGCCTGGGCAGGGAGAATCATGGCAGACTTCTTGGAAGGGATGATTGTTGTCAAAGTCTACAGGATGAACAGGTATTAGCCAGGGGCAGAGAAGGATAAGGTCATGA
Organism: Ateles fusciceps; assembly: GCA_036589455.1. Lineage (NCBI taxonomy): Eukaryota > Metazoa > Chordata > Mammalia > Primates > Atelidae > Ateles > Ateles fusciceps. The sequence goes on along the minus strand of JAZHEH010002908.1, from coordinate 5,043,434 downwards.
CTAACAGCGTCAATAGCCTTGATCGCTTCCTGAACTGGAGCTAAGGTTGCTGTACGTGTTGTAAATTACATGGTTTTATATCCAATGGAGAAACAGCTCCACAATGAAATATTTTTGTAAACTTGCACCTGGGAATTATGTCTCTCTCCTAAGCTGGTATCTTACCAGGGAAGGAGAATTATGGAATCTACCGAGTTTCCATTTTTGCCTTGGTTGTCAAGGCACTCAATCTCAACAAATATATTAGCTCAAGAATTTCAAATATTTGCTTTCCCCTCTCTCTATAGCATTTGTCTATTTTCAATTTTTATCTTAACAGCCTGATCATGACATATCTTATATGTCTTATGGCAAGCCCTATGAAAAGTATAATTATACATGCACCATAAATGTAGTATAAATTATAATGTGCTAATAATGAATACTGGCCAGTAACTATATAAATGTGCTAATCAAGAATATTGGCCAATATCTATACAGAAGGTCTGGAAGGTCTAGAAGCTATAACCCTATCGCCTTGAGCCTCAGTTAGACTTCTCATGGCTCATCTTTTTCAAAAGTCCAAACCCATCAACTTCGGAGAGGAAAAAGCTTAATTAATTACAGATAAAGCCATCTGAGTCCTGAGGCCGATGAGGCCAATTTCTCTCTGAATAACAAAAGCTGAGGCAAATTAAAAAAAAAAAAAAAAAAGAGGGCTGGGCATGGTGGCTCACACCTGTAATTCAAGCACTTTGGGAGGCTGAGGTGGATCACCTGAGGTCAGGAGTTCGAGACCAGCCTGACCAACATGAGAAACCCATCTCTACTAAAAATACAAAATCAGCTGTGCATGGTGGCGCACTCCTGTAATCCCAGCTACTCGGGAGGCGGAGGCAGAAGAATCACTTGAACACGGGAGGTGGAGGTTCCCGTGAGCCAAGATCATGCCATTGCACTCCAGCCTGGGCAACAAGAGCGAAACTCCGTCTCAAAAAAAAAAAAAAAAAAAAGTAGATAAACATTCCCTCAGGCCTCTTACTCTGAGTATATATGAGAGGGAGAAAAAAGCAAAGAGGAGAACCAGATGAGAACTACTTATGTAACTGAGGTGTCAAGATGCTGGCTAAAGGCCATTCTCACAAAGACTCACTTCTACTCACAGAGAGAATAAAAGAATTGCAGGTTCAGACTCACAAAGGTTCTGCTATCCAACAACTGAAAACTTGATCTCTCTTTGCTTTCGTCAACTCAGCAAGTTTATGGGTAGGCTTGACACACAAATGCCTTCGCTGACAGCAAACAGCTCAGGGGATGCGCACGGGGAGCTCAGGAGGGTGGGTGGAAAATTTCACTCTTTCTCCAGATGGAGGAGGATCTAAGTGTTTGGGGAAAATTAACCAACCAAAAATTATTTTTTAATTGCTTCCTGTGCACACAGCACTTGCTAAGTGCCACCAGAAATAAAATACAAGGTATGTCCCCTGACATCGAGGAGTGCATTGACTGCTCTCTGGTGAAAAGCAGGAGCACTAGCGTCAGGGACACACATGGTCTCCCATCCGTCAAGGTCATCCATGGACAGCCACAGAGGCCTGCCCTGCACAACTGCAGGAGGTGCCATTTCAAGAGCTGCAGCACAAAGTCATAGTTCCAATCCTGGCACTACTAGGCTAGGGGAACCTGGGCAAGTAACTTCACCAACTTCTAAAGTGGTTTTGAGAATTGAGGATTAGACAGGTCAGATTAAATAAGATAGTGCCCAACACCTAATAAGTGCTGAATCAATGACACCTCAACAAATCATTATCTAATTCGAACAAAAGCGCACTGTATTAGTCAGCTCAGGCTACCAGAAGAAATGCCACAGACTGGGTGCCTCATACAACGGAAGTTACTTTTTCACAGTTCTGGAGGCTGGGAAGTCCCAGATCACAGTGCCAGCAGATTCAGTTCCTGGTAAGGACTCTCTTCATGATAAGAAGACAGCTGCCTTCTAGCTGTGTGCTCAGTGGCCTGCCCTTGGTGTGTGTGTATGAATAGAGTGATCTCTCTTCCCCCTCTTTATAAGGCCACCAATCTAATCGGATTAGGACCCCATCCTTATGGTCTCAACCTTAATTAGCTCCTAAAAGCCGTGTATCTTAATTCAATCACATTGAAGGTTTGGGCTTCAACATATAAATTGGGGGGAGCCAGACGTGGTGCCTCAAACCTGTAATCGCAGCACTTTGGGAGGCTGAGGCGGGTGGATCATTTGAGGTCAGGAGTTCAAGATCAGCCTGGCCAACGATGGTGAACCCTCATCTCTACTAAAAATACAAAAAATTAGCCAGATGTAGTGGTGCACCTGTAGTCCCTGCTACTCGGGAAGCTGAAAAACGAGAATCACTTGAACCTAGAAGGCAGAGGTTGCACTGAGCCGAGATTGTGCCACTGCACTCCAGTTTGGGCAAAAGAGCAAGACTCTGTCTCAAAACATTAATTAATTAATTAATTAATTGGGGAGAGACATAATTCACCTACAGCACCAACGCAAAGGAAATGACCATCCGTATATTTACTGAGTGTGTACTATATTCCAGGAGTTGTATTATCATTATTTCATCTTTAAACAACCGTGTGAGAAAGGTATTATTCTTCTCATGTCACAGATGAGAACACAAAGCTCATTAACAGTAATTAACTTGCTGAAGACACACAGCTAGCAAGTCATCAAACAATGATTCAGCCCTAGGACTCTCTGACTCCAACCTCCACGCTCCTGAAACTCATCTGCTCTGCTCCTTATTTCATTAGATGGCAGACTTTATTATAAAGTTTATTATAAACTATATAGACAGACTATAACTGCCAAGGGCCAGAGAGAGAGATTAATAAGATCAGGAGTAGATTCCATTAAGGAGATGGGCTTTAAACAGAGCCCTGAGGACAGAGTTGGTCTGGGTATACAGAAAGAACAGGGAGGAGGAGCAGGTAAAGCCAGCATGAACCATGTGTACCATGCAAGGTGAATTCTGCAGAGCAGGGCAGGCACCCGCCTATGTCTAGCAGTGGCTCACTGCAAAGAAATAACATGAAATAAGATAGCTAAATGGCGGTGGGCACAGTGGCTCATGCCTGTAATCCCAGCACTTTGGGCGGCCCAGGTGGACAGATCACCTGAAGTCACGAGTTCAAGACCAACCTAGCCAACATGATGAAACCCCATCTCTACAAAAAATACAAAAATTAGCCTGGTCATGGGGGTGTGCACCTGTAGTCCCAGCTCCTGAATCGCTTGAACCCAGGAGGCCGAGGTTGCAGTGAGCCAAGATCACTCCACTACACTCCGGCCTGGGCGACAGAGTGAGATTCCGTCTCAAAAAAAATTTTTTTAAAGATAGCATTTGAATCCAAGTCACTGCACCAAATTAATAAACAAATAAATAAAAGATAGCTAAATGAGCAAAGACGCACTCCATGGAACCTAAAGTCGGGGAGGAGATGAGAACTCACTTCCATGGATGACAGCAACCAATGAGGCCATCTGAACAAAGGATACAGTAATGACAGTGCTTAGGCTACCAGGACAGAGCCCGGAGACAGTGAAAGCTGCACCTGCAACTCAGGGATGAAAGAGTGAGATCTCTACAAGCTGCTGGGTGTGGGCCATGGGGCCTGAGATCTGGGCTCTGCTCTTAGCAAGTTATCGGGGTCAGCGCCTAGGAAGCCAGGAGAATGAAGGCGCCATTCACTTATTAGCCAGAACTTCTGAGCCTCCTATGCACAGCGCTGTCCTAAGCACTGGGTAAGACCCACTGTGAAGCTTACGTTTAGAGGAGACACATGGTGAACAAGTAACAAATAAATGTGTAAATGCACCTGGAGCTAAGTGTTCCTGGAAGGCCAGCAGGAGGGCTCGGAGAAGACCTCTCTGAAGGGGTGTCATTAGAGCTGGACCCAGATAAATAAGGTGCCAGCTTGAAGAGAAGCAGGAAAATCGAGAATATGCATGAGAGGCCAACAGCAAAGCCCCTGTGCAGAGAAGACCTGACGACACTGGATGTATCCCAGACGCTGTGGGATAAGGTTGCTACCAGTGGCTCCACAGTGCAAGCAGAGCACAGGCCCCGCGCTGTAACCCCAGGCAGAGTTCAGCAAGGGATCCCAGACAAATGGAGGAGTCCAAAGTCAGGTGATCCATAAAAGAGAAAATTGGGCCATCTGAGACTCTTGGAAGGAGAACTCAGGGATTCAGGACATACCACAAGGGCTAATTTGAAGACTGGGTGCTTGCTCTTCTGAAAAGGAAACATTTATCCAGGCAGATTCCACAGGAAGAACTGCAGCCTGGGGGAAACTTACAGACCTGTTTGAGAGGAATTTGCCTTTATGGGCAATTCCCTTTTTTGCCATCTCTGATTCCTTCCTGAAAATGAATTTGAAAGTAAAATGTATGAAAGTGAAAAAAACTCACATGTTATAATGTGCACCTCTTAACTATGAAGGACTATTTCTTTTTAAAGAGTGCTTAAAACAAAAAAAAACAAGAAAAGAAAGATTATAAAAATCTCTAAATATACCTAATGTTTCAGACTCAAGCATTCACAATTCCTTCGCAGCATTTCACAAACACCCTTTCATTTTATTCTTTCCCTTCACAGGGGTGGACTCCCAAGGCATCCAATCAAGACCAAAGGTTCACGCCAAATGATTTCCCTCTCTTTCTCAATTGATGTGTTTAGGAGATTTATGCTCTTCATAAATCTGATTATTAACCTTTTTAATTTGTCACTTTCACTTTAATAAAACAAGGGCAAAGCATATAAACAATTCAAATGATCGCACAAATAAACCATGCTATAAAGATAAAGATGGAAAAGCTGTTGAAATTGATCTGTTGGCTGGCAGGCCTTGGTGGGAAGGCTAAAAATACTCACTTGTTGATGTGTAGGTAGCCAAATTCACCATACAGAGGGTAGTTTGGGGGTACCAATATATGATCTTAGCAAATCCACCACAGACGTCTCACAGAAATGACCCAACCTGGTCAGAGGCGACTCCTGTCCTTCAGCCCAGAGCAGAGGGCTGGACTCAAGAACAATAAGGTTCTTTCCAACTACATCATTTCATGAAATGAATCCTTGTTTCTCTCTTTTGTAAACCATAAAAAAAATTCTAGCCAGGTACGGTGGCTCACACCTGTAATCCCAGCACTTTGGGAGGCCGAGGTGGGCAGATCACTTGAGCTCAGGAGTTCAAGACCAGCCTGGGCAACACAGTGAGACCTCATCTTTACAAAAATAATAATTATTATTATTAGCCAGGCACGGTGGCCCAAGCCTGTAGTCCCAGCTATTTGGGAGGCTGAGGTGGGAGGATCACTTGAGCCTGGGAGGTTGAGGCTGCAGTGAGCCATGATCATGCCACTGCACTCCAGCTAAAATGACAGAGTGAGACTCCCTCAAAAAACAAAAAACAAAGAAAAAATTGCACTGAGCATGTTTTCAGCCATATGTTTCAGCAGATCTCTCTTGCTCTCTTTCTCTCTCTCTATATATATAATAAATATAATTTCATATATAAATATATATTATATACAATTTAATATATATATATAATTTTTTAAGTAAGAAAAACTATTACTTTAAGAAAATGATAAAGCAGTGAAATCCACTAATACATTTTTCAATCAGGAGACTATGTTCAGGGATTTTCTCTAAGCTGCTTTAAAAAAAAAAAAAGTAAATCTCAACACACAGAGCAGACAATTTGCTTTTTCTTCAAACTGACAAGCAGTATCATTTCGTATGGGATACTAGAGAATTCTTATTATTGAATGTGCCTTTATTCTAGGGGGAAAGCCTAGCAAAATAAAAGACCAGGTATTACAGAAAATAAAAATGGCCCAAGGAAGCTCCAAAGTATTTGAATTTACTCGTATGACCAGAAACTCCCAAAATCCTTCCAGAGAGTTCCTTCCCCCTCCCCTGCAGGTGCTGCAAGAGGCGTGCGGGTTGAAGTCGAGGATGAGAGCCGCCCCCACAGCTGCAGGAGGTAAGACCCTCTCCAAGGCCAAGTTCAGGCTTAGTCCAGTTTCTCCTAACAGTTCCTGTACTTATTACTTAGGAAAGAGAGTCACTGAGAGAAGCCCAAAGCCTCAGAATGGATGAGTCGAAGACAGTGTAGGCAGACAATATCTCCAGAAAGTCCTCTCTCCAGCTGCTAAGGTTAACGGTGGATCCAACCTGCCACAATCCAGTGGTGAAGAGGACCAGCGTACAGAAAACTCTCTTTCCTTATTTATGTGTGGTCTTCCGAGGCCAATTACAGAGGGTGAAACTTTGGAAGAGAAAATCACCTGAACTCAAGGAACAGTCCGAATGCCCATCACCAGCCCCAGACTGACCTTGGTTTTTCAAGGGCGGTGAGTGAGTCCTCCTCCTCAAAAAAACAGCCTGCATTAAAGGGCATGACTGTTTCTCAGACATAAAATATTGTTACTTTGGGCAAATGGAGGACACTTGACAAAAGTAAAGTAAAACCAAGGTCATACAAACATCGAATCACTGCGAACAAAGTAGCCAGTCATACTTCCACAGAAATGCATCCCGTCCCTCTGCCTCTGCACCAGGAATTCAGCTAACGGGCATGCACAGTTGTGCAGACCAAGTCTCGTTATTTCATGGTTCAGCCGAAAGGATCTGCTGCGGTAGAACACGCTCCCCCAGACAAAGCCTGCTTCTTCCCAGTTCCAGGTTTAGCCAGGCCCTGAGTCAGGAAGGTTGGGCAGTTTTCACATCTTATTGTACCAATTCAAGTTTCAGCAACAAGTGTGAGAAAAACAAGCAGCAGTCCCCAGATAAAGCCCAGTCGGTTGTGCCACTGTGCTCTCTGCTTGCAGGCTATGTAGCTAATAAAACTGGAACGCTATAAACCCTTCCCATTTTGTTGTCAAGATCTGTGATCCCTTAATTCCCCATCAAAAAAATGGAGAGGAAAACAAACCCAAACCATCTGCCCCTAACAGTTAGGTTTCTAATGTGCTCCCACAGGCAGCATTAGGAGGGAGAGAAGTTCTAAGCCCAGGAGACCCGAGTTCTGGTTGCAGATCTATCACTAGCCCCCACCGCGCGGCTGTGAGCACCTCTCTGGATCTGAGTTCCCTCCTCTGTAAAAGGACACAATCCCACTGCATATTCCTAAGTACCTTCCATTAGGTTTTATTCCTGAAGTCTCTCGGTGTAGGCGGAAACTCGTAACTCACTGCTACTTCTTTCTGTTGCTCTGTCTCCCAGAGCTGCTGTAACGGAGTGCCACAAACTGGATGGCCTGAACAACAGAAACGTATTTTCTCACTGTTCTGGGAGGCTTGAAGTCTAAAATCCAGGGGTCAGCAGGGCTGGTCCCTTCTGGAAGCTGGGAGACAGAATCTGTTCTATGCCCGCTCTGGTGATTGTCAGAACCCTTGCTGTTCCTTGGCCTGCAGAGCCATCACCCCAACCTCTGCCCTCACATTCGCAGGGGGTTCTCCCCCACACGTGTGTCTGTGTCTCTTCTCCTCTTTTTTTTTTTTTTTGAGATGGAGTCTCATTCTGTCACCTAGGCTGGAGTACAGTGGTGCAATCTCAGTTCACTGCAACCTCTGCCTCCCAGGTTCAAGCGATTCTCCTGCCTCAGCCTCCTGAGTAGCTGGGATGACAGGTGCACACCACCATGCCCAGCTAATTTTTATATTTTTAGTAGAGACAGGATTTCACTACATTGGTCAGGCTGATCTTGAACTGCTGGCCTCAAGCAATCCACCTCAGCCTCCCAAAGTTCTGGGATTACAGGCATGAGCCACCCTGCCCGGCCTCTCTCTTCTTTTGATAAGAATGCCAGTTACATTGGATTAGGAGCCACCCTGATCCAGTGTGACCTCATTTTAACTTGACTACATCTTTCCCAAATATGGTCACATTCATGGTACCAGAGATGAGAATATCAACATTATCTTTCTGAGGGATACAACTCAACCCCAAACACCTGCTTAGACGGGAAACTCACAGAGTGCCACAAGACATCCAGCAACAGGACTGTGGGAATAAGCCGCCATTTCTGAGCAGATTATCTGAAAACATCCATGGCTGTCTCTGAATTGCTGAGGGTGAGCATTGTCATCAATTTCCCATGGCCACATGACATCCAGAAGCAGAGCTCCCCAACAAACCACCACACCTCAGCACCAGGGTAAATAAACGACACAAACTGTGCACGCCAAACATTTCACACAGAGGGAATAAAGATCAGTTGGGATTACATTTCACAAAACTCAACCACCGCTAACAAAATAACCACCTGGCAATAAATCATACCTGCAGAGATGGCAGGCTTGCCCAGAGTGAGGCAGAAATGACACAGAGACAGTTATAAGGGGCAAAAGTGGAGGAGAAAGAGCCCAGAGGTACGTCTTATCTAGAGCAGGAAACTGGCTGGGGACAAAGGAATAATAAGGAAGATCATACTCTTCATAGCCTCTGACTTCGTTGGGAGTTTTGGATAATTTATAAAGAACACAAATTTGGGCTGGGCACGGTGGCTCATCCCTGTAATCCCAGCATTTTGGGAGACCAAAGCAGGCAAATCACAAGGTCAGGAGATCAAGACCATCCTGGCTAACACGGTGAAACCCCGTCTCTACTAAAAATACAAAAAATTCGCCAGGTGTGGTAAGCACACACCTGTAGTCCCAACTATTCAGGAGGCTGAGGCAGGAGAATCACTTGAACCCAGGAGGCGGAGATTGCAGTGAGCTGAGATCATACCACTGCACTCCAGCCTGAGCAACAGAGCAAGACTCTGTCTCAAAAAAAAAAAAAACATACACACAAATTTGTGCCCTCACAGTGTGGAGGCTGGGAAGTCTAAGATGGAAGGGCTGGCATCTGGTAAGGGCCTTCTTGCTCTATTATCCCATGGTGGGAAGCTGAAGGGCAAAGAGGGGAGTGGGAGAGAGAGAAAGGGGGCCAAACTCGTCCTTTTATAAGGAACCCATTTCCACAATAATGGGATTTATCAATTCATGAAGGTGGTGCCCCCATGACCTGAACACCTTCTATTAGGCCCTACCTCCCAACACCACCACATTGGGGATCAACTTTCTAATACATGAAGTTTGGGAGACACATTTAAACCACAGCAGGATTTTACTAAAGCTTTCTGATAAAGAAAATGACATCATCAAGAGAAGTGTACAGAGAAAAAGAAGAAAAAACAGCAGTACTCAACGTGGACACGCCTGGCCTAAGGCATCTGGCCAGATACATGCGTGTGCTGAGTGCCCACACAGCCATGAACACACCTCGGATTCCAGGAATAGAATACTTGAAGTTACTGTTCTCTAACCCCAGGGTCCCATTAGCATTGGGAGAAGAGTCAGAAGAGCTAGATCCCAACTGCTGGGAGACACAGGGAAGGACGAGGAGCCTAGTGGGCCCCAGGGAGACAGATCACCTGAAGCACAGCTAGTGACTCCCCAGCTGTGATCTCCTAGGATTTTAATAACAGCACAGGAAAAAGCTTTGAAGATCACACACAACCCATTCAGGTTGTTCTCCTGTGGAAAGGCTCTTCCGCAGAGTTAGAATTATGAGGACAGGATTTTATTCTGACACTTCCCCAAAGCGTTTTGGAAATCACACATTCATGTGCAACACTGTTATGTAAGCTGCCACACCTAGTTCCTTTGCTTTGGGCAGGAATATGCTCAACACACCCTGTGGACACTGGTTATCTGATGCTGGTCAGAGCCTGTGGCTGATGCTCATGTGTCTAACAAAAGCACAGAATAGGGAGGAGAATAAAAGAGTCCCCTGTGGCAAGTAATTTAGGAACACGTGTCCAGGACAACTCAGCTTACAGATGAATGACTAATTAAACATACTGAATGAACACAGTGGGCCCACAAGAGAAGGTTTATTGAACTGAATGGAGGAATCTAAGGTTCAGAGAGGTACACAGCTGGTTAGTAACCAAATTAACAATAAAACCCAGATCTCCTAACACTTAGTTCAATGCTCGGTGCAGCATCCAGGCTTTCTCTCTCCACCAATTTGTGTGAAACCAGGCAGCACTCACACCCTCTCCCGCCCAGCACAGCACCTCATATACATGACATACACCAAGGTGTACAATGACTATTTCTTCATGTGTCCACCTCTCCCACTAGAGTGGAAATTCCTAGAGGACAGGGACTATACCTTCATCATCTGGCTTCCCTGTGCCTAGCATAACCCTGTTTATAAGCATGGAATCAACACTGGCTAGATGAATGAACAAGCTATGAGAAGGCTTAGGGAACCATACAGGAGTGGCATAATTACCTTATTACTACTTATTAATATTATTATTTCTGGGAAGCAATGCCTGCCCAATATAAGCTGATCTCTAAGGCTGGGGAGGATGTTTTAAAATAAGTCAAAGACCCAAAGGTAATGAACACAGAGTTTATCAGGACAGATAGTTAAGTAAAAAAATCCTCTAAGAGTCGTGAAGTCACATTTGTCACTGCTTCTGGGAAATAAACAAACTCTCCACATTAACAGCAGCACCACGAAGCAGGGTCAGGTCCTTTGCTCACCAGGAAGGATCTGTGTGGATTTCATCAATGGCTAAATACTAAGAAGCAGGTAATACAAAATAGTGTCCAGAGGCTCATTCAAAGGCTAAAATTCAAGGACATTCTGAGTAACCAATGAAACAAAAATGTGATAGGTTAAAGCATATTCTCAAAGACTTAAGCAATTTTCAGAACTTACAAACAGAAATGACAAACCACTTATAAAGACTGAGTATATTCAGTGACCTAAAATAAGATATAGGAAGGAAAATAAATCCCACATAAATAACACCAGTTCAGGTCCACTTCCAGTTAATCAGAGTCCTTGAAGAACCTTATTTTCTGAAGCAATGAACTGATGCAGAGAAAGAGCATCAGGCCAAGGGGTAGTTGACCAAGGCTCTCAGCACAGATCTGCGGGTTTTACCAAGTCACTTTCACTGTCTGGACCCCAGATGCTTCATCTGTAAACCAAGACCATCTTCCAGGATCCCAGCACAAAGGAACTCTATCAGAGTATGATGGGGACCACATCAGTCAAGAAGCCGCTGCTGTGCTCAAGTCCACTCTAACAAAAGTGGCATACTATTGGGTGTCATCTACAATTAAGATCACGGCAGCCAGGTGCGGTGGCTCACGCCTGTAATCCCAGCACTTTGGGTGACTAAGGCAGGTGGGTCACCTGAGGTCAGGAGTTACCAGCCTGGCCAACATGGTGAAACCCCGTCTCTACTAAAAATACAAAAATTAGCTGGGCATAGTGGTGCACACGTGCAATCTCAGGTACTTGAGAGGCTGAGACAGGAGAATTGCTTGAATCCTGGAGGCGGAGGCTGCAGTCAGCCGAGATCATGTCACTGCACTCCAGCCTAGGCAAGAGAGGGAGACTATGTCTCAAAAAAATAATAATAATAAATAAATACTCAAGAGTTCCAAAAAGCTGAATCTTATGATAAAATATTTGAACCGGTGACTTACGGCTTGTCCATTCTGTCGCTGTTTCATGAGTAACTACCATATACCAGACAACACACCGGTCTCAGGGGATGCAAAAACGGGTAAGACGTGGTCTCCACCCTCAATTTCAGGGTGGTGAGAGAAGTGAAGGGAGGATGATGGTCAAGGATAGATGCTACGGAGATAATTATAGTGCAAAGTAAGTGTTCTAAAATAATGGACAAAGTGTTTGGGAAACAAAATTTTAAATAGGATGGTCTGGGGAATTTGCAGAGCTGCAGGTCAGCTGGGTCTTCTAAGCCGAGAAGCAGCATCCAGAGGAGAAAAGAGGAGGAACAGCATTCTAGGCAGAGAGAACAGTGTGTGCAAGGGGAGGTCAGTATTAGAGCATACGGCCTTTCAGAGGAGGCAGGGGTCCCAGGGTACAGCTGCTGGACTAGAGCATCAGATTAACTAGAGAAGAGGATGAAAGGGAACACGGCTTCCTTTAAATGGTCGGGGAGAAAACTAGAAGGGAATGGAGCAAGGAGCATAAATCAAAAGGAGATTAAGAGGTACATCAGTCAAATGCCATAGACAGACCTCCTGGATTTTAATTTGAACAAACCACTGAGAATTTTTTTTAATCAGATAAATCCTAACACTAACTGGATTTTGAATGATAATAAGAAATCATGATTAAATTGTTTTTAGTTGTTATAAGGTTTGTGTGTGTGTGTGTGTGTGTGTTTCTTTAAGAGTCCCTATATATTAGAGATATATTTTGAAGTATTTTTAGATAAAATAATATGATGCCTCAGATTTACCTTAAAAAAATCCAGCAAGGGGAGTGAGGTGGGGCAGGGGAAGATTAAATGATACAAGAAGGGTTACATGTTAATGATACAGGCCACCTATGGACTCCCATGATGGTTATATTATACCTGATACATTACATATGCCTACGAATGATGTTTACATTGTACATTTTAGGTCATTATACTACTCCACTGAAATATTTTTTTTTTCTATTTTTCTTTTTCTTTTTTCTTTTTGAGGCAGACTCTTGCTCTGTCGCCCAAACCGGAGTGCAGTGGCATGACTGTGGCTCACTGCAACCTCCACCTTCTGGGTTCAAGCGATTCTCCTGACTCAGCCTCCCAAGTAGCTGGGATTACAGGTGCCTGGCTAATTTTTTTTATATTTTTAGTAAAGACAGGGTTTCACCATACTGATCAGGCTGGTCTCTAACTACTGACCTTGTGATCCACCCGCCTCAGCCTCCCAAAGTGTTGGGATTACAGGCGTGAGCCACTGCACCTGGCCAGAAATCTTCTATAATAAGGCCAAGCAGGGTCTGGCTCATGCCTGTAATCCCAGCATTTTGGGAGGCAGAGACGGGTGGATCACTTGAGGTCAGGAGTTTAAGACCAGCTTGGGCAACATGGTGAGATCCCCCTGTCTCTCCCAAAAGCACAAAAATTAGCCAAGCTTGGTGGTACATACTTGTCATCTCAGCTATTTGGGAGGCTGAAGAGGGAGAATCATTTGAACCCAAGAGGCATAGGTTATAGTGAGCCAAGAACGTGCCACTGTACTCCCACCTGGGCAAGAGAACAAGACTCTGTCCAAAAAGGAAGGGAGGGAGGGAGGGAGAGAGGGAAGCTTCCACAATAAAATGTGAAAGAGATTTTATAAGCCCTACTGGAGGGTTTATATTTGGTCTGCAAAGTCTTGCTTCTCAAATTTCAATATAAAGAATCATTTGGGAATCATCTGCTAAAATGCAGATTCCCAGGCAGCATCACCAGAAATTCTCATTCAGTAATCTGGCCTGAAACCCTGAATTCTGCATTTCTAATAACACTTCAGAGTATTCTAATGCTGGTGGTGATAGCCGCACTTTAAACACAAACTACTTCAGACAACAGGAAGCACTGAGGGCTGTGCCAAAACCCAGGAGGTTCCCGCACCACGCAGCAGACAATGCAGTGTTCCCAGGTTAGGGACGGTGGAGTTAGAACGGAAGGAACACGGCAGGGCGCGGTGGTCACGCTTGTAATCCCAGCACTTAGGGAGGCTGAGGCGGGTGGATCACCTGAGGTGGGGAGTTCGAGACCAGTCTGACAAACATGGAGAAACCCCATCTCTACTAAAAATACAAAATTAGCCAGGCGTGGTGGTGCATGCCCATAATCCCAGCTACTTGGGAGGCTGAGGCAGAAGAATCGCTTCAACCTGGGAGGTGGAGGTTGCGATGACCTGAGATCACGACATTGCACTTCAGCCTCGGCAACAAGAGCGAAACTCTGGCTCAAAAAAGAAAAAAAGAAAGAAAGAAAGGAACAGCGGGAGAGACATTTACGGGACAGAGTCAAAGAACCTTTGTAACTGATCAGGTATGAGGTTAACGACAGAAGCATCAAGGATAACACGGAAGTGCTTCCCAAGGACCCAATCACATGCCTCTGTGTCCCCCACAGCACCTGGCTAAAAGCGTCCACAAAAGCCTCCACATTCCAAGAACTCAATAAACGCGGCTGAATGAAAAAAAGAATGGATAAAATCACCTCCCAGACCCTGTTTCCTACAGAAGGGTTAAAATTACTGTGCTTACTCACAAGGCCAAAGGGGAAGATGTCAGTCACCATTTCAAACAGGAAGAAAGAAAAATCCCTCCCAACACCAAAAAACTACCAAATCCAAAGGCCAGCACAGAGGAGGTAGGTCACTCACTGCATTTCTCGTCTAAACTGCAGAACTTCTAGGACAGTCAAGATGTGAATAAGAATGGGTGGCACCACCAAGGAAAAGCAATGGCTAATTAAAACAAGATTCATACAAAAATAGGAGCAAGGCCGGGTGCAGCGACTCATGCCCACAGTCCCTGCATTTTGGGAAGCTGAGACAGGTAGATTACCTGAGGTCAGGAGTTTGAGACCAGCCTGGCCAACATGATGAAACTTCATCTCTACTAAAAATACGAAAAATTAGCCAGGCACGGTGGTGGGCGCCTGTAATCCCAGCTACTCAGGAGGCTGAGGTAGGAGAATCACTTGAACCGAGGGGCACAGGTTGCAGTGAGCTGAGATCGTACCACTGCACTCCAGCCTGGGCAGCAAGAAAGAAACTCCATCTCAAAAAAAAAAAAAAAAAAAAACAAAGCAAAACATTTAAAATGAGAAATATGTTGCAGTAGACTTTTTTTTTTCTTATTTGTTAGTGCATAAATCTGGTCCAAGTCAGTTAAAGCTATGGAAAATCAGTGACAGGTGTAGCCTTTTTCTCCATAAATTTCTCGGCAGCATGAATCTCTGCTGTGACTATTCACAACAGCAAAGTCACGGAATCAACCTAAATGCCCATTAATGACAGACTGGATAAAGAAGATGTGGTACATATACACCATGGAATACTATGCAGCCATAAAAAACAACGAGATCACGTCTTTTATGGGAACATGGATGCAGCTGCGTTAGCAAACTAACGCAGGAACAAGAAAACCAAATACTGCATGTTGTCACTTATAAGTGGGAGCTAAATGATAAGAACACAGGAACACACAGAGGGGAACAACACACACTGGGGCTTTGGAGGGTGGGAGGAGGGGAGAGGAGCAGAAAAATAAAGGCTTAAGACCTAGGTGGTGAAATAATGTGTACAACAAACCCCCATGACATGAGTTTATATATAACAAACCTGTACATGTACCCCCAAACCTAAAATAAAAGTTTTTTTAAAAAAAAGGGTGATTTTCTGCTGTGGAGGCCGGGACTCTGCAAGAACCTCTAGGCAACAGAAGGAAGCACTTGACTCCTCTGTCTGTGTTGTGGCTAGGCTCAGAAACGTCTGAGGGCCCCCTACCACCTTAGCGGGAAAGTCAGGGCTCCTCAGCACTCAAAACCACACAGGTCTAGCTCAGCCTACCTTTCCAAACTTATTTCCCTCCCTATCCCACAGTGACCCTTTGCTTTGGCCAACTAGAGTAAAGGAAGAGCAAGGAAGTGTCAGACCTTGGCTAAATATCCGACTGTGTCAACTTAGCAGGCCACTGAACTTCTCTGAGCCTCAGTTTCCCCATCTGTAAAAAGCATATAATACCTGCTTTACAGTTGTTAAAAAGACGTTAGACCACGGATACAAATGCCTCACATGATTCCAAGCAGCACCCAACCAAGGTCCTATGGAAATGTCACTTCCCCCTTAGGCATTCCTACCTCTGTGTCCAAGCCACATCTGATGACCCAAGGGACCTCGCTCTCCCTGTCACCAGCCCCAGTCTGACTATCCTGAAGGAACCAGCTAATAAAATTCTGTCTTCTCTTCAGGATTCTTCCAGTGGCACTGCTAAACCTTAGGAGTCCCTTTCTCCTGTGGCTTCCCCAACCACATAATTCTGGCCATTGCCCAATCCCTTAGCAACTGGCAGAAGCCACTCTGTAATCCTTCCTGGCCTCTTTTTATTTTGCTGAGTATCCTCCACCAGAGTTTTGTCATCTTCAGTCCCCAGGATAATTACACTTTCTCCCATTTTGAAAATAACAATGCAACGATGCGGGCTAGTACACAACAGTTAGCAGCAACTACTACCAAACCTCCTGGTCTTGACTATTCGGACAACTTGTATTGGACAGCCGACGTTTATTTCTGTCTTGATCGGGGGCTAGAGTTCATAATTTCTGGTAATCACCCAACCCTGTGATTACGGGCACTCTGAGGGCAGCCCACAGGAAGAAGTAGCCACCAAAGAAAAATTTTGCTAGTTTGGGAATTGCCAGCCCCCAGTCTATAAACAGGAATGAAAGAAAGATGAAGGCACCATGGAGATGACAGGAAAAGGGAGGTTCAAGATAGTCCCATTGTTCTCTGCCAGATTAATCACCCAGAAGAGGCACTCCAAGGGGGCAGAGGAAAAAGAAAGCACAGAATACTTTAAAGTTCCAGGCCGGGCGCAGTGGCTCATGCCTGTAACCCCAGCACACTGGGAGGCTGAAGCAGGTATCACGAGGTCAGGAGTTCAAGACCAGCCTGACCAACATGGTGAAACACCGTCTCTACTAAAAGTACAAAAAATTAGCCAGGCACGGTGGCACACACCTGTAATCCCAGCTATTCAGGAGGCTGAGGCAGGAGAATCACTTCAACACAGGAGGCAGAGGTTGCAGTGAGCTGAGATCACGCCATTGCATTCCAGCCTGGACGACAAAGGAAGACTCGGTCTCAAAAAAAAAAAAGGTACTCCAAAGTTCCTTACTACTTTTCACTAGCAAAATGTCTTCAAATGATCAAAGGCTTTCCCCGAATCTTTTTTTGTTGCAGGTACATTTCAGGCCCAAGCCCATACCCAGCCCCAGAGGAAGGGATCACTGAAGCAGCTATCTTGATCCGGGGGACCTGCTCCTGTTTTGACCAGGGCTGAACACCTGGTCCAGGAAAAGAACAAGTCCTAGTGTCTGGAATGATGACAAAGACAAGGCACAGAGATGATGGTGCTGACACCACTGGGCACTGGGACAATAACATCACAGGGACTGGCACCAACATCCCAGCAGTGCACGCCAACGGCGTGAGAAGGCAGGAATCAAGATCACACAGAGGGAGCCAGGCTGCAAAGAGAAGGCTGGAATAAGATCATCAGAGAAAAGCAGAGGTAAGCATCCACGTGGCTGCAGAGGAACAGAGGGGGCAGTTCCAATGGCCGTGGACCCAAGATGTGCTTTGTTGCTCTCCGACACTGCTCCCGCTCTGTGGGATTATTATGTCTTTGGGATAAGTACTCTTTTACTTAAGCCAACTCGGTGGCTCTCTTGTCCTTGCAACCAAATGTACCCTTGACTACAACATTCTCCTTTAAGCTAAACTAAATAAATTCTGCCAGGAGATCCCCCCCCTTATAATCTATTTCAACTGACAGCAACTACTTTTGTCTGATTTATTACAGCTGTAAGCCCTTCCTTCTGAAAGGGGGAGGGGCTGAGATCTCTTTTAAAGCTGGACCAATTTTACACTGGCAGGGCCCATATGTGCGGCTCTACATTACAGCGCCCCTACAGGATGCATCTAAACTAGTTTGGTCAGCTTATACATTCCCTGAAAGCAACGGAGCCGCCACATCAGTAACTCCGTTCCTAAGGCAACTGCTTACTTTCCATATCAACTGCAAACTCGTTGCTATGGAGACACATATACAAGAAAAATTCCTCTTTCCAGCCAGGGACCAGATGGCAGGAAACTCACAGAAGCCATGGGTTAGGGGGCTTTGCTAAGTGAAATGTTTACTGGAGTACATTTCTCTCTTCGTATCAGAGATGCGGCTGCCCCGAGCACATTTAGAAGTTGCATTCTTGGTGCAAAAGTGAAGGTTTATTCTCTTCTGCCTGCAAAACTACAGCCAGTAACTAGAGGTAAGTCATTGCTGAAATAATTCTAAGAGGGTCTGTCTCCCTCTAAATGTAAACCTCTTTTGTTTCTATTCACCATGCTGAATATACTCCAGAATGAATCTCCTAGTCAAACATTAATGGATATATAATTTCCTGTAAGAACTGAAATAGAGGTATAATTTCACTTTCTTTTTTGATTGAGAGGTAATCCAGAAATCTCTTTATTTTCCAACATGTATGCACTGTTTCAGATTTATACCTCTACTCAAACGTCTCTACAGAGCTTGAAACTCATACAGCGACTTCCTGACAGCTCCACTTAGATGTCGGCAAACCATCTCAAATTTAACATGGTCAAAATAGAATTTTGGCACTAATCCCCATCCAATTTCCCAATCCAAATTTGCCCACACATTCTTCAATCGGCAACCCCTGACCCTGGTTCAAGCTGGCATCACTCCCACCATCTTTCTTTTGCACCACTGGAAACAAGCCCCAGAGAGGTATTTCTCCCTCCTGTCCTTTTAGACGTAACATTCTCCCCTTTCTTTTTTTCTTTTCTTTTTTTAAGATGGAGTTTTCACTCTTGTTGCCCAGGCTGGAGTGCAATGGCACGATTTCCGCTCACCGCAACCTCTGCCTCCAGGGTTCAAGCGATTCTCCTGCCTCAGCCTCCCCAAGTAGCTGGGATTATAGGCATGCGCCACCACGCCCGGCTAATTTTGTATTTTTAGTAGAGACGAGGTTTCTCCATGTTGGTCAGGCTGGTCAACTCCCAACCTCAGGTGATCCACCCACCTCAGCCTCCCAAAGTGCTGGGCTTACAAGTGTGAGCTACCACACCCAGACTTAGTTTTGTATTTTTAATAAAGACAGAGTTTCTCTGTGTTTGTCAGGCTAGCCTCGAACTCCCGACCTCAGGTGATCCACCCGCCTCCACCTCCCAAAGTGATGGGATTACAGGCATGAGCCATCGTGACTGGCATTCTCCCCTTTCTGATATACTTCCTGCAAGCCTTCTTTCCGTTCCTGGGACATTTTGAGCCATTGCCACCTCATGGTGTTTGCACTTGCTGTTGTCTCTGCCCAGATCTTTGCATGGCTGCATCCCTCTTGCCATTCAAGGCATGGCCTAGTCAGATGCTCTAAGAAGCCTCCCACCTTCCTCCCCCACTCCTGTCTAGTACATTATCCTGTTTTATTTTATTCACTGCATGTAACACAATCTGGTACATTACCTACCCTGTCCATGTAGGTTACTACCATTTACCACACATCTCCTCCTCCTCCACTCCCACTGCTACCCTGTGGCTGGTCTAGGAGAGCCTGCCAGAGGTCGCCACTGTATCCCCAGCACCCAGAACAGTGACTGGCACTCCACAAACAAGGGTAGCAAGAATGAACTACTGCTGAAAATGCTTCTACAATGACTGAAGCCACTTCTTTTCATAAATACAGGGCCCAATTTTTACCTTGCAAACTAGGGGCTGGGCACAATGGCTCATGCCTGTAATCTCAGCACTTTGGGAGGGTAAGGTGGGCAGATCACCTGAAGTCAGGAGTTCGAGACCAGCCTGACCAACATGGAGAAACCCCATCGCTGCTAAAAATACAAAAATTAGCTGGGTGTGGTGGGACATGCCTGTAATCCCAGCTACTCAGGAGGCTGAGGCACAAAAATCACTTGAACCCAGGAGGCAGAGGTTGCAGTGAGCCGAGATCCTGCCACTGAACTCCAGCCTGGGTGACAGAGTAAGACTCCATCTTAACAACGACAACAGAAACACTAGGTATTCTGCAAGACCTCAGAACCACAGCTGCAAACACTAGTTCTCAACTCCAAGCAATTCAGCATGCAGAGCGGTATTCCGGGAGTACGTACTATGATGCCGTGCCTCACCTGTGTGCCAGGCTGCCTGTACCTCGATTCCTTAAGATTTGGGGACCTTTTTCCCCCCCCCGACTATAGCCATGATCAGAGTCAGCTCACATGACTTGCCCTTCTGGAAACAAAGCATGTGCACACGTTCGGCTAGGTGGGTGTTTTCTGTCTAATGACAATAGTTAAATCACGTATCGGCCCTGTCCCTAGAGAAGGACAGTCACAGCTTTCTATGAGGCACTTCACAGAACTCCAATAAATAGAAGGAGACACTGAACTCGACCCCACGGGGCCCAGAGGGAAATCCCACACGCCCTGTGAAGACCAAAGGAAGAAAAGGAAGGGTAATTGGAGAGCTTTTTCCCCTGGGAAGCGTATAGCCACTCTGCCTATATTTACTGTCTCCTGCTGAGTTCACAAGCAAACGTACTCAAACAAGAACACACACATACACAAATCAAAGACTTCATTCTGTTCATAGAACTGTCTGTAATCTTACATAGCAACCCATCAAGTTACTACTAAAAGAACGACTTCACACTACTCTCTATCTTCAGCCATGTCTCCTTGCTTTCCTTCTTATCATCCTTGGTACACACTACATCTTCACCTCAATCAAGCTATCGCTTTTGATGATATTAAATGCAATTTAACCAGAATATCTTAAAGCAAAACCTTGGTTATTTGGAAGGTTGAAAAAAATGGGTCAGCATCTCTGCTTTGCTTAAGTTACCAATGCAATTTAAAGTTTTCCACTTAGCATCCTAGCTCTTCCAACAAGTCCCTATCTTTATTTACATAACCTTCCAGCCACCATCTCTCTCCGTCCTTTTCTCTGACGCTGTTCTGACACATCCCTTGGGTCCAGCAACAGTTGTCTCCTAAGCATCTAAGACCTTTGTGGCAGACAATTCCAACTTTGCTTGGCAACAGAACCAACATTTAATTTGGGGTTGCAATGGATCAGGCAAAAGAGTCCATTTCCCAGACTTCCTTGCAGCTAGAAGTCATGTGACCAGGCTCTAGCCAATAAGATGAAAGCAGAGAACGGGGTTTCTGGGAAATCCCCTTAAAATCCGGAAGTCAGCAAGACTCTCTCCTGTCCGTCCCTGCACTCCCCCTTCTTGCTTCCTAAAATGAGAACATGTTAGCTGACACCATCTTAGACCATGCGAAGACTGAGAATGGAAACCCGCAATGCCCTAAGAACAGCAGAGAAGAGGGAATGTGTGTCTCTGCCTAGCTCCTCAAGATTTATTTCATGTAATGGAGAAATACGCCCAGCTTTTTTAAATCACTGTTACTTGGTTTTTCTACAATAAACAGTCAAGCCTCCTTCTGATCAATCCATCCTTGGAGGTCTAATGCTCATTCCCACACCCCAAGAATGCTTTGTTAACAGCTTTTTCAAGTGAACATAAGGAATATTCAAAACTTCGCCCATCATACCTTTTAGCTTCCCCAGTGCCCCTCTTTGGGGAAGGGGAGCTGCCCTAACTTTGAGGATACCAATCTCGCACTCATCAGCACACTTCCAGTACTTAAGGTAACTTACTCTCTTTTATTTTGCATTATGTTTCCTGCTTCCCTGGAATGTAAACTACTAAGAGTACCAAAAGGCGAGAATCAGATCGTACTCTTTTTTGCTGTTGTTGTTGACATGGTCTCACTCTGTTGCCCAGGCTGGAGTGCAGTGGCGCAACCACGGCTCATGGCGGCCTCCACCTCCCGGGTTCAAGATTCTCCAGCCTCAGCCTCTGGAGTAGGTGGAACCACAGGTGCGTGGCACCACGCCCAGCTAATCTTTGGATTTTCTGTAGAGACAGGGTTTTACCATGTTGCCTAGGCTGGTCTTGAATTCCTGAGTTCAAAGCGATCCGCCCCACCTCGGCATCCCAAAGTGCTGGGATTACAGGCGTGAGTCACCATGCCTGGCCCTCAAATCTCACTTTAGCTTTTGACATAGCCAAATAATTCTACCAAAAACACTAGTAAGCAGAGGGCCCTCGAAGTCCCTAAAGTTACAGGAAATGAGATACTGATGGCCTACTAATAATGAAGGCACTCCCCCACAGGAACAACCTGAATAAAATTTTCCAGTCTGAAAACTTTAGGCCAGTGTTGAAGCCAATGTGGCCAGAGGATAAACCCTTCCAGGGCTAGTTAGATATATGCACTGAGAGAAGCAGCAAACAAGTTAAAAGTGACGAGGGGCCGGACACGGTGGCTCACACCTGTAATCCCAGCACTTTGGGAGGCCAAGGTGGGTGGATCATGAGGTCAAGAGATGGAGACCATCCTAGCCAACATGGTGAAACCCTGTCTCTACTAAAAATACAAAAATTAGCTGGGCATGGTGGCATGCCCCTGTAATCCCAGCTACTCTAGAAGCTGAGGCAGGAGAATCACATGAACCCAGGAGGTGGAGGTTGCAGTGAGCCGAGATTGTGCCACTGCACTCCAGCCTGGTGACAGAGCAAGACTCCATCTCAAAAAAAAAAAAAAAAAAAGGACAAGGGTGGGGTCCACAAAACCAAAATCTGTCACAAAAGCCCCACCTAATAAACAAAACGACATCAAAACAAACATGGCATTCACTTTTAAATATGTATGTGTTCATAGGCCAGTAGGCCAGGCACAATGGCTCATGCCTGTAATCCCAACATTTTGGGAGGCCGAGGCAGGAGGATCATTTGAGCCCAGGAGTTCGAGACCAGCCTGGGAAACATAGTAAGAACCTGTCTCTACAAAAAATAAAAAAATTAACCAGGCCTGGTGGCCCACATCTGTAGTCCCAGCTACTCGAGAGGATCACTGGAGCCAGCAGGCCAAAGGCTACGGTGAGCCATAAGCCATGACTGTGCCCCTGCACTCTAGCCTGGGCAACAGAGCAAGACCCTGTCTCAAAAACTAAAATAAACAAAAAAGATATATATATATGTGTGTGTATATATACATATTATATATATATTGTATATATGTATTCGTCTTCTGTATCAAGTGAAAAAAAAAGTCCATTGGAAAGGTAGGAACATTTCCTATAATATCTAATACCTCCCCACCATCTCGCCAAAGCTTAAGAACATTAAGATGGCCAGGGCTCCATGAAAGAGTATGGATTAATCCAAGTGACTTACTGCTTTTGTGAAAAAAAGGCAAAACCCATAACTTTCTTTTTTTCCCCCGCCCCGGCAATGGAGTCTCCCTCTGTCACTCAGGCTGGAGTGCAGTGGCGCGATCTCGGCTCACTACAACCTCCACCTCCCAGGTTCAAGTGATTCTCCTGCCTCAGCCTCTCAAGTAGCTGGGACTACCAGTGTGTGCTACCATGCTCAGCTAATTTTTGCATTTTTAGTAGAGACGGGGTTCCACTATGTTGGCCAGGCTGGTCTCGAATTCCTGACCTCGTAATCCACCTGCCTCGGCCTCTCAAAGTGCTGGGATTACAGGCGTGAGTCACCGAGCCCAGGCTAAACTCGTAACATTCAAATAGGAGGTCAGTGTGCCAACTTCTTATTTACTGCAGAGAATTATCAATAAAAAATGATTTCAAAGGAAAATCCCACCCCAACGGGGAAGGTTCTTATCATCCTTTCTTGCTGGTTGGATATACAGGCAGTACAACAATGAAGTATCTGGTAGACCTATCCAGGTGCCACAAAGCCCTACCAAACAGAATGCAACATTTTCTCAACAGGGAGCAAGGGGAGATACTGGACAGATACATTGATAGGGCTCTTGCCAGAGCAAGGCAACAGAAATGTGCCCCCAACTAAGATACCTAATGGCTGGAAGGAAGACATGAACAGTCTGGAAGGAACAGATCAGCAGGGTGGGTCAGGGAGCCTGGTCAAGGACAGTGCTGCAACTTCTTGGGATCACAGAGGATGCTGGTATGAGAGCCTTCCTGTTCCAGGGCCTGTGACAAGGCAGTATATTTCCGGCCCCTCAGAGACCTGGTAAACTCTGAACCTTCTGAGGTGACACAGTCTATAGCACAGACAGCAGAAAGCAGCCCGCCTGGCACTGGGCGCCGGTGAGGAAGAGCCCATCTTCAGGCAGAGCAGTTTCCGATGCTGGGCAAGGCAGCCCCAGGTAGAGGATGAAGAAGATCGTCACTTTACCCAGAGACCACAGAATAATCTCACACATGTTACAAAGTTACACGTTCCACCCACCCAGCATTACCCTAATTCTTAGGAATTCAGACCAGGACCAGACCACACTGTCTTCCAGTGAGCATTATTTATCCAAAAAAAAAATAAGTCATCTCTTTCTCCTAAAAGGACCATCAATGAGACAGGTAGGTTGACTGGTGTCACGGGAAGGGGGAAATGCTCTTGATTCTGTGTTCACAACACCAAGAAGAGGAAACTAGAAGCAACTCCTTATGTGGGGTGCTGTCACATAGAGAGCCAACCTCAGTTTCTTTTGTTGTTGTTGTTTTTCTTTTTGAGACAGAGTCTCACTCTGTCGCCCAGGCAGGAGTGTAGTGGCGTGATCTCAGCTCACTGCAACCTCGGCCTCCTAGGTTCAAGCGATTCTCCTGCCTCAGCCTCCCGAGCAGCTGAGGCAGGGGCCCAGGATGGATCCTGGAAACCGGAAGCTGAGCAGGCAGTTGTGTACTCTGTGCAGATGTAAGAAGTTTACATGTGCCGACAATTTAGCCCATCTCAACAGTACAAAAATATTCTCTATATTTCTCTTTCTCTATCCTGTACCCTCAGAGTTAATTCTAGGTTTATTTGGGTCTTTTCAATCCCTTATAACCCATATTGAAAGGATATTTAAAAGAAGCACAGAGAGATCATCTATGATGTCTGCTATCCTGAGACAGCATAGGCAGGCACCAGGGTAAGCACATGCCCTTCAGAATTGGAGGGAATTGGGCCAAGCGTGGTGGCTCACACTTGGGACGATTGCTTAAGGACAGGAGTTCAAGACCAGCCTGTTATAACCCATATTCATAGGATATTTAAAGGAAGCACAGAGAGATCATCTATGATGTCTGCTATCCTGAGACGGCATAGGCAGGCACCAGGGTAAGCACATGCCCTTTAGAATTGGAGGGAATTGGGCCAAGCGTGGTGGCTCACACTTGGGAGGATTGCTTAAGGACAGGAGTTCGAGACCAGCCTTGGCGACATGGCGAACTAAAAAATATATTATTTTTGGAGACAGGATCTAGCTCTGTCACCAAGCAATCTTCCCAACTCAGCCTTCCTGAGTAGGTGGGACTACAGGTGCGTGCCACAACACCCAGCTAATTTTTTATCTTTTGCAGAGATGCAGTTTCATCATGTTGCCTAGGCTGGTCTCAAACTCCTGGGCTCAAGTGATTTGCCTGCCTCAATCTCCCAAAGTGCTAGAATTACAGGTATAAGCCACAGTATCCAGCCCTAAAAACAAAAAAGAAAAAAGAAATCTTAAAATTAGCTGGATGTAGTAGCATGTACCCGTATTCCCAGCTACTTGGATCACTTGAGCCCAGGAGTTCAAGGCTGCAGTGAGCTATGATCATGCCAGTGCGCTCCAGCCTATGTGACAGAGAAAGACCCTGTCTCAAAAATAAATTAAATAAATAATTTTTAAAAAAAGAATTGGAAGGAATTCGGATGAACTCATGGTCTTCACTTACTATCTGTGCAACCTCTAGCAAGTTACTTAACCACGTAGAGCTTAACTCCTCATCTATTTTAAGAAGGAAAATAATAGGGCCTACTTCATAGGGTTTAGTAAGGAAGAAATCAGATACTGCATATGGAAAGCACAAAGCAAGCATGCCTATATTTATAAGCTAAAACTGTGTTTAAAGCACTCAGCTCTGGATATAATAAACATACTTTTGTACGGTGTTTCCTTTATAAACCCTTTGATGACAATGTTTTTTGTTCAAGTAGCAAGAGGAAAGGTTACAAAAAAAAAGGCACAGAAATAGAAATACACACATACCTTATAATCCAGTCTAGAAAAAAATAACTGCACTCTACTTCTCATTTACAAATACTGAGAGAGGTTAGTACACACCAATCTTACACTCCTAAGTAAGACCTGTATTTAGGGACTGTAAAACTTAATCCCAGACATTAAAACTCTACCTTGATTGATTTAGGCACAGATCATCAATAGACTAAACAGAAAAACAAACAAAAAAACTGAGGAACTTTATAGAGTAGGGAACAGTGACCTCACATGAACCCATGGCTCAATCTCAGCTTCCCCAAGAGGGAGATGACCAGGAAGGACACAGGATGATCCGGAATGTGACCCAGACATAAGTACTTCCTTCCATTTGACAGGAAACAGAAGGGGAGAGAGAAGCAAGTTACATGAAATCGCAAAGAAGTAAACAGAATGCAAGCAGTCTGTAGCATAAGCCACGGGTGTCTTTTAACAAGGAAGGGGATGAAAAAGGGAAGGGGACATAGGAGTGCTGCAGATGGACACAGACAGGAAACATCACAAAAGGCACTGCATGAACCACATTTGGACCCTAATTCAAATATTTTGTAAACAGGGATATGTGAATATGGACCTGGTATTAGGCAACACCAAATAATTGTTCATTTTGATAGGCGGGACATTAGCATGGTTGTTACGTAAGAAATCGTCAATTACTCTTACCTATACTGAAATATTTGAATTGTAAATGTCATCTGCTTCAAAATACTTCAGCAGGGCTGGATGCAATGACTCATGCCTATAATCCACAGCACTTTGGGAGGCTGAGTGGGGAGGATTGCTTGAGGCCAGGAGTTTGAGACCAGCCTGGGCAACATGGCAAAACCCCATTTCTACAAAAAATACAAAAAAAAGTTTAGCCAGGTATGGTGGTGTGTGTCTGTAGTCCCACCTTCAGAGGCTGAGGCGGGAGGATTGCTTAAGCCTGGGAGTCTAAGGCTGAAGTGAGCCATGATTATGCCACTGCACTCCAGCCTGGTCAAAAGAATGAAACTCTGTCTCAAAACAAAAAACAAAAAAACAACTTCAGAAACAGCAACGACAAACAAGAATAAATAAAATAAGTGGGACCAACCCTTGTCAACTACTGCATTGGGATGTGTGTCATGGGGGGTATATCAAATCATTATACTATTCTAGTTCTGTGTGTGTTTGAAATTTTACGTGATTCAAAAATAAAAAACTCTTATCTTTTGAAATCCTTTGAGAGATAAAACGAAAGCCAAACTGTCTCTTTTGCCTTGACTCACTCATTCATGAGAACATGCTCTTGATGAAATCTCAGCAACTGCAAAGACCTCTCGAGGGCACCTAGTTCAGGGATTCTCAAACCTGGCTGCTTGTTGGAAACACCTAGGAAACTTAGCAGAACGACCGGTTTTCCCCAATCCACCGCACACCTAATGAATCACAATCTCCAGAAAGGGGCCTCAGAAAATGGAATTTTTTTTTTTTTTTGAGACAGGGCACCCAGCCCTGCTGAAGTATTTTGAAGCAAATGACATTTACAATTCAAACATTTCAGTATACATAACAATAACTGACAATTTCTTACGTAACAGCCATGCTAATGTCCCACCTAGCTCTGTCACACAGGCTGGATCTTGGCTCACTGCAACCTCTACCTCCTGGGCTCAAGCCATCCTCCCATCTCAGCCTCCCGAGTAGCTGGGACTACAGATGCATGCCACCATCCTCAGCCAATTTTTTTGTATTTTCTGTAGAGACAGGATTTCACCATGTTGCCCAGGCTGGTCTCAAACTCCTGAGCTCAAATGATCCTCCCGCCTTGGCCTCCCTAAGTGCTGGGTTTACAGCTGTGAGTCACCGTGCCCGGAGGTGAATTGTTTTTGAAGTGCCACAGGTGATTCTGATGTAATCTAGTATGTTCCTTCCCCAACATCCCAGCCAAACTGTTGTCCAGCAGGGCATGTGTTCCAAGCCCTCAAGGACAAGGATCACCCAGGATTCCACATTGTCACTGCTATATCAGGCCTAACCGTATTCTTCACTTTCCGAAGAAAATTTAAAGTGGGATAGCTAATTCACTACATACAGCTTGCAAGGCTTCAATTTTCCCATTCAGCTTAAGGTGTTTCTCACCAAAATTCGGGTGCATTTAGTCACTGTGTTGAAGTCAACTTGAGCGTGGGAGCTTCCGCCAAATAAAATCTCCTGGGAAAAAACAAGTTTATCCATAGAGCTAAAGGAGCCTTCACTGGGCAGAGTATCAGGGAGAACGCCATAGTAGCAAACCCCAAGTGACTGGGCCAGGTCAATGCCCTGGAAGGACCTGGGTGCACCTGAGCACACCTGGGCACCTGCGCCTCTCACAGCAGCCAGCAGCTGGCCCGGGGGGAACCCAAGAAGGAGGAGAAAAGTGGAAAAACTCACACCCCTTGCTTTGTTCTCACAGAATGGCAAATGCTGGGAACAAACTCCAAACCACAAAACTGACTGGCATTTGATCAGAAACATGTCAATACAGGTCAGGATGGCTCAGAAGCCAGAACTGAACGTTTCATAACATTAACAATCTCAAGTCTTTAAAACCATTCTCTTTCAACAGGTGATATCCGAATTTATTTGGATTGATGACCTTCACCCCTAGAACACATGACTCCCAGAATCCAGTGGTTGGGGGTTGCATGGGGGGAGAACAGCTCCTCCCAGTGCATCCAACCCCCACTTGTCACTCCCAAGGCTGACTGATGAATAATCCTCCCAAGTCTTGCTGCACGCTTTGGCGTTGGTCTTTTCTAACATTTCAGAGTAAGCATTTGCTAAATGACTTTTATGTGGACAGGCATTATGTCAAACACCAGGACTCAGGCATGCAGGAACTTGCAGACTCGTTTCACACCAAACTAAACGCCCTGTTTGTTGCTTTATCACTGCTATGTGGCTTTGGGGGACCTGAGCAGCACTTTCTTCTCCACCTTTCTTGTCATAAAGATCCACCTATATAGAAGCTTTAAATACCACAGACTTGGTTCTTTACAGAGGAGCAGTGAATGTCCTCTAAGCTCAAAGAATCTTAAAGCACTCAACAAAGCCAACTCCAGAGGTGGCTCTCCGAATGCCCAACCTGAGATACAGAGGGAAGGAGACAGCGCTTCATGGTCATGGAAATTCCTCTCCCTGATTAAAGGGACACACTTTAATGGTTACAGCTACACAAAAATAAGGACCTAGGGAGGAGAGGCCCAGTAACTTATAAATATTCACATCTGCACGTTCGACCCAGGCATCATCTGCACCAGTGATCAAAGTAAATCTCTTGTTAGTGCCCACATCTTCCTCCCAGGCAACACCCCTCCCCAAACCCTGCGTCCTCACCCCCCATCTCAAACAGAAACTTTGAGTGAAGAGCATTTGCACGCAAACACGTCCAATTTGAGCAAGGAGAAATACAGCTGGGCCACTTCCTGATTCATACTCTCCCATGCCAAAGACAAGGAGAATATTCTCAGGCTCAAGATTCTACTTGAAACAGTGACATGCTGCCAGAGAGAAAGAAATTAAATGCCCCAGCCCCGCACAGCCGCTGACCCCACACAATGGTGGTCCTGCACCCAAGCCTGAACTGCAAAAAGAGGGAGACCCAGAACCCTAGAGCTGCATACAGCAGCAGCATTCACACAACACACAAAGTGGGAAAATGCAGTCACACAAAAACTTAGCAGAGGGAACTTTTTCTGGCAGTTTATCTTAATTGTAGCCACATCACTTTTCAGGACTCAAAGTCAGAGCACAATTTTGTTTTCCACTTCTTAACAATCGCCCAATTTCTACTGAACCTATTATGTTCCTTAAAATAAAAACAGGCCAGGGGTGGTGGCTCATGCCTGTAATCCCAGCATTTTGGGAGGCCGATGTGGGTAAATCACTTGAGCCTTGAAGTTTGAGACCAGCCTGGGCAACATGGCGAGACACCATCGCTACAGAAAGTATAAACATTAGCCAAGTGTGGTGGCACACACCGTGGTCCCACCTCCTTCAGAGGCTGAGGTGGGAGGATCACTTGAGCCCAGGAGGTCAAGGCTGCAGTGGGCTGTGATCACACCACTGCACTTTAGCCTGGGTGACAGAGCGAGACACTGGTCTCCAAAGAAAGAAAAGAAAAGAGGCTGGGAGCGGTGGCTCACGCCTGTAATTCCAGCACTTTGGGAGGCCGAGGCGGGCGGATCACGAGGTCAAGAGATCAAGACCATCCTGGCCAACATGGTGAAACCCAGTCTCTACTAAAATACAAAAAAAAATTAGCTGGGCATGGTGGCATGTGCCTGTAGTCCCAGCTACTTGGGAGGCTGAGGCAGGATAATTGCTTGAACCCTGGAGGTGGAGGTTGCAGTAAGCCAAGATCACACCACTGCACTCTAGCCTGGCGCCTGGCAACAGAGCAAGACTCTGTCTCAAAAAAAAAAAAAAAAAAGAAAGAAAAGAAAAGGAAATGAAAGGAAAGGGAGAAAAAGAAAGGAAGCAAGAAAAGAAAATTATTAAAATTCACTGACCATATATAAATTTCACTGATCATGAAGTGAAAACTAAGGTTTTAAAGCAGGGTTCCCAACCGGAGGCTGTGTACCGGTCAGTGGCCAGTCAGGAACTGGGCTACACAGCAGAAGGTGAGCATCGCCTCCTGTCACATCAGCAGCGGCATTAGATTCCCACAGGAGCACGAACCCTACTGTGAACTGTGCACAAGACAGATCTAGCTTGCGCGCTTCTTATGAGAATCTCATGCCCGATGATCTGAAGTGGAACGGTTTCATACTGAAACCATCCCTCCTGGCCCTCCGCAAAATGAGACCCTAGTGCCAAAAACACTGGGGACTTCTGCTTTAAAGTCGATATTCAACCTTTTTAAAGTCAGTCTCTAATAGGACCCTTACTCTGAGCCAGGAGTTTCAATGTTGTCACTTATACAGAACCAGATTTCATGACAGTCACCCGGGCACTCATGTCTGTTTGGTCTTTGAGTATAAGTATGCTCAAGTCTCTTCCCAGTGTTCATCACTGTCCACTTATTCCAGAACACTGGAGAAATTTCCCTTCTCCTAGTTCATATTGAGGGGAAAAAAAGAAACACCATTTTTTTCTAGCCCGTGGTGGCAATTGTTCTCAAACATATACATACACATACTTCACGATTAATGGCTGCCCTTGGAATACTGACCTTTGTTAAGAGTCTAAAACCAAAGTGACCCATCCACATTGAGGGATGATAACTGACAACCAATCAATTCTGCGAACCACTATTTTATCGTTATGGAAACCCTATCAGTGGGAAACTCTCAAATAGTACAAACACCAATAAATACATAACTCATAGGCTTAGGGAAAGGAAGTTCTTCAAAATTATCTAAATGAATTAAATAGAATAAAACCTACTTACAACTGCTACTTCAATGTAGTGAACAGAAATTCATTTTTAATAGAGAAAAATTTAAAAAAAAAATAAACCCTCGGGTTCTAGACACAGAGGCTTACCTGACTCCTCTCCTTGTCCACTTTCTTAAAACACTTATTCAATGACAAATTGTGTCTCACTGAGTTTTTCCACCCAGTAGGTGCATTTGCAAAATACGGAAAATGTTCCAAGATCCAGTTGTAGATATCCTTCACCGGCAGGCGCTTGGTTGGAGAGTCCTCGATGGCCATAAATATGAGGCAGCTGAAGGAGTAGGGGGGTTTGCAGTTAGGGTTCTGCCTGGCATCGTAGGGCATGTCAGAGTGGGCGGGGGACGGGGGGGTGTCATCGTCCAGGTCCTGGACGGGGCTGACACTCCTGAGGACCGACTCCCCAAAGCTCTTCAACAAGTTCTTGCTCTCGTGCAGCCAGTTCAGGTTGGTCAGCTCTTCATCTTCCATGGCCCCCTCTTCTAATCGGATGTCAGGCAGAGAAAAGTCGAGGTCATCGTCTTCTTGAAGGGCCTTGGAGAAACCGCTGCCCCGGTAACACTGACTCAGTCCACTGGAGACACTAATTCCTGAGCTTTCTGGCTTCTTACTGGGAGGCATGACTGGACCCATTTACGTGAAGGCTCCTAGTAAAGACATCACAAAGAAATGATGAGCTGGTGAGGCCCAAAACAGAAAGGAAGACCGTGCCCCTCTGATTCTGTCACCTCCCCCTACTGCCTCTACAGAACCCCCGTTACACAGGAACACAACCTTGTGACTCCCACACTGAGTAACACAACCCCACAATTCCACCAAGAGAGATACGCTGATGAGAAAAACCAGCCCACCATTTATCTGGCAAGGTGGCCTGATGCCCCTTAAATAAGACAAGACTGATAACACAGCCAGGCATGGTGGCTCACGCCTGTAATCCCAGCACTTTGGGAGACCGAAGCAGGAGGACTGCTTGAGACCAGGAGACCACTTTTAAACTACATTACATTTCATTGCAATTTTTTTTTTCTTCCAGAAAGGAAGAAAAACAAGTAACTTCAGGCACCACACGAATACATGGGAACATAAGACAGGCCATTAACTGAAATTAGAACTGGTGAAAAAAGTCAGGAGAGCAACTGCCAGTTTCAAGACAGGAAGACAAATTCAACAAAACATGCCACAGAATTCTATCCCTCCATCCCTACCCGCCACCATCCCCCATTTTTATCAGTGACCTAGAACATGGAGTAAAATAACATCTGATGAGAAAAGAAAACGGGGAGGTGGTATGTTTACAAACAGAATGACCCCTACAGACACAAAGCATGTTCAACCCTCCGGCACCCAATGTAACACAGAAAGAACAGTCAAGATAACCAAAAAGGTCTCCCACTCTCTGTAGCGCTAAAACAATATGCTTGGTTTAACAGTGTTAGGTTTTAACTCCTCCCACAAACAACCAGTAAGAAAATCAAGCATCTACTTAGAAAACGAATGAACAGTCTGGGCATGATGGCTCATGCCTATAATCTCAGCACTATGGGAGGCCAGAGGAGGAAGGATCACTTGAGTCCAGGAGATCGAGACCAGGCTGAGCAACACGGCAAAACCCCATCTCTGCTAAAAATACAACAATTAGCTGGGTAGGGTGGCATGTGCCTGTGGTCCCAGCTACTTGGGAGGCTGGGTGGAAGGACTGCTTTAACCCAGTAAGTTGAGGCTGCAGTGAGCTGTGACTGTACCACTGCATTCCAGCCTGGGTGACAGAGTGAGACCCTGTCTCAAATTTTTAAAAAGAAAGAAAGAAAATGAATGAACATATTTAAAAGCAAAGACATAGGCCAGGCATGGTAGCTCATGCCTGTAATCCCACCACTTTGGGAGGCCGAAGCAGGAGGATCCCTTGAGCTCAGAAGTTCAAGACCAGCCCGGCCTACATGGTGAAACCCCATCTCTACCAAAAAATACAAAAATTCACTGGGTGTGGTGGTGTGTGCCTGTAGTCCCAGCTACTTAGGAGGCTGAGGTGGGAGGATCACTTGAGCCCAGGAGGTTGAGGCTCACTGCACTACAGCCCAGGCAACAGAGTGAGATCCTGTCTCAAAAAATAAAAATAAAAAAGGCAAAGACATGACCCTTCTATGTCTCTTAAATGTCCATTAACACCACATCTAAAACAACTGCACTTCAGCTGGGGAAGGAAGCTCTATTAGGGAATACTAGAGGGCATAATCCTGGGCACTAACCAATCAGCCAAGGGTGCCCGTGAATTACAGCACCTTCCCTCTTCCAACAGGTAGAACCTGCTAGATGCAAGGACTACGTGGGAGTTGCTGTGAGATGCCCAACTCTTAAGGAGAGAAAACTTCATGAGACATCACAGTATAGACCTGGCAGGATGCTCCAGATGCCTCGGGTTCACTCACAGGGAGTATTTCCTTCTGTCAAATAAGGCGATACTCTGACACGTTTCAGAGAAAAAACAAGCTAGGATCTTTAGGCTTGGGGATACAACAGGGTCTGCTCCCATCCTACTTTTAACTTCTTTATGAATGAAATAAAGCACCACTTGTCTTTCTGATGACCAGCATATGCACACAGTAGAGTATAAAACAGAACTACCCAGCTACTGAGGTCAACTTTAGCTCCAAATGAAAGTTTTATGTCTCCTGAGCTTCCAAACAGGAAAATTATATCATGGCTGACAGTAAAGTAATTTAATTGCACTGTTGCTATGACAACGTGCTGCTCTCTTTCTTTTTAATTTGCTTATTTGTCAGTAGCTTCCCAGAGGAACTAACATGCTATTCTCCATGTTTCCTTTTGTTTTAAACAAACACTGCCAGCAATATGGTTTTAGAAGAAAAACATGGCATTGTCAAGACGAGAGGGTTATGGGAGTTCAGCGCCCTTAGATCCTGTGCGCTCTTTGTGCTGGGTCCCCGTGCCCTCCAACTGCTCACTGCATCCCTATAAATCCTGCATTTTATAGCAACAGTGTGAAGTGCTGCTGATCACTACAGTTCCATGTTAAAAAAAAACAGTTCCCAGAAACCACAGCTGAGGAGTTTTCCATTATTATACTCTAACTACAGAATTCGCCAAATCTTTTTTTCCTCCTGTTTTAGAGGGAAAAAAAAAAAATCTGGATCATGTGAGTTGCAGTTAAGCAAACATTTTTAATCTGCTGCCAACAAGGCTGCTCCACCAGATACGCAAATAGTTATTCACTGGTGACCTCCTTACAACTTTTCGCTACACACACACACTCTCTCTTTTGTTTTTTTTATGACTCGCTGTGTTTTGTTACCCTTTTAATTTTTTTAAAGGAGAAAATACGGCAGGAAAGCTTAGTTTTTCGCCTAGTAATCAGAAGGTCTCCAAATAACTGACAAAGCCATTATTGGCCCAGCTCTGAACAGATGTTCGATGCGAACTTTTAAAAGTTAAGAAAGCCTCGCAGAGCGGAGCAGGGCAGTCGCCAGTTTGGGGGGCCGGGTCACCCCCCCACTCCCAGCACGCGCGCGCGCGCACGCGCTTCACTCTCGTCTACTGTACTTGTCAAAAACATTTCAAGGGGACCTGCGGGAGCGGCGATTGGCTGCGCCCCCGCGTCAATCAGCGGCGTTGCCGGGCAACGGGAGAAACTGCTCTTCTCCGCGTATACAGGGCAATTGGGAGCTCGCATACCTTCACTGCCGGTCAGATGTCATAAACCTTTTATTGGCCGCACCGCGGCGAGCCTCGAAAACAAATCAATAAAAGCCCGCCGTCCCCCCAACTTATCCACGGCCCAAGGAGGGTTTCCAACAGGGCCGGGATCAGGGGGGTCGGGCTTCGGGGGTCTCCGGAGACGTTCTTTGCCTGTGCCAAGTCTGCACAGTTTGGGGGTGGGGGGGGGGGGAATCTTTGTTAGGAGCCTGTTTCTCATCTTGGGGTCTCCTCTTGATCGGCACCCCCTCCCCGGCCTGGAACGGCGGGGACCCCGTCCTCTGCAGACAATACCAACTCTGTTCCTTGCGGGCGTCTTTTCGGAAACCGAGGCACCAGGAAGCAGCAGGCACGTCGAGGCAGGAAACTCTTCCGACCCGGCAACTTCCCGGCTCGGGGCTCCCGGGTTCCCCACCCGGCCCTCCCCGCAGAACCTGCGGGGTCCCTCGTCTTCCAAGAGCCGCGAGGTAGTCTCCAGCACCGTCTCGGACGCGCCCCTCCGCCCCGGGTCCCCCCCGAGTCCACGCGGGAGCCGGCGGGAGCGGGGCGCAAACTCACCTGGCCCGAGCGGGGCGCGGGGGCGCGGGGGCGCTACTGCCCTTCAGCGGGAGCCGACAAACTTTCGCGGGCGCCCGGCGGGCATCGCTCGAATGGCCCCGCTAAGGACGCGCGGGCGCGGCGCGGCGAGCCCGGGGCGGCGGGCGGCGGGGGGCGGCCGCGGGCACGGGCGGCAGGGGCGCGGGGGTCGCGGCGCGGCATGGGACCTGCGGCGTCCGCCGGGCGCGCCGCGCGTCCTCCCGCCGGCCCCGCCGCTCTCCCCGCCCCGTCCCGCCTCCCGCTCGCCTCCGCCGCGGCGCGTCGGACCGGGGCGCGCCGAGCGGCGAGAAATTGTTTCCACTGCAAACAAAAAAAGGCGACACATGACCAGGCAGGAGGAGGGGAAGCGCGGGGAGGGAGGAGGGCGGAGGAGGGCGGAGGGAGGGACGGAGCGGAGGGCGGAGGGAGCCGGAGAGAGGGAAAACGTGGGCCTGGCCGCCAGCGGCCTGGGGCGCGGGGCACGGACCCGCCGGGGCGGCCCCTGCCCGCGCCCCCCGCGCTCCCCGGGCGCAGCCAGGGCTGAGCCGCGCGGCCTCGCCTCCTGGGCCTCGCGGGGCGGGGGTGACCGGTGTGGGTCCCGCGACCCGGAGCGGCCGCGACCGTGGGCGGCGGGGCAGGTGGGGCGGGCGGCGCGTGCCCTGTCCCCTCCCTGGGCTCCGGCCACACGGGCGGGCCGGCGCTGCGCTGCTGGCAACGTGTCGCGGGGAACGCTCCTACCCCATCTGCATGCCTTACATGGCTCGAAAGTAAAAATAAAAAGAATTACGATGCGGGCGAGGCTTGTGGGGGGTGAGAAGAGGAGATTCCACTTCTCCCCAGTGCTGCGTCCTGGTAGGACCCCCAGGGCCTTCTGAGCCCTCTCCCAGCGCCCACCTCGTGCCCAGGAGGTAGGCACCGCGGAGTCCCACCCAGGTGGCCGCGTGTCTCCCGAGGGAGGGCGGGTGGCCATTACAGGGGCAAGAGGCACGTCCTAAAGGCCACGCCGGTGGGGCCTCTCCAGTGGGTTGTGCGGAACGCCCCGGCCGGCCTAGAGCGAAAACAGGTCTCATTTCCATCTCATTGAGCTCTCAGGAACCAGACTGACAATTCGCAAGCTACCCAGCGAAATGGTGCAGCCACCACTCTAAGCTTCTAGGCAGCTCCAAAGAATAGCACCCACTGCTAAAGCCACACCAACCAGCCGCCTTGGGAGAGGATGAGAGGAGAGAGTCCAACAGGACACCCTGGTGGTGACAAAAATAACATTGTGATTGCATTTGGCTCCCAGGTAGCCAAATTGGTTGTTTCCTCTACAGAGGAAAAGCCCAGGGCACCCTTCCTGCCACCCACTCCTGAGCCGGTGGACAGGACATTGTGAGCTATCTGAAAACTGCAGAAAAACCAGCCAGTGGACCTGGAGTGGAAGCTGTCTAGCATGCAGTACTTTTAAACCTAGCCAAAAGGAGGGGTGAAGGGAAACACCAGCTAGGCTTCTGAAAATTTTTTCTGTCTCAAAAAATAAACCCCTCCAACTGAGATTCATTCCCCCTACCAAAGGTTCAAGATGGCAGGT
Organism: Ateles fusciceps; assembly: GCA_036589455.1. Lineage (NCBI taxonomy): Eukaryota > Metazoa > Chordata > Mammalia > Primates > Atelidae > Ateles > Ateles fusciceps. The sequence goes on along the minus strand of JAZHEH010002908.1, from coordinate 5,006,448 downwards.
GGCAGGTCTTCAGCAAGGATGCGCCTTTCAGACTCACCAGAGACCTTACTACTTCCAAGTATTGTGGTGTCTTTCCATCCAAAGATAGGTGGGTGGTGGAAGCCCAGGGGTGGCCTGAGGTAATCCAGCCCCACCCCTGATTACTGAGCACTTGATGTGACGTACCCAAAGTTACTAAGCAAAAGGCACTAGATGGCAGAGACAAGTCAGATAATCTCTGAAGTTTCACCCCCGAGATCCTCACTCCGGGTTAGAAGTGGTAACAAAGCCAGGATGAGACGATGTGTACCCTGCTCTCCTGAGGCTCTGGCTAATGCAGGTCCCACCTTCCATCAGGCATCAGTTGAGAGTGCTTATTCTCCACCAGAGGAACCAAGGCCAGAGAACTTCGTCCATGCCCTTGCTGGCCTGGAGAGAACGAAATCGCCCCCTTACATCTTTCCCTTCCATCCTCAGCTCTCAACACTGCCCCCCACCCCAGCCCCCTAACCACACTCAAACAATAGCCAGAAATCTCTTTAGATTAAGTAGAGGTGGCACCTTATTTTTCACCCATCCCAGTCCCCTCCTGCTTTCTCAGAGTTCAAAAAGAGGGGGATGTGCACATGGAATATGTCTTTTTTTTTTTTTTTTTTTAAGAGACAGGGTCTCACTATGTTGCCCAGGGTGGAGTGCAGTGGCTATTCACAGGCACGATCCCACTACTGATCAGCATGGGAGTTTTGACCTGCTCTGTTTCCGACCTGGGCCGGTTCACCCCTCCTTAGGCAACCTGGTGGTCCCCCGCTCCCGGGAGGTCACCATATTGATGCCAAACTTAGTGCGGACACCCGATCGACATAGCGCACTACAGCCCAGAACTCCTGGGCTCAAGCGATCCTCCCACCTCAGCCTCCCGAGTAGCTGGGACTACAGGCACGTGCCCGGCTTTTTTTTTTTTTTTTTTTTTGACACAGAGTTTCGCTCTGTCACCGAGGCTGGAGTACAGTGGAGCATTCTCAGCTCACTGCAACCTCCACGTCTGAGATTGAAGCAATTCTCCTGCCTCAGCCTCCCAAGTAGCTGGGATTACAGGTGTGCACCACCACACCTGGCTAATTTTTGTGTTTTTAGTAGAGACGGGGTTTCACCATGTTGGCCAGGCTGGTCTCGAACTTCTGACCTCAGGTGATCTGCCCACCTCAGCTTCCCAAAGTGCTGGGATTACAGGCGTGAGCCACTGCGCCCAGCCAGAGTATGTCATTCTTAAACCTCTTAGCCTCCAGTGTCTGAAGCAGTCATCTCAGGTGAACAAAAAATGAAAAGACATAGGCTTGGGCCAGAAGAAGCCATAAGCAGACAGTGGAGTAGGTGAAATAACCTACTTTAATTGTCTTGCCTCTCTTTTCCCTCTGTGTGTTTTTGCTTCTTGCATTCTCAAACATTTTTCTTAATTTCTCTCTTCCATTACAGTTGCAGCAAGAGATGTGAGAAGGTGTCACCCTGAAGAGGAAGTGGTAGACCAACCCTGCTTGATGTGGACAGCAGGGGACACATGTCTGCCTGTCTGTCTGAAATGGGGGGATCCAGACCTTTACTGAAAGCCAAAGCAGGGCTTCTTGTGGCCTTTTCCACCTTCTAAATCCATAGAACCTCAGCTATGGGACATGCTTCCTGACCGAGGGTACAGGGGCCAAATTAGGAACAACCCCATTAGCAATTCCCTCATGAACTTTCAGAAAGGACCCTTGTGTCTTAGATCTTGAGAAGTCACAAGTAAACAAGCAGAATTGTCTGAACCATTATCTTATCTACACTGTTTTACAAACACATTTAACAGCAGAATCCTATATGTGCCCTAGAAATCGCTTTGAGAAACACTTATTTCCTTATTGGGGACTAATGGGACCATTCTGCAGCCCCATCTGGGCATGGGCTGGAGAGCACATAAGTATCTGGGAGCTGGAAGACCTCAATTCTAGGCTTATACCCCCGTCAGCGTGGGACCTCAGTTCCTCCTCCAAGGAGAATGCACCTCCCTTGAGGTTTTGTACATTCTTTTGCTAAATGTTTCCCTGGTCAAGGAGGTTAATTCCCCAGCCTCGAGGTGGCTCACACCTGTAATCTCAACACTTTGGAAGGCCAAGGCAGGTGAATCATCTGAGGTCAGGAATTCAAGACCAGCTGACCGACATGGCAAAACCCCTCTCTACTAAAAATACAAAAATTAGCTGGGCGTGGTGGTGCACACCTGTAATCCCAGCTACTCGGGAGGCTGAGGCAGGAGAATCATTTGAACCCGGGAGGTGCAGGTTGCAGTGAGCCAAGATCATGCCATTGCACTCCAGCCTGAGCGACAGAGAGAGACTCCATGTCAAAAAATTTAAAAAAAAAAGAACAATCCCCCTACACACACACACACACAGTCACTGTCACTATTGGTTATTAGAGCAGCATGGCTATTTATGGAATAGTCAAGCATAAAACCCGATACACCCCATCCCCCTTGAGACAGTACAACTAAGTGAGCAGGTGCAGGCAGGAAGACCTGAGAGACTGTCCAAAATGGGAAGAGTCCCAGGCAGGCCTGGAAAGACAAGTCTCCTGGGGGAGGGATCCTGCAAAGAGACTCCAGCACAAAGGATACATGAGAGGAAATACTGGGAGCTGGGCAGGCACACACTGACTTTCCTTCTTCCCTCTATAGCTCTGCTCCACTCCCCACCCTGCAGGTTGGCTTCCTCTGCTCAATGATGGCCACACAGGGCTGCCAGCACCAAGCCCTGAGGCCTTCGGACTTTTACCACCCACCACCTTCAGACTGCCTCAAATCTTCCATGACATGGTTTAACTTCTCAGGAAAATAATGTGATTGGTCTAGCCTGAGTCACATGACTTCCCTCCGTGCCCCCCCCCCCCCCCCCAATACCTCCCCCCTCTGGCTAACAGCTGAGATAAGGGACATGGTGTAACATCTGGGGAAGGGAGGGGAGATGACTTTGGAAGCAGGATATCTAATAAGGGTGGGTTGGTGTTTAACCTGTGGAAATGGAGAAGGGGTATTGTTGACCTGAGCTGCTCACCCAGGGATGCCCATCAGAACCATCCAGAAGCCACACCCAACCAACTAGAGTCTTCTAGGATGGCACCTGGGTATGTGCTTTTTGAAAAAGCACAGGGGATGATTCTGCTTACAAACTGCTCTCCCAGGAGTAATCGATGGCACAGTTTTATCAAATCTGACTTGATTATATTAGAAGAGGTACTCGTTCACTGAACAAATATTTGCTGAGTGCCTACCAAGTGCATGGCATTGTGTTAGGTGCCATAGATAGACAGTCTTCGTCCCTACAGAGCACACAGATTAGGGGTTAAGACTGCAAGCATCATATCACCAAACTCCTTGAATACCAGGGTGAGCAGTTCATATGTGTTGAGGTTATAAGGCAAAGGTGGCTCACTGAATATTTTTGAGCTTAGAAGTTGTACTATCAGAGATATGATTTAAAAAAAAAAGATAAATGGGGATGGTGGATCCAAGATGAATTTCGGGAGAGGAAGGGAGAAACTGTTAGATCAAAGGCCCGCAGAACAATTCAGAAATCACTGCAGTAATTCATACAAAACAGAATGAAGACTAGTTTTTTAAGATGTGTTTTTAAAAATTGGGAAAAAATGCTAAAATAATGGTTTCCTCTGAATGTTAGAGTTATGGGGTACTTTTTGTGTGTTTCTTTCATACTTGTCTATATTTTTCAAATAAACACCCATTACATACATACATACATACATACATTAATTTATTTGACAGGGTCTGACTGTATCATCCAGGCTGGAGTACAGTGGTGCAATCATAACTCACTGCAGCCTTGAACTCCTAGGCTCAACAATCCTCCTTCCTCAGCTGCCAAGTAGCCTGGACTACAGGTGCATGCCACCATGCCAGGCTAATTTTTGTGTAGAGATGGGGTCTCACTACTTTGCCCAGGCTGATCTCAAACCCCTAGCCTCAAGCAATCTTCCTGCCTCAGACTCGAAAAGTGCTGGGATTACAGGCATGAGCCACTGCACCTGGCCCATTCCAGGTCCAGTGGCTATAATGTTATAAGGAGTTTGGGGTGGGGGGCGGGGTCTGTTGGAGCAGTTGTTCTCAAACTTGAGTATGTATCAGAATTACCCAAAGGGCTTGTTAAAACATAAACTGCAGGCCCCACCCCAGAGTTTCTGGTTAGGGAGGTGTGGGCTGGTCCCGAGGATCTGCATCTCTCACAACCTCCCAGCTCCTGCTGGTCTATGGACCCACTTTGGGACCAGTGAATCAGAAAAGAGTCAATGAGACTGGAAAAAATGAATATTTGAGAGTCTTCAAAGGAAGAACCAAGAGGATTTGTCAAATGATTGAATATGAGAAGAGGGGGAGATTATGGTCAAAGATAACTCCTTAATCATGGGTTGACTAAGAGTCACTTTGAGATAAGGCTGAGATTGCTATTTGTAAGAGTAAAAAAATAAAAAAAAAAAACTCCTCACTTTCCCACTGTGGCAAAGAGAGAGAGCCCCTCGGCTGGCAGACTCTTCACATCTTGGTGAGTATAAAGTCTTGGTCAAGCATCATTTGAACTTTCTGGTCAACATCTCTTGGGATTTTCCTTTTGTGCCTTCTTGCTGTTTACTTGACAGATTCTGAAGGATGGAGCCTGGGAAAGGGCTTATTAGAATTTCTCCAGCAGAGAATGGAGCCAGGAGGCTTACTTGAAGAGAGAAGGGAGGGAGGGTGAGGGAAAGTACAGCTGAACTGGTAGGGTGAAGTTCATCAGCTCAGGTGCCCTTGCCAAACCTGAGCTTATCAAGCCGACTGCTGGAGGCAAAATGGAAATATAGAACCTGTCAACTCCTCTTTGAGCATAAACACAAATGTAAGCTAATGATCTAGAATCCAGATTTACTCAACTCATTCTGTCAACAAATATGTATTAAGGATGTAGCTCCTCGATGACGAGTATAGAGTGGAAGGGACTGGGGAGAAAGAAGAAGGGAAGAAGATATGGCACCTGCCCTCCAGGTTGGGAGAAGGTCTGTGAGCATTTATAAAGCAATGACAAATAAGCAAACACACACGCAGAGTCTAACACCAGGACCAGCAGTGGTGAGGCACAGTTGTTAGACACAGACCAGGTTCATGCTCTGACCTTACCACTTATGAGCAGGTTAACGTTAGTCACGGTTCTTAACTTCTTCTCTCTACCTAGTTTTCACTACGTAGGGCTGTTGTGAAGATTAAGTAAATTAATCTTTGTAAGAAACATAAAACAGGGCTGTGGCACTTAGTAAACGCCATTTTTGTTAACCAAACAAATCAAAAGAAAAATCTTGACCTATTAGACTGCATACCAATTTAGAATTGAATGCAAAATCAGGAGTCATAAATAAAATTTAAAAACAAATGAGGAAATATTGGCCATGCAGATGAAACAGGGTTAATATTTTTAATTTATAAATCTTACAACTCAATGAGAAAAAAATTATCACTCTAATTAGAAAAAGGGCAAATTCCTGTAATCCCAGCTACTTGGGAGGTTGAGGCAGGAGAATCGCTTGAATGTGGAAGATGGAGGTTGCAGTGAGCCGAGATCATGCCACTGCATTCCCACCTGGGCGACAGAGCAAGACTCTGTCTCCAAAAAGAAAAAGAAAAGAAAAGAAAAGAAAAAGAGCAAATTCACTAAAAGAAAAACAAAAATGAGACTCTCCCCATGAAAAGATGCTCAAACTCAGTAAAAATCAAAGAAATGCAAATTAAAGCAATTGTGATGTCTCATTTCATCCATCAGAATGGCAGACTTGAAAAAACTAACCATCCAGGCCAGGCACGATGACTCATGCCTGTAATCCCAGCAATTTGGGAGGCCGAGGCAGGCAAATCACGAGGTCAGGCGATCGAGACCATCCTGCCTAACACGGCGAAACCCCGTCTCTACTAACAATACAAAAAAATTAGCCCGGCGTGGTGGCATGCTCCTGTAGTCCCAGCTACTTGGGAGGCTGAGGCAGGAGAATCACTTGAATCCAGGAGGCAGAGGTTGCAGTGAACTGAGATGGCGCCACTGCACTCCAGCCTAGGTGACAGAGCAAGACTCCATCTCAAAAAAAAAGAACTAACCATGCCAGTGTTGGTGAAGGCACTGATGGGAAGTGGTGTAACTTTTTAAGAGGACAATTGTAAAATGAATTAAAATTTAAGTGAACATAGACAGCCACTGATCCTAATTTCCAACCTGTGGGAATTTATCCTAGGGAGATCCTAGAATAAGAGAGTTAACTTCCCCCACCAGACTGCCCACTGGGAAGACGCAATAAACCCCAGGAAAGCAGGACTCCAGCCTATTAGATTCAGCAGTGCACACCTGGCATTTATGCCTAGTAGAAGACACTCAATAAATAGGAACAAATTAACTAAAGGATGCAACAACGTATTTAGGAGGATTTTGCTGGGACGTTGTTTAAAAATCCCAAAAACTCGGAAATTGCCAAAATAAGAGGCGAGAGGCATATTATTACGTTCTATGGGCCACAGTGGGGCCGTGTTTCCTTTGTTCCCTTTCATTTGCATTTTCCAGTAGTTTTAAGTGAGGCTTTCCCTTTTCTGAACCATTTTCACATTCTCAGAGACTGTACATGTGAAACAATTTGCAAATATTTCATAAAGTAAGAGTTTAGGGGAAAATGAGTATGTTGGCAAAGCGTTTCACAAAATTAAAGCATTTTGTGATCTTTTCAACCAGGAGGGACAAAACGATCCCCTTCTGGAAAGCCTGGTGCTCTGAGCAAACAGGAGAATTGCTAAGTACAACAAACATTATATCCTGTGTTATGAGGTCTACTGTCTGGCCGTGGGAAGTCTTTTGGTTTATAGGTTTTAAATATCAAACTTTCTCTACAAACTCTTACGTAGAGCTCCAAGATTCAAGAGTTCAAAATACTCTTGAATTAAGAATGTGTTGGGGGGAGGCAGGTGTGGTGGCCTATAATCATAACACACCTATAATCATAAGACTTTGGGAGGTCGAGGCAGGAGATTGAGCCCAGAAGTTCAAGACCAGCCTGGACAACATAAGGAGATCTGTGACTCTACAAAAAACAAAAACAAAAAAAACAGAAAAATTAGCCAGGCATCGTGGCACGCGCCTGTAGTCCCAGCTACCCAGGAGGCTGAGGTAGGAGGTTCACTTGAGCCCTGGAGGTTCAGGCTGCAGTGAGCCGTGATCATGCCACTAAATGTGGTTACAAGTTATTTTTATTTTTCAGATCTGATAAAAAATCTGTGCCTAGCTGAGTTACCCCACATGACCAGAGCTGTTAATGCTTCTCCTGCACCAGGGATATTTGTGACGTCTATCTAATACAAGAGGAAACCACTTCTCTGAATTCTTGAACTCATTTTATCTATAGCTGATTGTTGTTGTTGTCTGTTTTGCTTCGTTTTGTTTTGTTTTGTTTTTGAGACAGAGTCCCGCTCTGTTGCCCAGACTGGGATGCAGTGGTTTGATCTCAGCTCACTGCAACCTCTGCCTCACGGGTTCAAGTGATTCTCTTGCCTCAGCCACATAAGTAGCTGGCATTATAGGCTTGTACCACCATGCCTGGCTAATTTTTATTTTATTTTATTTTTTTAACAGAGACAGGGTTCACCATGTTGGCCAGGCTGGTCTCGAACTCCTAACCTCAGGTGATCCACCCATCTTGGCCTCCCAAAGTGCTGGGATTACAGGTGTGAGCCACCACACCCAGCCTACAGCTGTTTATTTTTATTCATGGTAGTTGCATTCTATAAAGTGCCACAAACACTGAATTAACAAATCCTGAATCGTTGCTTCTAAGGGAAATATGGGATTAGGTTCCTGTGAGCCTCCACTCACAACACTTTCATCAACCAATCAAAACACCGTTTTAATGATATATTATCACATCATAATTTTATTGATATTTATTTTATCTGTGTTTCCATTTAAGAAGCTTTTTGAATATATATGTTGCTTCATTCACAGTGAACTATGCCTGAATGATGCTTATCTAATACACATTTTATCCATAAGGCACATCATAGCCTTCCTGCACTTAGAAACACTAGATAGCACTTCAGCAGTGCTTGGGCTCCACTTTAAACGCAAAATCAACAAAAATGCAAAAAATGTGGTACTAAACAGACCACAAAAAGGACACTTGGAAAGCCAGAACAAGAGGGGAGAACACTGCCTTGTTCAGCCTCAGCTGGGAATGTGCACATTGAATGACTCATTCGTACATGTCCATGAGTGACCACAAAAGCACCAGGGGTCCTGTTTCTTTGTTTTTCTTGGGGTTTTTTTTATGGAGACGTCTGTGGCCCAAGCTAGAGTGCAGTGGCACGATCTCCGCTCACTGCAACCTCCACTTCCTGGGTTCAAACGATTCTCCTACCTCAGCCTCCTGAGTAGCTGGGATTACAGGCATGCTTCACCATGCCCAGCTACTTTTTGAATTTTTAGTAGAGACAAGGTTTCACCATGTTGGTCAGGCTGGTCTCAAACTCCTAACCTCGTGATCCGCCTGCCTCGGCCTCCCAAAGTGCTGGGGTTACACACATGAGCCACAGTGCCCGACCAGGAGTACTGATGGTGAGATTACAGGAGAATTTTACCAAGAGGGTAAACTCGCAAATACAAAATCTATCAATGATGAGGACTGACTGCATTTAACAAACTTAACACTTAACTGGGTGCCAGACAGTGTTCTAACGCTCTGAAAATATTTACTCATTTCTGCCTCACATTAATGGTGTGAAGTAGGTATTATTATTATCCCCGTTTCATCAGTGGGGAATCTGAGGCACAGAGGTTTGGCCACTTGCTCATAAACACACAGCTGGTAAATGATGGGGCTGGGATTTGAACTCACACAGTGAATTTGGGAAAGCTTCAGATCAATCCAGAACATTTGGCTTCTTACAGAACCTTTCAGGGGTTCAGAACATGAAGGATGACACCAGTGGGGCTCAAGGAAGAAAAAACTGTGACCAAGAAATAGAAGAGGAGGGCCAGGTGCAGTGACTCACACCTATAATCCCAACATTTTGGGAAGCCGAGGTGGGTGGATCACTTGAAGTCAGGAGTTCAACACCAGCCTGGCCAACATGGTGAAACCCTGTCTCCACTAAAAATACAAAAAAAAAAAAAAAAAAAAAATTAGCCAAGTGTGGTGGCGGGTGCCTGTACTCCCAGCTACTTGGGAGGCTGAGGCAGAAGAATCTCTTGAACCTGGTGGGTGGAGGTTGCAGTGAACCAAGATCACTCCACTCCACTCCAGACTCTGCCTTGGGGGTGGGGTGGGGGGAGGTGGTGGTGAAGAAATATAAGAGGAGGAAGGAAAGGGGATTTTTTCAACTCTCCTGCCTCAGCCTCCCAAGTAGCTGGGATTTACAGGTGCCCCCCACCACGCCCAGCTAATTTCTGTGTGTGTGTGTGTGTGTGTGTGTGTGTGTGTGTGTGTTTAGTAGAGACAGGATTTCACCATCTTGGCCAGGCTAGTCTTGAACTCCTGATCTTGTGATCCACCCGCCTTGCAAGTGCTGGGATCCCAGGCATGAACCACTGCACCCGGCCAGGGCTTTTTAATGGAATGAAAGGCTCTACTTGCAAAAACTCAAAGTTCAGCTTCTATGTCATAATCAACAGATCATGGTGTATCTTTGTACAAAAAATAAATCAACTAGATACTGAACATCACCAATAGACTGTAAGTGCCTTGAAGGGCAAGGAACTCTATTTTCTTCTGCTCATGGCACGTGGCTCAGTGGTAATAAAAAACATCCATCACAGGAGGCCGAGGCGGGCAGACCACTAGCTCAGGAGATCGAGACCATCCTGGCTAACATGGTGAAACTCCATCTCTACTAAAACACAAAAACTTAGCCAGGCATGGTGGCACACACCTGTAATCTCAGCTACTCAGGTGGCTGAAACAGAGATCATACCACTGCACTCCAGCCTGGGTGACAGAGCAAGACTCCATCTCAAAAAATAAATAAAGAAATAAAACATTGGTCACTTAACAGGAAAAAAAAAAAGTCTCCTTTTTATCCCTCTCTCCAGGCTGTCATCTCTTAACTCTACAGATTAGTCAAAGAAAAATAGCCTCATCAACATTTTCATCCTCCAAAGTTTTTAAGAGATTTTATTGTTTTCCTCTCTTTAGTGAGTACACCAAGTACCACAGTCTCACGGGTTTCGGTGGCTAAGTCTGCCAAAGACTTAGCCATGCCAAGAAATAACCTCTCATTTCACTTTTTCACAGGAATGTGAAAGAAAACAATTGATTCTTCTCTTTACGATAGTCTTTTGAAAACAGAGTAAGAGCTCCAAATTTGAGGAACTCTCTGAGAAACAGAATATAGATTAAATTATTGCTGATATATTTCCTTGCTGCACAAAGTTTTTTTGGAGATTAGCAATTTATTCCACTTATTACAACAGCCAAACCTGAAGTCCCTTTTCATTGGCTGGTGAAGTCCACCAACGCTTTCTGTTTTGAAATCCCCCACTCTCTCCCAAAATAGTGTATCTTGTGCCTTTAATATTGAGATTGAGGTGCAGGCAGTGTCCAGAAATTGTGAGATGTGATTGCATGTGACTACTTGGTCTTCATGTTTTTTTGTTTTTGTTTTTTGAGATGCAGTCTCACTCTGTCATCCAGGCTGGAGTGCAGTGGCACAATCTCGGCTCACTGCAACTTCTGCCTCCTGGGTTCAAGCGATTCTCCTGCCTCAGCCTCCCAAGTAGCTGGGACTACAGGCACCTGCCACCACACCCGGCTAATTTTTGTATTTTTAGTAGAGATGGGTTTTGACTGTGTTGGCCAGGTTCTAGTACTCAGTCTTTTTTTATTTTTATTTTTTTTAAGATGGGGTTTCACCATGTTGGTCAGGCTGGTCTTGAACTCCCGACCTCAGGTAATCCGCCCGCCTTGGCCTCCAAAGTGCTTGGATTATGGGCGTGAGCCACCGCGCCCAGCCTAGTACTCAGTCTTAAAGGGGTCGGGGTTGGAAAGGAAGCAGGCAGGTGAATTGCTAGCTCTCTCTGTGGGTACATTCAACAGCACCTCACTTATCTGCACTCAAAGACATGTGATGCCAACTGGTTTCAAAGATTTGGCCCCCAAACAACCAGGCGTCCTTTTGAAGTTGGCATTTCTTCCAGAGAGGAATCCTGAACATGTTTCCTCTATGCCTCACACAGCGTCAGGCCAGCTGTCTAACAATATGGGTCTCGGAGGGGGGTGCTGCCCACATTGGTGACGGCAGCCATGAGTGCCTGTTGCTCACAGCAGACGTCAGAGAGACCTCTGCGCAGGGTCGTGGGGGGGGGGGGTCCAAGCACCTGGCCAAGGCACCCTGCTCAGGCCTCCATGCCCCACGAGTGCCTGCAGAGGCTACCTGAGGACCAAGGCGGCATGCTACGGTGTCGTGGACTTCTGGATGGAGTCCAGTCCCAGGGAGTGAACGTTATAGCTCTCCGGAGGCTGCCCAGGCCAGGTTCAATGGGAAGGATGAACTTCATGACATCCGTTCCAAAGAAATCCCACCTGCTACTGGCATGCCTAGGCTTGTCTTCCCCCACATACCGGCCTCGCAGGCACGTCTCCAAGGGCTCAGTGAGGAGGCAGCTGCAACAGTTCGCTTTCTCTTAATGATTTGGAGAGGGGGAGGCACAGAGACAGGGAAGAAGTAATGGCCATTCCCAGTGATCCTGGACCTCTGTGTTGGCTGGGATGGTGAAAGTCATCTGGCCGACCCCTTTGTAGAAACAATGCAAGTTTCTTTGTCCCTGGAAATCTGGCCTCGAAGATTTATTTGCTGTAGCAAGTTTCTTTCTTTCTTTCTTTTTTTTTTTTTTTTTTTTTTTTTGAGATGGAGTTTCGCTCTTGTTGCCTAGGCTGGAGTGCAATGGCACAATCTTGGCTCACTGCAACCTCTGCCTCCGTGGTTCAAGTGACTCCCCTGCCTCAGCCTCCTGAGTAGCTGGGATTATAGGCGTGCGCCACCACACCCGGCTAATTTTGTATTTTCAGTAGAGGCGGAGTTTCTCCATGTTGGTCAGGGTGGTCTCGAACTCCCGACCTCAGGTGATCTGCCCGCCTCAGCCTCCCAAAGAGCTGGGATTACAGGCGTGAGTCACCGCGCCTGGCCTGTAGCAAGTTTCTTTACCCTCCTCACACTGATGTTCAGAACTGAAACAGTTCAAACCTACCCTGAAACATCCTCTTCCCTCCAAATCCCAGTGACATCCTCGGCCTAAACGCCTGGCACCATGTGGGAGCCTGGCTCCGCTGCTTCACAATCCCCGGCCTGCTTTTTGCTTGTGAGTAGCTTGACTATCAAACCAAGTACAAAGGGAATCATAACCAGGAGTTGCTGGAAAAAGCTCATTTCAATAAAAAATAAATAAATAAATAAATAATTTTTTAAAAAGCTCATTTCATCCACCTCATTCCTTTATGCTCTCTGGCAGACACAACTGATTATTTTTTTTAAGCCTGAAAACCTTCTCACTGAAACTTGGGGTGCAAAAGGCCTATGAAGTGGGAGAGCTCCTGCCTGGACCAGCACAGGGTTAGCCAGGGAAGGATTCAATGAAACACAAAAGCCAACACAGACCTGAAGGGGAACAGGCGGCCCCAGCAACAACTGCCAAACTGTCATTTTGCTCGGCGGCTGAACAGAAGGCTCGAGTAATGACAACCACAAAACTCATTTGAAGTCTGAAAAGGTGACTAATGAACTCATTCATGCTGGCTATAAATTATTCACTACAACACTGATCCCACTCAAGACAAACAGTAAAGTAAACTTTAAACACAGGCATCGCTGGCCTTCCGAAGTAGAACCAGTTATGTCTGTAAAAGTTTTCACAATGAGAGAGATACTTGTCTCTCCCTTGTCGATTGTCACATTCGTCCTTCTGTTTACTTTTTTTTTAACTGCCTTTAATCAAGTTTAAGCAGACACAGCTGTTACACATTTATTTCTCTGTCGAGTTTTTTCCATTAGTTATTACAAGCAATCATGATGCTCTAAAAATAGCAGCAAATTATATTCTCTAGAAATTGAAGGCTGACCTTAAAATGAAGCCCAGGTCTTCAGGAAGAATATTCATATGCACGTGTTGGATAAATGACAGCAATGCACAAAGGCAAAATGAAAGTACAAAGCGTTTTCCACTCTTGGAGAGGTTTTCGATATGCTTCCAAATTTCCTTTGGTTCTGGTGGAAACAGGTTGCTTCCAAACCTTACCACACAGAGACTGCTTCCAGTGATCATGAATCCAGTTTGAAGGATTTTCCTTCAAACTTACCATCTTCAGTCAATCAAAGAAGAAATGTTTGATTTAGGCTTTTTCAGCAGCGATCAACACAGCAGCAGGTTGCTGAAAACCCAACACATTGCTTCAGACTACTTTCAGTTTCCTGTTTAATATTAAATAAAGAATTTTAGCTCTTCTGTTTTTATAAACTGTGCTATTTGCTACTACTGTCGCTACTAAAAGCATTATGTCTGGGTGGGTAAGTAGTCCCATGATTTTCAAACTTTTCTTTAATCTCAGTATCTGTTTTGAAGACATCATAAGAGTGAAGAGTGTCAAATCTGTTTAATTGATTTTTTATTTTTAAAAGGCCCCAAATAAGTACTTACATTAGCTCTTAGATCGCTGAACATTATGTATTTTTAAACCGCTTTGAATACTTTGAAAAGGGCCACAGAAAACACATATTCAAATACCACCAGATAGAGGTTCTGCCTAACCAAAAGTAAAAGAAAAGTTTAAAGCTGAATTGTGCCCTGCACACACCTTGAGATTGTGGGGGTGAAAAGAACGGTCTTGGCCCGGGGATCTTGCTAAAGGCATGATAAATCATGCATGGCAGGCAAATTAAGACCCAGGCTCTAACTTGAACCTGAGACTGGGCCAACTCCATCTCCATTTAAGGAAAATCTTTCACATGGTTTCCACAGTTTCTTGCACATGAGCTAAAGGCCTGACCAGCCATTTCTGTTGTCTGAAATGCAAAGCAATTTTTTTTTTTAAGACAGGGTTTCACCATGTTGGTCAGGCTGGTCTTGAACTCCTGACTTCAGGTGATCCACCCGCCTCGGCCTCCCAAAGTGCTAGAATTACAGGCGGGAGCCACCGTGCCCGGCCAGCAATTTTTTTTTTAAGTAGAGAAAGAGGAGTCCTGAAATATTTATAGGAAAGTGCTTTGCCACCTACCGACAGCAATGTGTTTGGTCTCCACGTGTTTAGCACGTTTTTTGTTTCTTTGAGACAGACTCTCACTCTGTCTCCCAGGCTGGAGTGCAGTGGCGTGATCTTGGCTCACTGCAACCTCTGTCTCTCAGGTTCAAGTGATTCTTCTGCCTCAGCCTCCTGAGCAGTTGGGATGACAGGCACCCACCACCACATCCGGCTAATTTTCGTATTTTTGATAGAGACAGGGTTTCACCATGTTGGCCAGACTGGCCCACCTGGGCCTTTCAAAGTGCTGGGATTACAGGCATGGGTAACTGCGTCTGGCCAACACTTTTTAAATCCATGCTTCTGTAGCAAGTCAAAAGCCATTCTTTTGGTCCTCTGTGCAAGACAGTTTTTGTTTTTATTGTGTTTTGTTTTGTTTTGATAGGTTTTACTTTTTTTTTTTTTTTTTTTTTTTTTTTGAGACAGAGTCTCACTCAGTCACCAGGCGCCAGGCTGGAGTGCAGTGGCGCGACCTTGGCTCACTGCAACCTCCGCCGCCCGGGTTCAAGCCATTCTCCTGCCTCAGCCTCCTGAGTAGCTGGGACTACAGGCGTGCGCCACCACGCCCAGCTAATTTTTTTGTATTTTTAGTAGAGACGGGGTTTCACCATGTTGACCAGGACGGTCTCGATCTCTTGACCTCGTGATCCGCCCGCCTCGGCCTCCCAAAGTGCTGGGATTACAGGCGTGAGCCACCGCGCCCGGCCAGGTTTTACTTTTTCAGAGCAGTTTAAGGTTCACAGCAAACTTGAGTGGGAGGCACAGAGATTTCTCATTACCCCCTGCCCCAGCACAAACATAGTGTGGTTGCTGTTGTTTGTTTTGTTTTTGAGATGGAATTTCGCCTCGTTGCCCAGGCTAGAGTGCAATGGCATGATCTCGGCTCACTGCAACCTCTACCTCCCGGGTTCAAGCAATTCTCCTGCCTCAGCCTCCCAAGTAGCTGAAATTGCAGACACCTGCCACCATGCTTGGTTAATTTTTGTGTTTTTAGTAGAGATGGAGTTTCACCATGTTGGTTAGGCCGGTCTCAAACTCCTGACCTCAGGTGATCCATTAGCCTCAGCCTCCCAAAGTGCTGGGATCACAGGCTTGAGCCACTGCGCCTGGCTGTGGTGGTGTTTTTTATGATCAAACAATATGTGATGTAAAAACCCAATTCCAACCAAAGAAATAGGAAAGTCATAAAGAGCATTGCACTGCAATCACCACGGCTCTACAACTTGCCACTACCTGGATCCCCCGTCACCTCTCTGTGGAAGGGTTTAAAGAAAAGCTTGGTTCAAAACTGAGACATATGTCCCATCTTTTCCTAGCAATGTGTCTGCCAGGCAGAGTCCACCTATCCATTTATGGGTGGGAAACCTGAGAGCGTCCAGAGGTCGCCCTAAAACCGGCCTGCTCCTAATTTTCCTAAGAAGGAGCAAAGGTGATGTCAATTTTGCCTTAAGGACATTCAAGGCTCTTGAACGACAAGAGTCAAAACAATGAACACCAAGTACCCAATGACTGAGATACAAAGGATTATAAAACATGCATAACAACAAAAGCTTCCTGCAGGCCAGGCACCACGCCAAGAGCTTTACCTGCATTATTTATTCCATCCTTCACTACCCTAACAGGACAGGTGCTGTCATCCTCATTTACAGATGAGGACACCGAGGCTTCAAGAAGCTAAGGCATTTGCCAGAAGTGAGAGGCCAAGTGAAGACCCCACGTCTCTCTGGCCTGCACAGCCCACCCCCTTGACCACTACTCACCTATCTAGTCAGTTCTCCAAAATCTAATTTCCAAGATCACAGAATGTAACTTGCTGCTGGTCATCTATTTCCTAAGTTCCCTTTGCGCAGTTATGGGTTTTTTGGGAGTTTGTGTTTTGTTTGGTTTCTTTGCATGTTTTGGTTTGAGTTTTGCATAGCATTTTTCATTTTCTTTCTTTATTTAGCGATAGGGCAGAGGGGTCTCACTACATTGCCCAGGTCAAACTCCTGGACTCAAGCGATCCTCCTGCCTCGACCTCCCAAAGTCCTCGGATTACAGGCGTGAGCCACCGAGCACCTGGCCTGCATAGCATTTTTCAAGGGCTACTAATCATAGCCACCCTTTCTACCCTCACCATTACCTACAAATGCTCACATAGAAACAGACACATTTGGCCGGGCACAGCGGCTCATGCCTGTAATCCTAGCACTTTGGGAGGCCAAGGCAGGTGGATCACCTGAGGTCAGGAGTCCAAGACCAGCCTAGCCAACATGTCAAAACCCTGTCTCTAATGAAAATACAAAAATTAGGCCAGGCACTGTGGCTCACACCTGTAATCCCAGAGCTTTGGGAGGCCAAGGCAAGTGGATCATGAGGTCAGGAGTTTGAGACCAGCCTGGCCAACATGGTGAAACCCCATTTCTACTAAAAATACGAAAAAATTAGCCAGGCATGGTGGCAGGTGCCTGCAATCTCAGCTATTTGGGAGGCTGAGGCAGGAGCATTGCTTCAACCCAGGAGGTGACGGTTGCAGTGAACCAAGACCACGCCACTACACTCCAGCCTGGGCAACAGAATAAGACTCCATCTCAAAAAAAAAAAAAATAGTTGGGCACAGTGGCAGGCACCTATAATTCCAGCCACTTGGGAGGCTGAGGCAGGAGAATCGCTTGAACCCGGGGTGGCGGAGGTTGCAGTGTACTGAGATCACATCACTTCGCTCCAGCCTGGGTGAAAGAGCAAAACTCTGTCTTAAAAAAAAAAAAAAAAAAGAAAGAAACAGACACTTTCATTAAATGGACAAACACGTCTGCCAAATACTGAACTATCCAGGGCAATGGTCACACACCAATACTGTGTGTGCTTTTATCAGAATCTTAAAACACAAAGGGTTTTTTTTTTGTTTTTTGTTTTTTAAAGATGGGGTTTCACCATGATGGCCAGGCTGGTCTTGAACTCCTGATCTCTCAGATGATCCACCCACCTCAGCCTCCCAAACTCCTAGGATTACAGGCGTGAGCGGCCCGCGCCTGCCAAAACACAAAGGTTTTTTTTTTTTTTTATTAAGATGGGATTTCACCATAATGGCCAGGCTGGTCTTGAACTCCTGACCTCAGGTGATCCACCTGCCTTGGCCTCCCAAAGTGCTGGGATTACAGGCATGAGCCACTGCACCCAGGCTGTTGGCCAGTTTAGAAACACCACTGACCACCACACCAGAACTATTTTCCAAAAGCTGTATTAAAGAGAATTATTATAGATAAAGGCACAGGTCAACCTTGGTCAATTCTGTGTATACATTCAGTAGTTAGCCAAGCACAATTTGAATACACTGTAGTATTAATCAGATTAATTTTCCCCCGTATACCCTAGACAAGAAGGTAAAACTCTCTTACTAAGGCAGCCTGGGTCCAGACACAGCGGCTCATGACTATAATCCCAATACTTCGGGAGGCCGAGGCAGGGAGGATTGCTTGAACCCAGGAGTTGAAGGCCAGACTGGGCAACAAAGCAAGACTCCATCTCTACAAAAATTTTTTTAAAAATTAGCTGAGCATGGTGGTGCACACCTGCTACTCATGAGGCTGAGGCAGGAGGATCACTAAGGCCTGGGAAGTCAAGGTTGCAGTGAACGATGATTGTGCCCCCGCATTCCAGCCTGGGTGACACAACAAGAGCCTCTCGCTCGCTCTCTCTTTTTTGTTTTTTTCAGACAAAGTTTTGCTCCTGTTGCCCAGGCTGGAGTGCAGTGGCACAATCTCTGCTCACTGCAACCTCTGCCTCCCAAGTTCAAGTGATTCTCCTGCCTCAACCTCCAAAGTAGCTGGGATTACAGGCATGCAACATCATGCCTGGCTAATTTTTGTATTTTTAGTAGAGACAGGGTTTCACCATGTTGATCAGGCTGGATGGTCTTGAACTCCTGACCTCGGGTGATCCACCCGCCTCAGTCTCCCAAAGTGCTGGGATTACAGGCATGAGTGAGCCACCATGACCAGCCGACCCTGTCTCTTAAAAAAAAAAATGGCAGCGTAATACCCCACAGGCTCCCAGAGCCTTCACCCAAGCTGTATACATGAGAGACAGTTAGCTCATTGCCACCTTCCACAACCACGTCATCTTCATGTCCATGGCACTCCCAGATAGACTCTGGTGCCACAGCCAAAGCATTCGTTCCCTCACAAACCCTAGATGCTTCCTTGAAAGCTACCCTGGTGCCACCACCAGAATCTTATCTCAGGACCAGCCAATGGCTCCAACACAAGGGGATGAAGTAGAAAGCCGAGGTCTGTGGTTTCATACTTGAGAAACCCTCAGCTGTCCGCAGGGATCTGATTCCACTGCCATTTAGAGTGACTCTGGCTTCTGCCAACACCGGCTCCCTTTGAATCCAAATTAAACTTCTCACAGATTTCCTGTGACACCAGCCTTACAGCAAGGCCTCCTAATGGTTACAGTCATGCAAACAAGCCCTGCCCAGACCTTCCTGGATCGCCCCTGAATGACCAACCAACTTGCACTGGCTGTCAGAAGATAACACTGACTACCGGCGTGGCAGGTGTTATGTACTCCATTTCCTGGGGCTCCTCCCTCACGTCCTTCATCACTCATTTTTCTTTATTATTATTATTATTATTATTATTTTAAAGAGATAGGGTCAGGCCAGGCACAGTGGCTCACACCTGTAATCCTAGCACTTTGGGAAGCTAAGGCGGGTGGATCACGAGGTCAGGAGCTCGAGACCAGCCTGGTCAATATGGTGAAACCCCGTCTCTACTAAAAATACAAAAATTAGCTGGGCAACGTGGCGAATGCCTGTAATCCCAGCTACATGGGAGGCTGAGGCAGGAGAATCACTGGAACCCGAAAGGTAGAGGTTGCAGTGAGCTGAGATCACGCCACTGCACTCCAGCCTGGGCGAAGAACGAGACTCTGTCTCAAAAAATATGAGAGATAGGGTCTTGCTATGTTGCCCAGGCTGGTGTCAAACTCCTGGGCTCAAGCAATCCGCCTGCCTGGGCCTCCCAAAGGGCTGCAATTACAGGAGTGTGCCACCACACCCAGCCTGTAGATCAAAATCTACAACTTAAAGGTAGGAAGAATGTTACTTTTTTTTTTTCAGACAGAGTCTCTTTTTGTTTCCAGGCTGGAGTTCAGTGGCGTGATCTCAGCTCACTGCAACCTCCATCTCCCTGGTTCAAGTGATTTTTCTGCTTCAGCCTCCCAAGTAACTGGGACTACAGGCGTGTGTCACCACACCCAGCTAATTTTTATATTTTTAGTAGAGAGGGGGTTTCGTCATGTTGGCCAGGATGGTCTTGATCTCTTGACCTCATGATCCGCCCACCTCAGCCTCCCAAAGTGCTAGGATTATAGGCATGAGCCACCACACCCAGCCAGAAGAAAGCTACTCATGCTGACTGCCCTGACTTATCATTTAATCTAAACAGAGCCATTTATTTACTAATTACATTCTTGGTTTAATAGCCCTGGCCAGAAAAGGTTTGTTTATTCATTTAAAAACCAGTTAATTTATAAAGAAAATAAAATCTACAAGGTTAGCCTTAAGAAGACTTTTAGCCACAGTGTCTGTGCCAGCCCCTAATTTAATGAAGCAACTGTGACCCAGAAAACTGAAGTGACATAGGGCCACATGTTAGGATGCACATTTGTGGTTTCCTCTCCAGTATCTATTTATCTTCTCTCCCTTTCCCAGAACCCCCCCCGTTTCCTAGCCCTGTGGTCCGGGTGGAACTCACCCCATCATCTGCATTGGAGCCACTGGGTTCGCTGGATGGGCAGCCCCAGCTTAGGAGTCAGTGCACACACCAACAAAGTCCCCTGTTGCCTAGACAGCCTGAGCTGGCTTTTCTGTCACTTGCAATCAAAAAATCCAACAGACACTCATGCAGAGTTAGTGGTGGATCCAGTTTCTTAATTTCCTGTTTACATAGTAAAGCCTTTAACATTAAAAAAAACAGAGAAAGCCATATTTTGACAAGTTTAGAGACAAGATTTGATAAGAATAAAAAGATCTGGGCTGGCTCCGTGGCTCACACCTGTAATCCCAGCACTTTGGGAGGCCGAGGCAGGTGATCACTTGAGGTCAGGAGTTCAAGACCAGCCTGGCCAAGTTGGTTAAACCCCATCTCTACTAAAAACACAAAAATTAGCTGGGCATGGTGGCACACACCTATAATCCCAGCTACTCCGGAGGCCGAGGCAGGGAGAATCGCTTGAAACCGGGAGGCTGAGGTTGTGGTGAGCTGAGATCACACCACTGCTCTCCAGCCTGGGCAATAAGAGAAACTCCGTCTAAAAAAAAAAAAAAAAAAAAAAAGATTTGGGCACAAAGTTCTAAATTATACGTTATCACTGAACACTTTAAAAGTATGGCTTAATGTCTACATGTGGACATGTTAATAGAGTATTGCTGATGAATGGAGAATTCATGAGTGGAGATTAACCGTAGGGAATCCATGGTTAATGGAGGAGAACGGCCAGGCGCAGTAACTCATGCCTGTAATCCCAGCACTTTGGGAGGCCGAGGTGGGCGGACCACGAGGTCAGGAGATCAAGACCATCCTGGCCAAGATGGTGAAACGCTATCTCTTAAAAAAAAAAAGGAGAACAACTACGTTTAGAACCCAAGGCAAAACATGACACCCGATGAGGTCTCTGACCTTAACCTGAACCTGTGCCCCTCTCTGCCTCCAAGGGGGACAAATATATCAACCTTACATCCCTAAGAGCCAGTCTAAGATCAGGTGCTGATGGACAGATGATGGTGGTCATGTCAGAGGCCTGTGAACCAGAGCAACTCCATCTTGAACACGAGCTGGGTAAAATGAGGCTGAGGCCTAGTGGGCTGCATTCCCAGATGGTTAAGTCATTCTACGTCTTAAGTTGAGATGTAAGGTCGGCACAAGATGCAGGGCATAAAGACCCTGCTGATAAAATAGGTTGCAGTAAAGAAGCCAGCTAAACCCACCAAAACCAAGATGGCGACAAGAGTGACCTCTCCGGTCACACAGCGAGGACTGCTATACTCCTGTCAGTGCCATAAGAGTTTACAAATGCCATGGTAACATCTGGAAGTGACCCTATGTGATCTAAGAAGGGCAGGCATAACCATCCTTTTCTTGGGGTTGCACTACTGTCCAATGAGCACATAGTGAGGGCAGTACTGCTAACGCCTAAACAACACACTCGCATCAACTAAATCTCTGCTTTACGTTGGTGCAATTTTTGCAAAACATGAAAAAAAAAAAAAGAAGGGCAGGCATGAATAGTCAGCACCTTGTTTAGCATATCATCAAGAAATAACCACGAAAATGGGCAACCAGCAGCCATCAGAGCTGCTGTCTATGGAGTAGCCATTCTTTCATTCCTTTACTTTCCTAATAAACCTGCTTTCACTTTAGCAACTCACCTTTAATTCTTTCTTGTGCAAGATCCAAAAACCCTCTCTTGGGGTCTGGATCTGGAACCCTTTTCCTGTAACAGTGATAATGGCTAAGTTTATTGAGTTGTTACTACTGACAGACCATAAGCGAGGTGTTTCATCTGCTTTATGTCACAGAATGCTCCCAACAATTGAGGTGAGGTTGGTTGATCAAAGTAGATGGTTAACAAATGATAATGAGTGAATGACTGATATATGAATTTAACTAAGATTATATATTTAGCATGCATAGGAACACATTCTTTAATAATACCAAAATTATAAAATTAAAAAGATGAATGTCAATAAAAATATAATTTAGTTAATGTTTATTGAGAACTGGCTTACAAGAGGACTGACCAAGAGACTTTGAAGCTGAAAGCTCAAGTCCCCTCAGTCCCACTGGCCCCTTCTCGGGCCCTGGATTGGGTCTGGATTGGGACCCCTTTCCTGTGGGCCCCAGCAATGTATCGAATGAGCATCTTCAGTAAATAAGATTAGTCATTGTACAAGAATACTTAAAATGCCATAAAATCTGACACCTCACATATGAAAAAAACTTAGGGTCTTCCCAAATTTGACAATAGTCCTAAACATTTACATGGCGTTACCAACAACTAGTTGTGAAACTTACACATTTTTTCTTAGCTATTGATAGTGAAGAAAAAAATCCCAACATTCCATGCTGGAGGAATAAGGAAATTATCCTCTATTTTCTCTAGAGACAACGGCATTACAAACTCATGGTCACATGAAGAAATGATCAGAGTATATAGCCTACAATATCTAGGAAGAAAAATGATGTAACACATAATGCATAATCATAGTTTATTTTTCTGGATTTTGTGATGTTGTCGGTTTTTAAACATATACTTTTTTGTGTTTTCTTTCATTATAGGAAATACATGCTCACTCTAATATCTAGTTTTGTATTTGTACTTTTACATTCTTTTTTTTTTTTTTGAGATGGAGTCTTGCTCTGTCGCCAGGCTGGAGTGCAGTGGTACGATCTCGGCTCACTGCAACCTCTGCCTCCCAGGTTCAAGTGATTCTCCTGCCTCAGCCTCCCGGGTAGCTGGGA
The DNA here is from genome assembly GCA_036589455.1 of Ateles fusciceps. NCBI lineage: Eukaryota > Metazoa > Chordata > Mammalia > Primates > Atelidae > Ateles > Ateles fusciceps. Next base: position 4,983,637 of record JAZHEH010002908.1, on the reverse strand, counting down.
ATACAGGCACACACCACCACACCCAGATAATTTTTATATTTTTAGTAGAGACAGAGTTTCACCATGTTGGCCAGGATGATCTCGATCTCTTGATCTCGTGATCTGCTCGCCTCGGCCTCCCAAAGCGCTGGGATTACAGGCATGAGCCACTGCAACTGGCCTACGTTCTTTTCTTAAAGAGGTACCCACCCCTGCCAAATTGGATAGGCTTTCAGGCCACACAAAGCCTGCATCCAACCTTGTGTGTGCCTTCTATATACTGGGCTGTAGCTTTACACAGACTAGCTCCTCTAGCTCTGCTAACAGCTCTTTGAGTTAGGTACTCTCAGAGGCATGTAAACCAGAGCAACTCCATCGTGAATAGAAGCTGGGTAAAATGAGACTGAGATCTACTAGGCTGCATTCCCAGATGATTACGGCATTCTTTTTTTTTTTTTTTTTTTTTGAGACGGAGTCTCGCTTTGTCACCCAGGCTGGAGTGCAATGGCGCGACCTCAGCTCACCGCAATCTCCACCTCCTGAGTTCAAGCAAATCTCCTGCCTCATCCTCCTGAGTAGCTGGGATTACAGGTGCCCGCCACCACAGCCAGCTAATTTTTGTATTTTTAATAGAGATGGGGTTTTACCATGTTGGCCAGGCTGGTCTTGAACTCCTGACCTCATTATCTACCTGCCTCGACCTTCCAAAGTGCTGGGATTACAGGTGTTAGCCACCCGCCCAGTGGATAGTTAAGGCATTCTAAGTCACAGGATAAACAGGAGTTCAACACAAGATGCAGGTCATAAAAATCTTGCTGATAAGACAAACTGCAGTAGAGAAGCCGTCCAAAACCAAGATGGTGACGAGAGTGACCTCTGGTCGTCCTCACTGCTACATTCCTACCAGAGCCAAGACAGTTTACAAATGCCATGGCGACATCAGGAAGTTACCCTATATGGTCTAAAAAGGGGAAGCATGGCCGGGCGCAGGGGCTCATGCCTGTAATCCCAGCACTTTGGGAGGCCAAGGAGGGTGTATTGCGAGGTCAAGGGATCAAGACCATCATGGTCAACATGACGAAACCCTGTCTCTACTAAAAATACAAAAATTAGCTGGGCGTGGTAGTGCACGCCTGTAGTCCCAGCTACTCTGGAGGCTGAGGAAGGTTAATCACTTGAACCTGGGAGGCAGAGGTTGCAGTGAGTGTAGATCACGCCACTGCACTCCAGCCTGGAGATTGAGGGAGACTCTGTCTTAAAAAAAAGGCGGTGGGGGGTGGGGGCAGGGGACACATGAATAATCCACATCTTGTTCAGCATATCATCAAGAAATAACCATAAAAATGGGCAACCAGCAGCCCTTGGGGCTGCTCTGTCTATGGAGTAGCCATTCTTTCATTACTTCACTTTCCTAATAAACTTGCTTTCACTTTATGGACTCGCCCTGAATTATTTCTGGTGCCAGATCCAAAAACCCTCTCTTGGGGTCTGGACTGGGACTCCTTTCCTGTAACAGTGCTAGTATCCTCATTTTACCTATGGCGGACCTGGGCCTCAAGCAAGTTAAAATAACCTGCCCGCCGGGCGCAGTGGCTCACGCCTGTAATCCCAGCACTTTGGGAGGCTGAGGCAGGCGGATCACCTGAGGTCGGGAGTTCGAGAGCAGCCTGACCAACATGGTGAGAAACCTGTCTCTAAAATAAATAAATAAATAAATAAATAAAATGACCTGCTCTTGTTGTCCAGCTAAGAGGTTAAAATGACCTGCTGTGTTATCCAGCGAAGAAGCAGACCTGGGACTACTCCCCACCAGTTCTGCTTCTTGGCCTGCCTACTCCCCACTACAGCTAGAAAAGGAAAAGACCACCCCTCCTCTGATCTAGGGGTGCTTTCCCGGTCTCCGGCTGCAGCAGCACCTTCCTGGTAACCCTTATAGGCCTTGGGGGACACCAGAGAATCTCAAACTCATGGAGCAGAGAGACCCCTGTTTCAGTAGACTGCAAAGCAGAGCCTTCAACCCTTGTCAACTTGTCAATGGGCAACAGTAGGACTCTGCAGTGGGTCAGTGACAGGCTCTTTGATGTTATTTATGGTTTCAGGTGATGCTGATTAGGCTGTAGCAAGGCAGAGGTGATGGCAACGGTGGGTTCACGTGTCCAAGCCACAAGGAGGGCTGGATGCTGACCTCTTTAGGAAAGCAGATGGCGCAGGTCTGAATGCACCAATGGAAACCCTGAATTGAGTGTGAGAAGTGGCTGAGGCTACTGCTTCCCTTCCTCCCCAGCCCTGCTCTTCCTCAGAGTCTTATCTCAGCCTTCAGGCCAACTCCCCCAGAGGCCTTTGCACTTTCCCAACCAGCTAGGCCCTTTGCCTCCTCACTGCCTCCATTCAGAATGGCAACAACTGCATCTGCATAAAGCTTTGTGTCTGAAGAGCTCCCCACTGACTCCATTCACTAGCACCAGTCCCTCCGGGAAAACCTTCCTCCCCAATTACCTGAACCCTTTGTAACCCATTCTTCCTGCAGAGACCTGAACCTGCTAAATTTTTCATACCCTTCACTTCATGTTAAAAAGGATGAAATTGAAAGGAAGTTTGTGATTTACCTCCTTTGGGTAGTAAAAAGCCAGGCCAAGAGGAACACAGGGAACCAATGGAACACATTGCCTTAGTCTTATACCATTAGAATAGCCCACTGATCATTACAGGTGCTCTTAATCACTCTTACCGTCTAGGCTCTGCCTGAGACACCCTACTAGCTTGAACAGAAAGGGCACCAACCTTCTGCAGGGTTAGACCAACAGCTACCAGATTGGGGTATAGATATGCAAGTCCCCGAGAAAGAGACAGGTCCTACCCTACCAAGCAGACTGCACTAACATATCTATGAAATAAAGCATCCTCTTGACAGGAGGGAGTGGGGTGGAGGTGGGCAGAAAGTTGGGATCCAGGAGGGTCCCTATGGATTCCATACAGGTGAGAGCTCTTCCAAGCCCCACACAGCACCCTGGCCTTGTGGTCGGGGTCTCAGCACCAGTGCTGAGATACACAGGGGGCTGAAACCAGCTGACACTCAGTCATTTTCTAATGACGCTCAACATTCAAATCATCCAACCTTCCCTTCCCACTTCCCACACTCAGCCAAGCCTCTTTCAGGCAGTAATCGTTGTCACTGTAAATTAATGCACAGGCTTTCTGATTCGCTACACCTGTCCCTGAACTTAGTTAACAGGTTCACCCTTGAAAAACAGGTCTGCTGTCTGGGCTGAAGACAGTTCATTGCAGTGAATGTCACATGCTGAGATCTACAACTGCACCCAGCGCTGCCATTAGCCAAAATGACTCCTACCTTCTAAGCAAGCTAAACAGGCATAGTCTGCCCAGCAGCCAGTAAGCCTTACAAATCTTTGCCAAGTGAGAGACTGATGGAACTGCTCTGGGAAACAATGAGTCCCTGAGTTGTACAGAGTGTGTCCCCAACATGAATCCCTTGTGACCACGGCCCATGTCTACAGCCCATGGGATGACTGGCTGTCTATTGCTTGAAGATCCACAGCTTCCCAGCTTTTCCCCAACCAGGCATGGATGTAATTTACACATTAGCCTACACCCAACTGGAGGGCCTGCTCAGTGTTCAAACTGAAAATGCTAAACGGTCTTAGGTGCTTTCACATTACAGTGTCAGAATACTATAGTTACAGCAGAGGCCATATAGCCTGCAAGCCTAAAATATTTATTCTCTGGGCCTTTACAGAAAAGGTTTGCTGGCTGGACGTGGTGGCTCATGCCTGTAAACCCAGCACTCTGGGAGGCCGAGGTGGGTGGATCACCTGAGGTCAGGAGTTCGAGACCAGCCTGACCAACATGGAGAAACCCCATCTCTACTAAAAATACAAAATCATCCGGGCATGGTGGTGCATGCCTGTAATTCCAGCTACTCGGGAGGCTGAGGCAGGAGAATTGCTTGAACCTGGGAGGTGGAGGTTGCAGCGAGCCGAGATCGCGCCATTGCACTCCAGCCTGGGCAACAAAAGCAAAACTCCATCTCAAAAAAAAAAAAAAAAATTTGCCAACACCTGCTCTAAAGGAGAGAGGATAATGATAGCAGAAGGAAATTTGGGTTCAAGTGCTATTTCTACCAATGACTTGGCAAATCACAAACTGTAAATAAGCAAAATAGAGCCCAGCAAGTAAAATATTTGTGAAGTCGCTACATTAAAGCCCCTTACTGACAAGAGAAAAAAAATATATTTGTGAGGTAGGCCGGGCATAGTGGCTCATGCCTGTAATCCCAGCACGTTGGGAGGCTGAGGCGGACGGATCACTAGGTCAGGAGTTCAAGACCAGTCTGGCCAAGATGGTGAAACCATGTCTCTACTAAAAATACAAAAAAAATTAGCCGGGTATGGTGGCAGGTGCCTGTAATCTCAGCTACTTGGGAGGCTGAGGCAGAGAATTACTTGAACCTGGGAGGCGGAGGTTGCAGTGAGCCAAAATTGCACCACTGCACTCCAGGCTGGGAGACAGAGCGAGACTCTGTCTCAAAAAAAAAAAAAAATGTATGAGGTTATGCCAGTATTTTCATTTCTCTGCTTCCATTTCATTCATAAAACAGGATTAGTCATGAGTAGCAACTGCATGACAAATAATTAGCTAATACCCCAGAATACGCATTTTAAACGTGTAACAGGAAGAACCGGCTATTTTTTTTCTGAAGGCTAAGAGGTCCTCTCTTGGTATAGCTGTGTTTTATGGCTGGCACAGGAAGTGCTCCTTTTTAGCCAGCTGTACTGTGCATATTGTGTTCATTGGTGCTTACTGAGCCCCTGTGACAGGCGGGACACTGAGCTAGTTGTAGCCTTCCAGGACATGGGACTCCAATTAAAGATAGTATGTGATCAGGGAAACTGGGATCATCACCACAGGCTGAGATATTCAAGGAATGTTTTGGTTTTTCCAAAAAGGAAAAATACAAATAGTGCCTGGGAGGATGGGTAGAACTTCAGAGAAAGGAAAGGGAAAGGGAGAATATTCTGCCGTGTGCTTTACTGGCAGGCGCAGTAAAACAGATGCTCCAAGTGAGGAAACCTAAGAGCAGATTCAGAGAACCAAGAAAGAAACCAATTCATCTGAGTAGGAGAGTAGGAGTCACTCATGGGAACGTCGGGGAAGATGGTTGCAAAAGTTAAGTTGCGGCCAGGGGCTCAGTGGCTCACGCCTGTAATCCCAGCACTTTGGGAGGCTGAGGCCGAATCACCAGAGGTCAGGAGTTCGACACCAGCCTGACCAACATGGAGACCAGCCTGACCAACATGGAGAAACCCCATGTCTACTGAAAGTAGAAAATTAGCCAGATGTGGTGGTGTATGCCTATAATCCCAGTTATTCAGGAGGCTGAGGCAGGAGAACTGCTTGAACCCGGGAGGTGGACGTTGTAGTGAGCCGAGATCACGCCATTGCACTCCAGCCTGTGCAACAAGAGCAAAACTCCGTCTCAAAAAAAAAAATCAGTAAAGTTGGAGGCAGACTGAAGGAATCTGAAATCTAAAGCCCTAAGTTTGTGTTTTATCCTAGACAATGAGGAGCCATTGAATGTTCTAGAGAAGATGGGAGGGAGAGGTGAAAGATGGCATTATGAAAGGGTTATTACAGAAGATTAATCTGGTCATACTGTGTAACATGAATCTGAAGAAACGGAAATATAGAGGAATTGAAATTGAAACACAGGAAATAGCTGTCTTACTGAGACATTCTTTTGATGAGGGGGAAAACCCCATTCTTTATTTTAACTTAAATTTTCCTAGTAGCTCTTTTTTTTTTTTTTTTTTCCGATCTTGTTGCCCAGGCTGGAGTGCAATGGCATGATCTCGGCTCACTGCAACCTCAGCTTCCCGGTTCAAGCAATTCTTCTGCCTCAGCCTCCCGAGTAGCTGGGATTACAGGCATGTGCCACCACGCCCAGCTAATTTTGTATTTTTAGTAGAGACGGAGTTTCTCCATGTTGGTCAGGCTGATCTCGACCTCCTGACCTCAGGTGATCCACCCACCTTGGCCTCCCAAAGTGCTGGGATTACAGGCGTGAGCCATTGTGCCTGGCCATATATGTTTTACTATCTGCTAAAAACTGCTAAGTAAGCAAAATGTAGCCCAGCAAGTAAAATATTTCACATAAAAAAACAAACAAACATAGGTTAGGCTTTAGTGTAAGTTATCACTTTCTGGGGAGATACAGGTTTATAAGGTGTAATAGTCGGCCTTTGACTTCAAATCACAAGCAGGAGAAAAGGTTATTATAGTGAACATGAAGGTGGTTGTATCTCTGTCTGTCAAAACCCAATTTTATCATTTACAACCCCCTAGAAAAGCAGCTAAAGTAGCTTTCTCTGTATCAGGTTTCATCAGAAATAAGATTCTGCCCTTCCTAAGTGTCTACATTCCGCAGGTTCCTGATGTTCTGTCACCTGATGGATGACACACCCCCTCACACATTCCCTGGCTTTAGACATGTTTTTATGGCTGCAGTAGAGCTTGCTTCATAGTCTGGGAGGCAGTTCAGAGCAGAAATTTTAAATGTTGTTGCAAGGCCAGGTGCAGTGGCTCATGCCTAGAGTCCCAGCACTTTGGGAGGCCGAGGCAGCAGGATCCTTTGAGCCCAGGAGTTCAAGACCAGCCTGGGCAACATAGCAAGACCCCATCTACAGGTAAAATACAAAAATTAGCTGGGCATAATGGCACATGCCTGTGGTCTCGGCTACTCAGAAGGCTGAAGTAGGGGATCACTTGAGCCCAGGAGTTCAAGGCTGCAGTGGGCCATGATTGTGTCACTGCACTCAGCCTAGCTAGGTGACAGAACAAGATTCTGTCTCAAAACAAAACAAACAAACAAACAAATGTTGCTTGCAAGCGGACTAGGGTTTGAATTCCAGCCTCTGTTACTCAAGTATACCTCAGGTAAACCTGACTTCTGAGCTTGAGTTCCCCACCTGTAAAATGGGGATGGTGACTACCTATTTCAAGAAGTGTCATGGCCCTTAGCTAGGACAGTGTCCCCCAGGTACAGTGATGGGCACTTGTGTAAGGCTCAGTCCATGGAGCTGCTGTCATTTTGTTTGCCTAGGGCACAGTGAGATTTGGGTGAGTTGGGCCAGGCACACCAATCACGCCTTGTTTTTATTTGCTGGGTAAGAGGCACTTCCTTAATATAATTATCATATGCCAAATATAGGAACTCATTTTCATTTTCCCAGTTGAATGTATCACCAGATTCCTGGGGGACCAGGGCCCTGGAGACCAAAAGTACCCAGGGATTAGGGCTTCAGCATGGCAGCATGGCTGCTGTCCTGCCTCTTAGGGAAAACTCCGGGCTTTTTCACACTGCAGCAAAATCCCCCAGGGTCCTTAGAAGAGACAGAGTTGGCCAGGCACAGTGGCTCATTCCTGTAATCCCAGCACTTTGGGAGGCCTAGGTGGGCGGATCATGAGGTCAGGAGATAGAGACTATCCTGGCCAACATGGTGAAATCCTGTCTCTACTAAAAATACAAAAATTAGCTGGGTATAGTGGCACGTGCCTGTAATCCCAGCCACCTGGGAGGGCGAGGCAGGAGAATCGCTTGATCCAGGGGTTGGAGGTTGCAGTGAGCTGAGATGGCGCCACTCTACTCCACTCCAGCCTGGCAATAGAGGGAGACTCAGTCTCAAAAAAAAGAAAAAAAAAAGAAGAGACCAGAGTTTATGATCGATCTCAGAGCCCTGGACTGGAAGCCCCAGAGGCCTCTCTCACTGTGTGGAGGAAATGCAGGGTGGTCCTCTGACTCATTCAAAGTCTCACCACAAGTTTAAGGAAGATGGCTGGGCATGGTGACTCACACCTATAACCTCAGCACTTTGGGAGGTCCAGGTGGTAGGATCCCTTGAGCCCAGGAGGTTGAGACCAGCCTGGGCAATATAATGAGACCCTCTTGCTACCAAAAATTTTAAAAATTAGCCAGGTGTGGTGGGGGGGTGGCAGGGGTGGGGACATGTGCCAGTAGTCCTAGCTACTTGGAAGGCTGAGGTGGGAGGATCACTTAAGCCTGAGAGGTAGGTAGAGGTTGCAGTGAGCTGTGATCACACCATTGCACTCTAGCCTGGGTAACAGAGTGAGACCCTGTCTCAAAAAGAAAAAAAAATATTTTTTTTGAGACAAGTCTCGCTCTGTTGCTAGGCGCCAGGCTAGAGTGCAGTGACGTGATCTTGGCTCACTGCAACCTCCGCCTCCCGGATTCAAGCAATTCTCCTGCCTCAGCCTCCCAAGTAGCTGGGACTACAGGCACGCACCACCATGCCCAGCTAATTTTTGTATTTTAGTAGAGACAGGGTTTCACCATGTTGGCCAGGATGGTCTCAATCTCTTGACCTTGAGATCCACCCATCTCGGCCTCCCAAAGTGCTGAGATTACAGGCATGAACCACCGTGCCTGGCCAAAAACATTTTTTTAAGGAAGAGTTGGGTTGGCCAGGCGCAGTGGCTCATGCCTGTAATTCCAGCACTTTGGGAGGCTGAGGCAGGCAGATCACAATGTCAAGAGTTCAGGACCAGCCTGGCCAATATTGTGAAACCCTGTCTCTACTAAAAATACAAAAATTAGCCAGATGAGGTGGTGGATGCCTATAATCCCAGCTACTCGGGAGGATGAAGCAGGAGAATCACTTGAACCCAGGAGGTAGAGGTTATGGTGAGCCAAAATGGCACCACTGCACTCCAGCTTGGTGACAGAGAGAGATTCTGTCTCAAAAAAAAAAAAAAAAAAAGGAAGAGTTGGGTCTAAAACCCAGGTCTCATTTCTTCTTTTCTTCCCTTTCTAAAAGTCACTTTTTTTTTTTTTTTTGAGACAGAGTCTCACTCCATTGCCCATGCTGGCATGCAGCGGTGTGACCTCAGCTCACAACAACCTCCACCTCCTGGGTTCAAGCGATTCTCCTGCCTCAGCCTCCTGAGTAGCTGGGATTACAGGTGCCCGCCATCACACCTGGCTAATTTTTGTGTTTTTGGTAGAGACAGGATTTCACCATGTTGGCCAGGGTGGTCTCAGACTCCTGGCCTCAAGTGACCTGCCCGCCCGCGACCTCCCAAAGTGCTGGGATTACAGGAGTGAGCCACTACACCCGGCCCTAAAAGTCACTTTTTAAAAAAATTATAAAAATCATAATGACCACTGCAGACAATTTAGAGAAGAGTTTTTCTATTTATATAACAACAGTGGGGTCACACTGCAAATACACTTAGTACTCCACTTTTTTCTACTTCATATTGTATGAAATTTGTTTCTATGACGAAATTGTGAGCACCATGTGGACTGAGACCATATCTGCCTTGGTTGTCACTATACACTTTACACCTACCAGATGCTGGCGCTAGGAGGCATTCGATAAGCTGCAGAGTGAGTGAATGACCCGTGGCGTGGCCACTCTCCACTTTGCGGATATTTAAGTTACTTGCAGTTTTCACCTACTATGAACAAGGCCAACTGAACAGCCAGATTCATTCATCTATCTGTATAGATCTCTATTCCTTAAAATGAATTCCTAAAAGCCGGAATTGCTGGATCCAAGGGTATTCCCATTGTAACGCCTTGGATACCTGATGCCAAATTGCTCTCTGGAAAGGCAATCTTCATTTCCATCCTCCACCAGTCGTACAGGAGAGTGAACGCCTAGTTTTCTCCATAGAGATGAGTGTGGGAGGAGGATGGAAGAATCCTTCAGCAGGTGTTTTAGTGAAAAGCTAAGGGCTAGACCTGAAGTTCACTCTGATATGCAACAACCCCACATAGGATAAAATGTCTTTCTGAACTTTCACCAACCTCCCTTTGACATCCTGTCTGTTGAAAAACACTGTGTGAGACGATGGGGGGGAAGGATGCAGCAAACCACCATGGCACGTGTATACCTGTGTAACAATCCTGCACGATCTGCGCATGTATCCCAGAACTTGAAGTATAATAAACACACACACACACAAAAGGAAAAAATAAAATAAAAAGAAAGACACTGTGTGGGACCTCATATTGCCACAAGGAGAAGTACCAACTGCCACCATCCAAATGTATACTCTACTAGGAAACACACCCCATGCCTAGGAACCCAGTAGGCTCCCAAGGGCACAGCACAGGAAACCCAGTCTTTCCACATAAACAGTGACCCACACCAAATCTGCGTTTCTCTGCTACCAAGTCTGTTTTGCTTGACTTGTCTGTAAATATCTGCAGTTGAAAGTCATCATCTGGCCGGACGCGGTGGCTCATATCTGTAATCCCAATATTTTGGGAGGCCAAGTGGGCAGATCACAAGGTCAGGAGTTTGAGACCAGCCTGGCCAACATAACAAAACCCCGTCTCAACTAAAAATACAAAATTTAGCCGGGTGTGGTGGCAGTGCCTGTAATCCCAGCTACTTGGGAGGCTGAGGCAGGAGAATCACTTGAACCCGGGAGGCGGAGGTTGCAGTGAGCCAAGATCTTGCCATTGCACTCCAGCCTGGGCAACCAGAGCAGGACTCCGTCTCAAAAAAAAAAAAAAGAAAAAAAAGTCATCATCCACAGTGGTTTCCTGATGACTTTCTTCTTACATGTACACATTAAAGATCTACTGTAGCCTCAAAACACTTTCTTAGGCCGGGCGCGGTGGCTCACGCCTGTAATCCCAGCACTTTGGGAGGCCGCGGTGGATGGATCACGAGGTCAAGAGATCGAGACCATCCTGGCCAACATGGTGAAATCCCATCTCTAAAACAAAAAACAAAAACAAAAAAAACACTTTTCTTTTTTTTTTTTTTTTTTTGTGACAGAGTCTTGCTCTGTTGCCCAGGCTGGAGTTGCAGTGGCACAGTCTTGGCTCACCACAACCTCTACCCCCCCCCCGGCTCAAGCAGTTCTCTGCCTCAGCCTCCTGAGTTGCTGGGATTATAGGTGCCCTCCACCACGCCTGGCTAATTTTTTTGTATTTTTAGTAGAGATGGGATTTCACCATCTTGACCAGGTTGGTCTGGAACTCCTGACCTGGTGATCCTCCCGCCTTGGCCTCCCAAAGTGCTGGAATTACAGGCATGAGTCACTGTGCCCAGCCTAAAACACACTTTTTGTATTTGTTTCTTAGAAAAAGTTGGGTTCTTCCTCATATAAAATTAGCTAAATAAATTCCAGATGAATATATCGATCAAAGAGTTCATATCACTTCCCCTGCCCCCACCTCTTGGTCAAGGAGATTTGTGAGAAGAAAATGGAGCACTGTAGATGCTGAAGCTGAAAGTCCCAGCCCAGGATCTGCAGAAGGTGAGTGCTTGCTGGGAAGCCAGCAGAACCATCTCAGCAAGGAAGAGGCTCCAACACCCGCATGCACCCTCCCTGCACCACACCATCCTATACACACGGCACTTGGGATACAATCGTGATCATCAGCTTGATCCTCCTCCCCCCTCACCCAGTGCTTCTCTCTCTCCTCCTCACAAGGCTGACAGTTGACTGCCCTGGGAAATCACTGACTTCTCACCATGACCCTATCAGACAGTGCAAAAGGTGAAAAGTTACTTATATTCTCTACATAAGAAATCCTGGGCCAGGTGTGGTGGTTCACATCTGTATTCTCAGCACTTTAGGAGGTCAAGGCAGGAGGGTGGCTTGAGCCCAGGAGTTCAAGACCAGCCTGGGCAACATCAAGAGACTCTGTCTCTACAAAAAATACAAAAACTAGCCAGATGGGTTGGTGCGGCGCATATAGTCCAAGTTACTCGGGAGACTGAGGTGGGAGGATCAATTGATCCTGGGAGTCAAGGCTGTAGTGAGAGCTGTGATTGCACCACTGCACTCCAGCCTGAGCAACAGAGCAAGAACCCTGTCTCAAAACAAATTCCTGGATTCAAATCTCACTTCTGTCACAAAATTATTGGGTGAAGTTACCTTCTGGGTCTTCATTTCTCTATCTTCAAAGTGGGATGATTTCTGCATCTCTCTTCTGTGTTATAGGAACTTTCCAAGGAATTAAAGCACAAAGATCTTTCTTGTGTTGTGAGAGACAAGGTACCTCTTGAAATTCAGTGTATTCCTTTGTTATGAGGGCTGCTTTCCTGGCTTATGAGGGCTGCTTTCCTGGCTTACTGATCAAACACTGCTCTTCTATCCAACCCTTCTCCATACCTAAGTTTCTGGCAGCAATGTCAGCAGGCTACCTCCTAACCTTCTGAACCATCTGTGATGTCTTAAAAGTCCATATGACTCTTCAAAATCAATTAATATGAGCTTCCCTTTACCTTATATCCTCTTCTTATATTTATACACATACCCACACAATAGGGCAGTCCATATTCTTTCCTTTGTCTCAAACTCTAAGTCTCCAGTACTCAACAGATAAAAATCTCCAAGCTGGGGAAGGAAGGAGGCAAGAAAAAAAGAAAAATCTCCAAGCCCATGTTCACATTTATCCATGAAAGAAATCTAATAGTTCAACATGTCACACAGCAAGTCAATCAGAGGACTGAGAAACACAGAAGTTCTGAAGTCCATGTTTCCAGTTTTCTTGTGATAGGAACAAGACAGAATTTATTTGAGAAGAAAATGCCAAGGTGACATTTGGAATTACATGTTTGTGGGGGGGCAGGAGGCCAACTTATAGGACATTTTGCAATCTCGTTTGGACCAGTAGGTGAGTGGCTTGCCAGATCCACCACCCCATATGCATGCAATTCAGCCAACTCACCATGGAGGTCTGACAGCTTTGCCTCCCTACCTCCGCAGCTGAAGGGAGTTTTCCCATCAGGCAGCCTCTAGGAACTGGGAGCTCATGGGGAGACCCAGAACACTGCTCTTTTAAAGAAACCCAGCTGGCCTTAGGTCAGATTTCTCGAGTTAAGGGAAAGCGACAATAGGGGCCAGGAATGGGAGTGGGTGGTCCAGAAAGAGGACAAAGCAGAAGAACAAGAGGGCGTCTCTGTCACTCAAGCTGCAGTGGTCAAGCCACCTTGTTCCTAAGCCACTGACAGTGCTGGCGGGGACCCACTTGTTGCATGAGGGCAGAGCCAATGACCTGTCCACTCCAATTTCTACTCTGTAGGAGCAATGGCACTGGGCCAGGTCGGGCAGCAGAGTCACCTGCAGCTCCTGACACTCTCCACTCTTGCAGGTCTGCCTTAGAGCTCCATACCCTCGGATGAGCCTTGGAACCACCTGCACTTAGGTGCCCTCATCTGCCAATGAGGGGCAGGAATAGCTCTTCTTTAAAGTTCCTTCGGCTCAGAAAAACGAACAGTCTTAACTTTATCTTTGCTCCCTGTGCCTTGCATGAAAATAACTTTCAAGACTTGCCTGTTAAACTAATCTGGGACATGTGGCATGCCACGAAAGTCCCCTAGGGTGAATTCCTTCCTAGGTATCCATGGGACACTTATCCATTGCCTAGCCTGGAGGCAACATCCTCCTACCACTGGTTTAGAGAATGACCACCTTAGTTTCCCCATCTGCAATCTGTCAGGCAGACTGTAAATCCAAAGATGTCTTTCAGAGTGAAGTGTCAAAATTCTGCAAGTAGAAATCTCAAGCTAATTGGCACAGGAAAGGAAGAAAGAAAAGCCAGTGTTGGCCTGGCACAGTGGCTCACGCCTGGAATCCCAGCACTTTGTGAGGCCGAGGCGGGCGGATCTTGAGGTCAGGAGATGGAGAATATCCTGGCCAACATGGTGAAACCCCGTCTCTACTAAAAATACAAAAAAATTAGCTGGATGTAGTGGTGCGTGCCTGTAATCCCAGCGACTCAGGAGGCTGAGGCAGGAGAATCGCTTGAACCCTGGAGGCAGAGGTTGCAGTGAGCTGAGATTGTACCACTGCACTCCAGCCTGGCGACAGAGTGAGACTCTGTCTCAAAAAAAAAAAAGAAAAAAAAAAGAAAAAAAGAAAGAAAAGCCAGTGTTAATTGAATACCCCAAATCAGACACGTATCTTAGCCGTCTCTCATTTTGTTACTGATGTAAGGACACGGATGACACCCGTGGAGGTGTGGGAGCTGGGTCCCTACCAACAGTCCAGCCCTGGGGGCATCCAACGTGACTGGTTACCACAAGGTAAGGCAAACACAGTTTGAATAACCTGCTTGATTGTCAGGAAATCTAACTCCTCAAACCAGGGCTCTAGCCCTAAAAATGACCGCTGGCTATCTGCCTACGGCCCCTTGGTCACATTTCTGGAAATGGAACTTCCAGACTATGTTAAAATGTACCAAGGCATTCCTAAGGCTGGCCTTTGGATTGATGTGTTTTCAGTTCTTCGTGTTACATGTCAGTAACTTGTCACCTTGCAGATGTCAGCCTGAGAACCGGTCAGGATGACAGGGATGCTGCCGTGTCTCTGTGTTCATTCTGGAGAATTACCGTAGCTGGAGGGTGACAGCCCCACAAGTTAAATCTTCATCACCCCGCCTGCCTGTCTTAACACCTCAGGTTCACTTTTTTATCTTCAACTGTATTCACTCACTACCCATTTGAAAACTGTTGAAGCCTTGTGTGCGTATATTACATGGTTTCCATTTTAAAAGCTTTTAAAAGATACCAGTTCATTTTTTAATGTTGTCACTCCATCATGGTGTGGGGGGGAGAGGAGCGGGCAGCATTTCCTGAATCATCTGGACCCCAGAGGAGGGCACGACTCCACCTCCTACCCTGTCTCAACATCTCAGCTGCCTGAGTTCACCATCGCCTCAGGAGAGGACCACATCCCTCGAGTGAGTTCAGAGGGTAAGAGGAACCACAGCCTAAAAGCCCCCACCTGAAGTTCAATCCTTACCTCTATTCTCTAGGGTCTACAAACCAGTATCTTGGCCGGGCATGGTGCCTCACGCCTGTAATCCCAGCACTTTGGGAGGTAGAGGCGGGCAGATCACGAGGTCAGGAGTTCAAGACCAGTCTGGCCAACATGGTGAAACCCCATCTCTACTAAAAATACAAAAATTAGCTGGGCATGGTGGCACGTGCCTGTAATCCCAGCTACTAAGGAGGCTGAGGTAGGTGAATTGCTTGAACCGGGACCCAGGAGGTAGAGGTTGCAGTCCAAGACCGCGCCACTGCACTCCAGCCTGGGCTACAGAGTAAGACTCCCTCTCAAAAACAACAACAACAACAAAAAACAGTATCTTACATTCATACTGGCGTGTCAATGACTGATACCAGGGTCAGCCCTAGAACAGGCTTGGGGGAAAGCAGGGAGCCTATGCCCCAGGATGTAAACGTGTGTTGTCAGGGTGTATCTTAAGGGGCAGAAGGACCAGACACTACGAACAAGGAGGTCCCTGCACCATCTCCCCTACAGGTGATCTTGCTTCCTAATTTGGTTCGGAATCAAGGGGCATCCCCTAACACGCCCTCCAAGGAAAGATAACGTATCCACCCTTGGCCTGGCTGGTGCCTGTGTGGAGCTGCTGTCAAAGGCTCCCTTGCCAAGCCCATCCCCCATCTCCCCCAGCACGCCAGGGGAGGGCCGGAATGAGCACAGCTGAGACCATCATCGACCATCACAGGAGCAGCACTAATGTGGACACAGGAGGTGCAGGCTCATTCTCCCCGGCCAGGTGTCCAGGCTGTGAGGCCATCTGGGTTAGGAAATGCGTGCTCTAAAGCCTGCTGGGGGAAGCCCATTTTGATGGGAGCTCAGCTTAAAATCAGCCACCTTCAAGAAGTTTCCTCAGCCCTGGCCCCCACCAAGATGGGGGCTTTGGGAGGAAATTGGCTATTTCCCCCCCCATGGAATCCTGAGCAAACCGATGCACTCAACCAACAGTCTACGGACAAGGGTCCAGAAAAAGAAATCACCCAAAAAGGAAATGATGGAAAATGTTAGGAAGGGACTAGACTTCAGGTTTCCAAAAAGTTGAACATATAAACCAGAAATAAAACCCTTTCGAAGATGCCTATCTAAAATGTAACCACCACACCTTAAACTCTTTGTACCCTGGTGTAAGAGATAACAAACATTTGAAAAGTGAACTTAAAGGCCAGGCACGATGGCTCATGCCTGTAATCCCAGCACTTTGGGAGGCCGAGGCAGGCAAATCATCTGAGGTCAGGAGTTCAAGACCAGCCTGGCCAACATGGTGAAACCACTTCTCTACTACAAATACAAAAATTAGCTGGACATAGTGGCGAGTGCCTGTAATCCCAGCTACTCGGGAGGCTGAGGATGGAGAATCACTTGAATCCTGGAGGCAGAGGTTGCAGTGAGTCAAGATCACACCACTATACTCCAACCTGGGCAACAGAGTGAGACTCCATCTCAAAAAAAAAAAAAAAAAAAAAAAAAAGAGAGAGAAACCAGGGTGGCTGTGGCTGTCTGCAAACAAAGAGAAGAGAGTCCTCACCAGGAAGCAAACTGGCCCGCACTTTGGTATTGGACCTGCCAGTATCTAGAAATGTAAGAAAAAAAGGTTTATGGCTTAAGCCACCCAGTTTATTGCATTTTGTTAATAGTAGCCTAAGCTGACCAAGACATATGCAATTGTGCAAAAAGATGCATGTATAAGGATTATTCCAGATTCATTTGTAACAGAGAAAAACTCGAAGAAACTTCATGTCTGGTGAACAAGGGATCATTAACTAAATCCTGGTCCATTCACGTAATGGAAACTACAGCTTTTAAATGAAAGAGGTAAACTGAGCTGCTGATAGAAGTGCTTATCATGGCAGGTTTAAAGTCTCGAATGCAGGGTTTTCCATGATAAGCACTTCTAGATTGGTTAGGACTTTAATGTTCTTTTTAACATTAAACAATAACTTATGGCCAGGCGCAGTGGCTCACATCTGTTATTCCTGCATTTTGGGAGGCCGAGGCAAGTGGATCACCCAAGGTCAGGAGTTTCAGACCAGCCTGACCAACATGTCAAAACCCTGCCTGTACTAAAAATACAAAAATGTTCTTTATAACATTAAACAATAATTTATGGCTGGGTGTGGTGGTGGGTACCTGGAATCCCAGCTACTTGGGAGGCCGAGGCAGGGAGAATCACTTGAACCTGGGAAGTGGAGGTTGCAGCGAGCTAAGATCACGCCATTGCACTCCAGCCTGGGCAGCAAAGTGAGACTCCGTCTCAAAAAAAACCAAAAATGAAAACAAAAAACCAACTTATAATCAGAAGGAAAAAAATGAAGTCCATCTTCATGTTGTTATCTTCAAGCCCATCCCTAACCCAAGGTCATCCTTATCTTACCCCAGAGAGGGAGAGGGAGTGGCGGTATGCTTCCTATATGTTCCAGAGAATAATTCCATTGGATAAACGGCACAAATCCCAACTCTTCAGATAATCCCTCAACTAAAGATATTTTGTGCTTGAGAAATGGCAGTATAATGGACAGAATGCAAGACAGTGACTCAGGAATATTCGCTTAGGCAGGCTTTCTTCCCGTGTTCCAGTTTTCTCATCAGTGAGATTAAGGGCCTGATGAGAATCATCTCCAATGTTCCTCATAGAAGACCCTGACCTCTCCCTGCGGGGACCCTTCATGGACAGGATACTCCATCGGCATTTGTGGAAATCCTGGAGGACAGAGATGGACCTGAAGTTGGGAAACAGTGGGAAAAGGAAAATTTGAGAAAAGCTCCGCTAGCATCATCTGGAGTTAAGAGTCAGCCAAGGGAAAACAGTCAAAGGGTTTTTGACAAATACAAACCCATTTTAGGTCCTCAACTGGAGAAATGAATGCTGTTATTCAGGGGCTGGTACAGGAACAGGGAAGGGAAGGGGCAGATGCTATCACCATCTAAAGGGTGGGGGCAGAGATGTTAACCTTGCTTCAAAGGACAGGTCCATTCCACACAAGTTCCACCTTAAATGCCTGCATCACCCTGTGGAGTAATACCAAGGGTGCCTGCTGGATTAATAACCGGCTGAATGAGTCGGGGCACCTAGTAGGCAGACTCTTTGCAGTATCAGCTTATCTGACAGCAGGGTGGGGCCAGACCTAGGGGTTGGGTGGGTGTAGAAGGAAAGCAAGGAGACAGAATCTCTAGGAGATGGCCCACCCTCTGCAACCTGCTCCCAAGTCAACTCGAGTTTTAAAACTGCAAATTGCCTAACTCCAAAATGGCCCGTTCTGGATCTCCTACCATAATTGTACTACTCCATTAATAAATACTGATAGGTAATTAAGCTTCCTTAAAGGAACCAAATCTCAACAGTTACATCCCAGATTAAAAACTAGCCACAAGGCCGGGTGTGGTGGCTCACGCCTGTAATCCCAGCACTTTGGGAGGCTGAGGCGGGCAGATCACGAGGTTAGGAGTTTGAGACCAGCCTGGCCAACATGGCGAAATCCCATCTCTACTAAAAAAATACAAAAATTAGTTGGGTGTGGTGGTGGGTGCCCCCTAATCCCAGCTACTGGGAAGGCTGAGGCAGGAGAATCACTTGAACCGGGGAGGCGGAGGTTGCAGTGAGCATAGATCGCGCCATTGCACTCCAACCTGGGCAACAAGAGCAAGACTTCATCTCAAAAAAAAAAAAAAAAAAACACCACAAAGGAGGCTGTGGGCCCTGCAGGTTCAGGGCCTTCATATCAGGTCTTGGGCAGTGTGCCCTTAACTCTCCTAATTTATGCAGGTATCCCAGGCCCATTTACACCAGGCTGCTGTCGCCTGGTGTAAACTGCAGAAAATAGAGACCTTGTCTCTGTCTCTCATTATATCCCATGGCATCTCCAGCAATGAGAACAATACTTGACACATAGTAAGTGCTCAATAAGCATTTTTTTCTAAAATAAATAAGTGAGGCTGGGCGCAGTGGCTCACGCCTATAATTCCAACACTTTGGGAGACCAAGGTGGCTGGATTGCTTAAGACCAAGAGTTTGAGATCAGCCTGGGAAACATGGCGAAAGCCCATCTCTACTAAAAATACAAAAATTAGCCAGGTGTGTGGTAGTGGCTTCCTGTATCCCAGCTACTCAGGAGGCTGAGGCACGAGAATTGGTTGAATCCAGGAAACAGAGGTTGCAATGAGCCAAGATTGCACCCCTTCACTCTAGCGTGGGTGACAGAACGACACTCTATACAAAACAAAACAGGCCAGGCGTGGTGGCTCACTCCTGTAACCCCAGTACATTGGGAGGCTGAGGTGGGGAGATCACAAGGTCAGGAGATCAAGACCATCCTGGCCAACATAGTGAAACTCTGATTCTACTAAAAATACCAAAAATAGTGGGGTGTGGTGGTGGGTGCCTGTAATCACAGCTACTCGGGAGGCTGAGGCAGGAGAATAGCTTGAACCAGAGGGGTCAGAGGTTGCAGTGAGCCGAGATCATGACACTGTACCCCAGCCTGGCAACAGAGCAAGACTCCATCTCAAAAAATAATGAATAAACAAATAAAGTGAATGAAAGATGCAGTGGGAAGAGCCTAAGCTGAGGAGCCAGTCAGAGATAGGTTAACTACAGGCTGTGTGGACCTGGCAACTCACTTAGCCTTTCTCAGCCCAGGTCCTCTATGAAGGGGAATAAAAATTACCACCCTCCAGGGTTCGGGGGAAGACTGGAATGATGTATGGGAAACATGGAGTATGAACTACCTTATTCACGGAAAATAGGAATAAATTTGTATCACCATTATTAATGATTCAGACTCACACTGGAGCCCATGCTGTAATCACAAGTGTCACATAAAATTGCACAATTCAAGTCTACAGCTTGACTCTGGGAGCTACTCCTGTCTCTCCATGCATTGGGCCCTGGCATGCAGCCACATGCTTAGGATCAAATCCTGGCTCCAGCACTCTTACCGTATGACCCTGGGCAAGCTACTCAACCACTTTAAACTTCAGGTTCTCATCTGGACAATGGGGAACAACAGTAGTACCTACTTGAAGGGAAGAAAGGAAGTGGGATATTGTATTTTTCCTGCTTTGTGAAAAACCATGGAAATCAATCAACCCATCTGCAGAAACCCTACCCGGAGGAGTCCTCTCCATGAAAGCTATCTTTCCCGTTTTTTCCCATTTTCATTAATCAAACAATCATTTGGGAGAAATTAGAAGTGGGCATGGGTTGGTTCACAGAGTGCTGTGTCTTGTCTGCATGAACATTATGCTTGATGTCAGAGCGATCAGGAGATTTGGAGAAAGGAAGGTGGCGTGATCAAACATCAGATGAGAGGGAAGAGTCGCTCCCAGCACTTCGCCACCCAGGCCCTCTAAGACTTTTTCCCTTAAGAAATATCTGTAGTTTTCAGTGTCTCTTGTCATCTGAATCATTTCCCCTCTGCCTTGCCCCGGGGCTCTCTGTCTTGGCCTTGGAAGCTCAGCTCCCCTTGCCTTATCCTCATATTAGAAACACATAAGGTGCACTTTTGGAGACAGCCACTTGGACAGCCAGCCCCTCCTGTGTGTCCTGGGTTCTCTGTTGAAGGAATTCATTTCCTGGGATTAGCACATTGTACTTCCTCAAAACTCAGTATGTGGGTAATCTGTGGACGCCAACAGTCTTTGTGATGCCCCTTTACCAAGTATTTTACAATGCAGTTCTCAGGAAAATGACCCCATTCCTTCTGTATCTCAGCAGGGAGATACAATGTGAACTTGGAGCTTGGCTATTATACTTGTGAATAATTTGGGTTTCAACTTAGGTTTCAAGAGCGGCCTTGGCATGGCTGAAAACAAATGATTACCGAAAAGCTATCCAGCTGCCCTCCCAACTCTGCAGGCTATTTTGCTGTGGGTGTGGAACCCTCTCTGCTGGTTCCATGTGAGCCTCAGCAAACAGAGCAATCAAGACCCCCTCTAGGTCCCAGTCAACAACACTCCAGCCACAAGTTTTGGACGGTCTTGCCTGGGAGAAGATAAAGCCCTTAAATAAAGATTGCCACGCTCAGTCCAGCTCCACTCACAGCCAAGAGTCAAAGTCGATATTTGCTGAGTGGAAAAGGACAAAGGAAACAAATTCATCTGCAAGCTCTCCAAACAGACTAGAAAAAGTAATTCCCTACTGCTCACCCCGTCCGCTCTTAAGAAGGCTAAGCCAATACGTCCTTAGTTTGCAGGAATCTCTACACTTTGGTCTCTGAATCACAAACTAGCATCACAAAGAAATGTGCAGAATGCATCCTTTAAGCAAGAAACAGGGCCTGTGCTTGGTGAATCAGGAAAAAAATAATAATAACAAAGAAAAAAAGTGGAAAAAAACAACAGAGCCATTTTAAATGACCTTATGATGACATAAAATGACAATATTATGACACTGATGCAACTTCAAACCAGTAGGGGCTTGGGACACCTTGAAGGAAACTCCTAAAAGGTCACGTTACTCCTTGACAATCCACTGATGACCTGGGTCATTAAAAGAGCCCTTTTCATCAGAGTTAATTTAAATCTGCACCCAAACCATTAGCCTTTCAGGTACAAGGACAGCATATTAGCATTAGAAGGAACTTCAGGATCTAGTACCAAAGCGGTTACTTTACACAGGGGGAGAATGAGGTCCAGCAAGATTACAGGACGCGATCTAGAGCCTGCAGTGGACTGGAGCTGAGACTAGAATACATTGCTCAGCCCTGTCTAGGCAGCTATGGAAAGCAAATGCTTTTGCTAGTGGAACTCTCTTCTTGCTCATCCAGCAGGGCAGAGAGGATAGTCCCAGAAAGAGGCTGGGGCAGTTGGAAGCATACCCATTCTCACTCCCTTGGGCCACAGCTTTCATGACTTCCCCTGTCTTTGTGAGTGATAACTGGATTTAGAAGGCAGGTCCTCAGCTGCATCCATAAACCCAGAACCCTTTGCTGGGAAGGTGATTGCCTAGATAGTACAGAATCCCCACTGAGGCCAATATTCCAACAGTGGCTGCCCAAGGCCAGACAAACAGCTCAAAGAGGACTGTGTGGTACACATCTGCGTGGGATGCTAACAGCTTAGCAAGGTCAAGCCCTACAGCAAGAGGGGGAAAACAATAGGAACTCTGCCTGACAGCTGCTAAGGAATGCCAAGATGTGCCCCTGGAAGTCTGGTCCGTGCTGGAATTTTCCTGGGATTCCTTGGCACCCTATCTGGAGTTCACCATTCACTTTCCTTTCTCTAGAAAGTCAAGCTACTTCTTGATATGGGGAAAGCAAGGAGCTTCTTTTTCTTGCATTTTGTTCTAAGAGACAAGGACATCCTTGTTACACCTTTTTTTTCCTAAGCGTTCCGGGGAAGGCTGGCAGGCTGTGTCTAACAGAGCTGCTGCCCCGAAATGACATCTTCCAAAGGTCAGAGCCAAATACTAAGTGCTTCGATTAAATGTGAACATTCCCTTTCTGACGCATGGGTGCTGTTTCATCTGTGTGGGATCTAGTAACCAACAGGAATCTCTCTCTGCTCCAGAAAACTCAAGGAAACATCTAAATAACATCCCACACCTAGTTTCTTCTGGCGTAACAAATGCCAATGATATGCAAACACAGACACTTAGCAGCGAAACACTGTCAGAGTGGATGGTGAGCAGGCTTCATTTGTCCAGCTTCTTTTCTTTTTTTTTTGAAACAGAGTCTAACTCTGTCACCCAGGCTGGAGTGCAGTGGTGGTGGATCTCGCTCACTGCAACCTCTGCTTCCCGGGTTCAAGCAATTCTTTGCCTCAGCCTCCCGAGTAGCTAGGATTACAGGCGCCTGCCCCAGTGCCTGGCTAATTTTTGTATTTTTAGTAGAGACAGGGCTTCATCATCTTCGCCAGGCTGGTCTTGAACTCCTGACCTCATGATCCACCCACCTCGGCCTCCCACAGTGCTAGGATTACAGGCGTGAGCCACCAGGCCCAGCTTGTCCAGCTTCTTGTTCCTCTCACTCTGCCAGGGAGGAGGAATGTTGCTAAGCTGCATCCAGGAGTCACTCCCAGCTTAGATCTGCACATAGTAGGAACATTGCCTTTATTACTCCAAAGGATGGAACGTGGAGAAAATGAATTGAGTTATGAATCTATCAATCAATTATTCTACAAGTTCCGGCCTTGGCTACGCACTCGGGAATCCACAAAGAGGCATCTCTTTGGTAAAATAAACAAAGACAAAAATAAAAAAGCCTGGTCATTATGATCCATCCTTGTACCTATAGTATGTAACACAGAATTGCTAGGTTCTAGGTGTTCAACTAGTGTTTGTTGAATAAATCAAAGTTTAAAAGAGATGAAGAAATTTACACATTAAAAATGGACCAGTTGCCGGGTGCGGGGGCTGATGCCTGTAATCCCAGCACTTTGGGAGGCTGAGGCGGGCGGATCACAAAGTCAGGAGTACGAGACCAGCCTGGCCAACATGGTGAAACCCTGTCTCTACTAAAAATACAAAAATTAGCCGGGCGCAGTGGTGGGCGCCTGTAATCCTGGCTACCCGGAGGCTGAGGCAGGAGCACTGCTTGAACCCGGAAGGCAGAGGTTGCGATGAGCCAAGATCACGCCATTGCACTCCAGCCTGGGCAACAAGAGGAAGACTCCGTCTCAAAAAAAAAAAAAAAGGACCAATCATGCTCACATGCATGTGTTGAGGGCATTGTGAACACCGATGACATTCTCTAAATGAAGGCTGTGGTTCCTAGTATTATACCAATGTCAATCTCTTGGTTTTGATAATATACTATAATTATGTAAGATGTCATTAGTGGGGGGAGCTGGAGGAAGAAGACCAGGGTCTTCCTGTACTAGTTTTGCAACTTCTGAGTCAAAATTGAAAGTTTCAAGAAACAGATGAAACAAAAAAGGCAAGATGTCCCAAGTACACATGAACAGTGGAGGTAAAGGCTTTTCCACAATCCCTGCAAAGGTCCTGCCGTGTTCACACACTTGACTCACTCCCAAGTTAGGAACGATTCCCACAATTTCCTACTCCCTTCTCTTCCTGGGGTCTCAACTCAAATGTCCTCCCCTTTAAGATGTCTTCCCAGACCACCAGTGCCCTGGCTCTTTCTCACACTGCTTCTTCACATCATCCAGTACACAGCCCATAATCAAAAATCTCTCAGTCTGTCCGCTGTCTGTCTTCACCTACCAGAATGTATGCATCACCAGAATATACGCACCGGGAGAAGAGGCAGCCCTGTGGCTTGCTTAACACTGCATTACATCAGGGCATTTCCCAGCCCATGACATGCAAAGAATATTTTTTTGAATGAGTAATGAATACCCCAATGAAGTAACAAAGAAAGCATATCAGAACACCAATGCTGAGAGTAATATTATCCTTGAATCCATTCCAATTTGAAACATAATAATAAAAAGCAAGTCCTTTGCCAAATATCGCACAATAACTATGATTTGTAGGAAATTACTTGAAATCTACAACATGATGTCTGGAGTAGGAGGCAGAAGGAAAATGACAGCCTCGGAGCTGGTTTAGTCCGAAAGAGCATCCAGTGGCAACAATCTAGACAGACTTTGAAAGATAGGTAGGATTGGCCAGGCACAGTGGCTCACACCTATAATCCCAGCACTCTCGGAGGCCGAGGCGGGCGGATCACCTGAGGTCGGGAGTTTGAGACTAGCCTGACCAACATGAGAAACCCCGTCTCTACTAAAAATACAAAATTAGCTGGGCATGGTGGTGTATGCCTGTAATCCCAGCTACTTGGGAGGCTGAGGCAGAAGAATTGTTTGAACCCAGGAGGCAGAGGTTGCGGTGAGCCGAGATCATGCCATTGAACTCCAGCCTGGGCAACAAAAGCGAAAACTCAGTCTCAAAGAAAAAGAAAAGGAAAGAAAGACAGGTAGGATTTAAGCAGAGAGCAAACTAGAAAGAGGAGAAAAGGGGGTTTCAGAACTTGAGGACTAGCATGAAAGAAAGCCTTGATAGCACCCAGACATCCAATTCTTAGGGATCCCATATCCTATCAGGAGCAGGACTGGGCATAGTGGTCGTGGCAGTGAATGTGACAGGCCCCTTCTGTGAGCTTCCACGCCAGCTAGTAAAATCAGATTTGTAAATATTGACTTTTGCATCAATAAATATTTCCTGATTACATGGTAGGAGCTCTGTGTACTTGCTGGCTAGAAGAAAATCCAGAAGACCATTTAAAATTGATTAGAAAGTTGAGGCCATGTTCGGTGGCTCACGCCTGTAATCCCAGCACTTTGGAAGGCTGAGGCAGGTGGATCACGAGGTGAGGAGTTTGAGATCAGCCTGATCAACACGGTGAAACCCCATCTCTACTAAAAATATGAAAAAAAAAGAAAGTTGGTTTTAAGGTGGAAGCAGGAATCTGCCTTTGGGGTAAACCCCTCTATTGTAGAAAGGGCCACCCTGATGGGCTTTCCCAATTATGCTGATAAAAATCATGTTTCTCTTTCTCTTCCTTAACAGAAGTCCTGATACTGGTAATGTCTTCCAAGGCCAAATACACAGGACTGGGATGTTGAGCAATCTGGCTACTGCTGTCAAAAGCCACCTCACCAGGAGTACATCATTCTAGCGTAATTTCTTTATTTTAATCATGCCTCCTACCTAACTGAGCCAGTATTATTGGAGACTATATCTGGCAAGTGATTAGGAAATACTTAGAGTATAGGATCTTACTCTATTTTCTGTTGCTTATAACAGAATACCTGAAACTGGATAATTTGTAAAGAAAAGGAATTTTTTCTTTCTTTCTTTCTCTCTCTTTCTTTCTTTCTTTTTTTTTTAGATAGGGTCTTGCTCTGTTACCCAGGCTGGAGTGCAGTGGTGCAATCTCAGCTCACTGTAACCTCCGCCTCCCAGGTTCAAGCGATTCTCCTCCCTCAGCCTCCCGAGTAGCTAGCATTACAGGCACGTGTCACCACACCTGGCTAATTTTGAATTTTTAGTAGAGCCAGGTTTCACCATGTTGGCCGGGCTGGTCTTGAACTCCTGACCTCAGCTGATCCTCCCGCCTTGACCTCCCAAAGTGTTGGGATTACAGGCGTGAGCCACTGCGCCCAGCCTGGTAGTGGTCTCTTAGCCCACTGTTCCCTGCCAAGGTAGTGCAGATGGAGTGGATCCCAGTGTTCTCCAGATTCATCAGCTGAGATGTGACACAAAGGAATAAGGAAGCGTCATGTATAGGAGGGGCCATGAGATGCCTCTACCTTCTTCTGTTTCCCAGACCTGCCCCATTTCCTAAACCTGGGAGTCCCTAAGCTAACTTGGAGTTTAGAGGCAGCTCAAGCGCCTACCCTACTTGGAGACAGCTTTCCTCTGATTCATGCCAAGAGCACCCATCCTCCACACCTCCTTAAAAGTAACCCTGATGTCACAGACATGTGGCCATAGTATCAAGCTACGTTTTCAGCAACAGCAGGAAAACTTCTGAGTGGTTTCCCTTTCCCAGAAACCTTTGCTGAGAAAGCTTCCTTTAAAAAAATTTTTCGTTTTTTAAAATTTTCATTTATTTATTTATTTATTTATTATAGAGATGAGGTTTTACCATGTTGGTCAGGCTGGTCCCGAACTCCTGACCTCAGGTGATCCACCTGCTTTGGCCTCCCAAAGTGCTGGGATTATAAGTATAAGCCACTGCACCCTGCCCAAAAGCTTCCTTAACTTTGTTTATAAAGTGGGCTCTATCATTTTACTTAACTTTTCAGTAATATCTGTGATATGGTTTGGCTGTGTCCCCATCCAAATCTCATCTTGAACTGTAGTTTCCATAATCCCTACATGCCATGGGAGGGACCAGGTTGGAAGTAATTGAATCATGGGGGTGGTTACCACCATGCTGCTATTCTCATGATAGTGAGTTCTTACTAGATCTGATGGTTTCATAGGGGCGTTTCTCCTTTTTGCTCAGTACTTCTCCTTGCTGCCGCCATATGAAGAAGGATGCATTTGCTTCCCCTTCCGCCATGATTGTAAGTTTCCTGAGGCCTCCCCAGCCCTGCAGAACTGTGAGTCAATTAAACCTCTTTCCTTTATAAATTACCCAGTCTCAGGTATGCCTTTATTAGCAGCATGAGAATGGGCCAATACAATCTGGAAGGAACTTTTCAAGGGGGAGCCCACAAGGTGTGTTTTGTACCACTGACTACATCCAAAAGAGACTCCCCTGGAACTCACAAGGTTCAGAGTTGCAACGAATGTGAGGTGTGATCTAACATCTCCAACCTAAGCTATTTATCATTTCAGGTACTGAGAGGCTACATTACATTCTCTCCAATTGATGAAGATTTTTCTTAAGCACTGACTGAGAGAGAAGACACTCAGAATTTTCCACTTAACTCTCAACCCGGGAGCTTTCTAGATGCAGTAAACTGGGACACTATTCTGGACTGTATTGTAAAATTAATTCAAATGTTGGTTTCAGTTTTTAGGTTTACATAAAACAGTGTCCTTTAAGACAGGCTATTTGAATAGAATATTAGGGTCATTCCCATCTCCATCTCATTAGCTTATTCACTTATGCACATGCACACACAAAGTATCTACCAGCTGCCCCGCAAATAAGTCACAGTGTGCTCAGCTCTGAGCACGTGGGTAGGGAGGAGTCAGCACGCAAGCACATGGCTGCCCCTCCAGGAACTTCCTGGTATTGCAGCCTCCAGCAACTACTGAGTGCCTCTATCCTGCAGCTTCCACTTCATTTTCTTCCTTTCCATCTCTTTTCCATTAGTATCTGTGCCTTCCTAAATTACAACTTGGTTGTCTAAGGCATTCAAGTTCATCTGCCTAAGGCAAACCGAGATGTGAGTAACCAATACGTCCAGACCTCCCGGGGGCCGCCATTTTGCTAACAAACATGACTGCCACAAACAAAAATGAAGCTCCACTTATTTCTCCTCTTTTCATCCTCTTCCCACTGATGGCAAATGCAGGCGATATGTTTTTTGTGCCAGCTGCCTTCTAGGGCCTCTTGACTGCTCAGATAACTGTTTTGCCCAAGAGCACTACCCCTGTCCATGTGGGAAACCTGCTTGGAGTCCTAATTTAGCCCATTCTAGGCATTTGGATTTGAGAGATGAATCAAGACCTTGCCCTCCAGGAGCCGACAGCCTAGTGAAGCACACCACCCGCAGCAGCAGTTACAACGCAGAAGTGCTGCAAGGGAGGTGCGACAGACTCTCACCAGGAACCGCAGGCTACAAGTCCTCCCTAACTAAAGCAACTCGTTTAGCACCGCGCAGAGAATTACACGGGGCTTGGGGCAGCTCACCAAGGACCGGTACCACGCCCTTTGAGTTTTACGTTTCTCTTGAGGGTTTTCTCATTTCAATTACTGTTCCAGTCACCACACTGATCCCCTGGGGCCTATGGCATGGTGGGGACACACAGCTTCCATTACTGAAAAACTAAAGCAGAAGAAAGGGAGATCATCTGAATCCTCATCTATGGAATGGAGAGAAAAACAGTAGCTACAGTGTCTGCACATAAAGAGGTGATCACAGTGCCTGGCACAAAATCAGCGCTAGCTCTCGTTGCTGGGACCCATCACTGCTGGCAATGGTAATAATCATGAACTCAAATCCAGTCCGGGACGGAGCCTGCTGGAGCCTGCCCAGGACTCCCAAGCACAGGCAGCTGCACGTCACACCCGCTTCTCACAGTGGCTCTCACCACCTGGACGCAGACACAGCTCTCTGCTGGGGAAGAAAGTGAGGGCTGGCCCTGCGAGACAAGCCCATGTCCAGCAGAAACTGGTGTTATCCCACAACTTCACCTGTTCCCGGGGTGCGTGTCACCATCCACCACCACCTGCTCTAACTCTGAGAGCCTTGTGGGCAGGAAACATGGCTTCATTACATGTTGTAGAAAAGGGGCTGGGTACATGGGAAATTTCTAATCTGGAAGGGGCTCTTGGAGAGAGTTATGTCCAGCTGTTTCACTTTAAAATACGATTATCGATGAGATATTTTTTAAATACCAAAAAATTTAAAGAAAATTTAAATAGTCCACCTAATCCCCGACATAAGCAGATTAGCCCCATGTAAAAGTTTTTTTTTTTTTGGGGGGGGGTGGGGTTTTGGAGACAGAGTCTCACTTTGTTGCCCTGGGTAGAGTGCAGTGGGGTGGAGTGCAGTGGAAAGATCTCAGCTCACTGCAACCTCCGCCTCCTGGGTTCAAGTGATTCTGCTGCCTCAGTCTTCCGAGTAACAGGACTACAAGCATGCGCCACCACGCCTGGCTAATTTTTCTATTTTTAGGATAGACGAGGTTTCACCATATTGGCCAGGCTGGTTTCAAACTCCTGACCTCGTGATCTGCCCGCCTCAGCTTCCCAAAGTGCTGGGGTTACAGGTGTGAGCCACTGTGCCTGGCCATATATGTTTTTTTTTTTTTTAAGTGATAAACATGTCCTTAAAAAAGGCAAAACAGCACAGGAAGGAAGAAAATGAGAGGTAAAACGTTTCATTCCCTCCTGCCGTTTTTTTTTTTTCTTGGTGTCGTTTTTGTTTTTTTTTTTAACATATGGGGTCTCACTCTGTTGCCCAGCTGCAGTGCAGTGGTGCAATCATAGCTCTCTGCAGCCTCGAACTCCTGGACTCAAGCTTAGGCAGTCCTCCCTCCTTAGCCTCCCAAAAAGCTGAGACTATGGTATATGCCACTAAGTCCCCAGCTAATTCTTCTTCTTCCTTTTTTTTTTTTCCTGTTGTAGAGATGAGGTCTCACTATGCTACTCAGACTGGTCTCAAACTTCTGGCCTCAATCCATCCTCCCGCCTCAGCCTCACAAAGTGCTGGGATTACAGGCATGAGCTACTATTCCTGGCATTTTCTTCCTGCCCTGAACCTCCAATCCTTCCTACTTTTTTCTTGTGGATCTGGCCAAACATAATGATCAAAATACGAGCATATATATACATGCACATATATCTATATATATACATCTACATGATTTGATATATATATACATAAATGATCCCATTTACACATATATATAAATCCCATATATATATATATATATATATATGATCCCATTTTCCTGCAACTTGCTTTTTTTATACTTAAGGCAATAAGCAAAATTCGGAAGCCAGAATGTTTGGTTTACAGGCCAGGTCCGGTGGCTTACTCCTGTAATCCCAGCACTTTGGGAGGCCAAGGCAGGTGGATCACTGAGGTTAGGCATTCAAGACCAGCCTGGCCAACATGGTGAAACCCCGTCTCTGCTAAAAATACAAAACTTAGTCGGGCACAGTGGCTCATGTCTGTAATCCCAGCACTTTGGGAGGCCAAGGAGGGTGGATCATGAGGTCAGGAGATTGAGACCATCCTGGCCAACATGGTGAAACCCATCTCTACTAAAAATACAAAAATTAGCCAAAGTGGTGGCGGGCATCTGTAATCCCAGCAACTCAGGATGCTGAGGCAGGAGAATCGCTTGAACCCAGGAGGCAGAGGTTGCAGTGAGCCAAGATCGTGCCACTGTACTCCAGCCTGGGTGACAGAGCGAGACTCTCTCTCAAAAAAAAAAAAAAAAAGGCCAGACCCACAGCACCAGGAGGCGTTTGTGACAGCCACCAGCCAACCCCTGCCTCCTCCCCTCTCCAGGGCACATCCAGTTGGGTTAGGGTGACCAGCAAGCCCAAGGAATGCAGAAGTTTCAGCCCTTTCCTTGGTCCAGGAAGCAGGGTTGAGGGGCTTCTCCAACTGAAGGTTGCTGCCTGCAGCCAGTAGATAAGGAAAGCCTTGTCTCCACACTGCCCAAGTTTCAAGGGTGTTTTTCTCTTATTCCTGTTATCTCAAGTGTCTGTTGTCTCAGAGCAGAGAGTTCATGTTGTGACTAGGCCTTCGCTCTCTTTCTCCACCTCCTCTGTGGACCTGGACTTCTTTAACTGGGAAACAAAGCTCCTTGGAGTAGGGAAAGGGTCTGTTTTGATCACCCTCTGGGTGCTTTGCCCCAGTGGATGAATGGCGCAGGAGCTGATGGACCAGGACTGAGGGAGGCAGAAGGAGGTCTAGGTGATGGGCTCTGCTACTCTCTGGTGCTGTGTCTTTGGGTAAATACCTCTAAGTTTCACTGTCTTCACGCGAAGAATAGAAAAGGCACCTGCCTTGCCTAACACGCAGGATTGTTCCATGCTTTGTAAACTGGGAAGTGCAACACACACGGAGGATCCTGGTGAATGTCAGCAGGTTGGTTGCCACTGGCTTCCATGCAGGTACGTTTCTTTAAAAGGCAACCAGCCTCAGTCCTGCAGGCGGGGCCTGCCCCTGTTTTGACATATTCCTGAAGTTGTCCACCTCCCACCCAAGCAGACCAGAACCAAGCTGATCATCATAACACAGACTGAGTCGTGGTTTTATCTTGATTGGGCAAAAAAGTATTTCATAAGCATCTACTTATACACCAGCTAAACTAGATGTTCAGCAAATCCTCATTCGTTTGGCAGAGTCTGGAACTCTGTTCTACTTAGTGGAATTTCTCAGCCAACTGATACTCATCACACATTAGAATTAGAAAACAAAACTGGCTATTTTGAAGGGAATCATTCTACAATTATTACATATTTCTCTTTGACTTTCTAAAAAAAAAAGAGCGTTAAATGCAGTCTACCCTTTTTCTTATCTCACTGCCACCACTGTAAACACCGATTATCCTGCTGAGTCTAGAGTCGTAAGAGCCTGTACCACCACTCATTGCTTTGAGACTTTAGGCAAATTATTTAACCTCTTTGTGCCTCAGTTTTCTCATCTATGAAAGAGGATCAGAAAACCAAGTTAATTAGGAAATGTGGCTGCAATGAGAACACAAAACCAGCAATCTACTTAAAATTTAGTGCATGGATTTGGAGATAACTGCTTTTCTCTCTGAGATACTTTTTGTTCCTACCCAACTCCTGGCTATATTCCAGATAGCTGAATTTGCTGGCAAAGTAAACCTCTCCTGTGTGGACATAAATTTCTTCTGGGGCCTTAAAGAACATAACTAAGGCCCCCATGGAACGCATTATGCCAACAAGCTGAGCACAGACACAAGCATTCCTTGCCAAGCAGGGAGGCTACTGGAGCAGCCCAGTAGAGCTAACCTAAATGAACAGACAGAACCAAGTGAAGGAAAGCAGAAGCTTCCCTGACCTTCATGAGGGAGAGAGACCTTCTCTACTAGTCAGCAGTAAGCAGAGACCAATGTCTTACCCAACTGGGCTTTATCCTTGTAAGGAGAAACGTTCAGATGTCCACTAGGGGAAATGAAATATAAACACTTAAAACACTGGGACAAGGCCAGGTGCGGTGGCTCACACCTCTAATCCCAGCACTTTAGGAGGCTGAGGCGGGTGGATCACAAGGTGAAGAGACCGAGACCATCCTGGCCAACATGGTGAAACCCCATCTCTACTAAAAATACAAAAATTAGCTGGGTGTGGTGGCGTGTGCCTGTAGTCGTAGCTACTCGGCAGGCTGAGACAGGAGAATCGCTTGAACTCGGCCGGCAAAGGTTGTAGTGAGTTGAGATCGTGCCACTGCACCCCAGCCTGGTGACAGAGCAAGACTCCGTCTCAAAAAAAAAAAAAAAAAAGAAAAAAAAAAGCCACTGGGACAGTCCATAGTGAACATCCAGAAGGGGAAGCTAAGGCCCTGAGGTCACTTTAAGTTTCTGTCTAGGAGGAGCATGAAAGTGGCCCTCTGCAGGGTGTGGTGGCTTACTCCTGTAATCCTAGCATTTTGGGAGGCTGAGGCGGGTAGACTGCCTGAGCTCAGGAGTTCGAGACCAGCCTGAGCAATACAGTGAAACCCTGTCTCTACCAAATATAAAAAATTAGCCTGGCATAGCGGCGTGTCCCTGTAGTCCCAGATACTCAGGAGGCTGAGGCAGGAGAACTGGTTGAACCCAGGAGGCAGAGCTTGCAGTGAAAGTGGCCCTCTGGTTGGCCAGGAGACAGAAGACTGCAGGTTTCCATGTGACACTGCACACACATAGCAAGCGTGCAGAATATCTGCTTGAGTGTCTTATTATTTTGAGCAAAAGAGAGATTATAGGGGCCTACCTATACCCCTGAGCCACCCCATGGTTCAGACCCTAGAAAGGATAGTACTGAAGAGCTGAAGCAACCCTACCTGAGAATAATCCATTTTCCTCAGGAGGATATAAAGAATTCTCTTGGGCCAGCTGTGGTGTGGCTCATGCCTGATGTCCCAGCACTTTGGGAGGCCAAGGTGGATGGATCACTTGAGCCCAGGAGTTCAATACCAGCCTGGACAACATAGCAAGACCTGTTTCTAAAATTTCTTTTAATTAGCCAGGTGTGGTGGCATGCACCTATAGTCCCAACTACTCAGGAGGTCAAGGTGGGAGGATCACTTGAGCCTAGGAGGCTGAGGTTGCAGTGAGCCGTGACCACATCGCTGCACTCCAGCCTGGGAGACAGAGCAAGACCTTGTCTCGAAAAAAGACTTTAAAAAAAATTATCTGGCTTCAGTTGAGCTAGGTCTCTGGAGTTCTATCTACAATGCTGAAGACACATCCTACAGACATCACAAGACCATTTATAAATACTTCAGCCCTCTCTCCTTCAAGTACACAGTTGTATTACATTCCCCTGCCTGCCTGAAGTTAGGGGTGGCCAGCTATTACCAATAAAATGTGAGCATGATGACACATGTCACTACTGGACAACTTTAGGAACCAGCCCCTGCTTCGCCACTTTCACCTTTCCCTCAGTCATGGTGATGAGGAATGTCCCATCAGCTTCAATCCAGGAATGGGAATAAAGATGACATGGAACAATCCTCATTAGTCTTCAACAGAAATATAGAATGAGCAAGAAAAGAAACTTCTGGCCAGGCATAGTGGCTCATGCCTGTAATCTCAGCACTTTGAGAGGTCAAGGCAGGTGGATCACTTGAGGTCAGGAGTTCGAGACCAGCCTGGCCAACATGGCAAAAACCCGTCTCTACTAAAAGCACAAAAATTAGCTGGGCGTGGTGGCATGTACCTGTAATACTAGCTACTCAGGAGGCTGAAGCAGGAGAATCACTTGAACCTGAGAAGTGGAGGTTGCAGTGAGCTGAGATCATGCCACTGCACTCTAGCCTGCGTGACAGTAAGACTCTGTCTCAAAAAAAAAAAAAAAAAGAAAGAAAAGAAACTAACTTATTTTATGCCACTGAGTTTTAGGGTTTGTCTGTTACCCTATAACCCAGCCAACTCTGAGTGATACATGTCCACAACTTAGCCACCCGGAAGTGACCTTCTTTTTCCAAATTGGTAATTATCAAGTGTTTAATTGCATTAAGATAGATTGTACATCCATACAGTACACAGTACTAGGAACCCTGATGGTCATTATAGTTGTAGACGTAAGTTTTAATTATTAGATGCTAGGCTTCTTTCCAAAAAGTAAATTATAAAGCTGAGATCTCAAACAATTTCCATAACCCCTCTGTGAGGTTAATTTACCCCCAATTCCTTCCTGAACCCAGCAAACACATTCCCAGGGGCAAAGGTCAGATAATAAAACCTGCTCCAAATGCATCACCCACCAACGGAGGAGAAGGTGATCATTTTAATAAATTCCAATTTCCAATATGGAAGATTTACTCCACAACACTCTTTTTATTTTTATTTTTTTCCTCTGCCCAAGTTGGAGTGCAGTGGCGTGATCACAGCTATCTGCAGCCTCAAACTTCTGTGCTCAACCAAACCTCTATGCGGTTCTAACACTTCAGCCTCGCAAGTAGCTGGGACCACAGGCATATACCATCATACCTGGATACTTTTTTTGTAGAGATAGGGTCTTCCTACGTTGTCCAGGTCCGTCTCAAGCTCCTGGACTCAAGCAATCCTCCTGCCTTGGCCTTCCAAGATGCTGGGATTACAGGCACAAGCCGCCACACTTGGCCTCCATGACACTCGACCAACAGCTACATTCACCCTTGTAGATGTCAGGATGGGCTGCCAAACGAGAATTGTTTTCCCCGTTAAATCCGGAGTTTTAAAACTCCAGATGTTCTTTGAACGTCACCATGGGTTGACACCCACTAGAGTCCAGTTCAACACCATTATCTCATTTCTCCAAAGGCACATTTCAATTCATCATTTTATTTAATATACAAAACATAAATTTAGGACAAAATTTGTAGTATTCTCCTACACTAAAAAAAAAAAAAATCCACAAATTAAGTTTTTCCATAGCAAAATATATCAAAACACATATGTCTTACACATTTGCAATGCAGTCTAAGAAAGTCCACTAAGCTGTGACTGATAACATCTTCACCCCTGCAACAAAACAGACTCTACAGACACAGATGCTGTTTACGCAAACCTACTGATTTTCCCATCTGAGGTCAGATTTACTGTTTTAGCCATCATTACTTTTTTCACGTATAAATCAGAACCAATCTAGCCATTTTAATGGCCAAAATAACTATACCATGATGTCATTTCTTAAACTGTTTAAAAAAACCCAGATCAGAGTCACTGCTGGTGAATCAATAAAATGCTTGGAAATAAAGAGGGGAGGGAAAAGACACGACCAACCAATTGGCTGTCAAGGCCAAAGGACCTGCCTGCCACCACATCCTCACCCCAAGCCTTGTCATTTATACCTACATGCTGATATTCCAAGGTGCCGAGGGCCAATCTGTAAGTACCTTGATGTTTGTGTGGCAGGACCATTTGGTTATAATAGTCCATTACATTATTAATGAAAGAACTGTACAAATAAAAGCATCATGCTCTTTTACGGAGTAATAATTATTATCGTAAGCAATGCAAATTGAATAATAAGAATCATCAGGACAGTTCAGTGATAAGCTAACAATTTGCGGCGATCAGACCAAACATCTCTGCTCAAGCTGTTTAATAAAATAAATAGCAGCTTGTTGACATTTTTGTTCAGTTGAACACACAGACATCCAGAGGCTACTTGTATGCCTTGAGTAGAAGAGCCAAGAAAAGAAGTGGGGACTGAATGATATAAAAGTGGAACCAGTTCTAATGGTGGTAATTTAGATGTTTCCATATCTTAAGGAAACAACAAATCCTATAAAGTGTCCCGGAATCAAATGACACAGTTTATTTATACACACCTGTACATATAGACATATATATTTACTTATACATATGCATTCCATGAATAGACCTATATATAAAACAATAGAAGCTGGGCATGGTGGCTCACACCTGTAATCCCAGCACTTTGGGAGGCCAAGGCGGGTGTATCATCTAAAGTTAGGAGTTCAAGACCAGCCTGACCAACATGGAGAAACCCCGTCTCTACTAAAAATACTAAATTAGCCAGGGGTGGTGACATATGCCTGTAATCCTGATCTCAGGAGGCTGAGGCAGGAGAATCGCTTGAACCCGGGAGGTGGAGGTTGTGGTGAGCTGAGATTGTGCCATTGCACTCCAGCCTGGGCAATAAGAGTGAAACTCCAATTCAAAAACAAACACAAAAAACAATAGCTTATTGTAACTAACTATAATGTTGCAGTTACATTCACATAAAGAAGTAAATCAAATGCTGTGGTAATAATAGGCCATCCCTAGTTAGAAGTAGTAGTTAGAATAGTAGGTCATCACTGCCAGGAGCAGTGGCTCAGGCCTGTATTTCTTGCACACTGGGAGGCTGAGGTGGGAGGATCACTTGAGCTCAAGAGTTCAAGGTCAGCCTGGACAACCTAGGGAGACCCCATCTCTACAAAAATTAAAAAATTAGCTGGGCATGATTGCACGTGCTTGTAGCCCCAGCTACTTGGGAGGCTGAAGTGGGAGGATCACTTGAGCTCAGGAGTTCAAGGCTGCAGTGGGCTAAGATTGCAACACAGCACTCCAGCCTGGGCAGCACAGTGAGACTCTGTCTCAAAGAAAAATAAATAAATATTTAAAAGTAAAACAAAATAGTTATCAAGCACCTAACGATCTACGACACAGCGCTCATGCCAGTCTGTAAAAGAGCAGCCAGCAGGCCGTTCATTTCCTTATGTACCTTATAGGGCCCCGATGGGATACTGTAGAATCACACAGTCCTCAAACAGAACTTAGTACTGCCCGATTCTCTACCAGTTTATCCAAGACTCATCCAGGAGAGAATATGTCAATATACCAGATCCAACAACACAGGGAAAATCTATTAAACTTGAACAGACGGGTAATGTGGACCTCTTGGTAGCTGCTGTGACCAATTTCCTGTCTCTTTTTGCTCACCTGGAAAGCTATGTATCACTGTGAGATAAAGATATCCTGTGGTATTCAGGGTGGGGGGTGCCGTGGGAGGGGTAAGCAAAGGCAATTAAGTCTCATCAGCTTCCAGAAGGACTAAACGCCGGGGAATGGGCTTAAACTTCTTGCTGTCAGACGTGTGCATCTCACAAACACACACCTTTTGTACTACAGTCCTAGTGTTAGCCAAAAGTCCAGCTGTTAGCGGGGCGCAGTGGCTCACACCTGTAATCCCAGCACTTTGGGAGGCCAAGGCAGGAGGATCACAAGTTCAGGAGTTCAAGACCAGCCTGACCAATATAGTGAAACCCCATCTCTACTAAAAATAGAAATAATAAGCCAGGAGTGGTGGCACACGCCGGTAGTGCCAGCTACTCAGGAGGCTGAGACAGGAGAATCGCTTGAACATGGGAGGCAGAGGTTACAGTGAGCCGAGATCACACCACTGCACTCCAGCCTTGGTGATAGAGTGAGACTTCATCTCAAAAAAAAAAAAAAAAAAAGCCCAGTTGTTCAGAGGCCATCTGACTGCACTTTTGGGGTGAAATAATGCCACTTCCAAAAGCCTCTCCCCCTCCTTCACCGTGAGCTGACACATCTGTCATACTGACTGGGCCAATTTGAATGCCATTCTCCTTCAAGAGGTCCCAACTTCAAAACAGCCCTTCCTCCCCAGACTCCCTGGCCGATGCCCCTGCTTGGACCCCAACTGCTCCTCTGAGCCGAATTCTGCCCAATTAAACCAAAATGCTCTCACATGTACTGCATTGACACGACCACTGAGGGAGCTAGAGCTTTGAGCAGAGTTGAGTTTGGGCTCAAATGACTTGATCTCTGGTTAATGCTCAAATACCCATTTTGGGAGTTCATATGCACACAGCAGAGTGAGAGAGAAATCAACATGGATACATAAACATACCCACTACAGGGGAACAGCACAGCATAGTATTTTCCATGGTGATTAAGAGTCACTGCTCACCCTCTGCCTTCGCAGGGGGTTGGGTCCGCCACATTTCCACCAGAAGATAAACTTGGGTAACATAGAGTGCTACAGACAGATGTCTGCTTATCTTTTCAAATGCTATCCCTGCCACCCCCAGCTTAAACCAGGAAAAAAGTCTTCATTGCTGGTATATCTTTAACACTTGCTAATCTTCTTTTTAATAAGAAGGATAAACCACTGTCTTCAGACTTGGAGTAAATGGTAGTAAGGCGCCAGGAAGGAGAATAGAGGAGGCAAGAATGATACCCAGGAAAAGGGGCAAGAGAACCCCAGGCAAGGAGGCTCTGGGATCTGGATTTCACACAGCAATAAAATTTCAAAAATAGTTTCGGGGACAGGCGTACGTGGCCAACTTTTTGTTTTGCCAAGTAAGGATACTGAACTCACTATCTTGAGCTTATTTTTCTCATTTTGCCTCAGATCGGAGGAAAGTTCACGTTTGAATACCCACTTGTGCATATCTGTGTACTGCCTGTGTCCCTCACCCCCTTAGACTAAGCCCAAGCACAGCACCTCGGAATTCCCTCTGCCTCCCACACAGAGACTCCCTAGGGTCCAGAAACCGCTGAAATAGACCAGACTGGATCCCTGATATCAGAAGTATTCCTTATTTCTCCTTTCACTTGAGAATGTTTTACACTTCCTTATCTTCCTATCTTCCTTCAGAGAATTTCTATGAAACATCTTTCTAGGGTGTTAGAAAGCCATCTTATAAAAAGAAATCAACACTTTCTCCACAGGAGTCACTTCAACCCTTGATAAGAAAGCAGTCTATGTGCTTCTAAAGGAAATGAATTCTAACTAAAAGGGGCATTCCCACTTTCAGCCTGGGGGCCTGACCTGCAACAGTCAAGAACACAGCTGCAAAGAGTGCCAAGGCCTCCTTCCTTGGGCAGAGCAGCCAAGGGGCAAAGACTTTCCATGCCTTTGTCTTGAGAATAGCCTCAGCCAGCCAGGATGACTGGCCTGAAGAAACCCACTTGAAGGCTCTGAGCCAGACCCAGGGCTTTCAGCAACAAATAAGGATTTAGACCAGCTTACTTTCTGAATGCTTGGAAGACAAAGACCATGTATATTAAAGTGGCCGACACGATGCCTATTTGCCATGTGTAAGCAGGCATCTGTCAATTTTTTATTGCAATCATGATAATGTAGATGAGAACCATGGAGGAAAATAAAACAAAAACAAACAAAATAACCAAAGTCCTTTATCCCTTGAGAGGAGGCTGTATCTGGCCTTATGACCCCTCACAGGTTATACCAAGAGCTTCCATAAGGCCTTCAACGCTGATACAGTTTGGATATTTGTCCCCGCCCAAATCTCATGTTGAAATGTAATTGCCGGTGTTGGAGATGGGGCCTAGTGGAGGTGCCTGGGTCGTGGGGGGAGGATCCCTCATGAGTGGGTTGGGCTATCCCCTTGATAATAAGTGTGTTCTTGCTCTGAGTTCACATAACATCTAGTTGCTTAGAAGTGTGTAGCCCCTCCCCCTCCCCTCTTGCTCCCATTCTCCCCCATGTGACGTGCCTGCCCCCCGCTTGCCTTCTGCCATGATTGGAAGCTTCCCGAGGCCTCCTCAGAAGCAGATGCCACTTTGGCTCCTGTACAGCCTGCAGAACGGAGAGCCAGTTCAATCTCTCTTTTTATAAATTACCCAGTCTCAGGAGTTTGTTTATAGCAGTGCAAGAATGGACTAACATAAACAAGAGCTGTTTGTTGAATGAACAATGAATGAATTCTCATATTCATCTTATCTTTTGGAACACAAAAACAATTGATTTAGAAATCTTTTAGATTAATTCTCATTTAAATAAAATATATACTTAAATCTCACTTCTAATTATCAGTCAGGATCATACATTCTTGGGTAATAACAACTGTAATAGTAATTTTAAGAGCTGCCACAGAATGAGTGTTTCCTATCTTCTAAGTGCTGGGTCAAGTACTTTATGAGAATGATTTTATTTAATTACCACAACACCGGCTGGGCGTGGTGGCTCACATGTATAATTCCAGCACTTTGGGAGGCTGAGACAGGCGGATCACTTGAGATCAGGAGTTCGAGACCAGCCAGGCCAACATGGTGAAACCCCATATCTACTAAAAATACAAAAATTAGCTGCCCATGGTTGCACATGCCTGTAATCCCAGCTACTCAGGAGGCTGAGGCATGACAATTGTTTGAACCCGGGAGGCGGAGGTTGCAGTGAGCCAAGACTGCATCACTGCACTCCAGCCTGGGCAAGAGAGTGAGACTCCATCTGAAAAAAAAAAAAATTACCACAACACCTCTACAAGATATATTCTTATCCCCCATTTTACAGATGGGGAAATGGAGGTTCTGACAGCTTACATTATTTTCTCAGAATGCACTTCTCAGAAATTCCATTCTAAGTCACGCAGCTGGAAAGAGGAAGGACTGGGAGCTGAAACTGTGGCTAACAGTCTCACCCTCGCATCCACTGCCTCAGCCTGCAGAGGTTGGGATACTTCATTAAAACCCACCCTACTGCAGGGCGCGGTGGCTCACGCCTGCAATCCCAACAGTTTGGGAGGCCGAGGAAGGCGGATCACCTGGGGTCAGGAGTTCAAGACCAGCCTGCAACATGGAGAAACCCCATCTCTACTAAAAATACAAAAAATTAGCTGGGTGTGGTGGCACATGCCTGTAATCCCAGCTACTTGGGAGGCTGAGGCAAGAGAACTGCTTGAACCCGGGAGGTGGAGGTTGCACTCCAGCCTGGGCAACAAAAGCGAAACTCCATCTCAAAAACAAAAACAAAAACAAAAACAAAAACACCCCACCCTATTGTGAAAAAGCTATAGCTTCTAAGGTACATACACTTTAACTGGAGCTGCTGAAAACCCAAGCCAATCCTCTTTCCTGGAAGCCTGCACTGTTTTCATTCAGTTTGAAAGCCTGTTCAGCCTTTACCCCCTCTCTCTTGGGAGCCCTCACTTCAGCCCCCAGGCCTTGGCACCACTGCAGCAAAGGATCCTGTTGCAAAGTCATTCTGCTGGATTAGACAAACCCATTTCTCTCAGGATAGTTAGTGCAATTCCAAAATGGCTTATGATGGGCCAAAACTCTCAACTTGCTTTAAATAAAGCAAGCTCTCCAGAATCCCAGATCTGTAGTCGGTGAAGGCAGTGGGATGAACTCTGGTGTGAAGCCGTCCTCCCATTCTGCAGATGTCTTTCTCTGTGATCTCTGTGGTCCTTAGTTTCTCTGTATTTAGAATTCAAACTCTTCCCTACCTCACAGAAATGACTGTAACAACCAACTGGGATAGTACAAGTACTTTTTGAAAAACATTAAATGCCTTCTACAACTGAGATGTTAACATCAGACCTTTCCAATAGGACAGGTTATGAAAAATTCTACTGGGCATTTAGAAGGCCAAAGCATGGACCCAGAAACTCTCTCTGATACATATATGGGGATTTCCATTTAATTAGCTGCTTCTGAGGAATGCCTAGAGCTATGATCAAAGGTGCTAACTGGGCAGCCAATGGGAAAACGCCTAACAGGTCCATGAATCAATCCTTGGGAAAGTTTTTGTCTTGTGTTTTAATATTCAGGCTCCATTTATGACTCAAGCATAACTTTCCTTGGTATTAAGTAACAAGGAACTGAGATTAATTGACCAATTTTTAACTATATTTGGCCTATTTGCATCCCATGTTGCAAGCATCTTACTAGGGCTGTAAGAATAAGGAATTTGTCACTGGCTATCGTGAAAAAGCTCGGGTGTCTGAGCACTTTATGATCACTAAAATATAGGATTCTAGCCTCCTAAGAGGCAGGCGATCACGAGGTCAGGAGATGGAGACCATCCCGGCTAACGCAGTGAAACCCCGTCTCTACTAAAAATACAAAAAATTAGCCAGGCATGGTGGCACATGCCTGTAGTCCCAGCTATTCGGGAGGCTGAGGCAGAAGAATTGCTTGAACCCGGAAGGCGGAGCTTG
The DNA here is from genome assembly GCA_036589455.1 of Ateles fusciceps. Lineage (NCBI taxonomy): Eukaryota > Metazoa > Chordata > Mammalia > Primates > Atelidae > Ateles > Ateles fusciceps. The sequence continues at coordinate 4,941,619 of JAZHEH010002908.1, read as the reverse complement.
CAGTGAGCCAAGATCACACCACTGCACTTCAGCCTGGGCGACAGAGTGAGACTCCATCTCAAAAAAAAAAAAGAATCTCTTGTCTTTAAAAATTGTTTGAGAGGCTGGGTGCAGTGGCTCATGCCTGTAATACCAGCACTTTGGGAGGCTGAGGCAGGCAGATTTCTTGAGGTCAGGAGTTTGAGACCAGCCTGGCCAACATGGTGAACCCCTGTCTCTACTAAAAATACAAAAATTAGCCAGGCATGGTGGCAGGTGCCTGAAATCTCAGCTACTTGGGAGGCTGAGGCAGGAGAATCACTTCAACCCGGAGGTGGAGGTTGCAGTGACTGGAGACTGTGCCATTGCACTCTAGCCTGGGCAAGAAGAGCAAAACTATCTTAAAAAAAAAAAGGTTTGAGAACATCACAGGAAACCATGCTGATCTGAGTGTGTTCCCTATAACCTGGCCAGCTGGCTCTGCGTCTCGAGGCATCAGACTCTATTTGAACATGGATTTCTTTTTCCTTTCCAGAGTCTCTCATTTTCTCCATTGTATTCATTAAGTGGGGGGGAAAAAAAAGACCTCATAAATGTCGTTTCATATGCCAAGCAATTTGCTATAGGCAACTACACCATTACTTTGTACAAATAAATTTACATAAATCATTATTAGAATGTTTTATCTTGGCAACATTATTTGGTTCCCAGAACACAAATTAAATGCATGCTTAAAGCAGAATATTTTAAAGTTATTCCTATATTGTTTATGAGACAGGATTAGAAATTTCCATCTAATTTTTCTTTCATAATGGAATTCCTTTAGTTTTCTTTGTACGTTTAGAAACCATATATATAATTTTCTGGGGGGGTTTCTTGAAGTCAGCCATGCGATAGATGACTGTGTTTCATTTGGTTCATTTTTCAGCTGCTGTTCCCTTTGATTTCGTGGGTACGGTTTTGAACACTGATTAGGAAGGCCAGGAACCAGGGGAATTTCAATACAGTCTCGTAAGTAGATGGCTTTTTGTTTGATAATATTCTGCACGTAAACTGGTCTTTGTGGTTAAGCTTTATTATTATTTTTTAAAATAAACAAATGTATAAATAAACTCCCTGCCCTCAGTTTCTCCTGGCTCTTTGGGTTGGGAAGGGGCCTGTTTGGATTCTGTGCACAGCACATGGCAAGTCTTCACTCGCTGGAGTTTTACTCCACCCTAGATTTCAAAATAAAATCTTTTCCATGTAGAATGTAGCGCCCAGTTTTAAAACAAGCTGCACTTGTCAACATCAGGGTAGGGAGTGGTGGCCGGGGACCGGACGGGAAGTCAGGAGACACCCACGTCAGCGACGCCTGCTGTTGCTGGCTCTGGAAAATGACGTCGTGACTTCCCAGCTCGTCTTCTCATTGGTGTCACAAAGGGCTGGACTCCTGGCTCACGGCTGGAACTTTCTACCAGTATGTGGTCTGAGGACAGATTCCAGGGCCGCTGTCAGGGAAGTGGGGCCCCATGAGGTCAAGGGTGCAATACTCAAAAACGGGGAGTGAGGCAGCCCCGTGGAGGGCTAAAACACGGACTCCCAGCCTGATCAACATGGAGAAACCCTGTCTCTACTAAAAATACCAAATTAGCCGGGCGTGGTGGTGCGTGTCTGTAATCCCAGATACTCGGGAAGCCGAGGCAGAATCGCTTGAACCTGGGAGGGGGGAGGTTGCAGTGAGCTGAGACTGTGCCACTGCACTCCAGCCTGGGCAGCAAGAGCAAAACTCCGTCTCAAAAAACAAACTAACAAAAAAACACAGATTCGAAACATACCAAATCAACCACTTGCTACCTGTGTGACTGTGAATAACTCAAACCTTTCTGCATCTCTGTTGCCTCATCTGAAAATGAAGAGATTATGCATATGTACGTAGCAGGCTTATTTTGGGGATTAAATGAAGCAACACAGCAAAAAGCTGAGAACAGTGTCTGATTCTGACAACAGGTTCAATAAACAGTAGCTAACATTAATCTTAAAGAATGACCAGTGGAGTCAAGCTAGGGCGATCATATCATTTATGGTCTAAACCAGGATATTTGTGGGTGTGAAAGGGAAGACTGTATGGTAATTATATTGGGTCAACTAGCGTATGCTAGGACACTCCCAGGCATACTAAGACTGGTGTGGCTACTCTGTCCCTAGCCCAGACCATTCAAGACTCAATAAAGAAATTTATTTTTTGCTTACAATTATATATTACATATTTTACAATTTGTTACTTCTTTTAAAGTTCTTTCATATACCTTATTTGAACTTTTCTTAAAATTTGGGAAAATGTAGAACTGAATTACCCGTTAATAATAACCAAACAAAGGCCCAAAAAAGTATAGACTTTCCCTTAGTAACCCAGTATTGCTGAGCAGTGGGGACAGTATCCCATGAGCTCCTCCATACTTCCCGGCCTTCGTCCAGAGAGGCAGGGTCATGTGACTAGTCCTGACCAGTGGCCTGTTACCTCCAGTCTTAAACACTTAAGAGTGTGTGTGCAGCTGGGCACGCTGGCTCATACTTGTAATCCCAGCACTTTGGGAGGCCAAGGTGGGAGGACTGCTTAAGCCCAGAAGTTTGAGACCAGCCTGAAAAACATAACAAGACCCCATCTCTACACAAAATTTTAAAAACTAGACTACAGCCTACAGTCCCAGCTACTCAGGAGGCTCAGACAGGAGGATCCCTTGAGGCTTGAAGTTCAAGGCTGCAGTGAGCCATGATCATGCCACTGCACTCCAGCTGGGGAAACAGAGCAAGACCCTGTCTAAAAAAAACAAATGAAGCTGGGCATGGTGGCTCACGCCTATAATCCGAGCACTTTGGGAGGCTGAGGCCAGTGGATCACTTGAGGCCAGAAGTTTGAGATCAGCCTGGCCAACATGGCGAAACCCTATCTCTACTAAAAATACAAAAATTAGCCACGTGTGGTGGCAGATGCCTGTAATCCCAGCTACTCAGGAGGCTGAGGCAGGAGAGTCGCTTGAACCCGGGAGGCAGAGGTTGCAAAGAGCCGAGATCGCGCCATTGCACCCCAGCCTTGGTGACAGAACGAGACTCTGTCTCAAAAAAGAAAAAATAGTGGGTATAAGTTCTCAACTCTTTCCTTCACATGTTGCAGCAGCCAGGAAGCCATGTTTTGAAATGTAGATATCACAAGATGGAAGAGGCCTGGGACCTCAAAATACTGGATGCAAGAGAGCTACACTGGCCCAGTCTAACCCTGAGCAAATGAGAAATAAGCTTTTGTTGTACCAAGCCCCTGAGATCTGGGAGGTACTTTATTTTTTTTAATTAATTTTTTTTTTAGACAGAGTCTCGCTCTGTTGCCCAGGCTGGAGTGCAATGGCCCGGTCTTGGCTCACTGTAACCTCTGCCTCTTGGGTTCAAGCAATTCTCTGGCCTCAGCCTCCTGAATAGCTGGGATTACAGGTACCCGCCATCATGCCTGGTTAATTTTTGTATTTTTGTTGAGACGAGGTTTCACCATGTTGGCCAGGCTGGTCTTGAACTCCTGACCTCAGGTGATCCACCCGCCTCAGCCTCCCAAAGTGCTGGGATTGCAGGCGTGAGCCACCACACCCGGCCTGGGGTGATCTTTTTACCCTAATATACTACTGCCTGCCCTGGCTCAGCCAGTTAGTGAGATTAGAACTCGCATCTTTTACTATAGTTTTCATTCAACAGTATCATAAAATCCTACCAGATTGGGAAAAAGCATTGCCAAGATTAAATGCCATAGCTTACTCATGGTAAGCCTTCAAAGCTTACTTGATTTAAAACAAAATATTTATTTGGTTTAAAATAAAATCGTTCACACCCAGAGCCAAGTAAAAAGAAAAAAGTTCCAAAATGCAAGGTTTGTTTTAACTTGGTGCTGATTTATTCCAACATTTAGGTTAATCCAAGAAGTCTGGATGCCTCATCTTACAGACAACCCTAAGATGAAATGGCCCATGTTGCATCTAGATTTTATTTTAAGTTAAAGGGATGAATGGAAATATCCAAGTAGAGTGTGACCAATTCTCTGTCTCACTCCAGAAAATCCCTCCCTTCCTCTCTTTCCTATTCTAATCCTACTCATCCTTTCAACTCATTTTCGTAATGGGGAGAAAGCTCCACACATGAAATTTCGCAAACACTTATGTCACACAATTGCCTAGGCCAGGAGTTGGACGCTTTTCCATAAAAGACCATAGGGTAAATACTTCATGGTTTCCTTGCATTTATTTAACTCTGCCATTGTAAGGGCAACAACTGCCATAGATAATCCAGAAATGAATAAACATGGCTCTGTTTCAATGACATTTTATTTAGGGACACTGAAATTTGCATTCCATATAAATCTCATGAGGCACAAAATTTTATTCTTCTTTTAATTTTTCCCAACCACTTAAAAATGTGAAAACCATTCTTAGCATATTGGCGATACACAGACAGGCAGCAGGCAGTACTTGGCCCCTGGGCCAACTGTGCTTTACCAACCCCTGGCCTGGGCTTAGGAGGGGGTGGCAACAATCTCTTAGGCAATTTCTGCAGTGGGAGAACACAAATATGGCTATTCTAGTTCTTCCACTTCCTGGTGGCTGGTGATCTCAGGCTATGATTCCAGAAGGCCTGAGTTTCTGCACACCTGTGTGCAGGAAGGCAGATGGTACATGGCCAGGCAGGGCCTGATAGGCAGTGAGGGGGGTCTCAGCTGGCAACTCTCAATAGTACCTTTAAGATCCAGGACAGGCCAGACTCGGTGGCTCATGCCTGTAACCCCAGCACTTTGGGAGGCCAAGGCAGGTGGATCACTTGAGGTCAGGAGTTCAAGACCAGCCTGGCCAACATGGTGAAACCCCATTTCTACTAAAAATACAAAAATTAATCGGGTGTGGTGGCAGGTGTCTGTAGTCCCAGCTACTCAAGAGGCTGAGGCAGGAGAACGGCTTGAACCTGGGATGCAGAGGTTGCAGTGAGCTGAGATGGCGCCACTGCACGCCAGCCTAGGTGACAGAGCAAGACTCTGTCTAAAAAAAACAAACAAAAACCCAGGGCAGTGAAAGCCACCACTGCTTCCACCAGCTTAACAAAGGGCAGCCCTGGGGAAGAGAGGGGAAGAGCAGACAGGATCCACTGCACCATCCCCCAAATTCATCAGGGCACTTGGCTCCCAAGCCCTGACTGCAGCCCCAGCCGTCCCCCTTGAGACCCTCCCTGAATTCTGGCTTTCAGAACTCTCTGGATGCGCTCCCAGCGTTAATTTATTAATGCGCGTTCTTAACTTATGCCTCCTCCCCTGCAGCTCCACTACTCAGAATCGCCCCTTGTGAATCACCAGGTATTGACCTCAGAGAGCTCATCCCAGGGCACTGAAAAGCCCCCAAAGCCAGGCAGAGCTCAGAGGGGAGGATGGCAGGTGTGGGGAAGGATGGCAGGTGTTGGGGAGGATGGCAGGTGTTGGGGAGGATGGCAGGTGTGGGGGGAGGATGGCAGGTGTGTGAGAGGAGGAAATAGGTAGACAGGCAGGGCAGGGTGTGGACAGGCCCAGAGAAGCAGAAAAGATTCATAAGGCCGAGGCCAAGCCAGGGTGGGGGCAACAGGGACCATCGTCCCCAGCAGGACACTGCCAGCCTGGCCAACATAGTTGTCAAGTCTGATCAGCTGCATAAATAAAGCTCTTCTTCAAAGGGAAGGTGGAGTTTCTCCAAGGGGCTCCGCTCCAGGATCCTTAAGGGACCCCTGACGGGGGAGTCTGGCTCTGGGTGAGAGAGAGGATCTGGGTCCTCTAGACTTTCTGATGGAGGCAGTCAGGCCCTCACTGCCAGGCTTCACGGTGGGTTCATGCCTGTCTTCCCCTCAAGGCTCCATGCCACCCCTCTTCCTTCTGCCTGGCCAAATGATCCCACAGCAACAAAACCCAACTGAGGCCCTCCCTGGTCCATGAATTCCTCCCTAATCATTTCAATCCCAATCCTCAAAGCCTCTCCATCCCCTGAAGCAGGGAACTACTGCTGGTGCCTAGCCCTGGCCCTGAGCTCAGCACCACCATCTGCCATTTTCTTTCTTTTCCTTTTTTTTTTTCCGAGATGGAGTCTAACTCTGTCACCCAGGCTGGAGAGCAGCGGCACGATCTCAGCTCACTGCAACCTCCACCTCCCAGGTTCAAGCGATTCTCCTACCTCAGCCTCCAGACTAGCTAGGTCTACAGGTGCGTGCCACCACGCCCAGCTTATTTTTGTATTTTTCGTAGAGACAGGATTTCACTATGTTGCCCAGGCTTGAACTCCTGACCTCAAGTGATCCACCTGCCTCGGCCTCCCAAAGTGTTGGGATTACGGGCGTGAGCCACCATCCTCGGCCCCATTTGCCATTTTCTTATGAGTGAGTCAACTTTGCCTCAATCATGGGCTCCTTGAGGATAGGAGCCAGCCTCCCACTTTTTCATCCCCCACCTGTCCCAAGAACACACAACAGATACTCATAATACTTATTGAACTCAACTAAAAGCACAACATTAGAAAGATTAACACAATTAAAGTAAAACATGAGATTGTGGCAACAAAAATAATTTAGAAGCTAATTTCTATGTGAAAATTTCCAGCAATCTTCCCATGGCTTTGTATTTCTACGACTCGCACCAGAATTTTAAATAAAGATGTGATTCAATGTTTTTAATCATCTTAATGCCTAAATTGGATTGACCACATTGTCAAGTCTGATCAGCTGCATAAATTGATCATTAAGAAGATTGGAGGGAGGCGGGGGAAGATACCAGTTGATGGAGAAATAATCAATTTGGCATTTGCATTTAAATATAGCTACGGCATTTCGTTTATTCAATGCAATCTACATAAGGCATGGCGAGCTGGGAAAGGCAATGTGATTACCTGAGTCAGAATGGGTCCAGGAAACCGAGGTCAGCATTGCTCCCGTCACAGAAAGGACAGAGGGGCCTCCATAATCACGACAATGCTGGTCTTCTAGAGGCTGCTGGAGAGAGGAAGAGTAGCAAGTCAGAATTAAGCAGAAGAAGCAGAGAGAGCCCTCGCAACCACAAGGGATGTCATCTCTGGCCTGACTCTAGAAAATGACGCACTTCAGTGAAAAAGCCAATTGTAACAGTACCTCTTTATTTCTTGGATCATTATTAAAGGACCTGATCTTCACGATGGAGTGTTTTTGAAACTGTCTCATGGGGCATAAAAAGATCCAGAAATTTGAAAATACATGCCATCTCAATGTGAGACTATTTTATTTTGCTACAACTGCCACTGAGACATTTGTGAGATCATTTTATGTACTACAGCTGCTACTCAAACACTTGCTCATAAAGGAAAACATCAGAGCACCAACAAGCGCTCAAGGCCTTCCACCCCCACGGACCCGCCTTGATCCACTGGGCAGACCGGGTGTGCAGGCTGCTAAGTCGACGACTCTATTTTGTTGTTATAAAATGAAATGTCTCTGGCTCTCGTCCTCCCTAAATAGGCTGCAGGTTATCAGGCCATGGTTAACCAATAATCTTGCAAAATAGGAAAGTTGGTACATGAGACAGATTGCATAATAATCTCTGATGGAAGATATCTTTTTAATCCGGGTCTCAAGGATAACAAATCAATGAACTCTCTAATGGAAAGAATGGTATTAACCTACGTGCTGTAGTCTGAGAATGTCAGGAGTATATTAATTAGATCAGTGGTTCCCAAACTGTGGGCCCTGGAAGAGCAGCATCAACACTGACCGAGAGTTTGGTGGAAATGCAAATTCTTGGCCCCTACCCAAAATCTACTGAGTCAGAATATATAATGTGGAATTAGGGCCCAGAAATCTGTGTTTTAACAAGCCCTCCACATGATTCTGATATACCTTAGATCATTAATTTATCCACCCATACAAAGACATTCTGTTGTGAAATAAAATCACCCTACTCTACTTTGTGTTTAAGCTCCTATTAAGGACAAAGCATAGAGCTAGGGATTGGGGGAGAGATGAGGAGTCCGAGACAATAAAGAACCTGCCCCTCGAGAAACATTGTCCACTAAGGAAAATAAGACACTTACACAAGGGCGGGTGGCTCACGCCTGTAATCCCAGTAGTTTGGGAGGCCAGGGAGGCGGATCACCCAAGGTCAGGAGTGTGAGACCAGCCTGGCCAACATGGTGAAAACGCCGTCTCTACTAAAATTACAAAAAAAAATTAGCCGGGCCTGGTGGCAGGCGCCTGTAATCCCAGCTACTTGGGAGGCTGCCACAGGAGAATCACTTGAACCTGGGCAGAGATTACAGTGAGCTAAAATCGCAGCCACTACACTCCAGCCTAGGCAATAAGAGTGAAACTCCATCTCAAAAAAAAAAAGACACATACACAAGCAACTCAAATACTGGCAGACCGTCGGCTGGAGAGTGTCAGACAAAGGAGACATTTGTTTCTGTTTGGGGTGAGGAGTGGGGGATGCCATGCAAAGAAAGCATCATGAAGACAATAATAACAGCCTTGAGATTAGGGCAGGATTTTAACAACAACAGCAAAAAACCAGACAGCAACAGAAAAGAAGGCCCAGAGGTCACAAAGCATGAGGGCTATCTGGGGGCACAGGGGAACCTGGTCCGGCTGACACATGAGAAACCTGAAGGTGATCTGAGTGAGACAAGGTTACTTCCAAATGCAGACAGGTAAGAGCTAGGGGCTCTTCTTTTTTTTCTTTTTGAGACAGAGTCTTTCTCTGTTGCCCAGGGTAGAGTGCAGTGTGTGAGATCTCGGCTCACTGCAACCTCTGCCTCCCAAGTTCAAGTGATTCTCCTGCCTCAGCCTCCAGAGTAGCTGGGATCACAGGTGCCCACCATCACACTGGGCTAGTTTTTGTATTTTTAGTAGAGACAGGGTTTTGCCATATTGGTCAGGCTCCTCTTTTCATGTAAAGACCACCCAGCAGGCACCAGTGGCTTATGTTTAGAAATTAATGTCTGGGCTGGGTATGGGGACTCACACCTGTAATCCCAGCACTTTGGGAGGCTGAGGTGAGCACATCGCTTGAGCCCAGGAGTTCAAAACCAGCCTGAGTAACAGGGCAAAACCCCACCTCTACAAAAAATACAAAAGAAAACAGAAAAATTGGCATGGTGGTGAATGCCTATAGTCCCAGCCACCTAGGAGGCTGAAGAGGGGGGATCATCTGAACTTGGGAGGTCAAGGTTACAGTGAGCAGTGATCATGCCACTGCCCCATCTCAAAAAAACAAAAAAATTCCACATCCAGTTTACTTTTCTGTACTTTTGGCAGTGCATTTTCCAGAGGGAAGAACCTCAGCTGCTTCAAGGATTAACAGCAGAGGGTTTGTCCAGGAGGAAGAACGCACACACAAAATTTTACAGCAGGTACAAGAACCTGGAAGTTATAGTCGCCTTGGGCCATTCTGCAAAGGGGCAAAATGTTACCACGCCTCGACAGCCCCTGAGGACATCTCTGGTTTTAGCTTTAAAAAAAAAAAATACTGTCACTCAGGTTGAGAGGGGTATGACTTCATCACCAAAAAAGTTAAATTAATACTCAACATCTCCAATTAGAGGAAAAAATACTTTTCATGATCAAGTTAGTATGGCTTTGCGTCTAGAAAACGGACAGAAATAGAAGGTTTTATTTCCTGACGTTGGTAGGTGAAGAAGGGGGTACTGAAAATGTTTTTCATGTCACACCAAGGCTCGGACTTGAAATGAAGCTGGATTCAGAACTGGCAGTCTCTGCTTACCCATGCCAGCTTTGCCATTCAACTTTCTGAGTCATTATGGACAAGGCACTAAACCCCTTCAACCTCAGTTTTTCATCTATCAAGAAAAAGAGGCACTGACCTACCCCACCTTCTTGGAAATTTAAATAAGAAAACAGAAATGAAGTTGCTGTGAAAATCATAGAGTGCCGTACCATACAGAGGTACCGAATTATCTTCCTCATCGAGGAGTTTGGCTACTAATTAACACTGGTTATCCTACTGGCCTTTGAAAATATAAAAGCAACGTGTTTCTGATGCCCTTGAGATTCTCCTTTTAAATATTTGCAGATACAGCAGTTCTGAGGAGCAAACTTGGTATCAACCAAACCATTCTCCCAAGAAGCATTTCAAGGTAAATCTTTTACTTGTAAGTAAAAAAAAATTTTTTTTTATTCCTCTAACCACGATAGAACATCCAGTTATCTTTTAGCAGCTCCTGGTGAGCACAACTCAGTCTTCAGCAACACCGACATATACGATGGCAATAATTTATCATCTCTGCAGTAGTTTAGTCCCAGATGGACCATTTACTAATTTATTTCCATATGTAACTGGCAGAGAGATTAATCAGGCTTCCAACTCAGAAACCTGAATTGCGCTTTATTCCCTTAACAGGCTAACTCTGGGCAAGAAGAGGCACACATTTACATAGAAACCAAGAGTTCCTCTTAAAAAGCCTGTCAGCCTCAGATGCAAGCCTTACACACACACACACACATGCACACACATCTTTCCTGAGACAGCTCACTCCTATGTCAGCTTGGAGGGCTGCTGCTTTCCTCAGATCCTCAAGGACTTCACACAGGAGCTGTGTCTGATACAAGTACGGGCAGGGGTAAAACATAGCGCCAAATGCGGTAAAGTTGCAGCCACATTCCCCTCCCTGACTGCAAGGTCAGGGGCTCGGATTTCTGAAAATGAAGAGATCTTTTTGCCACAGTGCTGCGCCCAGCTGGCCCGGCACGCAGTGCCCAGGCGCTGGAGGCATGTGCTTTCTTTTTCCACTCTTTTTAAGGGTCTGAACTTGACTGAATTCAGCAGCTGCCGTGTCCTCAGCGACGGCTAATGAATTGTTAGCTTTGCTCCCGGTTCCCCTGAGCTCAACTCCCAGTCCACTTTTGTTTTTAATTCTATCCCAGTGATATCAGCGTTTAGCCAAGAGTGGTTAACGGTTGTCGGATGACGGTGTTTACATATAGAAAGCAAGCCAGACATGGGCAGAAAGCACCAGCTGATCCCTGATGCCTTAAGCGGAACCCAAGGCCATGCCAAGAAAGCTCCGCAGACAGGAGCATGTGGAGCTATATACAGCTAGGCTAAGTCCACACACCTGGGGCGATAACGAACTCTGTCGCTTTGGAGAAGTCACTTGACAGTCAGTTTTAAAATTCTCTCCTCTATAATATGAATTTAGTTCCCTGAGTTCCCTTCCGGCTCTAAAATCTAATGATTCTCTGAATATGAAAAGGATCAGCCATTCACCTGGTTTGTTCTGTGTGCTTAGCCGATGCCAAACAGTAGGAAGTTTGGAAGCATCTGAAAGTGGCCGAATGGGTCCAGATGCTTGCTGCTGTGACAGGCACAGCCTTAGGAATCTCAGTAGCCACAAACTCCTTTTGCGCAAAGAACATGCACATTTGATGACTGGTCAACAATGCATATCTTTACAAGGTTTTAAAAATTCAGTTAAATCCAACAGTTCCATTACAGTATTGTTCTAGGTATGGCAAATCCTACAAAAGGATATCCATTCATGGCCCTTGTCTTTAATACACTTACATGTTAGTTAAGGAGATACACAGCTAATCTTAATACAATGAAATATGTGCTATAATCATTGACAAGGAAATGGTTAAATGAACATGAAGGATGAAGAAATCATTTCAATGGAAGGGGGGAGATCTGTAAGGTTTTACAGAGGAAGCAGAATTTAAGCTGGGCCTTGTAAAGTAAAGATGGGACTATAAGCATCCGGACAGAGGTAACAGTGAGAGCAAAGGCCTATATGCTTCCAAGTGTGGTCGGGGCACAGTATTCAGGACTCAAGGACAGGGGCACAGGATGCCCAAGGAAAAGAAGACATAGTGAGACGAGAGGCTGGAAAGGAACTCAAAGTGGCAAGCCCCGGCTGCCAACCTTTCTTGCTGTGGTCTCTGGGAATCTGCAGAAGTCCCCGGGCAATAGAGACTCCAAATGAGCTCTGCCTCGGGAGGTTTATTTGGACAATTTTACCACCATTTACGACTGAGAATAAGATCCGTCTGTACCTTCATTTTTCTCTTAGTCATTCCACCTTGCCACTATTTGGGAATCTCTCAAATTTACTTTTTTTCTAAATCAACTTCCTGGCCCTTTGAAGGCAAGCAATTGAGTTTCCTCTAAGTACTGCCAAGATTTCACATTCCAATGAGGAGTTCGGCCTCGCGCTTTACATTTAGGTTAACGTGTTTTTCTACTCTTACGAAAGAGTTAAAATAGCAGGACATAGATGGGTATTTTGGTTTGGTTTGCTACACTGGAAAATATTTCTGTATGATGCAAAACATACACAAACGTCCTGACTATTGGAAGGGCCTGCTCCACCACTCCCCAAAAAACAAAAGTTGAACTGGCCATCCAAGTAGTTCACTGAAACTTTTTGATCTCCAGTGTCAGAGTCCCAGGTTACTAACCCCAAGTTTTCCAAGGTCCTTCAAACACAATAACAGAACGTCATGTAAACTCTCTCATTCCAGTGCTATTTGGTCCCCTCAGCCTGGGGGACCAAGCACAGGTGGTATCACGCAGCTATCACATGCAGAAGCCCCAGGACACATGGGCCATACACCAGGCAAGCCAGGGCATGGGGACGGGGTCTGCCCTCCCATCCACCCCAAAGATAGGTCTTAACACTCCACTCAAGTGGGGGTACAAGTGGGCAGAGCAGCTTGTCCTCTGAGAAAGGAGCTGCCTTCAGTATGAGCCACCATTAAAAAGTTTCCCAAGGTTTGCACCTATAATCTCAGCACTTTGGGAGGCCGAGGCGAGAGGAAGGCTTGAGCCTGGGAATTTAAGCCCAGCCTGGAAAATATAGTGAGATATTTCAGTCGGGCATGGTGGTGTGTGCCTGTAGTCCCAGCTGCTTGTGAAACTGAGGCAGAAGGATCACTTGAGCCCAGGAAGCAGAGGTTGCAGTGGGGTGAGATGGCACCACTGCACTCCAGCCTGGGCAACAAGGTGAGACCCTGTTCCAACAGAATAAAATAAAATAAAACCAAAAAACAACTCCCATAGAAGACACAAATTTCACTTCCCATCTCTGGACTGCTCAGACTACACATGGGCATATATGGAAAGCCCCAACATTCATTTCATTTTGGATCACCTTATTTAGAAAGGCACATTGTGTCTACCCACGGGGGTGTGGTGCATTCCGGGGTTCAAGTCCCTGGTTTATAATTCAAATCTTATCCTAGCCCTCCTCATGCATGGGTGCTCGGAAGCTCTGAGCCCCCCAGAGGTATTCTCTTAACATATAATCAAATAATTACTATGAAGTATAATATGCAGTACATACTGTAGATAGTTCCCTGTGCACATAAGAAAACAGTCTCATACAGACCCAAAGAGCTGTATGCATTGCTTTTTCTAAAAGTCCACCTATGGTCGGAAAACTAACCTTCTTCAAATGAATAGATTAGCTTAAATTACCATGCCATTTTGCAATCTCTTCACTGATACACGAATAATAAAACTACGAGGTAAATGTAGGCTTAAACCAAATAATGGGCATAAATTTAAAAATTTTTTGACATTAAAAACTCAGTATAAATTGAACTACAAGATACTTGAAAGCTCCCACAATCGTAATGTGCACATTGAAATCCATTAACCTAATACCTAGGCTGCTATTCAAAAGTAGGGGTCTAGCAGGCAAATAAATACTCATTTGAACACTCCTCCTAAATTACTGTACAATTTGGTTGCTAAGTCACACACTTACAAAGTCTATCATCTTTACTTGGTTGCTGTCTAACCAACACAGAAGTCATATAAGGTTACAATGTGGCAGCATGAGATCAACACAGATACCAGCAAATGGTACTAAAAAGTAGCAGCAAATGTCAAAGACAAACCAGGGTCAGCTTGGAGAGAATGAGATATTTACATAAGCATCCAGAAAAGACAATGGAGCCCCGATTTCCCCTTAACTGCACACCTAAACAACCTCTCTGCTCCTCACCTGATCATTCTGACATAAAAGCAATTTCTACAGTGATACATTCAAGGACCTTAGTTGCCATAAACTCAGCAGCTGTTAAAAAGATTCTGTTGCACATTCGATTTGCTTTAAGACTTAGCTATTTCCAACCAAAGCTTTCATTTCTTATCCATCACTACACCCCTCCAAAAAAATTAGCTTCATTAACAATATCCTTCTTTGATATGTCATCTGCCAAGTCCATTTTCTTACCTTTTTAACTCACATTTTTTTTTTTCATTTGAGGATATTTACCCAAGCAAGGACAATTGTTTGACTGGAATCTTGCAACTTTCAACTTTGCCCAGATTTTGCCATCGTGCAGAAGGGGAATGCCGCAACCCCGACACATCGTTCGGTTGAGCTAATACACATCTGAATCCAGAGCTATATTTTAAATTCTTTTACACTTACTTAATATAGTGCATGCCGCCTGTCCACTGATGCGATATCAGAAACCTGCAAGCTACTATTTCTGCAACTGTGTCACTGTAGATAGTCTGAAACATGTACGTAGCTGTTGCCATGGAAACAAACACAGCTAGGGTAGAGTGCCACGCTGTGTTAATTCCTTCACCCATGAACCCCAGGGGAATGCTAACATTCATCTTCTTTCTCCTTTAGTCTCACACTGCTTTAATATTTTTTTAGCGTTATCAAATGATGTACTAAATACATATGGTATACCTGAAAATACGGAAGGCTGAAATGAGCCGTGGTACCAACCTAGCTTGCCGGCTGTCTGCTCAAGGTGGTGCAGCTCTGCAATGGATCCTTTCCTGAACTTCTCCGTTAAGAAATAAGGAACTTTGTCCTTCTTTTAAAATGGTGTGGGAAGGACGGAAAAGGTGAGCATCTTGTCTGTCCTAAGAAGAACAGTTATCCTGGAATTGTACCGGGATAAAGATGCTCTCAGAAATGTGCCTTCACAGTTCTCTGAAAGGCAGGGGGAGGCCTTGCAAACTTTCTAAAGTGAATCCAAGCTAAGAGTTGTTCTTCCTTCCAGGTAGAGCTGCATTCGAAGGCTATAAACCCGATAGTTTTAATTAGGCAAAAGCATAAACCCTTAACAAGGGATTCATCTGTCCCCACTTGGTCTTTATTCCTAAACCCATGCAAGAAGGTATTAAAATGAGTGAGTAGGCAATGAGATGGAAATCTGCCATAATAAGAAAGAAATGTGATTTTCCTAGAATTTGAACATTCTCTTTTTTGCTTCAAGTTCCTATCTCTGCCCTTATCAATGCTTGGACCTGTGGAGAAAAGTCGACGAACTCTTTCACTGCACCTAAAAGCCAAAATGTATGGTTAGTGGTGCACTGGGCCCTTCTCATTATTCAACTGATAAGCCGCTTTAAATATTGGGGTTATACTCATCACGCTAGACAAAAGTAAGCTGTTCAAAATCTTAATTACATCATATCCCTTGGGCTGGTTAATAATATTCAATCTAGATGAAAATGGCTAGGTTTTAGATTTGCATGCTGATGTGTTTCACTTGAATACAATTTTCGCACTAAACAATCAATTGTAGGCTTTAAAAGTGCAGCTCTGTGACCCTGAACTGGTATATTTTAAAGATACTACTACTTTATTTGTGGGGGTTATGGCAAAATTAGCCTACAAAAGATGAGCAAACTTTTCCTGTTATTTTCCTAAATCGAATCATGCTTGGCTATTTACTATGATCATAATAATAAACTCATTCCTAAATAAAACAAAATAGAAAATGGATATACACACCTTACTGGTTAAAGAAATTTGTCACTTTTTAAAAGCAATCTAAAAATGATGTTGGGGTCCAGTAGAAAGCCTAGTCTTCAAGTATTAGCAGGGCAGGTAAGGATTACCCTTTAATCGTGACCAGTACTCATAAACTTGAGGCAGAACCACAGCAATGAAAACTGCAGTCCCTTCCATTAACTTTGCACTTCTGCCTCTCATTTGCTTCAAGTTCAAATCTCTGCCCTTATCAATGCTCTTACATTTCTCTAGTATCGCAAAGCATTCTGACATTAGCTATTTCATCTGATGTCATGAGACTTCCAGGAACTAGCTTGGCAGGCATCACCAGTCTCATCTCACAGAGATACACTGAGGCTTCCAAAAATCAGTGACTGGTCCAAGGCCACACGGTAAATGTCAGAAGCTCGCCTGGGTCACCTGATCCGATTCTCTCTGTAGGGGCCGTGCTGCTCCTAAGCGTGTTCACAATGCAGTTGGCTGCCTGTAATCCTAGCACTTTGGGAGACCGAGGCGGGCAGATCACCTGAGGTCAGGAGTTCGGGACCAGCCTGGCCAACATGGTGAAATCCCGCCTCTACTAAAAATTCGAAATGTAGCCAGACATGGTGTCGGGATGCCTGTAATCCCAGCTACTTGGGAGGCTGAGGCAGGAGAATCACTTGAATCCAGGAAGTGGAGGTTGCAGTGAGCCGAGATTGCCCCACTGCACTCCAGCCTCGGCAACAAAAACAAAACTCCATCTCAAACAAACAAAAAAGTACTTGACTAGAGTAACAATAGTTACAAAAGGATAGATACTAAGTATCAGACTAATTGGTTTGGGGATTAACTATGGCTGGCGGTAGAAGTTAGGCTAATGCTTCTCTTTGTCATCAGCCTCCCATTCTCTTCTCCCAAGGCTTTAGGCTGAGCGCAGCAACCACTCGCAGAGCAGATCTCAGCCTGTTCGAACACCGCACGCCACCGTTTTTCCCAGGTGTGTCGGCCCTAAGTCCTGACACCAGGCCTCAGAGAAGGCCCTGGAGTGGAAAGATGCCTGGGGAGGGGGTGGGGGGGGGGGGCTCCTTGGGCTTTGGAAGTTAAAGGGGGATCGGGAACAGAAGTAATTATTATATTTAGCCTCCCTAAGGAAGTAAGTCGTTCCAGAAGCGGCTGTCCTCCCCTTACACCCACAATGTTTTCATTGTGGTAAATTACATACAGATGACATAACATTTACTATCTTAACCACTTTTAAGTGTACAGTTCAGTGATATTAAATATATTCATAATAATGTATAACCATCACCACCATCCATCTCTAGAACTCTTCATTTTTTCCAACCAAAACTCTGTACCTAGCACACAACCACGCCCCATCCTCTATACCCCCACCCCAGCCCCTGGCAGCCATCATTCTGCTTTGTCTCTACGATTTTGACTCCTCTACTCATAAAAGTGAAACTATGGAATATTTGGCTTTTTGTGACTGGCTTGTTTCACTCAGCCTAATGTCCTCCAGGTTCATCCAAGTTGTAGCACGTGTCAGAATTTTCTTCCTTTTTAAGGCTGAGTAATATTCTACTGTACAGATATACCACATTTTATGTATCCATTCATCTGTCAATGGACACTTGGAATAGGTATAATTCCACATTATACCTATTGTGAATGATACTGCTATGAACATGGATGAAGAAATATCTCTTTGAGACCCTGCTTTCAGTTCTTTTGGGAAAATACCAGAAGTGGACTTGCTGGATCATATGGTAATTTTATGTTTAATTTTTTTTGAGGAACTGCCATACTATTTTCCACAGTAGTTGTAGCACTTAAATTTCTAGACTGGTGTGCAAGGGTTCTGTTTTCTCCACATCCTCACTAACACTTGTTATTTCCAGTTTTGTTTTGTTTTTTAAATGGTAGCCATCCTAATAGGTATGAGGTAGTATCTCACCGTAATTTCAATTTGCATTTTTCCCCAATGATTAGTGACATTGAGCTTTTTTAGCACACCTACTGGCTATTTGTATATCTTCACTGGAGAAATATCTGCTCAAGTCCTTTGCCCATTTTTGATTTAGGTTGTTCTTGTCATCAAGTTTTAGGAGTTCTCTATATATTCTGGATATTTATCCCTTATCAAATATATCATTTGCAAATATCTTCCCTATTCTATCTGGCTGCTTCTTAACCACACTTACATCCACTAGACAACTGAAAGTGAATTTCATCACAATTTGGGTTATTCATGATTTCCTCCCAAATTATCCTGGATATTGAGAACTACCTGGATTTGGTCATGCTACATTTTGGTGAAAGAGGGCTTCCTAGAAGTGAATGTTTCCAGAACACAGAATTGTTTCTAGGTTGGTCTGGGGTGTTCGTACCGCTGCAGAGGCATCCTATGGCAGAGCTCTTTGTGGGTGGGCTGCACACAGAGGGTGGGGGAACTGGGGTGCTTCCTAAGGATGCTCCAACTCACGAGTCAATGACTGGATCCTTTTCAATGAGAAGCTTTTTAAAACGGATTGTATACGAAAACAATGAATGGGGCAAAGTCTCGCCCCATGATTTATCCTGTTACCGATATTTTTCACGGCTTTGCTGGCTTTATGAACCTCTGCCCATTAAGACAGAGAGGCAATCTCACAAGCCATAGCAGCTACAGGCGGAGGAGGAAGAGGCCACCCGTCCAGGAAAAGGCCCCACACTAGGGTGATTTCCTGATCCTTGTATTTACATTTTAATATTCTCTGGCCTCCTCCCACCCGCCCTGCCTGTCAGGGTATCAGCTGCTCTTCTCACTGTGCAAAGTGGCCTGGCTCCCACAGTTCCCTCCTGTTTTGATTCACATCTAATATGCCAGGGGCTGAGAAACCAAATAATAGAGTTGATTAGAATTTTGTCTGAAATAAGATGAATACAGGCCTGAGAAACTGTCCCTGAGCACTAAAGTGCTGACTTTTGGAAGCCGTTGACTCTAGGTCAATTAGCCTAAAGCCAGTCACCTAATGAGCAATTTGCCTATAATTTAAAACCTTTTTGAGTGTTTTTACATGGGAATGTCCTGTGATTTTTATTATTATTATTTTTTGCCGTCTCTTTGGCATTATAAGGTTTGTAAATCAAGCCTTCAAAGGGCATACCCAGCTTGTTTTTAAACTTTAGTTTATGCTTAATTTGTTTCTAAATTAATTTTTTAGATACTGGCAGAGAATGCAAAAGACACTCAAAATGGAAGTGAATTTCTGATGAACTGGTGATTAGGTAAATCGATATGAACTGGCTTTAAAGAATCTTTTACATGTAATTTTCATTGTTTAGGTTGCAAAAACTATCAAGGGAACTGTGACATCTAGTCAGACTAGAATGTGCAACCTGCTTCTCACATGTTACCTATGTCTCTTTTCTTTCTTGTCCTGTGACTGCACAGGACTCTCCCAGTTGGGGTTGCAGCCCCCCACGGAAGAGGAGTCATTTTGTATTGCTTGGCCTGGTGTTTTTGTTTCGTTTTGTTTTGAGACAAAGTTTCGCTTTTGTTGCCCAGGCTGGAGTACAGTGGTGCAATCTCGACTCACTGCAACCTCCACCTCCCCAGCTCAAGCCATTCTCTTGCCTCAGCCTCCCAAGTACCTGGGATTTCAGGTGCCAGCCACCACGCCCAGCTAAGTTTTTATATTTTTAGTAGAGATGGGGTTTCACCATGTTGGTCAGGCTGGTCTCAAACTCCTGACCTCAGGTGATTCACCGCCTCGGCCTCCCAAAATGCTGGGATTACAGGCGTGAGCCACAACGCCCAGCTGGTTTGAGTTTTTATACCATGAATTTCATTTATGGGAACTCTTCAGCAGAGCTCAGCTTGCCTACTCTCATGCAGAGCAGTGCTCTCCTTCCCACTCCTTCCAGGAGCCTCCGTTGTGTGTTTGGAAGTCATCGGCACAGATGGTGAAAGAGGCTCCTGTGATCTTTGCAATGAGGCAACGAATCAATTGTAGAAGTCTGAGGACCACTCACCTGAAAACCCAGTTCTTTTTTTTTTTTTTTTTTTTGAGACTGAGTCTTACTCTGTTATCCAGGCTGGAGTGCAATGGTGCAATCTCAGCTCACTGCAACCTCTGCCTCCCAGGTTCAAGTGATTCTCCTGCCTCAGCCTCCCGAGTGGCTGGAATTACAGGTGTGTACCACCACACCCAGCTAATTTTTGTATTTGTAGTAGAGACGGGGCTTCACCATGTTAGCCAGGATGGTCTTGATCTCCTAACCTCAGGTGATCCACCCTCCTCCACCTCCCAAAGTGCTGGGATTACAGGCGTGAGCCACCATGCCCGGCTGAAAACCCAATTCTTAATGCAAGGAGACTGGGAGAAGCTCGCCCAAGGTCAATGGTCATCTGACATGATCGAGACTGATGACACCAACCTCATTCAATAGGAGAGGTCAGGGACCTTCAGCAATCTGTTTCAAGTACCATTTGAGAGGGAAACCAAAGAACAGACCTGCCTTTAAGGCCAGAAGCCAAGCTGACCTGTAATATCAGGACCCTGCTGGGGATGTGCTCCTATCCAACAGCATCGGGGCTGGAAAGGGGGCAGCAAAAAATTGGAGATGGTTCTTGTTACCCACCAGTAGCTCTGACCCAGCAACTATCCCTCTGGGCAGATCCCCTGAGCCACTTATCCACTCCGCAGAAAGCAAGTATTGTAACCAGCCTGGTACTGTGACCTAGCCCTGCCAGCTGGTGAGAGTTGGCTTTATCCTGGAGCAGCCATCCCGCAGTTTGTCCTGCAGGCGTGGGAGTCCGGGGGACAGCCTCCCAGAGGAGGGAACTTGACCAGGAACACCTCAAACTGAGGATGCTTCCGTAGATGCACAGGCAGGATTTGGGAAGGAAATTCTCCTGGGAATGAAACATCTCCTTTCGTGCTGAAATTATCACAGTGGAGTCTGCTTTGAATGTCTCCTGTTGGGGACTAAGTAGCTAACTGTCCTCAGGGTGCATGAACTCCCTCTGTCTCTGCATGGAAGATAGTGAAGGGCTCAGATCAATGTGCCCTTCATGGAATTCTGTCGCCTGAAGGACAGGACACAGATATCTAGCCATCGAGGAGGCTGTAAAATGTAGACACAGATACCTAGCCATTGAGGAGGCTGTAAAATGTATTTTCCCCTTTTCTAAATCTGAAGATGTGTTCAACTGTACACACGTATCTTATGCTAATCCTTAAGAAAAAATAACGTTTTTAATACAAGAAGTCACTAATAATATGCATGATCAAAATATAAACCACTTATATTCGTTGGAAATTTTTTTATGTGTGGCTGTTTTAGTAGAGAACCAGTAATACTGGCTTAAATAAAAATATGTTTGTTGGTTTGTTTACCTCTCACATAGCAGCTCACAAGGGTGGACAGTCAGGAGGGGGAGTGGACAAGCTTGCACTGTGAAGGCAGAAACCAAGGGTTTTTCTATGTTGTTGCTCCACTGTTCCCTAGTGTGATTCTCACCTCTGCATGGTCATAAGTAGCTCATAACCACCTCGACCCTGTCCTAATCAAAGGGAAGGAGGAAAGAGGATATGAAGGGTTTGCTCCTTCATTTTAAGGAAAAACCCAGAAAGCGTACCCATGCATTCCACATCCACCCATCAGCCAGAAGCTGTCACTGAGCCAGCTCTGGCAGGTGTTGTGCATATGAAGCTCAGGGGTTCTACTATTCAAAGGAAGAACAGGGAATGGATACTGGTGGAAAGCTAGCAGGGTTTTTAAAACACTAAACATGGGGAGGCTGAGGCAGGGAATCGCTTGAACCCAGGAGGTGGAGGTTGCAGTGAGCCCAGATCTCTGCACTCCAGCCTGGGCAACAAGAGTGAAACTCCATCTCAAAAAAAAAAAAAAAAAAAAAAAAAAAAAACATTCAATATGGCCAGGCATGGTGGCTCACACCTGTAATTCCAGCACTTTGGGAGGCCGAGGAAGATGGATCCACCTGAGGTCAGAAGTTCGAGACCAGCCTGACCAACATGGCAAAACCCTGTCTCTACTAAAAATTTTAAAAAATTAGCCAGGCAGGGTGGTGTGAACCTGTAATCCCAGCTACTCGGGAGGCCCGAGGCAGGAGAATCGCTTGAACCCGGGAGGCAGAGGTTGTAGTGAACCGAGATCCTGCCACTGTACTCCAGCCTGGGTGACAGAGCGAGACTCCACCTCAAAAATAAAAAATAAAAACATTAGCGAGGCGCAGTGGCTCACGCCTGTAATCCCAGC
The DNA here is from genome assembly GCA_036589455.1 of Ateles fusciceps. Lineage (NCBI taxonomy): Eukaryota > Metazoa > Chordata > Mammalia > Primates > Atelidae > Ateles > Ateles fusciceps. The sequence goes on along the minus strand of JAZHEH010002908.1, from coordinate 4,919,621 downwards.
ATTTTGGGAGGCTAAGGTGGGCAGATCACAAGGTCAGGAGCTGGAGACCAGCCTGACCAACATGGTGAAACCCCATCTCTACTAAAAATACAAAAATTAGCTGGGCGTGGTGGCACATACTGTAATCCCAGCTACTCAGGAGGCTGAGGCAGAAGAATCACTTGAACCTGGGAGGCAGAGTTTGCAGTGAGCTGACATCGCGCCATTGCACTCCAGCCTGGGTGACAGAAGGAGACTCCGTCTCAAAAAAATAAAATAAAATGAAATAATAAAAATAAATAAATAAAAACACTAAATATGTGTTTAATGGATATAAAGATATACAGTCAAAGTTTACAAACATGCATGGGAATTACAGGCACCAAAGTCAAGATGGTGTTTCCGTGGGGAGCCTGAAGATGAGACAAGTTCCAGGATGAGGGAAGGACCAGGGCCTTCAATTATGTCTTCAATGTTTTCTTTATTTATTTTTTATATTTGAAGCAAATGTTGAGCTCTGCCAAAGGTGGGTAGCAGGTACGTGGGCATTTCAGCTCTGTCCATGTTAGAAATGGATCACTTTTATGAAACATCGACAACATTTGGCATTATCTCAACTACCCAACTGCAACTCACCTCATCATATATTTCACCAATTATAAACTGCACGTTTTTCTACATATGAACCCTCTGAAGTAAGTGCATCCACTAGGCAGCAGTTTTTCCTCTAAGTGGTGCATAAAATCATGTTATAGTTTACAACTGTCAGTCACTTAGATTTGAAGATGTACACTGTATAAATTATATTTCATGGGAACTATGGTGTATTTTAATATGTATCGGGGGAAAGAAGAGGAAGGTGTCTCAAAGGGGGCATCCCAAGGACTGCGAAGCTCTTAGAGCTTCAGGTGACCTCAGGGAAAGGTCACCTGGGCCCCCCTTTATGGGTCAGTTTTCTGACTTCCAGGCAAATGTTCTTTCCACTCTGTGTTGGTGCCTCTGACAGAGGTCACGCAAAACACAAACTTTCAGACTTATTTTCTCTGCAACTGAGGAAAGCCAAGCAAATAAAAGCCCTCTTTAGTTCTAAAGTGCTTGAAAATCCCTTACCTGGTGAGAAACAAAAGCACTGAATGGCACCTACAAACTAAACTCAGCCCCAAGCAGGAAGAAAATAGAATCAGATCATTTCTGGATCAAAATTTTGGACAGGCTGAGAGGACACAGCAGACATAGCCATTTGAAGATGACGAAGGCTGCTCCCTCCACCCAAAGCTACATCCTGCTCCCGGCCAGCAGAGGTGGCCCAAAGACCTCCCTGACCCATTTTCCTTTCAAGTCTGATATATGCTACTGCAAACTCTTTTGCAGAAAATTAGCTAAGAATACACTGGGAACATTGTTCCTTCTGTATTATCAAGATGCAAATCAACCAAAATGAAAGGGGGAAAAAAAAACCCCATACAGCTGGTTTATCTGAACACAGAAAAATAAATCACCATTTATTTTTAAAAAAACATTAATGAAAGTTTTCTTCATTTCTCACATTCAGTTAGTATACAGTTGGCATTTTCAAAATTCAAACCTGGTGTGGATTTTGAATTCAATGAAGCACATTGGAAGACAGCTGAGTGAAAAAATAAAAGTTCTAGCCATATGCTCCTGGTGCATGAATTTGAATATTTGAAAGGTAATCTAGAAATGAGAATGCTTCCAATTCTCCTTACCAACACCGGTAATTCATAGCAACCACACGTTTTATAGATAGAGCCACTTCCCCATCTGAGAGACAACAGTAGGCCCGAGTCAGGGGCTGGGCTTCGAGCACAGCCTGGCTCCGCCACATCACGTGACAACTCTGCAGCTCTCTGGTCACTGGTGAAGGAGAAATAGTGATTCTTGTCTCACCGGGCATGTTCACACATAAGAGGGTTTCTAAAATATTCAAGATTGGTTAGCAGTTGGAGGAAAAGTCAGAAGATCACGTATAATGGCTGCTTCCAAAAGACAGATGCAGTGCCATGAAACAAACTCTAATATCAAGCCCATCGGATTTCCCCGACTTCTATTTATCTACATAGCCAGAGCCAAACCAACAGCAGGGACTCTCCTCCTCACCTTGCTCTGACTCTTATTTGCACCCTGGACTAGGAAGGCAGGAGCCCCCATGCCACAGCTGGGAGGCTTCCCTGATGGTACCCAGCTAGCTTTGCTCATCCTGTTCCTGGGGCAGGAACTGGGTCACTCAGCCAGAGAGTATACAAACCAAGTAGTCATGTGCATTGCTAATCCACTCACGTGCATGCAGGGGACACCAACCCCCAGAAGAGCAAAATCCATAGCATTATGCCGGCTTACTTTCCCAGACATGTGTCAGGAATCCAACCCACATGTTTGCAGGATGGCTGCATGGCCATGGGTAAGTCCAAACACTGAATGTTTTGATTTCTATGCACTTGGAAATGGGAAGTGGATGGCAAGGCTTGTGAGAGAAGTGAGCAATCTTTTACCTCTTTGTTGGTGAGATGGGAGAACAAAACAATAGCCTTTCTTCTGGATCCATACTGGCAATAATTCCCAATGGACTGATCCTTCAAGCTGTCCCAGTTTGTGTAGAGTTTTGCTCTTCCCAGGGGCATTAGAGAAGGCCAGAGAAAGGCCCAGAACCACAGTCCTTCTGGAAGAGAGTGTCCAGAACAGCCCATTCCAGGCACCGATGTCTCTCCCACTTCCCCCACCAACCAAGTCCAGATTTTAATCCTAATCAAAACTACAAGTCTGGGAGAATCTCTGAGGAGTGACTTCACAGTGATTAGCAGAGACCCTCTTCTTGGTATAGACTTTTGGTAAGACGACACATCACAATCTTACCACTATTATCAAAGACAACTCTAACAGCAACCACAGCCCCCAGGACCAGCTGTTACCACTTCCCCAAACCCAGTTAGTCTGTCTGGAGACCTGATGCCCAGACCTCTTGGATCCATTTCCCATTCACCCAGGAACTTCTAAGCCAGACATGAGCTTGTCATGAATACTTGTCCTCAACAGAACTTCATGCATCTTAGAGATGCAGAATGAGAATGATCTCCATCCTGGGCAGCGAAATACAACATACGATGGGACAAAGGACTGAAAACGATGCATGCTCTGTGAATTACTTCCCCATGTGGTTTCTGCCTAGCTGAGTTATGATGGTCAAATCTTATCTCTGCAGCCTAAACTAGATCAGAGATGCAGCAATGACTGAGGGAGTTTTCGTTGTTGTTGTTGTTATTGTTGTTGTATACTTCTTTGCTTTAGTCTATAGGTTGCCTAATATTACACAGCTAATGAAACACTGTCCCGGAACCCATCCGCTCTACACAGCATGGACAGCAGCTGATTAAGCAGTCAATCAGTTTAGCCTAGAAAGCCACCTAGCAGCATAATGACAGAGACCTGCAAACAGTAAACACTGGGCTAATCTGGAATTCCAAGGTGGTAAGGTAAGATGCAGGCAATCGGAGCTATCGAGTGGCCCCACTAATGGAAAATGGCAGTGACAAATGGAGATGCTTTCTGTTAGAGTCCTTAGCAGCCCAGGTAACACTTGAGAAATTTGAGAATTTGGCCACAACCAGTGTTCAATAATCACTCCACGGTTGAGCCAGGGCTTGGCTGAAAAGGTCTTACTATTTGATTGCAAACCATACATCAACTTGCCTTAACTTTATTGTAAGGAGAAATCCAAAACATATTCTGAAAGAGATCAACCCTAACTTTATTTAGGTCATGCTGCTGACATACACAAACAATGGGAAATGTGTGAGTAATTCAGAAACAGCAAGGAAAAGTAAATGCCCAGTTTATTTCTTAACCCACAGTAATCTGTGAGTAATATCAACAGGCATTTGCCCCTACCTGCTCATCAATGCTGCAGTCTAAATGAACAGAAGCAGGGAGACAATTTCACACTCATTTAAAAAAAAGGTACGCTATATGTAGTGACTTACGCCTGGAAAATCACACATTTAAGGACAGCTCTCAAAAGCATTTAGATAATGAAGCCTCAATAACTTGTGAAGTAGAAATGACTGCAACTGTTTTTATCAATAAGCAGCCTGATATTCATGCATGGAAGGTGATTCACCCCAAGTCCCTCAGGAGTTAATAATAGTTGAGCCAAATAGTTAGACCTGGAAACTCCAGGCTCTGTACCCAGGCCACAGGGCTGTGTGTTTTGTTTTAGAAGGGTGGGCTGACTATATGATGCCCGATCCTAGCATAAATCAGTCAATGCAATATCTGTGCTTGTCATGAAAACAGGCATTTTCATCTACCCTCGAAGGCAACCAGCCTTCCTGCATCTGGAACCACTGGGCCCATAAGGGACCTGGCAATAATTGATGGGAATTTGGTCTATAGGTGAATCACCAGGCTTGTGGCTCAGCTCAAAGCATATGCCCTGCTGAGCGGAGAAGTAACATTATGTGCACATAGAGAAGGCAGTGCCATTCCCTGTCATGATATAGACTTTGTACATTTGTAATACTCTACTATGAGGAAAGAACATCTTCTCTGAGCACACTGAAGAAAGACAGCCTAGAAATTCCACAGAGCCAGAGGATCAGCTCCCAGAGGCACCTTCCCAGTCTACACCACCCCAGAGAGAGTTTGGTCTGACGGATGGGGAAAGCGGTGTTGAAAGTGGCACCCACTCAGAAAAGCAGAGGAGCTTGGGCAGAGCGGAGAATGTCAGCATCATTCTCATTTCCTTGCGGGTGAAACTACAAGAAAACAGGCCAGCAGGCAATGAAGTGGACACGTTTGGAGCAGCTCCCAAGGCTTCTGATGCCCAAAGGCACGGACACTCCACAAACAACGTTGCTTCTCCAACGTTCATGGACCATGGATCACCGGCAGGCCCTGTGAGATGCAGGTTCTGGTCCAGCAGGTGTGGGGTAGGGCTGAGATTCTACATTTCTAACAAGCGCTCCGGGGATGCCAGTGCTGCTGGCCCTGGGACCACACACTGAGGAACAGGATCTAGAACAGCACCATGCTGCCCTTATGATTTGAGGCCTTTCCTGCCTTCCACATGATAAGCTTTGCATGTGGCAAAGAATAAAACAATCGCTATGGATTGGCCCTAGGGAGGGATGTCATAATCACCTCCCTGGACACCCTCCCAGCAGTTTTACATCGCTTGCTGTCTACCCCAAGCTCCAGCTCTACCCCCCACTGATACTGTTCTGAGTGCGTCTCCTACTTCCCTCCCTCTCACTCCGTTCCACCCACCCTGACCTCTTTGATAGTCTTGGACAGGACCAGGTCCCCATCAGCACCTCCACACTGGCTAAGCATTGACCTAGCACTTTCACTCCCCCTCCATCGGCGAGGGGAACCTGCCCCGCCCCTCTGGGTCAAAGTTACAGCACCCATGCTTGCATCTCCTGAACCTCGTTCCCTGCTTCATCTTTATCCATAGCACTTATCACTATTTGCAAATTATATAATTTTTTTTTTTTTAAAGATAGAGTCTTGCTCTATTGCCCAGGCTGGAGTGCAGTGGCATGATCTCAGCTCACTGCAACCTCCACCTCCTGGGTTCAAGTGATTATCTTGCCTCAGCCTCCCAAGTAGCTGGGATTACAGGTGCCCACCACCATGCCTGGATCATTTTTGTATTTTTTTGTAGAAACGGGGTTTCATCATGTTGGCCAGGTTGGTCTCGAACTCCTGACCTCAGGTGATCTGCCTGCCTCGGCCTCCCAAAGTGCTGGGATTACAGGCATGAGCCACCGCACCCAGCCTATATACATTATTTATTTTACTTGTTGCCCATCTCCCCACTAGCATGCCAGCCCCAAGAGGGCAAGGATCTGGTCTGTCTCATTCACTGCTGTATCCCAGTACAAAGCACATAATAGGCACAGAAATATTTGCTGAATGAAGAAACAGCTGAATTTTTCATGAAAACTGTAAAGCACCAACCATCATCCTCAAGGACACCAATGAATGTTTGCTTAAATCTGATATAAATAGTACTTTTTTAATCTGAAGAAATGACTTCGAGATTTCAAAAGGATCCATAGTCACAGATTGCAGGAAATAGTTTTATCCCATCATACAAGTATGGATGTCATGGGAAGGCCACTCCCCATGTTTCCCAGCTCTCATTCACCAGTCAGCCTAGTGGGATTCCCCATTCCTCCCCATAGCACCCACACGAATGAGAGGCGGATGGCAATCGGCAGGTAGGCCTCCTCCTGGGAGGGGCGTCTCCCACCAAGGGGGAAGATTTGAGAAAAGCAGGAAGCAGGAAGGAGAATTCCTCTATGGTGCACATGAAGACCCCAAGGCTCAGGGAAGCTGAGTGACTTGCACAGAGTTTCACTGCCAGCAAGTGGCAGGGCTGGGACTGGAACCCACACATGCCTCCTAACTGCCAATACTCTGTGTACGCTGCTTCTCTTAACGGGTAGAATCTGCGACTGGTTTGAGAACAGCCTCAGCTCCAAAACTCACAAAAGGAATTCTGAATAAATCTTACAACAGCCACAGAACCACAGAAAGTCAGGTCTGCCAGGGAGCCAGTCCTGCATATGTCCTGAGGGCAGCCACAGGTAAGCAGTGAGGGGCGTGTGTCCATTGCAACCCAGGACCCAAGCTGCCTTCTAACCTGACTCCGCGTCTCCCCCGCGTCTCCCCAGCACGCATCTCCAATCACACAAGACCAGTGTGGGGGAGCAGGTCGGTAGCTCCACCCTGACTCTCAGAGGAACCACAAGCACAGTCACACTCAGAGCAACAGGACATTATCAGAGTTTACAGACTGCAGGTTGAAAAGAGTAACCAGACTGGGTGCAGTGGCTCACACCCATAATCCCAGCACTTTGGGAAGCTGAGGCGGGTGGATCACTTGAGGTCAGGAGTTCGTGACCAGCTTGGCCAACATGGTGAAACCCCGGCTCTAGTAAAAATACAAAAAATAGGCATGGTGGTGGGCACCTGTAATCTCAGCTACTTGAGAGAGTGAGGCATGAGAATCACTTGAACGCGGGAGGCGGAGGTTGCAGTGAGCTGAGATCGCACCACTGCACTCTAGCCTGGGTGACAGAGTGAGACTCCATCTCAAAAAAAAAAAAAAAAAAAGAAAGAAAGAAAACAGTCACCAAATTCATCACCTCCTGCCTTTTCCCAAAGGCTTCTTCTCCTGTTCCATCCCAAAAGTGCACACCTGACCAAAGCAGGCATTCATGAGTGTCCAGAAGATTCCCCAACTCATATTCCTATCATCCCAGGGGTAAGGGATCTCAAAAGACTTGCCTGGTTTATTTATTTATTTATTTATTTTTCTTTTCTTTTTTTGAGACAGTCTCTCTCTGTTGCCTAGGCTAGAGTGCAGTGGTACAATCACGGCTCACTGCAGCCTCAGCCTCTGAGCTCAAGCAATCCTCCCACCTAAGCCCCCTGAGTAGCTAGAACTATAGGCGTGCACTACTACAGTCAGTTAACTTTTCAAATTCTTTTGTAGAGATAGGGTCTCACTGCATTGCCCAAGCTGATCTCAAACTCCTGGCCTCAAGTGATTCTCCCACCTCAGCCTCCAAGAGTGCTGCGATTATAGGCTCCAGCCACTGCATCCAGCCGACCTGGTTTATAACTCACATTATAACTCACATTCACTCCAAGACCAGTTTGCCCTGAAGCCTTGAGGTTATCCCCTACAGGACTGCACCTGAATTAACCTATGCTCCTTGAGGTTTTTGCAGTCCTGATTTGAAGGTATTGTATTAATATGGTCTCATACTGCTAAAAGGACACCTGAGATTGGGTGATTTATAAAAGAAAGAAGTTTAATAGACTCACAATTCTGCAGGGCTGGGAAGGCCTCAGGAAAGTTACAATCATGGTGGAAGGGGAAGCAAACACGCCTTTCTTCACATAATGTCAGGAATGAGAAGAATGAGTGCCCAGTGAAGCAGGAAGCCCCTTATAAAACCATCAGATTTTGCCTGAGCACAGTGGCTCATGCCTGTAATCCCAGTACCCAAGGGGGGGGCAGATCACGAGGTCAGGAGTTCAAGACCAGCCTGACCAACATGGTGAAACCCTGTCTCCACTAAAAATACAAAAATTAGCCAGGCATGGTGGCACATGCCTGTAATCCCAGCTACTCAGGAGGCTGAGGCAGGAGAATCACTTGAACCCAGGAGGCGAAGGTTGCAGTGAGCCGAGACTGCCACTGCACTCCAGCCTGGGTGACAGATGGAGACTCCATCAAAAAAAAAAAAATAATAATAATATATATATATGTATATATATAATATAAAACAAATAAATAAGTAAAATCATCGGATCTCATGAGAACTCACTATCACAAGAACAGGATGGGGAAAAATGCCCCTATGATTCACTTATCTCCACCTGCCCCCTCTCATGACACGTGGGGATTATGGGAACTTCAAGATGAGATTTTGGTGGGGACTTAGCCAAACCATAAATATGGACCCTTAGAGGCAAAAAGGACAGGTTGCTGCTTTCTCAGAGGGCACACCTCTGTTCTCAACTCTTTCCCTACAACTCTTTCCCTTGTCCCTTCTGTGTGTCCCTCCAGAGCAGGACATGAAGCCACAGTGAGGAGAAGTATGATCAGCAGCCTGGAAACTGAAGGGGAAGAGACTTTTTCTCTAGGTTCTATGGCTGGGACCTGTGAATTGAACTGACGAAAGACTGACAGTAGAAAAAGCATACTAATATTATTTGATGTTAACATTTTTACATGGCATAGGGTATGGAGAGGGGCTTTCTAGAAAGACATGAAAACCCCAAGGGAGGGATCAGTTAAATATATCATTTTAACAAAGAGAAATAAATTGTGGAGATTGGACAAGACAAAGGAAAAGAGGGTTTGGGCTAGGGGCAGAAAACTGTGGGAAAGTGACTAGGAAATACATAAGGGAAACCCATGGAAGATAAGAGTTCTTCTAGTGAGGTTTGTTTGTAAAGATTCATCTCAGCATCTGCTCCCTAGCTCCAATGATAAGAATGTTCTTCTCTTCCTAGGACAGAGAGGCCATCTTTCTCATGGAGAATTTATGCCTTGCTTTTAGGTAGAAAGGGGCATGGCAACCTGCAGCTTCTATTTCTCAACTGCCTTTGGCTCAAAATAATTAATATGCTGAAGAGACATATTTTGGGGTGGCATGTTCTGATCCCCATTGGAACTGTGAAGCAAGCACTGTCAGGTGGTGTGGGGGCACACTTTCACATGTCAAGAGTGATAAGAATGAAATATAAGGAAGAAACTAAGCAGTTGCAGCTTCCCCGAACTACTTCCCAAATGTGACTTCCACAGTCCCATCCTGCTTCTTTCTTTTCTTCCTTCCTTCTTTCTTTTTCTTTTTTTTTTTCACGACAGGGTCTCGCTCTGTTGCCCAGGCTGGAGTGCAGTGGTACAACCATAGCTCTCAGCCTCCTGAGTAGCTGGGACTACAGGTGTGCACCATCATACCACCATGCCCAGCCTTTTTTTTTTTTTTTTTTTTAAGTAGAGATAAAGTCTCGCTATGTTGTCCAGGCTGGTCTCGAACTCCTGGGCTCAAGTCATCCTCCTGCCTCAACTTCCGAAAGTGTCGGGATTATAGACATGAGCCACTGCTCATTATGTTTCCAATACTACCATTTTTGAGTTTGTTTTTAATCTCAAAACCCTATCCACTGTTACACCAACTCTAACAGTCTCTCTCTCTTTCCTTCTCTTTCTCTCTTACACACACACACATACACACACACACACACACACACACACACACCCTCTCCTACACCTAGAGAAAAGTTGACAGCATTTTCAGGTGAAATAGAAGGGAAGGGCATCGCTCTGTCTTTGTTTCTTCCAGGATGCAAGCTGCTAATGTTGAAGGGCTGCCAGAGAACCAGGTGATGACGCTCATCAGGAGAGACAAGATAAAAAGGGGACAAGCCAGAGCAAAGAAGATACTAGAAAAAGAAGAAAATGAGCCAAGCACAGTAGCTCACGCCTGTAATCCCAGCACTTGGGAGGCTGAGGTGGGTGGATCACAAGGTCAGGAGTTTGAAACTATCCTGACCAAGATGGTGAAACCACATATCTTTTTAAAATACAAAAATTAGCTGGGTGTGGTGGTGCATGCCTGTAATCCCAGCTACTCAGGAGGCTAAGGCAAGAGAATTGCTTGAACCTGGAAGGCAGAGGTTGCAGTGAGCCGACACCACGCCACTGCACTCCAGCCTGGATGACAGAGCCAGACTCCATCTCAAAAAAAAAAAAAAAAAAAAAAAAAAAAAATGGTGAGGGAGAAGAAGGGTGGAGAGTAGAGAGAAGTTGTCCTAAGGGCTGGGGGAACCAAGCCCTCCACTCCTGCTGCACAGGGCCAGAGCTTGCCAGAACAATGGAGCAACCTTCTGCTCCAGTCATGCTTCTCGGCTGCAGGTCTCAAAGGGAACTGGCTATTGTAAATGCATTTGCCCTTGGCCTCAGCGTCAATCAGACTTGAGACCTTAGCATCTGTGATGGTAAACCGATGTCCATCTACACCTCCTTCCCAGGGTGAACCTCTCTGTAAATCACATGCCAAGACAACAGCAGTGTTACCTCAATTAAGTGCAATTAAATTGCCCAGGAAAGTTCGTTATCAGGGACTCTTAGAGCTAGAGCCTTAGATTTTAGACACAGACATTATCTACTGTGACCAGACTTTACTGGTGTAGAAACTGAGGCCCAAGGAGGTTGGCCAAGGTCATGCACGTTATTAGGAGCAGAGCTTGCCCCGACTGTCAGGATGGCACTCTTTCCACTACCCACTGCCTAGCACAACTACATTTAATTTTAGTTCATCACACATTCAGCCTGTACTTTCGAGGAATTTTATAGTCCTCACTCCATCTGTGCATCTTGCCGTTCTACCAGCTTCCCTTCACTTAGTGCCTCCCATGTATCTATCTGTTGCACTGTCCTGAAAAGAAGAGGAGAAAAGGTCCAGGAGTTTAAATTGATCGCCATCTGTGTGTCATTTCGACAGCATTGAGATGGCTAAAACAACCACAGCTGAGAATGCTCCATTCTCTTTTTTATTTTTATTTTTTGAGACGGAGTCTCACTGTCGCCCAGGCTAGAGTGCAATGGCGCAATCTCGGCTCACTGCAACCTCCGCCTCCTGGGTTCAAGCAATTCTCCTGTCTCAGCCTCCCAAGTAGCTGGGATTACAAGCACCCACCACCACGCCCAGCTACTTTTTTTGTATTTTTAGTAGAGATGGGATTTCACCATGTTGGCCAGGCTGGTTTCAAACTCCTGACCTCAAGCGATCTGCTCACCTTGGCCTCCCAAAGTGCTAGGATTGCAGGCGTGAACCACCACGTCTGGCCAAGAATGCTCCATTTTCTCCTGGAGGGCCAATTCTGGATCTATAGTCCACTTTGGGCAAGGGCAGGAAAAAGACTGACAGCCACTAAGATAAGGCCACTGTTGTCAACTTATGGCACAAACTGTCATTTAGAAAGGTGTTAGGTTTTTTGTTTGTTTGTTTTATTGCACTTTAGATTCTGGGGTACATGTGCAGAACAAGCAGGATTGTTGCATAGGTACATACATGGCAATGTGGTTTGCTGCCTCCATCCCTGTCACCTATATCTGGCATTTCTCCCCATGTTATCCCTCCCCAACTCCCTACCCACCGCTGTCCCTCACCTAGTCCCCCTCAACAGACCCCAGAGTGATGCTCCCCTCCCCTGTGTCCATTTGTTCTCATTGTTCAACACCTGTCTATGAGTGAGAACATGCGGTGTTTGACTTTCTGTTCTGTCAGTTTGCTGAGAATGATGGTTTCCAGGTTCATCCATGTCCCTACAAAGGACACAAACTCATCATTTTTGATGGCTGCATAGTATTCTATGGTGTATATGTGCCACATTTTCCCTGTCCAGTCTATCATTGATGGGCATTTGGGTTGTTTCCAGGTCTTTGCTATTGTAAACAGTGCCACAATCAACATACATGTACATATGTTTTTATAATAGAACAATTTATAATCCTTTGGATACATACCCAGTAATGGGATTGCTGAGTCAAACGGAATTTCTATTTCTAGGTCCTTGAGGAATCACCATAGTGTCTTCCATAATGGCTGAACTAATTTACACTCCCACCAACAGTGTAAAAGTGTTCCTATTTCTCCACATCCTCTCCAGCATCTGTCGTCTCCAGATTTTTTAATGATCGCCATTCTAACTGGCGGGAGATGGTATCTCATTGTGGTTTTGATTTGCATTTCTCTAATGACCAGTGATGATGAGCATTTTTTCATATGTTTGTTGGCCTCATATATGTCTTCTTTTGAAAAGTGTCTGTTCATATCTTTCGCCCACTTTTAATGGTTTTTTTTTTTCTTGTAAATCTGTTTTAGTTCTTTGTAGATTCTGGATATTAGCTCTTTGTCAGATGGGTAGATTGCAAAAATTTTTTCTCATTCTGTTGGTTTTTTTTGTTTGTTAGATGGAGTTTCACTCTTGTTGTGCAGGATAGAGTGCAGTGGAGCAATCTTGGCTCACCACAACCTCCGCCTCCTGGGTTCAAGCGATTCTCCTACCTCAGCCTCCCGTGTAACTGGGATTACAGGCATGTGCCACCACGCCTGGCTAATTTTGCATTTTTAGTAGAGATGGGGTTTCTCCATGTTAGTCAGGCTGGTCTCAAACTTCCAATCTCAGTGGGATTATAGGCCTGAGCCATTACACCCAGCAATATTAGTTTTTATTTTTCAGAAGTGCTTACAATAAAGTTAAGCCGCCTTAGGTAGAAACCAACCAGTCAGAATGCATTCAAATGTGGCTGGGCACAGTGGCTCATGCCTATAACCCCAGGACTTTGGGAGGCCATGGCAGGTGGATCACCCAAGGTCAGGAGTTCAAGACCAGCCTGGCCAACAATGGCCAACATGGTGAAACCTTGTCTCTACTAAAAATACAAAAATAAGCCAGGGGGTGGTAGCAGGCACCTGTAATTCCAGCTACTCAGGAGGCTGAGGCAGGAGAATCGCTTAAGCCCAGGAGGTGGAGGTTGCAGTGAACCGGGATCGCGCCACTGCACTCCAGCCTGGGCAATAGAGGGAGACTCAGTCTCAAAAAGAAAATAACAAGAATGTACTCAAATGTGCACAGTCATTAAAATAACACGTGTGTGAAAAAGTTAAAGGCTTGGTTTTGAGATTGCCAGATGATGAAAGCGAAGGGTGCTGAGCTGCAGCATGAACCATTCCTGCGGCCTTTGGTACCCGAGGAGCATTTAAAGGACCATCATTGTGACGGTGCAGTTCCCTCTGGAACCCAGAAGCGGGTGTGCTCCTCATCTCTACTAGGGCTTCGGTCAAAAGCTACACCACTCCAAACGACTGTAGGGTTTTCAAAATGCCAACAGGTGTGGAGGGAAAAAAAGCAATTAAACATTCAAACTATTAAAGATTAATAGTTTGTTTCATCCACAAGTTGTGCATCTCGGCAAAGTACCATACATAGCATTATTGTTTGTGAGACACCAACCAACACCAGAAAGGCATTTTATTTGTGTGCACATACTATATGCGCAGAGACGCCTATCTGTGAAGATAAATGCTTCGGGAACTTTCAGCTTTAGAGAAGTGGGGACTGGCTAAAATTTCTCCTCTCTCTGCTTTCTCTGTTGCTTTAATCTTTTATATCCTTACACAGGCCAGATGGAAATGGAAGCTTCCACTCATCTAAGGTGTAGAAGTAAATAAACCACCAAAATTTCATGAATGAACACACATGGTATTCTACATGCAATATTTAGTGACTTTCCAGCACATGCAAACCTCTTTGCTAGGCACCATGTTTCAGGCTACCAGTAGTTTTTTTTTTTTTTTTTATTTTTTGAGACAGGGTCTCACTCTATCACCCAGGCTGGAGTGGAATGGCATAATCATGGCTCACTGCACCCTCAATCTCCTGGACTCAAGCTATCCTCCCACCTCAGCCTCCAGAATAGCTGAGACTAGGTGTGTGCCACCACACCTTGCTAATTTTTTGATTTTTGTAGAAACGGAGTCTTGCCCTGTTGCCCAGGCTGGTCTCAAACTCCTAAGCTCAAGCAATCTGTCCACCTTGGCCTTCCAAAATGCTGGGCTTACAGGTGTGAGCCACTGCGTCTGGCCCCAGTAGCTTTTTAAAGCAAACACCCTGCAGAAAAGATACTCTGGCCAATAGTCACTGTTCTTAGCCTCAGTCCTGAACTGCTCACCTTGACCTGTCTGTCCCAAACACTTGGCTTCTCTCCTCCACACTCTCCCCAGAACTGACTCAGATACGTGACCTCCTGTTTGTGCAGTGTCTCTCCCATTGAGCACATTTAGTTGCCTCTCTTGGCCACCACCACGGCTTTCCTGAAAAATGACTGCAGTTCTAGACTCTGCTCCACCCAAAGGCCAGGTTCTCCTACCTAGCACCCACCCCAATCAGACAGATGAGTGCTCACCACTCCCCCAGGCAGGACAGGACTCTAATGATATAAAAGGTTACAGAAATGGATGTCATTCATCCCAAGCCTTCAAGAAATGTCTGATCTGAGTAGGGCTACAATCACAGCCATCCAAGATGGCAGGCATCAAAGAAGTGATATGGGGAGTATACTGGAGCCTAGAGAAGAAACAGATGAAGAGCAGCCAGGAAAAGCACAAAGGGAGACGCCGTTGCATGAGTAGGTTTTAGACAGATGTGGGGCATTTTAGAGAAACAAACATGATTTTGCATTTATCATGTGCAGCAAGTTTACTTTAGGTAATGCAGAGATAAATATTAATAGGTACACCAAGAAGCTTACGTTAGGTGCTATACATACCATATTAGACCATTCTTGAATTGCCATAAAGAAATACATGAGACTGGGTAATTTATAAAGAAAAAAGGTGGGCCGGGCCCAGTGGCTCATACCTGTAATCCTAGCACTTCGGGAGGCTGAGGCGGGCATATCACTTGAGGTCAGGAGTTCAAGACCAGCCTGGCCAACATGGTGAAACCCCATCTGTACTAAAACTATAAAAATTAGCTGGGCATGGTGGTGCATGCCTGTAATCCCAGGTACTCGGGAGGCTAAGGCAGGAGAATCACTTGAATCTAGGAGGCGGAAGTTGTAGTGAGCCGAGATCACCAATGCAGTCTAGACTGGTCAACAGAAAGAGACTCTGTCTCCAAAAAAAAAAAAAAAAAAAGGTTTCATTGGCTCACAGTTCCACAGGCTATACAGGAAGCATGATGGCTTCTGGGAAGGCCTCGGGAAACTTTCAATCATGGCCGAAGGCAAAGGTGAAGCAGGCTCATTTTACATGGCAGAAGCAGGAGGAGAGAGAGGGAGGGAAGGTACTACACACTTGTAAACAATCAGATCTTGCGAGGGCTCACTCACAGTGACAAGAGCAGCCCCAAGAGGGAAATCCAGCACCACGATCCAATCACCTCCCACCTGGTCCCACCACCGAGACTGGGGATTATATCTGACATGTGATTTGGGTGGGGACATAGATCCAAACCATATCACATACCAGCATCTCTAGTCTTAGATGATTTTGAGGGGGCTAGAAGAACAACTGCATAGGCCTTGACTTCTTTGAACTGTCTCCTTTCAGCTCCCCTCCCCCAAGATCAATGGGATGAATCTGGGTATTATCTAAGTGAGCCAAAGATGGCCCATGTGTATTGCCTGTAGGTTGCCTATTTCTTCATTGAAGGCTGAAATCTGTTAGATCAAAACTCTGTTGGTGCCAAACTCAAATTTGTACATGTCCAGTTATTTTTAAAAGAGCCAAAACAAGCAAATCTTTGGCCATTTAGAGCCTGCCTGCAGACCCCACAAAACTATAACCAGCATCTTCCGGCCATTGACAAGACAGAACCTTGTGGTTATACGACCCTAAGTAGCTACTGCCTTCAAAGCATCTGACCCAGAAGCTTCCTGCCATGCTGCTGAGCGACAGACAGCACCTTGGCACGTGTAGGCCCCTCTTCCCCCGAGGGTTCCCTTGCTCTCCTTCTGACCTTCCACAGTCTGCTGCCTGAGGGACTTTCCCACATGCAAACCTGTCAAAGCATTGCACAATAAAGTTTCTATGTGCTTCTGCTACTTTGTGGTCATATCTTTTTCTCCAATCAGCCCCCAAATCCCTTGAACCTCCCATACCAGGCTGCCAGGTTTATAATCACATGACCTCGCTCTCCTGGCAAGGCTGATTGGAGGAGGGGGTACACACCTATCCCAAGCCAGGCCAATCAGATTACCTTTCGTAGGAATGTAGAATTGGGATTTAGAGAATGGAAAACAAGTTAGATAGCCAAGTATCCTTATACTATGTTCTCCTTCCTCCCTCCCCACTTTTGTCAAAAAAAAACTATGTTTGAAGGGGGTCTCTATTGCTTGCAATAAAACCATGTTAACTAATTTTTTAAAATTTAAATAAAAGGGCTCAACATAAGGAGAGATGAGTTTCAACCACTGGTTATCAGAAGAGATTTCACGCAAGAAAAGAATTCTGGAACTAGAATAGGGCCATAAAGAATAAATTCTTTCACGCACTCATCTACAGAGCTGTGGATGAGCATGGCGCGCCTGCTCAAAGGGAAACTGGGCCAGGCTGGAGGACACCGTCAAGCTGGAGGGGTAGAGAGAAACAGAGGTCAGACGGGTGTGCTGAGCCCCAGCTGCAGATCCCTATGGTAGCTCAGGCTGCAAGACGGGGAATCCCAGTATATCTGAAGGAAACTGCATTTTCATTTTCCTGCCATCCAGAGGTGTTTGTGAGACACGCCTGCCAAGAGAAAATTATTGGAGGGGGGCTGAGGCAACAGGCCTCTCTGTTCATGTCACCTCTTTCACCTTCAGGGAGGCCGAAAAACCATGAAAAAAGGGTTGTAGGCCGGGCGCAGTGGCTCACGCCTGTAATCCCAGCACTTTGTGAGGCTGAGGCGGGCGGATCACGAGGTCAGGAGTTTGAGACCAGCCCGACCAACATTGTGAAACCCCATTTCTACTAAAAATACAAAAATTAACTGGGTGTGGTAGTGGGCACCTGTAATCCCAGCTACTCGGAAGGCTAAGGCAGGAGAATTACTTGAACCCAGGAGGTAGAGGTTACAGTGAGCCAACATCGTGCCATTGCACTCCAGCCTGGGAGACAGACCGAGACTCTGTCTCAAAAAAAAAAAATATGGGAGAGGGGGGTTATAAAAAGAGTGTGAGGGCCACTGGCTTCCAGAACTACCGATGTACCATTATGTACTAGTGAGAAGACCCCCATCACAGTTCACGGAGAGCCACTGGAGCTGTCTGGGTGCAGTGGAAATGGTGAAGGTGGTATTTCAGGAACTCTGGGACAAAGGTATTGATGACAATTTGCAGGAGGACAGCCTGGTGCCAGAAGGTCAGATGTGAACGGACAGAAACCTGTCCTAAGATGACGATGCCACCAATAGGAATAGGGAGATGAGTCCCACTGTCCCTCAAGGAAAAACGGGAGTCAGGACTAGCACTGACTGGGATGGAGGGGGGACAGTAACGCCTTCAGGCTGTAGGATGGAAGCTTAGGGAGACTCAAGAATCTCTGGCCAGGGATAAAACTGTAAAAGTTAGGGAAGGAGGGAAGGGTTTGTTTCTGGTGATAGCAGTGTAGTTTCTCTTGCCATAACAGCTGCCTACCTTAGACCAAAAAGCAATCAAATGAGCAAACAAACAACACTGCCTGAAGGCACCGTGGAATACAAAGTAGCAAAAACTTTACAGGCATCTACCTTTGAAAGAAAGGAAAAGCAATGGGTGAAATGTCTGGGTTTTTCTTTTCTTTTTCTTCTTTTTTTCATTTTTTGAGACAGGATCTTGCTCTGTCACCCAGGCTGGAGTACAGTGGCACAAGCGCGGATCACTACAGCCTCCACCTCCTGGGCTCAAGTGATCCTCCCACCTTAGCCTCCTGAGTAACTGGGACTACAGACATGCACCTCGACATCCAGTGAAATTTTGTACTTTTTGTAGAGATGGGTTTCGCCATGTTGTCCAAACTGAGTTTCTCTTTTTTTTCTTTTTCCTTCTTTTTTTTTTTTTTTGAGACAAGGTCTCACTCTGTCACCCAGGCTAGAGTGCAGTGGTGCGATCGCAGTTCACACTGCAGCCTTGACCTCCCAGGCTCAATGGGTTTTTAGAAAAAGACTTTTCACTAGTCAGTGCCACATGGGACATTTAAAGTTTTGATAGAAACCCAAGGTCTTACTGGTTTGGAAAACCAAAAGACAGAGTTTGGGACAACCACAAAAGCTAGAAAGTGAAAGATGAAATCTCAGAAAACAGAGTCTGAGAGTGGAAAGCTCCAAGTTTTGTGTAAAAAGTGCTGACATCTGGCTATACATATGTAGGGAAGATTGTGCAGACAAGCTAAGGCTAAAGAAACTAAAAAGATATTTACCTGCTGCTCACTGCAAGAAAGACAGGAGTTGCAATTAGAGTTTACTAAAGATAACCACTTGAAACAAATCAACATTTTTCAAGAATAACAGAATCCAGTCTTTACAATGTATCATTCACAATAACCAAGTTACTATCCAGTGTAACTAGACATATAAAGACATAAGAAAATAGAGCCTGTACTCAAGAGAAAAGCCAACAGCAATCAGAAAGACTGATCCCAAGGTGACCCAGAGGTTGTAATGATTTTAAACACCCATTAAAACAATGCACATGATATTTTGCCACCAAAAAATCATGCACATGACATAAAATATAGTCATAATAAACCAGAACTAACTAGAAAATCTAGAACTGAATTATAAAAGTCTGAAATTAAAAAATTTCCTGGCTGGGTACAGTGGCTCACACCTATAATCCCAGCACTTTGGGAGGCCAAGGTGGGCAGATCACCTGAGGTTGGGAGTTCGAGACGAGACCAGCCTGACCAACGTGGAGAAACCCTGTCTCTACTAAAAATATAAAATTAGCCTGGTGTGGTTGCACATGCCTGTAATCCCAGCTACTTGGGAGGTGGAGGCAGGAGAATCACTTGAACCCAGGAGGCAGAGGTTGCAGTGAGCCAAGATCGCGCCACTGCACTCCAGCCTGGGTAACAAGAGCGAAACTCCGTCTCAAAAAAAAAAATTTTCCTGAATGGGTTTAAGAAAATGGTGAATCTTCATAGATGATAGGTAGGCAGGTAGGTAGGTAGGTAGATAGATAGATAGACAGATAGTAGAGTAAAAAGGATAGAAGACAATCAATGAATTTGAAGGATCTAAACAAAGGTTTACCCAATCTGTAAAACAGAGAGAAATAAAGACTGGAAAAAATCAGAACGTTAGATTCCTGTGAGACTATTTTTCTATCCATATATAGGAATTAAAGTCTGAGGAGAAGAGAGGAAAGGAAGACAGAGAGAGAAAGAATGAGACACCAAGTTAATTTGAAGAAATAATGGCCACAAACTTTCCAAATTTAAAGAAATGTATTTTCATGTTTAAGAAACTCAGTGAACACGAAGCAAAATACATGCAAAGAAAACCATACCTTATATTATCATAATCAAATTTCCAAAAAAAAAACAAGATTGAAACAAAAAAAAAATTGGTGAATTTGCCGAGGCTTATGTACATTATGTACACATTATGTACGGATCACTTGAGCCCAGAAGTTTGGGGCCAACCTGGGCAACATAGCAGGACCCATCTCTAAAAACAAATTAGCTGGGCATGGTAGTGTGCACCTATAATCCCAGCTACTCAGGAGGCTGGGGGGTAGAGGTAGGGTATCCATTGAGCCTGGCAGCCTACTCCAGTGAGCCATGACCACACCACTGCACTCCAGCCTGGATGACAGAGTGAGACCCTGTCTGGAAAAAAAAAAAAAAAGAAAAAAAAGAGAGAGAGAAAAGAAATCTAAAGACAAAGATAATGGCAAACTTACCATCATCACAAACAATGCAAATCAGAAGTCAGTAGAGTTATATCTTTATTGCTCTGAAATAAAAAAAATTATAATGCTGAAAGAAAAACTGTCAAATTAGAATTTTATACTCAGTGAAAATAGCTTTGAAAAACAAAATGAAATAAAGGCTTTCAGATGAGGTTGGGCACATTCAGGGTGGTATATGGCTGTAGACACAAAATGAAATAAAGGCTTTCAGACATACAAAAGCTGAAAGAATTCATCACCAGCAGACCTGTAAAAATGTTAGAAGTCCTTCAGGCAGAGAGACAGTGATACCAAACGGAACTCTGCATGCACACAAAAGAATGAAAAGCACCAGAAATAACAATACAAGTTAATATAAAATAACTTTCCTTATTATTTTAAAGACCTTTAAAACAAAATTGGCTATTTAAAGCAAAAATAGTAACATGAATGGTGGGGCTTATAAGAATTATAGAAGTAAAACATATGGCAACAACAAGAGCATAAATGCCAGGAGAAATCGCAGTGTCTTCTTTTAAGATTCTTATACTATAAATTAATATAATATAATTCAAAAGTAGACAGTGCTAAGTTGAAGATGCATACAAGTATAAAGCAACCATTAAAATAATACACAAAGATACAGCTATTAAAGTAGACAAAGGAGATAAAGTCAAAAAAGAATAATCCAAAAGGAGGCAGAAAAGATATATTGAGCCAATATAAATCAACAATAAGTTAGTCAGTTTAAACCCAATTAAAACAATAATCACATTATACGTAAACAGCCTAAATACCCAGTTAAAAGACAAAGATCGTCAGATAAGATTAAAAAAAAAACAAAACCCACAAGGCAAAACTATATGTACTTATAAGAAAACCACTTAAATATAAAGCTACAACTAGGTTAAACGCAACAAAAATAGAAGAAGAAATATCACACTAGTATCAACCAAAAGAAAGCTGGAGCTGGATGTGGTGGCTTATGCCTATAATGCCAGCACTTTGGGAGGCTGAGGCAGGTGGATCATGAGGTCAGGAGTTTCAGACCAGGCTGACCAACATGATGAAACCCCATCTCTACTAAAAAATACAAAAATTAGCAGGGTGTGGTGGTAAGTGCCTGTAATCCCAGCTACTCAGGAGGCTGAGGGAGGAGAATTGCTTGAACCCAGGAGGCAGAGGTTGAGTGAGCCAAGATGGCGCTACTGCACTCCAGCCTCGGTGACAAAGTGAGACTCCATCTAAAAAAAAAGAAAGCTCAAATAGCCCTATTAATATCAAGGTAGATTTTAAATCAAATAATATTCACATAGTAAAAGGAATAATTCCATAATGATAGAGGGGTGAGTTAATCAAAAGAACATAACAACCCTAAATGTCTAGATACCTAGTAACAGAATGTCAAAATATCTGAAGAAAAGTAACAGAACAGCAAGGAAAAACAGACAAATTGACAATTATAGACTGAGATTTCAGCAGCCTTCTCTAGGTACCTGATAGAACAAGTAGACAGTCAGTAAGAATATGGAAGACTTGAACAGTACTATCAACCAAATTGAGCTAGTATCAAAAACACGACAATGAACAACAGAAGACTACATATTCAAGTGCACATAGAACATTTAGCAAGACAGATCCCATTCTGGCCATAAACCATGTATCAATAAATGTAAAAAGGTTAAAGTCATACAAAGTATGTTCTGTGATCACAACAGAATCAAATTAGAAATCAACAGAATGATATTTGGAAAATTCTTAAATATTTGAAGACTAAATAGCACATCTCTAAATAATCCATGGATCAAAGAAGAAATCAAAAGAAAAATCAGAAAGTATTTTTAACTGGATGAAAATGAAAACACAGCATATTAAAATGTGTGGAACACTGCTAAGGCAGACAAAGAAGAAAATTTAAATATCTATTTTCAAAAAGGTCTTAAATAATTTGAATTTCTTCAACCTTAAGAAACAGAAAAAGAACTGCAAATGAAATCCAAAGCAGGCAAAAGAAAGGAAATAATAGAATGGAAATAAATTAAATATAAAACAAACAAAAACAGGGAAAACATCAATGAAAACAAAAGCTGGTTCCTTGGGAAGATCAATAAAACTCTCATCAGTTTTATTTTTTTTAAAAAAAGGAGATAATACAATAAATGACAAATATGAGGAATGAGAAAGGTGATGTCACCACAGTCTACAGATATTAAAAGTACAGGAGGACATTATCAACAACTTTATGCCTATAAATTTAATATTTAAATTATGTTGACAAATTCCCTAAAAGATACAAACTAACAAAAATCAATTTTTAAAAACCCAAATAGGCTTACATCTATTAAAGAAATTGAATTTGTAGATTAAAAACCTTCACATAAAAAAGACTCCAGGCCAAGACTGTTTTTTTAAATTGAATATTTACTAATCTTCCAGATATCACCTTTTGTCAGAACTTGAGTTATGAATATCCCTCACCCTATTGATGATTTCTGACTGAGCTCCTCTCTACCCCAAATACAAGGGACCCTCACAGTTAGGCAGGAATATCATTACCCCTGTTCAGCCTGAAAAAGTTACAGAAGATGCATCTTCATTTCTCCACAACCCTTAGAACTAAGAGTTCTCTTATAAAAGCGGGGCGGGTGGAAGGGGGATATGTCAGAGGTGTTCAAACCAAAGCAAGTCCATCTTGAATAGGGGGTGGGTAAAATAAAACTGAGATCTCCTGGGCTGCATTCCTAGGAGGTTAAGGCATTCTTATTCACAGGATGAGACAGGAGACCGGCACAAGATACAGGTCATAAAGACATTGCTAATAAAAGTTTGCGGTGGCCTGGCACAGTGGCTCATGACTGTAATCCCAGCACTTTGGGAGGCTGTGCATCACAAGGTCAGGAGATCGAGACCATCTTGGCCAACATGGTGAAACCCCAGCTCTACTAAAAACACAAAAATTGGCCGGGTGTGGTGGCACATACCTGTAATCCCAGCTACTTGGGAAGCTGAGGCAGGAGAATGCATTGAACCAGGGAGTCAGAGGTGGCAGTGAGCTGAGACCACACCACTGGGCGACAGAGCAAGAGACTCCATCTCAAAAAAATGTTTAAAAAAAGTT
Organism: Ateles fusciceps; assembly: GCA_036589455.1. Classification (NCBI taxonomy): domain Eukaryota; kingdom Metazoa; phylum Chordata; class Mammalia; order Primates; family Atelidae; genus Ateles; species Ateles fusciceps. The sequence goes on along the minus strand of JAZHEH010002908.1, from coordinate 4,896,567 downwards.
TGAAGTAAAGAAGCTGGCCAAAACCCACCAAAACCAAGGTGGCCACCAAAGTGACCTCTGGTCCTCCTCACTGCTTATTATACACTAATTATAATGCGTCTAAGAAACATTCCCACCAGCTCCATGACAGTTTACCAATGCCATGACAATGTCAGGAAGTTAATCTATATGGTCTAAAAAGGGGAGGAATCCTCAGTTCCAGGAATTGTCCACCCCTTTCCCAGAAAACTCATGAATAATTCACCCCTTATTTAGCATACAATGAAGAAATATCTATAAGTATCCTTAGTCCAGCAGCCCAAGCTGCTGCTCCGTCTATGGAGTAGCCATTCTTTATTCTCTTACTTGCTTTCTAATAAAATTGCTTTCACTTAAAAAAAAAAAAAAAAGACTCCAGGCCCAGATAGTTTCAGGGGTGAATTCCACCAAACATTTAAGGAAAAGTAATACTAATTCTATACAAATGCTCCCAGGAAATTGAAGACGACAGAATGCTTTCAGCTTATTCTATGAGTCCAGGATCATGGCAATACCAAAACCAAAGATACACAAGAAAAGAAAACTAAAGACCAATATCTCTCATAAATATACATAAAAAAATTCGTAACAAGAAAAGCTTAGCAAATCAAATCCAATAATAAAGGTAAAAGATCATACATGGCCTAGTGGAGTTTATTCCAGGAATACAGGGTTGATTTAACATTTGAAAGATCAATCAATATAATGGACCATAGTCAGAACTAAAAAAAAAAAAATGATCATCTCAATAGACAGAAAAAATATTTGACAAAAATCCAACATCTACTCTTGATAAAGCCTATCATCAAACTAGGAATAGAAAAAACCTTTTCAACTTCATAAAGAGCATCTGTGACAAAAAGCACCACAGCTACTGTTATATCAGGACCGAACGCTTCCCCCTCTAAGATTAAAAACAAGGCAAGATTTTCTGCTCCAATCACTTCTATTTAACATTGTATTTGAGGTTCCAGCCACTCAATCAAGCAAGAAAAAAATAAATAAAAGGTAATCAGGTTGGAAAGAAAGAAGGAAAATTGTATTCAAAGATTATGTCATTATCCTTGTAGAAAAATCCCAAAGAATCTACAGAAAAGATCCTAGAACTAAGTGAGTTCAGCAAGATTGCAAGATACAACATCAATATACAAAAAGCAGCTGTATTTCTATATCTTGGCAAACAACAATCAGAAATTAAAAAAAAACAATATAATTTACAATAATATAAATAATTAAAATACTGAAGGATAAATCTGGCAAAAGATATACAAGACCTATATGCTAAAAAGTACAAAACATTACTGAGAGAAATTAAGGACCAAAATAAATGGAGCGATATATCATGTTCATGGAAGACTCAATATTGTTTAGATGTTAATTTCCCTCAAATTGATCTAAAGATTCAAAGTATTCCCAACAAAAATCCCCCACAGGCTTTTTTCTAGCAGTTACCAAGCTAATTGACAATTCATATGTAAGTACAAAGGACCCAGAATGGCAAAAACAACTTTCAACAAGAAAAAATTAGAAGACTTACACTACATGACTCTAAGACTTATAACACTACAACAATCAAAACAATGTGCTATTGGCATCCAGACAGACAAATAGATCAATGGAACAAAATAAAGTCCAGAAATAAACTCACATATATTTGGTCAACCAGTTTTAAACAACAACAAAAATAATAATAATAATAATAATTTAGTAGAGAAAGGGAATTTTTTATACTTTTTTATTTTTGAGGACAGGAAAGGAGAAAGGGGAGGGGAGGGGAGGAGGAGGAAAGAGAGGAGAGGAGAAGTGGGATGAGGGAGAAAAGGGGGAGAAAGGGGTTTTTTCAAAAAATGCTTCTGTGACTATTTGAAATTTATATGCAAAGAAAAAAAAGAACTTCAATACATATCTTGTACCATATACAAAAACAAATTCAAAATGGACAATAGAATTAAACATAAAACTATAAAACTGTTAAAGGAAAACATAAGAGAAAATCACTGTGATCTTGCATTAGGCAAATACCTCTTAGATATAATACCAAAAGCACAAACCATAATGAAAAAGTTGGGTAAATTTGACTTCAAAATTAAGAATGTCTGCTCTTTGAAAGACACTGTTAAGAGAATGAAAAGTAACAGACTATAATAAAATATTTGCATATCACACATTTGCTGAAGAACTTATATCTATAATACCATAAGAACTCTTGAAACTCAATTAGTAAATAACCAACCCAACAATATAATGGGCAAAAGACCTGAACAGGCACTTTACTAAAGAAGACAGCTTAATGGTAAATAAGAACATAAAAAGTTGCTCAACCACAATAGCTGTTAAGGAAATGCCAATTAAATCTACAATGAGATATTACCATTACATTCCTATTACAATGGCCTTTTTTTTTTCTTTTAATAGGGAGTCTTGCTCTGTCACCCAGGCTGGAGTGCCGTGGTGTGATCTCAGTTCTCTGCAACCTCTGCCTCCCAGGTTCAAGTGATTCTCCTGCCTCAGCCTCTCAAGTAGCTGTGATTACAGGCATGTGGCATCACACCCAGCTAATTTTTGTATTTTCAGTAGAGACGGGGGTTTCACCATGTTGGCCAGTCTGGTCTCAAACTCCTGACCTCAGATGATCCACCTGCCTCAGCCTCCCCAAGAGCTGGGATTACAGACAATGGCTAAAATTTAAAAAGCCTGAATCATACCAGGTTTTAGCAAAGATGTGAAGCAACTGAAATTCTCATACATTGCTGGTAGAAATACAAAATAGTAAAATAGCACAAATACATTTTAGCGGTTTCTTAAAAAGTTGAACATATATCTACTATATGACCTAGCCATTCCAATCTTAGGTATATATCTGATGGACATGAAAGCATATATCCTCCATGCAGAGACTTGTACACAAAGGTTCACAGCACCTTTGTGATAGCCCTAAACTGAAAACAACTCAAATGTCCTTCAAAAGGTGAATGGAAAAACAAATTGTGATATATCCATATAATGGAATACTACTCAGCAATAAAGAGGATGGAAGTGTTAATCCATACTCAACATGGATGAGTCTTAAGTATGCTGAATGAAAGATCCTGGATACACATACACACCCCTCAAAAAGTACATGCTATATGATTCTATTATATAAAATTTTAGACAGTGCAAAGTAATCTGTAGTGACAGAGACAGAATAGGAGTTGCTTGCGTACTTGTTGGACGGCGGGGGAGGAATGAAAGGAGAGATGACAAATGCGAATGAAGCAGTTTTCTTCATTATCTTGATTGTGAGGATGAAGCCACAGATGTACACATACATCAAAACTACACACTTGGAAAATGTGTTGTACATTATATATCAATAAAGGTTTTTGGTTTTTTTTGAGATGGAGTCTCACTCTGTCGCCCAGGCTGGAATGAAGTGGCATGATCTCGGCTCACTGCAACCTCCTCCTCCTGGGTTCAAGCGATTCTCCCAGGTAGCTGGGACAACGGGCACATCCAACATGCCCTGCTAATTTTTTATATTATTAGTACAGACGGAGTTTCACCACATTAGCCAGGATGGTCTCGATCCCCTGACTCTCGATCCACCCGCCTCGGCCTCCCAAAGTGCTGGGATTACAGGCATGAGCCACCACGCCCGGTCCAATAAAGATATTTTTTAAAAGATTACCTGATATGTTAAGACGTGCTTCTTAAAGTTTTCCACCAAAGTATCCCTACAGAATAAAACTGCAGGGGTCTAGAGCTATAATCCATAAGCCACCAATCGTAAAACCCAAATTTCTTTAAGTCTCATCCTAGCTTCTAAAAATCATACATATGAGGTTCCTTCCTAGTCAAAAAACAATTCGTGTTTGTGTGTGTGTGCATGCGTGCGTGCATGTGTATAATGTTTAAAATTAATTACTAGTTAAAATGTATAACATTTTACCCCAACAAATGTTTAAACAGATGCCACAGAGGATGTACCCTATTTGCTCCATGGCATTCCTGACCCCTGGCACACAAGAGAAGTATAAAAACATTTTAGGCAGTACACTTTCACTGTTATAAAAACATTTTAAGCAGTACAATTACAAAGTCTAGATGCTTTTACTGTCTTCCTATAGTGTTTCTCTCTCCCTGCTTCTCTTTTTTTTTTAACTTGTAATTTCTGGAAAACTGGAACAGAAAATATACTTGCCAGTATTAGACAATATATTCCACTTTTAAGGAAGCAGTGCTTAAGAATTTCAAATGTTTATCATCTAAATGATCTGAAACAAGCAAACAAAAAATTAGACTCCTATCCAGGAAGGGGGCATTTTTGGTTCTGATTAACTGGATATTCTAGATATTGCATAAATCTTGTTGTTTCCTTTCCACTGGATTACACAATGCTTCAGGATCATAATTATGGCCTTTAACTGGGCATGATGGCACACACCTGTAGTCTGGAGACCTGAGAGGCTGAGGTGGGAGGATCCCAAGCCCAGGAGTGTGAGGTTGCAGTGAGCTATGAGTATGCTACTGCACTCCAGCCTGGGGAACTGTATTAGTCAGTTCTCATGCTGCTAATAAAGACATATCTGAGATGGGGTAATTTATAAAGAAAAAGAGGTGTAATTGACTCATAGTTCCATATGGCTAGGGAGGCCTCACAATCACAGTAGAAGACAAAGGAGAAGCAAAGACATGTCTTACATGGTCGCAGGCAAGAGAGCATGTGCAGGGGGAACTCCCCTTAATAAAACCATCAGATCTTCTGAGACTTATTCACCATCACCAGAACAGTACCCCCATGATTCAATTATCTCCCACCAGGTCCCTCCCATGACATGTGGGATTTATGAAAACCACAACTCAAGATGAGATTTGGGTGGGGACACAGCCAAACTGTATCAGCAATCAAGTGAGAGACCTTCTCTCTAGATGTATATTTTACTATTTTATATATATATACCTTTTTTTTGAGATGGATTTTCACTCTACTGCCCAGGCTGGAAGTGCAGTAGTGCGATCTTGGCTCATTGCAACCTCTGCCTGCCCGGTTCAAGCGATTCTCCTGCCTCAGCCTTCCAAGTAGCTGAGATTACAGGCGCCCACCACCAATGGCCTAATTTTTGTACTTTTAGTAGAGACGGGGTTTCACTATGTTGGCCAGGCTGGTCTTAAACTCCTGACCTCAAGTGATTCACCCGCCTCAGCATCCCAAAGTGCTGGGATTACAGGCATGAGCCACCATGACCAGCCTCTATTTTATATACATATACATATATATATGTATTTCATATATATATACACACACTATATATGTATTTCATATATATATATACACACATATATATATGTATGACCTTCGGTTTCTTTATGAAGTCCTGTGGCTATAGAGAAAGGCAGAGAACAATGTGCACTGTAGGAGCCCTGTGAACAAATCTCTCAGGTCTACAGGCTCATCCCTTTGCTACTTTGATAAACAATTTATAATTTCATGATGCTTTATAGAAAAGTGGTTTAAAATAAATACATATTTCATTGTCTCCAGAATTCAGGAACTAATTAAAAATTTCTTTTTGAACAGTACAGAAGTTAACTCATCTAAGTAAATTCAAGTAAGGTCAGACTGACCTCAGCTTGCCAGAGAGAATGTCGTCTGAAAGAATAAGTACCTAGGAGTTCTAATTTCTTTAGGACTTTCTCTTTCTCTCTTGCCTCAGCACTTGTGGAATCCCAGTGCTATCACTGGAGCATTCCTGATATTGCAAGGAGCTAAAAGCAAGGTGTCTCAGACTTTAATGTGCAAACAAATCACCTGGGGGGATCTTGTTAAAATGCAGGTTTGGATTTGGCAGGTTTGGAATGGAGCCTGCATTTCTGACAAATTTCCAGGTGATGCATCAGTGAAGTACAATATCTATGTTGCTGGTTCTGAACAACACTTAGCAAAGACTAAAACGCCAGTGGTTTTTTTGTTTGTTTTTTTGAGACGGAATCTCACTACGTCACCCAGGCTGGAGTGCAGTGGCGCAATCTCGGTTCACTGCAACCTTCCTCTCCTAGGTTCAATCGATTCTCCTGCCTCAGCTTCCTGAGTAACTAACAGGCATGAGCACCACGACTGGCCTTAAACTGCAGTGGTTCTTAAATTACGGTACTTGGACTAGCAGCACCAATATCACTTGGGGACTCGGGAAAAATGTCAGTATTGTAGCCCTACCCTAGACCTCCTGAGTCAGAAACTCCAGAGGTAGGGCGTAGATGTCTGTTGATAGCCTTCCAGGTGATTTTGATACACGCTGATATTCCAGAAGCACTAGTTTGAGAATGAGGAATAACTGTCTGCAGCTGCTGAAAAACAGCTCAATTTCAAAAGGTCTGCAATGCTAAGAGAAAGCCATGGAAACTTTAGGAAGAAGCGTAGTTATGGAAGAATATTTTAAACCAGACTGTTTTAAGTCTTCCAAGAGACATCATCGGCTCTAATTTTTTTAAAGAAAGAAAATACCACCTTAAATACACAAACATAAAGCTTTCTTGTTGACAAGGTACAATATATATACCACCAGCATAATCACAAGCTCCATTTTCTCATGTTTATAATAAACATGTCACAACCATATTTTTTAAAACCCTCTTCTCTCTCCAAACTCTGTTTAAATTTGAACACATAAAACTACATCTATTCTTAAACTTTACAAACCTTAAATAATGTGTGAGAACATTACAAAATGATCAGAAAAACACCATACAGCCGCTGATTTACCGTGACAAAACAAATATCTATCAGTTGGGCAAACAATATAATTAAAGGATCCTATTTAGAATGATGTTGGCAAGTTGATTTCACCCCAAGTTTAACCAGCATTTCCACTGATCACCAAATGAGAACGAGGTCAACCAGATGATTATTTTGAATAATTGTGCCACTTACATAGTTTTTTTTTAAACCCACTTTTGTAGGCACCATTTAAAAGAGAATCTGTATAGCTATATATGTAGGTAACAAAGGTATAGCTATACATCTAGGTAACAAAGACTTGAGAGGTACATTAAACTGAATCACAAATAGAAAAAGGTAGGAGGCTGACATGCCCGAATTCAATAAAAATGGGAAGAAATTGATAGGGAAAAACTAAATTGTTACACTCAGGCTCCCCCAAAGGTCACGTGGAGAATGAAAAGTATATAAAAATTAGTATCTACAAAAAGGACAGTTGAGAATGTACATAGGCACTGATTACGCCAAGTTGTTTGGGGCCCCATAAACTCAAAGCTAAAACATCATTGTGCTTTGGCTTCATTCACGTCATGCTTGGAGGAAAGCCACACACAAGGCCCCTTGGCCCACGCCGTCTTTCCCTTTCACTCTCCCCAGCTGACCTAAGAAAAACATGAATGCCAGCTGATGGCAGTCATTAACTGCCCTGCCTCTCAAAGTGCAATCCAGGGGCCAGCATCATCATCACCTGGAGGTATATTTGTCAGAAATGCAGATTCTGGCCAAGTGTGGTGGGTCACGCCCGTAATCCCAGCACTTTGGGAGGCCAAGGCATAAGGATCATCTGAGGTCTGGAATTCCAGACCAGCCTGGCCAACATGGTGAAACCCCCGTCTCTACTAAAAATACAAAAATTAGCCGGACATAGTGGTGCATGCCTATAATCCCAGCCACCAATCTCAGGAGACTGAGGCAGGAGAATCGCTGGAACCTGGGAGTCGGAGGCTGCAGTGAGCTAAGATCGCACCACTGCACTCTAGTCTGGGTGACAGAGCGAGAGTCCATCTTAAAAAAAAAAAAAAAATGCCGATTCTCACTCTGGACCTGTTGAATCAGAATCTGTATTTTAACAACATCTCTAGGAGACTTGTGGTCATACACAGTTTGCGAAGCACTGCTCAAGCCTGTCTTCAGTCTCTTGGATCCACCTGGATCGCCTCCACCCCTCGGACTTCCTGACTTCATTCCCAGGCCTTTGACCCGCAAGCCTTCTGGACAGATCCGCGCGCCACTGCAGCGATGGTGGTGCTGAACCACCCCAAGCTAACACATTGGCTTGGGAAGAAGCTCCTTGTAAGAAGCTCCTTGTAAGGAATTAAATGTCCTTGATCGAATTGTATCTTATTTTGGAGAGCAAGATAGAAAGGATAGTACTACTCAGTTTTACGGATTGACAAAAACCAGTCTCTTAAAAGTGAATTATTTAAGGTCAAAGCTTATTATTAGCAAAGTACTGACTAAAAGCCATGTTTCCTCTTCCTGACGTTACAGCATACTGCCTGGTCTTCCCTGGAAATCCTAAGAGAAACGAGAAAAGCTCCCACTGAAGCTGGGATGTGGGGTTCTGGTGGTCTGATCTATAATCAAGAATGTGACTTTATTGTTTTCTTTCTTCTTTCTTTGGTTGCTTTTTGTTTGGTTGGTTTTTGGCTTGTTTTTTACAGCAGCAAATCAGGGTCAACTTTCAATCTCCAAGAAGCCTTGGTAAGTATCACCTCACTAATCATCCCCTTCCTGGGAATTTTGCCTGACCAGAGATGTGCTTTTTCCCCCACCCCGCCACTATGGAATTCAGATAGAATATAATTATGCATTCCTTTATTTTTTATTTTTTTTTGAGACAGAGTCTCGCTCCGTCACCCAGTGGCTCAATATCAGCTCACTGCAACCTCTGCCTCTTGGGTTCAAGCGATTTTCCTGCCTCAGCCTCCCGAGTCATTGAGATTACAGGTGTGCGCCACCATACCTGTAATATAAAAAATTTTTATATTTTTAGTAGAGACAGGGTTTCACCATGTTGGCCAGGCTGGTCTGGAACTCCTGACCTCAGGTGATCAGCCTGCTTCGGCCTCCCAAAGTACTGGGATTACAGGCGTGAACCACTGCACCCTGCCCTATGTATTCTTTTTTGATGGGAAAAACTTTCAAGACTCACTTTTTGAAAAAACATTGGAACTTTACCTTTTAGACCTTAAAGAAAGGAAGCTATCTAACCAGACTTAGTCCACGGTTTCTGCTCCAATGTCTTCTGGCACATGCAATCTTCCAGCCCAAGTCCCTGCTGCAAACTGCCCTAGCTGCAGGGAACACGCGAAGAAAAAGAAACTAGTCATCTTCTAGGCCAGTGCTCAAATTTTGCTGTACATTAGAATCCCCTGGGGAACTTGGAAAATCTCTATGCCCAGGCCATATCCCAGACCAATTAAGTCAGAAGTTCTGGAGGTGGAATTGGGCATCAGACGTTTTTCCAACTTCCCAGGTTTGAAACATTCTTCCAATACGCATCAAGGTATGAGAGCAGATGCGCTAGGCGGTGGCCTCCACCAAGTCTCACTTTGATGCCTGAGGCCCGTTCTCTCCACTGCCCACTCCTCCTATGCTTATGCCATTCTTCCTGAGTGCCAGGCAGCAGAATCTCGGGGGGATATATTTCTGCCCACGTCTCAGAATCTGCTATTCCAAAACAGCTGCTTCAATTGAAGATATATTTTGTGCAAGGCTCTTCCATTTAATGAAGAATTTTTTTATCATTCCCTTAATATTCCTTCCCATTAAGGCATAACCTACAAACAGCAGATGAATTACACTTAAGCAGTGAATATAAAGGACAGCTGTTTTATCTCAATGGAGCATTTTCTCTTTATGATTCCATTATTTTACTCTGGCATGACATGCCTAATGGTTTAAATAAGGCACAGCTTTCCTTTTCTTCCCTCTTTTTTTTTTTTTTTTAAGTTAAGGTGAAATTTCAGCTGGAAATCTACTTTAAAAGATCTTCAAGAAACAGTCGGTATAAGAACACGGCAGTATTTATTTTTTATGAGCAGCTGAAGGTTGATCAAAACATTCCTCCCAAGCCACAAAATGTGTAACCCTGGCATTTTCCAGTACTATTCCTTGGCACACTGAACACAGGTCAAGACATGGAGTAGCATTTTATTTTAATTATTATTCTTGAGCTTCCTGAATCTTCAAGCAGCAACACTTTAAGACGCCCATTCATGGTTAGCAGATAATGCAGCCTTTTTTTCACCCAGCAGTGACCTAGCACAGAGAAAATCCAGTGAATAAACTTTTTACTAAAGAGGTGCTGTTAATTTGTCCTTGGAGTGCAACTGCCTGCATGTGAACTTCTAGAATATCTTCCAGACTGTCTTTTCAACAAGCAGAGCTGTGCCGAGTTTGCCAAACCTACTTCCTTACCTTTGTCTATTCTGTTCTTTGGCAGCTCTCTTAACAAGCCTACCCCATTCAAGATCTTTCCCCTGCTCTAATCCGTCTCATTATATCCTCTACAATTTCACTTTTTACCTATTCATAATATGGATCTTCAGAGGAACTCCCCCAAAAGGATGAAGTCAGAGTCACGATTGATTTTCTGTTAACACTGGGAGGAAGATTTATGTATATGCCCATAGAAACATACGTCGTTTGTAACACCCCAGATAGTACAAAAGAATTAGTCGTATATTCTACTCCATAAACTGGGTTCTATTGAACGATAAAAGACTATATTATTAAAGACAAAGATTAAATAGTTGTAAATAACGGCACATGTGTTTGAGCTGATCTTGAGTCTTTCCAATACATCAACACTCTGCAAAGGTCATTGGAGGCAAAATAAAGTCACCGGCCAAGACGTTTCAGGTGAGAAATGAAGCACAGATTAAAAGCCTTGTCAGCATCTTTTTTTTTTTCCTTTTTGTGGAGAACAGGGTCTCCCCATATTGCTGAGGCAGGACTTGAACTCCTGGGCTCAAGCTATGCCCCTTGCCTCTGCCTCCCTAAGAGCTAGGATTGCAGGCGTGAGCCACCATGGCCGACAACCACCTTGCCAGCATCTTAACAGCACTGCATGGTGGTTATGAACATGGGAACTCCAAAATCTGGTAGACCTCATTTCAAATCCTGGCTATGCCGCTAGTCCTAGCTGTGTAGCTCTAGGTCAGGTTTCAGCCTCTGTAACTATCTGCATCTCTAAAATATAAATAATAGCAATAATAACCTCCATGAAGTTGCTTCGAGGATTCAAGTGCTTAGAAAGTAGTGAGTGCACACTAGCTATTTTAATTGCATTTCACAGACAAATGCAACCCAAAGAAACCCATGACCAAGAGAAATAGGTATTATTTGTGTCTGTCTCGGCTAATAAAGATTAAATAAGGTCATCCTCCAGGTTTATTTTCCAAAAACGTAAAAATGGCTGTGCTGTTCTCTGTTTTAAAAACATCAGTGGCCCCCATCACTAGGAAATTACAAATAAGTATAAAATCCAAATTCTTTATCATGGCATAACCCCTTGATTATGTCTTATTTTTCTTAACTCAACCTAAAGCCAGTTCTGCCACAGAGCCTCTCCAAAGCACCACAGGGAGTACTGCTCCTCTCTCCTCTGGGCTGCCATTCTACCTGGACACACTTCTAATGAAGCACCCATGGCATTTCTCTGAGGGTGCTGGTTTATGTGACTGAATCTACACCCTAAACAAGAAGTTCCTTGAGAACAGGGATAATGTCCTATTCATCTTTGTAATACCAACATCTAGCCTGGTGGGACTCCACAAAATGGAGGATTCCTGGTGGATTCCATGAAATGCCTGGTGGATGAATGAGTGGATGGATGAATGGATAGATGGACTGTGCTACCTAATGGATTCCATGGAATGTCTGATGGATGAATGGATGGACTGTCCATCCAATCTAGAGGATTCTATGAAATGTTTGATGAATGAATGGATGGATGAATGGATGGACTGTCCAATTTAGAGGATTCCATGAGTGTTTGCTGGGTGAGTGGATGGATGGATGGATGGATGGATGGACTATCCAATCTTGCAGATTCCATGAAATGCTTAATGGATGAATAAAATGGATGGATGACTGGATGGAAGGATGGACGGTCCAAAGCCATGCAACAAGTAAATTGCAGAGCCAAAGCAGCTCCCATATCTTCCAACCTCTTGTTGGGCCATGGTTCCCTTGGTTCCCTCATTGCCTTTGCCAATCTCTGAAAAGACTGGTGAATAAATCTCTAGATCCAAAATGAACTTACCAAACAACATGAGGCCATGTTTTTAAGAAAAAGCAAACAACAAAAATGTGTGCCTCAATTTACATATCTATAAAAGAGGTTCATACTTAATACTGGAGCTTAGAATACATGGAGAGGTAAGGGAGGAACAAGAGGGAAGCCTATTAGATACCATCGACGAGTTCCTTCTTCAAAAGAACCTCAATTGAAAACTGTCACAATGGTAAATATAATTAGATAACAATAATAATACCATATACCACAGTTTATTACTATCCTTTCTTCTGAGGCTTTCAGTTGGAACTGAAAACACAATTACTAATTAAATGAGACAACAGGAGGTATCATTTTCCAAATGGAACCCTAGTGATATAAATGAGTTACTGCAGTTTCTCAAATTTCTCACTGTCGCACAAAGAGGGGATTAATCACTTGGCTAGAGTTAACTCAGAAAAACAGATCCACGTAATGTATTTGTTCTTCTACCCAAAACGCAATTCATTTATGCATTTCCTAAGTAGTTACTGTGGCCACTGTAAGGTCACAAAGACAGTAAAGCCCAGTGGTTCCTCCCCTCAAGGAGCGCAATGTACCCAGGGGGGTAGAGAAGCACATGGATGGCACATAATCTAGCCAGGACTTGGATCAAAAAACAAAAGCCTCTGGGGGAGGAGATAAGAAACAGGGGACTCATATTCCTGGTCTTGGAGGAGTCCGGGTAAAGAATAAAAACATAATTTTAAAGTGAAGACAATGAAGCAGGAGGCTGACATCTCTAAGACGCTTCAAAAGATTCTGTTTTTCTTTTTCCCCCTTTGTTTAAAATTAATTAGTTAATTAACTAATTACTTTTGAGATGGAGTCTCACTCTCACCCAGGCTGGAGTGTAGTGGCATGATCTCAGCTCACTGCAACCTCTACCCCCTGGGTTCAAGCGATTCTCCTGACTTAGCCTCCTGAGTAGTTGGGATTACAGGTGTGCACTACCACACCTGGATAATTTTTGTATTTTTAGTAGAGACAGGGTTCACCATGTTGGCCAGGCTGGTCTCTAACTCCTGACCTCAAGTGATCCACCTGCCTCAGCCTCTCAAAGTGCTGGGATTACAGGTGTGAGCCACGATGTCTGGCCACTTTTATTCCTTTTATTTTTAAAAATTTAGCTGTATAATACACCAAGTTCTTCACTTGTCTTTTAACTGAAACCTTTCCCAATTTGTGCTTTTAAAGGGATTTGAAGACAAAAAGGTTATGTAGTCAAATGGAAATTTGAGAAAATCAAATAAAAATAAAATAGCATCTCCTAGCAAAGGATATAATGTGCAGTTTTGACCAAATTAATTTAATGTTTATTTTTCTTACTGGCGAGTGTTCTGAGAAACACAGAAAATACAAGTCCAGTGAAAATGATACATAAATCACTCCCTGTTTTTATTTTGCCTTTGTTTAAATAAAAAAGGATATCTATAATGGAGAAATAAAGCAGAGCTTATAGCTAGGGTCGACAGCAGACTTCAAAATCGCATAAACACAACCTTGGGTCCTACTCACACCACTTATTACATCGAGTGACCTTGACTTAAAAATTGCTCACACTTTCTCAGCCTCCATGTCCATATCAGTCAAATGGGAATAATAACATTAACTGCCCCTTAGGGTAAGTAGCTGTATTGATTGAGAACTGCAAGCCAAATCATCCAGCAGAGTACTTAGCCCAGAGCACATTTTGATGGTGGGGAACTACTGCATGAAACACTGATGGGTGACAGAGATGGCCCATTAAGGTTAGTCCACTGCAATGGGGCCTTCTGATACTAAAACAAAAATACATTTAACTTGAGTATGCTTGAAAAACTACATGTGGGCTGCATGGGAAAAGAAAAAGGAAACATGCCAAAATGGAAGAGAAGTCTGACGAACTCTCATCTCAATCCAGATAGATTTTCAAGGAAATGAATTTAATATGAAATTACAAAAACAGTGCCCTCGGCTGTTTCTACTTTTCTACGAAATCCAATAGCCAGATATCATGATGTAACAGGAGAACAAAGAAAATGCAAAGAACAGCAGAGTAAATACGTTTAGTTGTTTTCTCACGCCACTCCTTCAAACTGGTGTTTGGAGCATGGTAGTAGAAGGAAATGCAATAACCATGTGAAATTTACGGCAGACTTTAGGATCCTGGGTATTTCTGAGGAAATAGAGATAACAACAAAAGCCAGGAACAAATGACCATGGGGTATGCGTAGATTAAGACTTTGAAAACAGATGATTTACCTAGCCAAGTAAGTCAACTCTAAAGATATGCTTAACATAGACCTAAAACTGAAGCAAATCCTTACACTAGAATTTCATAGCAGACTTTTAAAAAATCTTGCATATAAAGTTGGCTGGAGACCTAAAGCGACCAGTTAGAAAGAAAATGAATGAGCTATATGCCTTTAAAACTCAAATTGTGTTAGGATAAAAATCCAAAGACTGCTGCTGCTAAGAGAAGTCGATATGGAATGTTTCTTGATACAAGTGACTCAGATTGGGACTTAAAAATACTTTTGTTGTGCAGAGATTTGCTGCAGTAAGTAGGAAATGTCTAATAAGTGTTTGCAACATGAAGGAATTGAATGAATGAATAAACAAAATGGCTGAGTCAGAGTATCTTTGGCTGAGTCACAGTATGTTGGAATTGGAAGAATTCTAAGATTCTTACCGATGTTGATTTCAATTTGTACATTGTGTCACTGGAAGCTCAGTAACTCACCGGACAGATCTCTCACAAATATTTGTTGGATAAATGAATGGCACCAGAGCTACGGACACAGGTATTTTTCCTTCCTCAGTTCACTTCAAACACATCACATGGGTGGTGCTGTCAGAGGCGTTTGAACCAGAGCAACGCCATCTTGAATGGGAGCTGGGTAAAATAAGGCTGAGACCTACTGGGCTGCATTCCCAGACGGTGAAGACATTCTAAGTCACAGGATGAGATAGGACGTCGGCACAAGATACAGGTCACAAAGACCTTGCTGATAAAACAGGTTGCTGTAAAGAGGCCGGCCAAAACCCACCAAAGCCAAGATGGCCACGAGAGTGACCTCTGGTCATCCTCACTGCTACACTCCCACCAGCACCACGACAGTTGACAAATGCCACGGCATTGTCAGGTAGTTACCCTATATGGTCTAAAAAGGGGAGGCATGAATAATCCTCCCTTGGTTAGCATATCTTCAAGAAATAACTATAAAAATGGGCAACCAGCAGACCTTGGGGCTGCTTTGTCTACGGAGTAGCCATTCTTTCATTCCTTTACTTTCTTAATAAACTTGCTTTCACTTTATGGACTCACTCTGAATTCTCTCTTGCATGAGATCCAAGAACCCTTTCTTGGGGTCTGGATTAGAACCCTTTCCTGTAACAGTGCTATGGCTGGGATTTTGCCCCCTGCTCTGCCACTCTGGACATAGCTGTACATCCTTGAGCAAACTTTCTCGCTTCTTAGGTTTCCTTATTTATAAAACTGAGCGTGTGGAACTACAAAGGTCCATCACATCAGTAATATTCTAAGATTACTCAGGAAAATATAAGCCCAAAGACCAGAGTTGTTAAAGGAAAGGCATCCCGATCCAGACCCCAAGAGAGGGTTCTTGGATCTTACACAAGAAAGAATTCAGCGCAAGTCCACAGTGCAAACTAAAACCCTAAGAAAGTAAAGTGGCATGCTGGGCGCGGTCGCTCATGCTTGTAATCCCAGCACTTTGGGAGGCCAAGCGTGTGGATCACCTGAGGTCAGGAGTTCAAGATCAGCCTGGCCAACACAGTGAAACCCCGTCTCTACTAAAAATACAAAAATTAGCTGGGCACGGTGGCGGGTGCCTGTAGTCCCAGCTACTTGGGAGGCTGAGGCAGGAGAATCACTTGAACCCAGGAGGCAGAGGTTGCAGTGAGCAGAGATTGCACCACTGCACTCCAGTCTGGGCCATAAAGCTAGACTCTGTCTCAAAAAATAAAAAAAAAAGAAAGAAAGTAAAGTGGTGAAACAACAGCTACTTCATAGACAGAGTAGGATGTTCCTGAAAGTAAGAGGAGGAACACATCCACCCTAGGTACAATACTTGTATCTATGGGGAGATGTGGTCTCCTACAAGGGTTTGTGATAAAGGATTAATTTTCTTAATTACTATATTTTGCAAGAATCGATATTATTTTTAAAGCAAAATTAGGTGTGCCTTTGTTCTCCAGATATTGGGATATCTGAACACTCTCAAGTCTGGGTCTGTTTATTATTAATTTGTTCCCTTAACCGTAAGCATCTAGAGGCTAGAAATGCCTGACTTTCTGAGAATGCAGCCCAGCAAATCTTAGCCTCATCTTCCTAGCCCTCACTCAAAATGGAGTCGCTCTGGTTCGAAAGCTTCTGACAGAGTTATCACAATTAATAAAGTTCAGCATGATCAGAACAAATAAACACAACCTGGGGTTATTTAGTCAAGTTCGTCATTGCTTTTGTCAAATAGCTCATTCCTCTACCAAACCACAAACTACTTTCTGCATCTTTTCTACATCTGTGCCTTAGAAAAAGTGGGACTGATGAGATGGCTTGGAGCAACCCTTCCTTGCCTGCCCAGAGAATTTCTGAAGCCTGATAAGGAGACGTATAATTTGAGATGCAAGCGCCGTTTAATTAATTAGCATTCTTGAAGATTTTGATTTTTTTCCTGCCATCAATGGGTTAATGTGCTGAGATCTTCTTTTGTTTTACAAAGGGACAAGGAAACACATTTGGCTGATACAGTCCATTATTAAAATTGCATTTCAGCAGTGGCAAATAACTCCAGCCACCTGACGCTGGGCTTAGCATCATCTTCCTGTGCTGCAACCCAAAGCTATTACATTAAGAGCATAAGCAAAACAATGGGGCTGACAGCAGCGCAAACTCCCCTGGTAGAAGAAAACCATCAATCCTGCTGGTGAAGTATTTAGCTACAAAAGGAGAAAAGACATTCTTTGATTGAAGTATAAGAGGAAGGAACACACAGGCGCTTTTCAATCAGAGCTGGATCGCATATACTTGAAGAAATACCAGCTTCAACCACCAGATAAGTTTGCCTCTGGAAGGCACAGCCAGCAAGTACACCTGTGAGGACTTAAGTATGGGGGCAAATGAGGTCACTCTTCTCTGCTCCCCTTCAACTTGGGTGCTCACGGTTCACACCCATTGCCTGTGAGGTAGTTTCTACAGAAATGAAACAATGAGCTTCCTTAGGGGCGAAGGAGGCACAAGACTGACCTCTTTAGCTTCTACAGTGCTAAGTAATATTAATAAGCTCTAAGTCTTTATGTAGAAGTCAATGAAATTAGCAGTAGGGTTTAGAAGCCAGAAACATGGTGCTGGGTTATTAAAAAAAACAAAAACAAAAAAACCCAGACCATTCTTTTCAGCCAAACTCCAGCTCCAGTTCTCTGGGCTAGAATAGTAGTGTTAATAGATTCCGCCTCGACTAAAAAGGGAGCCAGTGGCAGAAAATCTATTCCTCCAGCAAGGTTGCTGGGCAACCAGCAAGCTTTTGGCATGTGGCTGATGTCTCCAGGCAGCCCCGGACTACACAAAGTAAGCTCTTCCATCACTTACAACTAACTTGATTTTGATGGATTAAAACTTAAATCAAAATGTACTGTAACTCACTCACTTCCAAATTCAGAAATCGGAGAGAGACGGAAAATATGCCAACACCCAACTAAAGACTAACTTATAAGAAACACTAGGATTCACTGAATTTCATTCTACTGGGTGATAAATCTCTTCTGCATTCTAGTATGTAAGTGATTTGGTTTAAAGACCAGAATATCCAAAACCAATGGAGGGGGAAAAAAAGCTCCCAAAATATTTTGGAAAAATATTAGTGTTGTGAAGATGGAGTGTTGATGTGATGCATTCTGAAGTAAAATGCATCTTTATGCCTGGTATTTTGTTTTTAAATTTAATTTTGTATTTTAAATTTTCATGCGTATACAGTCTGGTGCTATGTTAGCTGCATTTTTTTAAAGAGATTGCTTTTTTTTTTAAAAGACAAGGTCTTGCTCTGTCCCCCCAAGCTGGAGTATAACCATGTGATCACAGCCCATTGTAACCTTGAAACTCTGGGCTAAGTCTAGCCACAATTATTTAGCAACATCTTCTTTTGCAAACATCTGAGGGCAGGACATCAGTCAATAATCAACAAACCCTTACTAAGGGTTCTGAGGTCCCAACCGTATGCTTTAGGGCTACAGAGAAAGTTAAGACCTTGGGCCAGGCCTTATTTAGAATAGATTTACTATTAGGACATAAAGTAAGATGGCCACTTCTCATCAGCTACAGTAGTCCCTCCTTTTCCATGAGGGACAAGCTCTAAGATCCCCAGTGGATCCCTGAAACTCCAGATAGCAGCAAACTCTGCACACCTGTGTTTTCTCCATCTAACGGAGACAGCTACTGAGTGACTTACAGATGAGTAGTATATACAGTGTGGAAATGCTAGACAAGGGATGATTCATGCCCCGGGCACGACAGAGAAAAACAGCGTGAGATTTCATCACAATCCTCACAACTGCATGCAACTGAAATATAAAGTGTTCATTTTTGGAATGTTCCAATTAATATTTTCAAGCTGCAGTTGACTGCAGGTAACTCAAAGCATGAAGAGAACTGTGGATAAGCGGGGACTACTTCTTCCTCAAAAGGTTAGTTTGGCATTTACTATGTTCATTTCTGAAAGCTGCCTGAACAAGCTGGCTGGACTCTAAAAGTGGTCCGTTTTTCCCAGGGTTCTGGGATGAAGCAGGCCTATCTGCCAGGGCTCTGAATGCCATAAATACATTCACACCTATCTTTAACTTCTCTTTCTCTTTGAGAAGCACATGCTTGACAGCATTCGTAATCAATCATCACCTTCAGTGAGAGCATCTTCAAAAAACTGCACACACTTGCATGGACAGGACATTTCCTCTTCTTGTGCAACCCTGAACCTGGGATCTCATTCGTGGGTCCGGGGCCACCAGAGGGGAGACTGAGGGTAAACGCCACCAAACCAAGGAGATGAGCAATCATGCTCACATGTCTAAAAGTAACGAGTGAAACCAAACTGTGCCTACTGGCTCCTTCATAACATGGAGAATGCATATGATTTCTAGAGAAGCACTTTCATGGTTCAGCCATAGCATGTCTCATCCATGGCCTCCCCAGCTCCTGGTCCATTACAAATCCATTACACTGTTAGTCAGTTTCCACGTTTCTTGCAACACATTAAAATGCACTGCGAAAGCTAAAAGCAGCCTCCTCTGAAACCATTATGATGATAAAATACAACTTGATGGAAACTGATAAATTATTATTGCTCCCTAACAAGACATATGCCCTCAGGTAACAAACAGTTGTTAATTTTAATATGAAAAAGAGGCCTAATGGGTATCCTCAGGAGCTTGTCAAGGTAACTGATCTGTGGGGCAGGGATAGTCTCAAGTGTAACACTGGCCACCTTCAAAGTCTAGTCCAAATGCCACCACAGAAATCCTTTGCTGAGCCACTACTCCCCGAACTAACATTTCCCTGTTACCTACAATTCTGCCTGTGCATTGAACCTTTTCTACTTTATAGTCATTCTTTGCCTATTACTCTCCTCTCTCCTACCAGGGATACGTGCCCCACGTGCAGTCCTACAGTCTTATTCACAGAGTTAGATGCTCAATCAAGGTTAAATGATTTTGTTTTTTCCTGGAGGAGAACAAAATGACATGTAAACATGAGCCCTGAAAAACTACAACTTTTTAGGTTTCTGGATAATTTGTGTTACCTGGTCAAACTGTTAGCTCCAAGATGTAGAAAGAAGAATTTACAGTGTGAATATTAAGTCAGCCAAACAGCTTTACCCTTTGTATGGGAGTGCCTTTTGCTTCCTGTAAATAATCCAGCAAATGGTTGTTTTGCAGAGAATTATTCAGTAAGGAGAGGCCAGGGAAAAATTAAGAGGCAACAATTTTTTCCCTGATAGCTTCTTTTCTTAAAATAATTTTTGATATTATAAAAGCAAACCAAATTTCCTGTATAACCTATGCCCTTTTCACATATATGTATATATACACAGGTATATATATACACATACGCATACACATACTCACACACATATACATATACATATGCAAACATACATAAACACACACGCACAGTCTCGCTTTGTCACCCAGGATGGAGTGCAGTGGCGTGATCTCAGCTCACTGCAACCTCCATCCACCTCCCGGGTTCAAGCAGTTCTCCTGCCTCAGCCTCCCAAGTAGCTGGGATTACAAGCGCCCACCACCACATCCAGCTAATTTTTTGTATTTTTAGTAGAGACAGGGTTACGCCATATTGGCCAGGCTCAAACTCCTGACCTCAAGCAATCCACCAGCCTCAGCCTTCCAAAGTGCTGGGATTATAGGAGTGAGCCACCACACCCAGCCCTGACACTAGGTAATTTGTAAAGAACAGAGGCTGGGCAGGGTGGCTCACACCTGTAATCAGATTGCTGGTGGGAATGTGAAATTATATAACCACAGTCATTGTATGTTTTGTGCTGCCATAATAGAATACTGGATACTAGGTTGGTTATTTATTTATTTATTTATTTATTGAGATGGAGTCTCCCAGGCTGGAGTACAGTGGCACAATCTTGGCTCACTGCAACCTCTGCCTCCCAGGTTCAAGCTATTCTCCTGCCTCAGTCTCCCAAGTAGCTGGGGCTATAGGCATGTGCCACCCCACCCGACCAATTTTTTTTGTATTTTTAGTAGAGATTGGGTTTCACCTTGTTGGCCAGGCTGGTCTCAAACTCCTCACCTCAAGCAATTGTTAATTGTTGATTCCCAGTTGAATTTTCACATTGTCTGATGAGTTTGCCACATTGCTTCTTTCAGATTTATTGATAATAGTGGCCCATTTGTTTCCTATCTAGAAATTATCATTATTTGTAATCAATTATTTGTTATTTCCTAGTTCACCCAGCTCCCCAACAGACTGTGAAGTCCCACAAGTAGATACCATTTCTATCTTACCCTCCGTTGCATCCCCCACTGCCCAGCAAGCACCAAGGCTGATACGAATGTTTGTTGAATGATCACTGCCTGAACTAACTGACTAATTAAGTAATGCCTAAGTAAAGTTCTAGTTTGTTTGAGGGGTCTTCGAAATAAGGCTGGCGATTTAGCAATTTGCCAGGAGATTTTGCTTCAGAGAAACCCTTGCAAACCAGAATTCCGAAGTTAGTTCTCTAGGGAATCTCAGGGAGCCAGTTTCTAATCCTAGGACAGAAAGTAGGAGGTGGAAGGTGGAACTGGCAAAGGGAAAATACTTGTTCAAAGGCAAAATACTTGTTCAAAATCTTGTTCAAAGACAACATTCACAACTGGACACACCTCTGTTCAAATATTCATGATAGCACACTTGAATTGAAATAAAATATATATATGTGTTTTTAAACACAGCTTTGGAACAGGAAGCACTCCATTCACCTAGAGTAAAAATTACCCATCACTCGCTCACTTCTTCCTGTCCTTTCTCTCCCTCCCACCCTTAATCTTTGCCCTGCATAGTCCCAAAATTTTCTCCGATGGTATTTTATATCATTTCCTTATTATTCCTCACATGTAAATTCATGTTTGTCAGAATATACGCATATATGTGGCTGGGCTACTCTATATGTATGGTTATAAGATATGTACATATCATCACAGCGTTGTTTGTTTACTCTTGCTAATATAGCTGGGTAACAGAGACAGGGAAAAAAATCAAAGAAGTAGATAATTTAAAAATTATTCATACTTGACTCCAGGACACCAACAATTTACTTAAACACTAGACTTCTATTCTTAATTCCATTTAGCTTAGGCTATTAAGAATAATTTATGTTTCAAAGGCACATACTAATTGTATGGGATAATGTATGTAAAAGTATTCTATAATTAAAGACTTAATGTAAATGTAAGTTATTACCATAATAATGATGATTTTTCTTTTCGATTTATAAAAATGTAGGTATATATGCCTAAATATTACACGATCTAAGTAGTCTAATACAATTGTTTTCAAATACCAGGTCACAGCCAATACTGGTCAGTGACAAAGTTTTCAAAATGAGAAACATCAGAACAAGGTATTAAGTTTTTTATAATGTTAAATGTATTATCTTTTTTAAATGCTCTTTATTCTGAAATTAAATTCTTACTCGTGTTTGTTTGAAAGGCCCTTTGTTTTATGAAATTATAGTGATAACAAACAGTAATTTTTAAAGTCTTTATTTGTAAAAAAAAAGAAAAAAGAAAAGAAAAGAAATGTTAACTAATCTATGGAATTGAAAAGTCTGTTAAAAGCTAATTCAGGCAACAAAAACACCAACACATGTCCACATTCTATTTGAGAAAAGAAAGCAAAGCTCCTCTTAGCCTTCAACAACCCCAATCACAATGACATTTGAAACATCCAGAAAGACTCATCCTCTGAGCAGAGCCCTCCCTGGCCCCAGGCACTATTGGCTCACGTGAGTTCACTTCCTACTCCCCAATATCCCCCAAAACGGAAGCACCACTTCAGAAGAAACCCCAAATCTTATTCTAGTCCAAGGTGGGGGCAGGGTGAGGGAGGAATTGAATCCAATTTATTATAAGCAAAGAGACTTCAAAGTCTCCATCTGATGGTTCAAACATCCATAACAGAATTGGTATTTCTTTTCTGATTCAAGGCATGGCCAAGTCGCACAGGCTCACTTCAGGGTCCAGTTCTCATCTTGGAGACTGCAACCCAAGTGAGCTCCCTGCCCTTTGATCTGGATGGAGTCAGAGTGTTACAAATATGCTTGTATTAAGCTAGCTCCAGTCTGCCTCAGGGCATCAGCCTGGAATGCGAGGATGGGAGCTTCTGACTGTGAGGTTCCCAAGTCTTCATTCACACTACATTTCTTTCTGGCAGGCAGGCTAATGCTCCTTCAGCGTGATGCCCGTAAGCCATGGTAATGCATGACAGCATCCTAAGCAGGACTAGAGAGTTTTGCCTCCATCCTCTGGGCTGGGAATTCAGGTAAAGAACAGGAGAACTACAAGCAAACACCAGTACCCTAAATTATACTTTTATCATGCAGCCGACAGGTACTGACTGAGCACCCATGAGTTCCAAACACTACGCTATGAGACACAAAGGAAGCTCCGTGGTCTTTGGCCATCAAAACAACCATGTTCCGCCACCCATCTCTGGAGTAAATGAATCCTTACAAGGATCCCATCCCCTTCCATTCTGAGGCCTTATCCTCCTAGACTTGACATGCCTTCATTTTCCAAATCAAAATGCATGAAGAACTTGTTATAACTGGAAGACATCCTGAGTGAAAGAATGTACAGGGCACAGCAAATACTCTCTGCAGCACTGCCGGTCCTTCCCCATTTCCTAGATAATTTACTGAAAAATCTTCCACTCATTGTTTCATAGTTGAGGGTGTCTGCTGGGCCAGATTGTCTGCTGGTGACAGAGAGAAACCAACAGACTCTGCATTGCCCAGGAATAAAACTGAAAAAGAGAGACAGATGTCCTTGAAAAACAGCACACTCTGCACTACACCTGTGTGACTTGTCACCAAGAGATGTCCAACCGTGGATGATCAGAGATGGGGAGAAAGCAGCTCACTTATTTTTCACCAGCTCATACCACACCAGTCATAATTCAAAACAAAAATCAAGAACTCCCGAGTCCTCGGGTAACTGCTTCTTGCAAACACAGAAATGATACAACTGCAGACTCTTCTACAGACAGAAAGGTACTGCTTTTTTTTTTTTTTTTTTTTTTGATGGAGTCTTGCTCTGTTGCCCAGGCTGAAGTGCAGTGGCACAATCTCCACCTCTCGGGCTCAAGCAACTCTCCTGCCTCAGCCTCCCAAGTAGCTGGGATTACAGGTGCGCGCCACCACGCCTAGCTAATTTTTGTATTTTAGTAGAGACGGGGTTTCGTCACATGAACCAGGATGATCTCGATCTCTTGACCTTGTGATCCACCCGCCTTGGCCTCCCAAAGTGCTGGAATTACAGGCGTGACCTACCACACCTGGCCTTAATTTTTGTATTTTTAGTAGAGACAGGGTTTCACCATGTTGGTCAGGATGATCTCAATCTCTTGACCTTGTGATCTGCCTGCCTCGGCCGCCCAAAATGCTGGGATTACAGGAGTGAGCCACCACGCCTGGCCAGGTACTGCTTTTAATACCGTGCTTGCTGGACATCCATCATCTGAAACACAATGCACTCATTGTAAGCCGGACACAGCAAGAGACTCTATTCTGTGGGTATGAGTGGGCAAACTAGAGCCTCTGCAGACATGCAGGAAGAAACAGTCTTCTACTTCTTGTTGGAATAATGGTGGGATGCGCACACGAATGTTTCTGGCTGGCCTTAAAAGAACTCTTTCAGAAAGCAGAGACCTTAAAAATCTTATCAGCCTTTGAAGTTATGCACAATGACATCCTTTGGTTCATTGCCCGGGACAGAGGTTTAAGCTTTAAGACTCCGTTTACTTACCAAGAATTGTAGCAATGTTTTCACCGCAGCACAAGGTAAAAAAGCTGACTTATTAAACAGCAAGTGATAGGATGGTGAGGTGGAGGACAACATCCTTTACAGGGGGGCACCCCGACTGTGCTAAGGGGCTCAGGAGCTGTGGGTCTAACTTTCTGGGGTTAATTTCCTTGATTTTCAGTCTTCTGCACAATCAGATCAGTTTTGTGAGACTAAAGCCAAAATCCTAGAAGCGGAATAGGTTCTGACGCATGCACTCTCCTTCCAGCCCGTCCTCGGTCGAACCTGTCCTACTAACACTTGTCCTTTCTCCCAACGCCACTAGATCCCTACAATCCATCTCACGCCCCCTGCCCCCCCCCAAAAAATGTCACAGCACTCAGCTCTCTCCAAGGTACAGAGTTCACAGTGCTGGTATCTCTTCCCATGAGGAGCCAGGAAAGGACAAGGGCATGTGCCAGCTGCTGCCCCACACAGGGCTCTAGGGCTTCTGGATGAGTGTGTAGTCCCTCATGGCAGGTTCTGTCGTCTGGCGGACCACTCTATCCCTGCCCACTGTGTCTCCAGCCAGCACAGTGTCGAGTACATAGTGGGTACTCATGACACGCTTGTAGAACAAAGGCCTGGTTGCCCCCACCCCTATCTTTCCCCTTACCTTTCTGCTAGATACCCATCTAGGGGTATGCTCTATTTTTAGGGCCTCACCCATGACTCAATCCCAGACATCAGAACTGCTTGCCCGAGCTGTTTGGTCTGTTTTTGTTTTCATCTCACGCCACAGCAAAAATTCTCATGCAACACCCCACAAAAGCTGGGAACCCAGAGATTCTAGGAACCTAGTACCAGGCACCTAAGAAAAGGTAAGAATATCATATGCTGCTATTATCATGGTTTGATGATCTCTGTAAAATTAATTACTGAATTCGAGCCAAACACTTGAAGGAAAACAGAAGGAAATCTGCTGCCTTGAGATATATCTTTCTTCTTCAAAGAAAAGCGTACAGTTGCTTCTATAGTACATGATGTTAAGATAGGCCTTGGGCCAATCATTGTAAAGAGCATCTGAAAAATCATTCAGAATTGTGTGTTCAGTTGTTTTGTGAAGGATATAACTATTTGTTTGCTTAAGTGAGGCTGTAAGGATTGCCAGAAAAGTTCTGTGAAAATATCAGCTAAACTCAAGTCCCTACCAGCAAACACATGCATGCAGTTCACATATGTGTCACCATCACGTGTATGATCTCTGACTTATATATATGAATAATGTATAAATAAGCTGAACCCATTCAAGCAAGCAAATGATTTTTGTTTGCAATAGAAGCATAAATATAACCCTTGGTTTAAGTGAGCTTTTTACTCCAAATTGTCTATGTACACAATAAAAGAGACTCCTTCCAGGGGCCTGGAGGGTGTCTCCACATGGGTTATGTGAATTCTCTTAATCAAAAGTGTTGGTGAGGCTGGGCGCAGTGGCTCACACCTATAATCCCAACACTTTGGGAGGCCGAAGCAGGTGGATCACCTGAGGTCGAGAGGCCAGCCTGGCAAACATGGCAAAACCCCAACTCTACTAAAAATATAAAAGTTAGCCAGGTGTGGTGGTGCGCACCTGTAATCCCAGCTACTTGAGAGGCTGAAATAGGAGAATCGCTTGAACCCAGGAGACAGAGGTTGCAGTGGGCCAAGATCATGCCATAGCACTCCAGTCTGGGTGAAGAGACTCCATCTCCAAAAAACAAAAAGGGATGGTGAGTCGACATGGAGGGGCTCTTTCATACACCCCATTTGGCAGGCGTTTATGGCGGGCCTTTTTGTGTGAAAACGGTCAAGACACTTTGCGAGGTCAAGGCGGAAGGACTGCTTGAGCTTAGGAGTTCAAGGAAAGTCTGCACAACATGGCAAAACCTCGTCTCTACAAAAGATACAAAAGTTAGCTGGGCATGGTGGCATGTGCCCGTGGTCCCAGCTACTAGGGAGGCTGAGGTGGGAGGATCTCTTGAAACGAGGAGGTTGGGAATGCAGTGAGCAGTGATGTTGGCACTGCATTCCAGACTGGCAACAGAGCGAGACCCGGTCTGAAAAAACAACAAAAAAACAAACAAACAAAAAACACGCAAATAGACAATTGTCAAGAAATCATTTCTGGTGTTGGGGGGCTACATTGGCCTTCATAGCCAAGAAGCTGCATACTTCCCCATAATTACACAATGAAGACGGTCTGGCAGGGAAAACTATAAAGTAGTGCTTGTGGGTTAATTGAGTTAAAAGATGAGTCTTTTACTCAAATAACATGAAAGTGAAAAAAAAAGCGTAAAATAGATTTAGAAAGCAACACTCAGGAGGTAAAAATGACCAAATGCGAACTTTTCATTCCTAATGAAGCAGGAAGGCAGAAGTTAAGTCACATCTTAAGATGTGTGACACCCCAGTTAGGATCCTCAGCCCCTAAACAGCTATCTAATTACCCCGGAGTTGAATTCCCCGGGCAGCGGGCCCCAAGGGCCTTTCCAGCCAACTCCTCGCTCATCGGGAAGTCAGGGAAAGGGAATATCTAGGTTAGGTTTGATGATCACAACTTCTCAAGGATTACTCAGATCTCAGAAATAAAGACTGGCAGATCAAGGGGAAAACGCAGTCAGGACTTTTTGGTTCATTAGAATGGTGAAAATAAAATCACTTTTTGCAGTTGTAAGGAGTCAACACAGACAGGTTCAGTTTCCAGAGCCTAAATAGTAAAAGGAAAATAGCTTTACCCTAACAAACACAAAGGCATACGAGTCAAGCAAGACAGAGAGCAGAAAGAATAAAAAGATACTAATTTCCCTAAAAGTGACTTTCTTCTTCATTTTTGTTTTTCTTTTTCTGAGACAGGGTCTTACTCTGTCGCCCAGGCTGGAGTATAGTAGCGCAATCATGGCTCGCTGCCACCTCCCTGGCTCAAGCAATCCCTCAGCCTCTGAATAGCTGGGATCACAGGTGTGTGCCACCATATCCAGCTTATTGCTGGATTTTTTTGTAGAGATGAGGTCTCACTATATTGCCCAGGCTGGTCTTGAACTCCCACGCTCAAGCAATCCTCCTGCCTAGGCCTTCCAAAGTGCTGGGATTACAGGCATTAAGCTACCACACACGCCTCTTTCTTTCATTTTTCTCTTATTTTATTTTAATGGAAAGGAAGGAGAGTTGGGGCTTTTTCTAGATTTGTTGTGTTCACTTTTGGTTTTCCGTTTACTTTTGTTCTGTTACAATTTTTTAAAATGGTAATATCTGCATATGGTAAAAACTTCAAAAAGTTATCAAGAATATGCAATGAAAATTTTCTCACCTCTGTGTCCAGCCACTCAACTCTACTTCTCAGCAGGAAAAAAACAAACAAGAAACAACAAATACTACCAGAAAAGCAAAGACAAAAGAAAGACAAAAACCTAACAATAATTATCTAAATCTGCTGTATCATTTCAGATATTATCAATGCAAATACTAGCATTTATTTTTCTTTCTTTTTTTTTTTTGAGACGGAGTTTCATTCTTTCACCCAGGCTGGAGTGCAGTGGCGTGATTTCAGCTCATTGAAACCTCCACCTCCCAGGTTTAAATGATTCTCCTGCTTCAGCCTCCTGAGTAGCTGGGATTACAGACACCTACCACCATGCCTGGCTAACTTTTTTGTATTTTTAGTAGAGACAGGGTTTCACCATGTTGGTGACGCTGGTCTTGAACTCCTGACCTCAGATGATCCACCCACCTTGGCCTCCCAAAGTGCTGGGATTATAGGCATGAGCCAATGTCCCCGGCCAAATATTAGCATTTCTTTCTTTTATTAAAATCATGTTTTTGTGTAAACTATTCTGTACTCTACAGTTTTCAGTTAACATACCTCAGAGATCATTCCTTATCAGTATACACAGAGCTGCCTTACATTGTACAAGTGCAAGTATATCTACAGGATAAATATCAAGAAATGGAAATGCTTGGCCAAATGTATGCATTTTCAGTTGCAATTAATATGATCGATTTCCTTCCCTTGGAGAATGTATCAACTTATACTCCCATCAGTGACAGGTGGAGTCTCCGCTTCTCACCTCACCCATTTCCTCGAAAGTAGTCCTTTCCATAGAAAGATAAGAGTATTAGCAACTTCACTAATTGGACAGGTAAAATCAATCTCTTAAATCTAGTTTTTGTTTCACTTATTAGCAATAAGGATAAGCATCTTGTCATATGCTAAGAGCCATGTATATTTTCTTTTGGCTGCATGTTCATATCTCAGGTGATTTTCTATAACTTCCTGTTCTTTATTAAAGGCAGTCTCTAGGAAATAATATCTAAACTGGTCTTTTGGACAGTGCTTTCTAGTTTTCTAAGGCCATTCATTCATCCTAATTTAATAATCACAATACTCTAGTAATGAAGGATAAAATATAATTTCTATTTTATAGCTGAAAGAGCCAAGGTTTAGATGGTTAGGAGATTTGATCAAAGACCCCATTGTAAGTTTGTAGCCAGGACTAGCATTCATAGAGCTTACCTTCTAGTTCATGATGTGTGTGTGGATGTGGGGTGTGTGTGTGTGTGGATGTGTGAGGCTTCAGCAGAATTGCCCACTGGGGTGTGGCAGACGCTGAAGGCACAGATTCCTTGCAAGCATCCAAAGGAGGTTTCTGACATCACACAAGAGAAGAGGTGGGTCTCATGTTACGCAAGAATTAGGTACTAAAGGCGGGGCATGGTGGCTCATGCCCGTAATCCCAACACTTTGGGAGGTTGAGGTGGGTGGATCGCTTGAGGCCAGGAATTTGAGAACAGTCTGGTCAACATGTCAAAAAACTATCATCTCTACTAAAAATACAAAAATTAGCCAGGCATGGTGGCGGGTGCCCGTAATTCCAGCTACCTGGGAGGCTGAGGCAGGAGAATCACTTGAACTCGGGGAAGCAGAAGTTGCAGTGAGCCAAGATGATGCCACTGTACTCCAGTCGGGGTGACAGGGTGAGACTATCTCAAAAAAAAAAAAAAAAAAAAAAAAAAGAATTAGGTACTAAAGTCAATACATAAGGCAAAACTACTGTAAAATTTAAAAATTACTTTAAAATAGAGTAACCTTATAGATGTAAAAACTTACAGATGTAAAAACTCACAGTGTGTAGTCACTACTGATGGGGCACTGAAGACGGGTGTTAAAGACTCATTTGGGCAGGTGCGGTGGTTCATGCCTATAATCACAGCACTTAGGGAGGCCAAGGTGGGCGGATCATGAGGTAAGGAGTTTGAGACCAGCCTGGCCAATATGGTGAAACCTGTCTCTACTAAAAAAATACAAAAAATTAGCCAGGCTACTTAGGAGACTGAGGCAGGAAAATCGCTTGAACCCGGGAAGCAGAGGTTGCAGTGAGAGAGCGCACCACTGCACTCCACTCCAGACTCCGTCTCACACACACAAAAAAGACTCATTTGTACTTCTCAGGGAAGGTGGTGCAGTGAGGAGGGATTCCATGTTCTGGAGCTCAGACCCAGCCATGCCAGAGATGAGCAAGGAGCAGGTGGGGCACACTATTGCCACAGCTGCTGCAGGCTCACAGCTGGAAGGTCAGGGAGACAGCAGAGCCAGCTGGGCCACGGGCTGCTGGTTATTAGCTGACTGAGATGCTTAGTGCATCTTGTGTCAGTGACCCATTCACATCTGAGCACACTTAGGCTTATTAACATGAAACTTCTTCTGATTTACCACCTCGC
This sequence comes from Ateles fusciceps, assembly GCA_036589455.1. Classification (NCBI taxonomy): domain Eukaryota; kingdom Metazoa; phylum Chordata; class Mammalia; order Primates; family Atelidae; genus Ateles; species Ateles fusciceps. The sequence continues at coordinate 4,866,247 of JAZHEH010002908.1, read as the reverse complement.
ATTCTTGCCTGCCCTTTCTGGAACACACAGCGCTGCCAAAGAAAAGTGTGGAAACAAAGTAATAGGACTCTCTCTCTTTTTTTTTTTTAACATGATGTATCAGAACTTCTGCAAACAGGCCAGATGTGGTGGCTCACACCAGTAATCCCAGCACTTTACTTTGGGAGGCTGACGTGGGAGGATCATGAGCTTAGGAGTTCATGACCAGCCTGGGCAACATAGTGAGATCCACCCCCACCTCTACAAAAAATACAAAAATGTGCCAGATGTTGTCGCATATACCTGTAGTTTCAGGTACTTGGGAGGCTGAGCTGGGAGGATTTATTGAACTGAGGAGGTTGAGGCTGCAGTGAGCTATGATCACCACTGCGCTCCAGCCTGGGCCACAAGCAAGATTCCATCTCTAAAAAAAAAAAAAAAAAATGTAGCAAATAAATAAAATTTTAAATAGAGAAAGAACTTCTTTGTAAAAACAGCACGCAGAAGCAAAGCTCCTCTGAACACTGAGTGGAGGGTGGCAGGAAGTGAGTGAAGTTATTCTCTTCAGCTCTGGGACAGGGAAGCAATAACTAGGGACACAGAGGCAGTCACACGAGCTCACAGATACACTTCAGGGGACGAGGAGGTCTTCCAAAAACAGTGAGGGTCTGTGGGGCTAGTCTTCCTTGCATGAACCAGTAGTGAGCTGTGTTAGTCCATTCTCACATTGCTATAAAGAGCTACCTGAGAATGGGTAGTTTATAAAGAAAAGAGGCTTAATGGACTCACTTTCACAGGCTGAACAAGAAGCATGGCTGGGGAGCCTCAGGAAACTTACAACCATGCGGGAAGGTGAAGGGGAAGCAGGCAAAATCTTCATATGGCGGTGACAGGAGAGAGAGAGAAGCTGGGAGTGCTGCACAGTTTTAAATAACCAGATCTTGTGAGAACTCACTCACTATCACGAGAACAGCAAGAGGGAAATTTGCCCCCATGATCCAGTCACCTCCACCAGGTCTCTCCCCCATCACTGAGGATTACAATTCAACACGAGATTTGGGTGGGGACACAGAGACTAACCATATCATGAACACAAGTAAAGGACTGGCCAGGCTGTGGACATGTGTACCCCCTGGATACAGGGATGGGCAGAGAACATGGGGGCCACCCCCTCACAGAGACTGTCTGCCCTAGATGCAAGGATGAGGAACCATACCCCATCCCTGAGTTACCTACAGAACTCAGTCATGACACAGAAGCTCTGGACAGCAAACACCTACCCCTGGAATACACTGGCTTTACGAACAGTAGTATATCTTGTCACTAATTTTAGAATTTACTCCACAGCCAGTTTACAAATCTGAGTCTCATTACTTTACAATGGCTTATCGATATGGACCAAAAATTAACATTACCCAGCAACTATTACCTGCTTTCCAAAGATTTAGGTTTTGTTATCCCTGAGGATATTCAAAAGAAAAGTAAAAGAAAATGTGGGCCAGTCGCAGTGGCTCACGCCTGTAACCCCAGCATTTTGGGAGGCCGAGGTGGGCAGATCACAAGGTCAGGAGATCGAGACCATCCTAGCTAACACAGTGAAACCCCATCTCTACTAAAAATACAAAAAATTAGCTCGGTGTAGAGGCACGGGCCTGTAGTCCCAGCTACTTGGGAGGCTGAGGCAGGAGAATCGCTTGAATCTGGGAGGCAGAGGTTGCAGTGAGCCAGGATTGTGCCACTGTACTCCAGCCTGGGTAACAGAGCAAGACTCCGTCTTAAAAAAAAAAAGAAAAGAAAAGAAAATGTACACTACACGGCCAGTTACTGGCATAAGCACTTTACACTCAGCCACATAGCTCTCAGAGGAAGTAACTAACATCCTCAAAGAATCTACCAGTCAGTAAACAAGCTGACATTGGAAATCAGGTCTCCCCTTTGGTAACTCTGCTTTGTGGCCTCTAGATATAGCCCCAAGAGAGGTGTTCCAGGTTACTTAAAACAGGTAGCAATTGCCATACTCATTCCTGGACCAACTGGAAAGGACACTGGCAGTCAAGGACAGGTAAGGGAGTTTGGGTACCTTCCGGTGACGCCTCAGCTGAGATGACTGGGAATACAGAACGCTTTTACCTGGAGCAGAAGACAGAGCTCCATGCAACCCTGGAGAGAAAGTAAAGAAGATGCATGGCTGGTGTGTATCACTAAGGGGTGGCCTCTGTGATAAAAGTGTGAAGCCTCACAGTGGCCTCTGGACACCTTCAAAGGCAGTACTTAGTTTCTTTTTCTTTCTTTCTTTCTTTTTTTTTTTTTTTTGAGACAGAGTTTCACTCTTGCTGCCCAGGCTGGAGTACAACGGTGCAATCTCAGCTCACTACAACCTCCGCCTCCCAGGTTCAAGCGATTCTCCTGCCTCAGCCTCCCAAGTAGCTGGGATTATAGGCATGTGCCACCACGCCTGGCTAATTTTTTGTATTTAGTAGAGATGGGGTTTCACCATGTTGGTCAGGCTGGACTCAAACTCCTGACTTCAGATGATCCACCTGCCTCAGCCTCCCAAAGTGTTGGGATTATAGACATGAGCCATCACGCTCGATGAGTACTTAATTTCACAGACATTAGGGAAACATGGTAGCAGAGGAGGGAGGTCTTCCAAAAATACCTGAAAAAGACTTATATGTGCAATAGTGAACAGCGGCATTTATGAGAAAGATGGTATATAATAATTACGATTGCTCTGGTTTTACCTTTAGGTTGACGTGATCCTGAAGGAAGTACGTGTGTGTGTGTGGGGGGGGGGGGGGGGGGACGGAGTTCCTGGGGGATTATGTTAATTTACAATCATATCAAAATAACATGACTCTTTCTCCTCTCCCTTTTAGCTGTACCTAGGAAGCAGGAGTTTAACATTTCCCCATTCAACCTCTTACCAGAAAACTACTCCTAAATAAACATCACTAATTTTGCTGCCACATTACTAATTCTTGACAAAATTATCCAAATCATATGTCCTGGGAAGAAAATCAGTTGTCAACAGATTTTGAGCATCGGTGCCATTCTAAGCGTCACATTCGCTCCCAAAGGGATTTCTATCTTTATATCCACGTAGAAAATAGGGATGGGGAGACTTGGACTTGGTGAGGAAAATGTACTGGTAAGTAATACCCAAAGTCAAATGGAATTCATTCAACAAGCTTGCTAATACCAAACAGTACATAGTTGGCAAATTTGGGTGTGTGTGTATACAGATCGTGCCAAGTATTTTAAGCAACATGCCAAAATTTCACTTCCAAGTTGTCATCTGCAGTGGTTTTTCATTTCTTCTTATTTATCCACCTTTTTTTTTTTTTTTTTGAGATAGTCTTGCTCTGTCACCCAGGCTGGAGTGCAGTGGCACAATCTCGGCTCACAGCAACCTCCACCTCCCAGGTTGAAGCAATTCTCATGTCTCAGCGTCCCAAGTAACTGGGATTACAGGCATGCACCATCATGCCCAGCTAATTTTTGTATTTTCAGTAGAGACAGAGTATCACCATGTTGGCCAGGCTGGTCTCAAACTCCTGACCTCAAATGATACACCTACCTCGGCCTCCCAAAGTTCTGGGATTACAGGTCTGAGCCACCATGCCCGGCCTATCCACTGTTATTTACTCTACACAGGATAGTGGGACAGAACACCATACCAGAAACTGGCCCACAATTTGTAGAACAATTCTGGCCTCATGTAGGCTTTCAAAGGGTTATTACAAGGACATCACACAAACCTCGATGCTGTCAAAACTACACTCAATAAAACTAATAGAAGATATTCCATTTCAAAACATACCCAGGTTACATTCTCATGAGGAGGTATCAAAAGAAAATGAATTTTGTGCCACTTTTGAATGATGACATCTGTGTTACCACAGCAATTCACCTATCAAACTAATTTAGGTTTACAGCCAAAATCAACACTGCTGTCAGAGAGTTTATTTCTATTCATTTAAGACCCTCCAGGTTAAAGAGTGGTCAGTGAGAATTTTAATATCTTGGGAAAAGAGAGAAAAATGAGAGTCTAAGTACTGCACACAGCAACAAGAATGGGACTTGCAATTTACCCAGCAAACAGACCAAGCAGCTAGTATGAGGGTCTATCCTGTACATCAAAGAGATGCCAAAACACCACCTCTGTCTTAAAGGGGCTTACGTCCTATCTGCAAAGACATTGACAACATAGATGAGGATATAACGACGACAGCTATTACTGATGACTTTCTATAAGGGAGGACTGTCCTATGTGCTTTATTAAATTAATCCTCACCAAGTACTATCCCCATTTTACAGGCGAGTAAATAAAGGCACATTAAGTAACAAATATTTGAATAGGACTTCTCAAAGATGAGTTGCCAATAAATACGATATTCTATCTCATCTGATTCTCAGAACCACAGTGAGGCAGACAGTATCCCAAGTGTCCCACAGCCATACAGAATGGCAATGGCGGAACCATGATGGCAGGCAGGCCTTGTGGCTGCTAACCCACTTCTGTAGATGGCACTAAAAGGCAGGCCTGTGAGATCCAAACAAGATACAGACAAGGAATTCTACAGACCTTCACTCAGGAGGAAATCACTTTCTGTTTGGGTTGTCCAGGCTGCATCCACAAAGAAGGGTGATGAATGCAAGCCTTTGAGGGGTAGGTGTGTTCAGATGGGCAGAAAGGGAAGGGGATGCCACTTGAGATGGTAAGAAGAGCCAGGGAAAAGTATGGCGGGGCCAGGTCTGAGGGACATTTGGGCATCAGAAAACAGATCTGTTTGGTTTGAGGGAGGGTCAATGGGGCAACTGCAGGAGATAATGACAGCAGGAAATGGCGCAGCCCATTCGCTCAACATGATAGGATGGGAGAAATTAACATGGTAAAGCTTTCCAGAAGAGGAATTTGTTTTTTGAGATGGAGTCTCACTCTGTCCCCCAGGCTGGAGTGCAGTGGCTCCATCTCAGCTCACTGTAACCTCCGCCTCCCAGGTTCAAGCAATTCTCCTGCCTCAGCCTCCCAAATAGCTGGGATTACAGGCGCCCACCACCACACCTGGGTAACTTTTTTTGTATTTTTTCTTCTTCTTTTTTTTTTTTTGTAGAGATTAGGTTTCACCATGTTGGCCATTCTGGTTTCAAACTCCGGACCTCAAGTGATCCACCCACCTCAGCCTCCCAAAGTACTAAGATTACAGGCACGAACCACCGTGCCTGGCCCAGAAGGTAAAGTTGAAGTGAGGGGACAGTGAAAAAATAATAGTTAAGGAGAAAGGATCATTGTGATTGCGGAATACATTATAGAGTAAATAATATAGAATAATCTAAATTATAATTATAGAATATATGTAAAAATAAATAGAATCAACTCTCCACATTGAAGGGCTTTAATGCTCTTGGCAGCACCCAGAGAATCTCTACAAATAAATGTCTGCAACTCAAAGCTTGTCTCTAAATTGTGTCTAACTTTACTTTTTTTTTTTTTTTTATGGCTAATCCTCAGATTGACTCACATGCTCTCCTTCTGCGCTAAAAGTGAAAGCTACATATCATCATCATCATTAATAATACATGGACGGGACTCAGGTTCCTCACTTGACAGGAAAAGCATCAAGACAGAGCAAGCTCTGAAAGTACAGCTGAAGGTGGTAATGATTCACCGCAGTTTAAAGTCTCCAGAAACCCTCCATGGAAAAACCTTACCCGACCTCACCTGGTATGCACTGAATTGTGTCCTCCAAAAAAGATCTGTCGGAAGTCTTAACTCTCAGAACCTCAGAATGTGACCTTATTTTGGAAACAGGATCTTGAAGATGCAATTAGGTAAGGTGAGGTCATCCTGGAAGAAGGTGGGTCCTAAATCCAGTATGTCCTTATAAGAAGAGAAGACGCCAGGCACGGTGGTTCATGCCTGTAATCCCAGTATTTTGGGACGCCTAGGTGGGCGGATCACCTGACGTCAGAAGTTTGAGACCAGCCTGGCCATCATGGCAAGACCCTGTCTCTACTAAAAATACAAAAACTAGCCAGGTGTGATGGTGCACGCCTGTAATCCCAGCTACTTGGGAGGCTGCGGCAGGAGGGTTGCTTGAACCCAGGAGGCGGAGGTTACAGTCAGCCAAGATCGAGCCACTGCACTCCAGCCTGGGCGACAGAGGGAGAGTTCATCTCAAAAAAAAAAAAAAAAAAAAGGAAGAAAGAAATGAAGAAAAGAGGAGAAGAGACATGAACAGAGAGACACAGGGAGAGCACCCCATGAGGATGGAGGCAGAGCCTGGGGTTATGCTACCTCAAGCCAAGGAACGCCCAGAACTGCCAGCAACACTAGCAGCCAAGAGAAGGGCATGGGACAGATCCCTTCCTGGAGCCTTCGGATTTTGATTTCTTGCTTCCAGAACTTGTGAGGGAATAAGTTTCTGCTGCTTTCCCACCCAGTTTGTGGTACTTTTGTTATGGCAACCCGAAGAAACGGATCCACTGGCTTCATTTCCACTTTTAAGAGGTAAGACAGAAAAGGAAAAACACAGACTCACTCAGGACCTGGGAGAGTGATGGAGCTCCAGGGTCCCTCTGCAATCCCTGCCCGGGCGGTGCTCTCTGAGCCCACCGTCCTCATCTTTGACATGAAGTATTTGGGCTGGGTGAGCCCTGAGGCCTATCACATCATAGCCAAAATAGGCATTTGCTCTCATATCTACGGAAGGGGAGATGAAAAAAAAGGAAACCACTTTCAAACTCCAGAACCCTACGCTCGCAAGTAGAAGTCAAGGAGAAAGTGGAAAGAAAGAGTAATTAGTGGTGGTGGCTGCATTTACCATATGCTACATAATCATTCCATCTTCACGTCAAATCTGGCCTGCAGCCCTCATGCCATTGCGACTTAATACAAAGAGACGCTGGGAGCTGCCAAACGCAGAAAATTAATACGAGGGATACAACGAGAATCTCTGCAACTACGCCTTATTTCCCAAACCTGCTCGTATCAAGGTCATTTCCCCCCAGAAATATGAAGCCTGCTGTGTGGAGAAGGGGAAACAGAAAGAAAAGAAAGCCCAGCAGTTAAGCTGTCCCTGTGTTCCTCACCCCAGAATATCACTTACTTTTCATCTCACATAATTCCTGGCCGGTGGGTTCCTCCGAACTGCTGGAAACTGGTGATTAGTAAAACAAATCCCATGAGTAAAGACCAACAAGAAATTCCTGTAAAAACCTCACCCATACACACTGTACTATTTTACCTTTTTTTCAGAAGTAAATTGCGGCTGTCAAATGACACCCTTTCATTACTGTCACTGACTCTTTAAGAACGGCTAATCAGAAAAGCCTACAGAGGTATTTAATCAGATTTTTTTTTCTTCAAATGACCTAATGTTTTGGTATGAAACTGCTGCCAGCTCAAGCTGGGTAGAAATTTAGCACTGTCAGCATTTAATTATTATTTTATCACGGATTTCTTTACTTTCCTACCGAGAAGAAATAACGTAAATTTTTTTTAAAAAATGCGGCAAGTGCTTAGCTTTTAAAATCACAAGACACTGGCTTCCTTATTGTGCTTCGTCAAAAATTACTAGCTCAGGACATGGGACATATCACGGAAATGCACTTTAGGTTAATAAGTGGTACTGCCATCACTGGCTTCAATCTTCCAGGACACTGAAACTGGGAAGTGAAAATTATGTTCGTTGTGTTGGTTTTCAGGAAACGAGATTATTCTAGACTCATTCATGTTTGTGTGTGATAGCAGCTATATATTCTCCTGCCCCTAGGACACCTGGATGAAGCCTGTGGCTTTACCATTCCCTCCTCCTCCTCCACCTCCTCTTCCCCTGTCCCCTCCTTCTCCTCCTACCCCTCTCTTTCTCTTCCTCACCCTCCTTCCTCCACCTCCTTCTCCTTCCCTCTTCCTCCTCCTCCCTTGCCTTTTTTCCTCTAAGCTGGGTATAAGAGAGTGGGCAGGAGAAAGGAGGAACAATGGAAAGGGAAAGAAAAGACAGGTGTGTATGTGTGACCTCTAGCCAACAGCTGACCCAAGGCTACAAGTATATGGCCAATAATGGTGGCACATGGACCAGACATCTAGGTGCATTCACTAAAACTAGTTTCTCTTTCATTTCTTCCTCATGATTCAGCTAAAATCTCTTTTAGAAAAATACCCATCAACACCACAAACCCCTCAACTCTTCATCTGCCTCTTTTCCCCTTTAACCAGTTCCCTTTTCCTTGCTTTAGACTCAAGCTCTAAATAAGCTGGAAATGTTTGGTGCAGGCAAGTCAGTAACAATTCTTTCTTGAGCATCTACCATAAGAAGATAATTGTGCTCACTCCTGAGGGTAGGATGGGGTATAAATCTAAGTACAAAGTGGTACTAAGGCAAGACTGTACTAGGTACAAAGTTGTACTAAGCCAAGACTGTACTAGGTATAAAGTGTACTAAGGGAAGACTGTACTAGGTACAAAGTGGTACTAAGGCAAGACTGTACTAGATACAAAGTGTACTAAGGTAAGACTGTACTAGGTACAAAGTGGTATTAAGGGAAGATTGTACTAGGTACAAAGTGGTGCTAAGGGAATATTATTTATTGGGGCATGATGCAATTAATCAGTGGCAAGGACAAGGAAGGTTACAGTTACTTATCAGCTTCAAAGGTGTCTTGTGCCACCAAACAAATCTCGTTAATTTAAAAGAGAACTTGAGACTTCTCCCTAAGACCTATCCTTTCACTGCCCCACCCCCGCCAAATTTCTTCATCTTAGTAATTGTCACCTCCTAAATGTCAGTATCCAAGGACCTTGTTTCTCTCACTGCTTCCATTCTAATGCATTAGAAGATTCTCTTCATCTTCACCACTTCTGTACTTCACCTTAGTCCAGGGACTTTGTTCACCTGGTCTCCGTGACTGCATTGCTGCCCATCTCTGAACCATTCTTCATGAAACAGCAAAAGGGAGGCTCTGAACAGAAACCCGGCCATGCCGCTCTCATGCTTGAAACTGGCTGATGGCTCCCCCACGAGAACTAGAACAAACCTAACCTAAACCTAACCTCTTCCACCCGACCACCTCCCGGCACATCCACGTCACACTCTCCTCACAGTCACTCCCTCCGCCAGCCCCAGGGTCTTTGCCTGTGCTCTGCCCTCAGCATGGAAGCCCTTTCCACCATTTGCGCAGTGAGCTCCTTTGGGATTTTTAGGACACTTTGTACATGTCACCTCCTCAGGGCTGGCCCCTAACATTTGTGTCCTTTATTGCTTCTTACCACACAATTTGAAACTGTTCCACTTGTCTGTTTACTTGCTAATTATACAGAAATTCTTTGCTGGCTAGGGCCCCCTCTGGCCTTCTTACTGCCATAACCCCAACAGGTAGCATAATCTTTGGCACAAATGAGAAATTCAGTGTTTCTCACAATGAATAAATAAAATGCTTATTTATTTCCCAACAAAGTCTGTGTAGCAGGAGGAAGCTCCTACATGTATTTACACATGGTTTGGATCATGGATGGTTTTGCCCTGTCTTAGATAAACTTCAAGTTGAGTTGTAAATTATGTTTAAAAGGCACCGTTTCCACTATCTTACCCAGATTACCCATTGACAGCAGAAGGGCAAAACGTAGGGAGGGTAGGGGTGGGAAGAGTCAGAGAAAGTATCTAATACATTGGTGGTGGATAGTCATGGTGATCCTGGGTGAAGAGCAGGCTGGAACAAGTCTTCCCAGTAAGATCTCAGCCCAGCTCCGCTGAGTTGCAGCTGTGGCCTGCCTTCTATTTCCACGTCCTAAAGGAAATGCTACTTCCTCCATGAGGTGGCTGTGTTTTCACACTGAGCACTGTGTAGTGAACCAACTTCAAATGTATGGCTGCTATAGAGATCTACCTAGACACACCACTGACATAGATAACCAACCTCAAAGAAACCTTCATGCCACCAGAAAATCTTGATCATGACAAATCAATCCAACATATATTTGTTGAGGCCAGACATTATTTTAGGCAATGGAGAATGATAGCTCAAATGAAAAACTAGTTGCTGCCTTTAAAGGATTTACAGAGCAGAATGAGAGGGAGTCATTTAAAGAATATCTATATGTCTATGGCCTCAGATCCAGGCCTGCCAAAGCGCACCATCATCAGCACCTGATGGGGACCCATGAATGTCTCGTCCTGCTCTCGCCCATCACCCAGGGGGCTATCCACAAGGAACGAGGGCCTAAAAGGAAACCCAATTTAACTATATCAAGAGCTGAATCCAACGCAGAGCTCTGGCACAGGGAAGAGAGGAAACACGTGGAGTCACTTGATAATTTTTTTTTTTTTCGAGACAGAGTTTTGCTCTTGTTGCCCAGTCTGGAGTGCAATGGCACCATCTCGGCTCACCACAACCTCCGCCTCCCAGATTCAAGCAATTCTCCTGCCTCAGCCTCCTGAGTAGCTGGGATTACAGGCATGTACTACCACACCCAGCCAATTTTCTATTTTTAGTAGAGACAGGATTTCTCCATGTTGGTCAGGCTGGTCTCGAACTCCCAACCTCAGGTGATCCGCCCACCTCAGCCTCCCAAGGTGCTGGGATTACAGGCATGAGCTACTGTGCCTGGCTCACTTGGCAATTTTTAAGGCACAGTAATCTTGCACACCATGGCTTGTGGCCCATTTCAGGTTCTATAATTTGGCATATCAGTTTAATAACTGTTCCATCTAAGCAGTGTGGAGGGCAGTTGAAGGGTGGAGCTAAAACACATGGTGTCCCTTGCAGCAAACCCCATGATGCATGAAGAAGCTCTCCCATGGCTGGGCATAGTGGCTCATGCCTGTAATCCCAGCACTTTGGGAGGACGAAGTGGGTGTATTGCATGAGCTCAGGAGTTCGAGACCAGCCTGGACAACATGGTGAAACTCCATCTCTACTAAAATACAAACAGCCGGGCGTGGTGGTGGGCTCCTGTAGTCCCAGATACTTGGGAGGCTGAGGAGGGAGAATTGCTTGAACCTGGGAGGCAGAGGTTGCAGTGAGCTGAGATCGTACCACTCTAACCCAGGCGAGACAGCGAGACTCCGTCTCAAAAAAAAAAAAAAGCTCTCCAATTTTACAGATAAAAAACCATGGGAAGATAAAGGGATTAGATTGCTAAGGCCATAAAGCCATGGGATACCTAAGTAGGATCTAAAACCAAGCTTGTCCAACCCACGGCCTGCCAATGGCATGTAGCTCAGGATGGCTTTGAATGCAGTCCAACACAAATTTGTAAACTTTCTTGAAACATTATGAGATTTTTTTGCAATTTATTTTTTTAGTTCATTAGCTATCATTAGTGTATATGTGGCCCAAGACAATTCTTCTTCAAATGTGGCCCAGGGAAGCCAAAAGATTGGACACCCCCTGATCTAAACCCAGGTCTTTGGAACTCAGGTTCAGTTGTCTACTTTTGCCTTCAGGCTAACCATAGTAGCAATGCATAACCACTGCCAGCAAAATAAAAGTAACATTTGTAGACATTTCCAACTGTGTTGAAATTTCAACTATAACTATCCAGAATGACCTAGACATTTAAATAAGAAAGGAGCACTAAGTAGCTAAAAGCGCATGCTCTCAGCACTGCACTCAAAGACTGTCCCCTCACACTTCTGTTCAAAACCTACAGACTCTTACTTTGAACCTAATTCTAATCGGGTGTGCAGTCTGGCTTCTTAACCCCTAGACAAGTAGAAGTGGTAAATTATAACAAATTCCTGGAGGGAGAGAGAGTGATTGCAATGAAAAGCGATAGACTGGCCGGGCATGGTGGCTCACGCCTGTAATCCCAGCACTTTGGGAGGCCGAGGTGGGTGGATCATTTGAGATCAGGAGTTTGGACCAGCCTGGCCAACATGGTGAAACCCCATCTCTACGAAAAATATAAAAATTAGACGGGTGTGGTGGCGGGCGCCTGTAATCTCAGCAACTTGGGAGGCTAAGGCAGTTCGAGACCAGCCTGGACAACATGGTGAAACTCTGTCTCTGCTAAATTGCTTGAATCTGGGAGGTGGAGGTTGTAGTGAGCCGAGATCACACCACTGCACTCCAATCTGGGCAACAGAGTGAGACTCTGTCTCAAAAAAAAGAAAAAAAAAAGAAAAGAAAAGCAATAGACTGAGAAGGAAAAAAAGAATGAAGGTTGGCAAATTTCTTATATAAAGATCAGAAAGTAAGTATTTTAGACATCACGCACCACACCACCTCTGTTGCAAGTACTCAGCTCCACCGCTGTAGCTCAAAAGCAGCCACAGACAATACCTAAACAAATAAGTGTGGCTCTGTGCCAATAAAACTTTATTTACAAAAACAGGTGGTAAGCCAGATTTGACCGGTAGGCTATAGTTTGCCTACCCATAAAACAGAGGAAAGCTTCAAAGCCAACACAGTGATGGTAGTTTGGAGCCGTATCATTAAGAAACACCTCAAAAGCCCCTCAGGTACCGGGTATTACTGAGCAGCATGGTCCTTGATCATAAAATTATAGAATTTTAGAAATGTCAACAACTTTAGGAGTCTTATGGTCCAGTTCTTCATGTTTATAGATGAAGAAATAAATGCTCAGAGATGTTCAGAGACTTGCTAAAGGTCACACAGTGAATTAATGATTAAACTTGAATTAGAAGTAGAGTTTTGATTCCAACTTTAGAACTCTTTCCATTACTCCACGTCTATTATTTTAGCCTTTCAGTAACAATGGAATGGAGGAAAAGCTCATTTAATTAAAAGACTACACCCTTGAGATTGTTAAGATTCTGGAATCACTAAAGTATACAGTTCTACATGTTTATAAAGATGATTTTAAATCAAGTCAAAGGTTAAATTAGGTTTAATGTACTCAGAGAATGTAACTTCAGAAGCAGTGCTAAAATATCACGTTTCAAATAATTAAAAAATTAATATATGTGGAAATTTGTATTCTCCCTCGTGTTTGGGAAAATGAAGTCTCATTGTCTATTAGTATAAGAAGAAAAACTGGCCACTGAAGTTGATACGTTAGACATGCTCATATGAATAAATTCTGACCGGTTTCAGGGCAGTCCAAGAATTGCCAGGCACTGGCTGGCCCTAAGTAATTTCTCTAATTGCTGGAGCCAATATTCATTCAGTTGCCTCATTCAACTGAAAAATAAAAGCCACCCTTGGTCCCTACCTTTCTGATCTTTCCCTTTCCTATCATTAGCAATCTTCTGCTCCTTTTCTGAATTAATTAGGAAATAAAAATAGAACCCTGACATGTTTATAAAGATGCAGAATGCTGGTTAAACATCAAAGAACAGAGGTTGGGAACATGGAGGTGACAAATTTTATTTCTGTGATGACAAGTTAGAGTCCTCCTGCCAGCTGGCCCTTGCTACAGCCAGAAGTATACACCTGTCTACAGAGAAGTCAGGGAGGAAGCGGGGAGCTGAAAAAGACTTGGGGGCCCCCCTTGGCTTTCCATGCCATGCAAATGAGTTCTAATTGCTCAGGGTCATTGAACAGGGTTCCATGTGGCGCTTCCATGACAGCTCCTGGCAGAGAGGGAGGCTGGGAGACAAGTTCTGTTAGCCTGACTACAAAAGTGGTCCTGTTTCTGCTTAGACCCTAGAGCAGGACTCTGGTTGGAGGAGTTCACCTCTCCCTACCTTCTGCCATACAGGAAAAGGGAGAAGGGGGCCACTCACATCACCTAGTGCTTCTGAGTGTCCCCGAGATGCACTTCTAGTTTGACAGTGCTGCCAAAGGAAATGAGAAGCGATAAGTGATCCAGCCCCGATTAGATCAGCTGCCCTGGGAAAGGTGCTGAGCCAGAGATATTTCACTGAAATAAGGAGAATCTTGGGAATAGATTTCTGGCAAGCAATCCCGAGGCAGATATGGTCTGAATTGGAAATAGATTTCATGTGCAGATAAAGTCTAATAAATGGCAGGTCACTCAAAAATTGTATATCATCAAGTCTTATACAGTGTCTGTGAAGTTTGTTATCAATAATTTAACACGAGAAGAGCCTAGCCCTTAGCAAATATTTAATTTCAAAACATACCTACTGATTTACTCAGATACAGCATACATAGTATATTAAAAATATATTGCAAGAAGCCACACGCCAATAAAGCTTCACTCAGAAGACTAGCACACTTTTTGCTTTCCAAATCCCGTTAAGGAAGGGAAGGGCCTTCCCCTCCACAGAACTAGTTCAACAGCAGTTTTTAAATTACACTGGAGAAGAAATTTGCACATAGACAATACCTGAGCCCCTTCATTCCCAGGTCAGGCAACATGCCAGATAACACATGTACAAGTACTGGGGACAACAATTAAAGTCCCCATCAGACTGTGCATGCTGTGCCTAAAGGCCATAAGAGGATTAAAGCAAGGTCATGGCCAGGCGCATAATCCCAGCACTTTGGGAAGCCGAACATCACTTTAGTCCATGAGTTCGAGACCAGCCTAAGCAACATGGGGAGACCCTGTCTCTATTTTAATTAAAAAAACTAGCAGGGCTTGGTGTGGGGCCACCTGTGGTCCCAGCTACTCAGGAGACCAAGGCAGGAGGATCCCTTGAGCCTGGGAGGTCAAGGCTGCAGCGAACCATGATTGTGCCATTGTACTCCAGCCTGAGCACACGCCATCTCCAAAAATAAAATAAAGTGATAATAAAGCCAGATCCTTAGTAGAAAGAGGAGTCATTTTTTAAGGAGATAGGAGGCAAAGGGAATTCTCTCCATGGCCACCGTTTGCAATTATTGTTGGTCTGAGCCACTCTCCCTTCAGCCCCTACTCAATCATTCACTCTACTCCAAAGCAGATCCTCACCTCTTCCTGGCGGAAAAGTGTCACCCCTGGGCAGCCAACATCAGCAACAAGGTTCTAGGAAAATGGATGTTTTCTAAGAGAATGGTAGTTCATTTAACCAAGTTAAAAACTGAGGCATTGTCTAATAAGGACACATCCATTCCATGGTTGTCACTTTCCGAATAAGGTTTCCAGTCTTCTCTGGGGAGGCAGTGATAAAGGCCTGGCAGGGATACACTTGGTGGCTGGCAGGGAGAGAGCAGAGAGAGAACCAATGGGTGCCTCCAATCATCTTCTACCCATGAAATGGGGAGGGGACCACTGAACTGAGAGCTTGAGGGAGCTTGGTGCCACTCCCAGCTCTGCCCCCTGCCAAGCCACAGCCCCAGGATTCCACCCACCATCTCAAAGGGGCCTTCCCCTCCCATAGTGTTGGAACATAACTGTTATCAGCTCTCAGCAGAAGGATTTCCTACCACTTTCCATCGCTATACTGGAATCTCAATGGGAAGCTTCTCTGATCATCCTACAGGCAGTGGCTGGAACAGGAAAAGAAGACTGAGCCAAATGTCAGGAGATCTGGCTCTTAACCTCTGAGCTTATCTAGACATGCAAAGACCTCCGAGCCTCCTCCAGCTCTAAAAATTCTTCCCTATGAAAATCAGAATTGCCTTTACAGCTTTAAAAAAAAAATTATAAATGTCTAGTTCTTCTGTATGTTGTTGTGCCTTTATAGGGGAGGAAGGGTATACCGGAACTCTAAAACATTCCACCACTACCCCCACCAGCTCATCTGTATGCAAACATACCTAACAAGGCCAGTGGAAAGCTTAAACAGATTCAGGTAAGAAAATCACAAAGTTCTCTAAGCCAAAGTGAGGTGTTGATAGCAAGGCTGTCTACAATGGCTCTGATGAAAGCTAACTCAGACTCAAAGTTTCTCCTTCATAAACTGCAATCATCCTTCCTCCTCTGTTTTCCCTGACAAAATCCCCACCTTTCTGCCAGCCCACGAAGGGTACCCCCCAAGAGATACCAACTCTAGAAGGCCATAGTTAAGATCACTCTAGTAATGACCTTGAAGGACCTTGCTACCTGGGTAGGCTCACAGGTCAGCTGGTGACCAACCACTTGACCCTTGAGATTCATGATAGAGATGGCATAAAGGAAACTGGGAGGTTGTTTTGTGTCAGTAAACCTTGGCTGGGGTGGGGATGACAGGGAGAAGGGATGAACACTATAATAAACTCAAGCAAGGGGCGCTAGAGAAACTGCCCACTCCCTGCTTTTACCAAAGGCAGGTCCTCTCCAATGCTGGTGAATTCTCTGCAAAGCAAAAACCCGGTCTGCAACTCATTGTTACAGCCAAACACAAAGCACAGCTCCAGAGCACACAAACCACCAACGATGTACAGGTCAGCATTTTGGAAGCAGAAGGAACTGCCACACTCCGGTCCTTGGAGGCTGCTTGGGGGAAGCTCTTTTCTCCCTCGTGACATCTCTTGATTCAAAATTCAACTTAGGTCCCAAATCAGAGTATACTGATGGTCTCTAACAATTGTTTCTTACTTAGGGTTAGTAACCCCAGTTCATGCTTTTGTCTACTTTGAGAAGCACTAGGCAAAGTCGTGGCCACATAATTGGCTCCTGATGCTGGCCTGGGGTTGGCAACTGCTCTCCAGCCTCCACGGCAGCGCCTGTGAAACTCTTCATTCAGCAAAACTGGTGACCAGATGCTTCCATGCCTTACCGATAAGCTCCCCCGCTCTGAAGTTAGGCTAAGTAGAAGAAGAATCGGGTAAAAAAATAAAATTAAATAAATAAATAAATAAATAAATAAAATAAAATTTTTAAAAATAAAAAAAAAAAGGCCGGGCGCAGTGGCTCACGCCTGTAATCCTAGCACTTTGGGAGGCCGAGGTGGGTGGATCACCTGAGGTCAGGAGTTCAAGACCAGCCTGGCCATCATGGTGAAACCCCATCTTTTTAAAAAAAATATAAAATTTAAAAAAAAAAAAAATTTTTTTTTTTAAAATAAAATTTAAAAAAAAAAAAAAAAGAAGAATCGGGTCTTTGATTTTTGCACAAGGTCTCATGGAACCAATTTCATGGCTGACACCGTAAGTGACTTGTTTTCAGTCGGTTCGACACCTCTGGTGGCTCCCCAAGTTTATTTTCCAGAGACACTCATCTTAGGCAATTTTGGGAGCTCCAGAGGGGGAAATGTTAGAAATATCAAAACAGCCACGCGCTCTTGCATTTAGCACATTGTAGAACAATATAAATTTGGGGCATTTATACCACTTTATATTAACTAATTTAGAAAAGGTTGCTTTCGCAGACTTTGCTGGCTGCTTTTCACTGCCAAACTAAATACTCCACTTTAAATATGCCCCTGCATACTCATGTGATTTCTCCTTTTAGGCTAGGAATGTACTGTTGACATAAATGTCAAATAAAATTAATGAGAGAATGGGCCCTCAAGTGGTACTCCTGTGAAGGGAATTTGTTAGACTGGGACCTCTGAGCCCAAATATATATATAATTATATAACACTCAGACGAGGAAAGAATTTGAATGTTAAGCTTTAGCAAATTTATCACCTTTATCAGAAACGCTGTTACCTACGGAAAAAAAAAGGCAGGTTGTAAGTAAATTAAGATGAAAATACCATCAGATTAGAAGTCTGTTACGGCAAGCTACTGCAGAATTAGAAGAGTGGCCCATCTGCTGGGTATCAAATCCTTCCCCTGATCTGTATAGAATTCGGATCAGATGTCTTCTGTTCCCCAAACACTTCCGCTGTTGACTTTGTACATGGACCTCCTCCCGCCCAACCCAGCTCCTTCTTTTCCTCTTCCATCTCTCCCCAACTGGCCACTGTAAAAATGGCAATTAGAACAGTAACAGCTATTTTTACTCAATAGCCAAAGAATTGGATACTAGCAGAGTGGCTGACTTCACCCATATGCTGATATAGAACTACTTTGTCTTGTATTTCCCCAAGTATAGTAGAATCAGAGAAAATCGCTCTAATCATTGAAAAGAGCCCTGTGCTGAGTAAAGCAGCCAGTCTTCTCTTGTCACAGTAAAAGGCTCAGAGTAAAATTTCCCATAAACACAGGAGAAGCCTAAATTTACCCACGTGCCAAGGAAAATGGCAAGAAAGACCCACGTGTAGCCAGAGCAGAGTCTCAGAGGTTCTGTGAACGTCTGGGGTGTGAGTTAATGCCTAGAAGGGCGGAGTTTCCAAGAAAACAGCTATGGTGTTTTTCACACTTCAGAAGCGAATCCTCAGGCCTAGACTCTACTCATTGCATTCCTTTTTCCTGCACTGATCTCAAGTACAATCACATAATTTTGAAAATTCACGATGTCTTTTCCTGAATAAAATTATAAGGATAGGTTTCTATTTCCTTCCAGTTACCTAGATACTTCTGTCTTCTGGAAAACCCCCAAAAGACCAGTAGACGAATCATGAAGGTCCTAGGAGTGATTCCTCCAATGGTGGGAATCATAAAGGGATCAAAAACCTGCACATTCATGGCAAATGACGTCATGATGAAATGATGCCACACATCTTCACAAAGTTCACAAAATCCATATATCCCTGGGGCAGTCACAGGGAATTTCTAATTAAATTACAGGGAGGGAAAGAGAAAATGTTTAATTACCAGCTGCAAACACCTCACACTTCTTCTGTTCACTAGGAAGTCATTCTTACACTGGGTAATGTGGAATGTCTCCTTCGGACCTGGAAAAATTTCTCTGTTTCCTCTTTCTTTCTCTTCAGGCCATCAGTTCATCATGAACAAATATGGAAATTTTCCTGAGGAGGAAATTCAACTACCAAAATAACTCCTTCATAATTCACACGTGCAATCACAACGGTGATTAATAAAAACCTGAAACAGCTCCTAAAAGCCTAAAGCATTAATTACTCTGTTAGATGTCAGGACTCTATGAAAACCTATGACAGCAGGTTACTCAGGCAAATTAAATCATGTGAACCTACAGTGGAAAAGAGAAATCTTCCCTTGGTGGATTTGCAACCTAGTAAATGTATGCTTTCGAAGAGAGGTGACCAACCCACAGCTCTTCAGGGCTCTATATTTCAACCTTGAAAGACATATGAAAGGGAAAAAATGCCATTGCAAATTGAATTTATGCTGGGATGAAAGGTAATATAATATCCTTTGAAAGACCTAAAATGGATGAATGATACTTTTCCATTAAAGAAGAAACTAACTCTCTTTGAATGTCTAGTGCGTCCTGCCCTGGGCTTTTGCAACACCGGATGCCTGCTTCTCTTCTGGCAACTTCAATGAGAGTTCCTTCTCAGCGATTTTTGCTAGCTCATCTTTTTGCAACTCATCTTGACATGTTAGTGCTCAGGACTCTGTCCAGTCACTTCTGTCTCTTCTGCGCACTCTCTCTGGATGATCTTGCCCAACCGTCTAGCTACAGACACCACGTCCATGCTGATGAGTCAGATTCTCCATGACTCTCCCCCCTGAGCTCCAGATGGGTATATCCAGCTGCCCCCGACCCAGACACATGCAACAGGCATCTCAAACTTAGGTTGACCAACACAGAATTCTTGTTCTCCACTTCCCCCACCCAAAATGTGTTCACTCCAAGTCTTTCCAATCTCAGGAAATGATACCACCTTCCAAAATTCTAAAATAATCCTCCATTCCTCCCTTTCTCTCAGCCTTCATTTCTGATCTATCAGCAAGCCCTATTGACTCTGCTTCCACACACATCCTGAGCCTCTCTTCTGTTTGCCATTCCACGTCCTCACTCTAGCCAAAGCCCCCTTCTTCTCTCCTAGACACTGTCACTCCTCATAATTGGTCTCTCTAATTCCATCCTCCACACAGTAGCCAGAATGAATTTTTTGTTTTGTTTTGTTTTGTTTGAGACAGGGTCTCTCTCCTTTGGCCAGGCAGGAGTGCAGTGGCAAAATCCCAGCTCACTGGAGCCTCAACCTGCTGGGCCTAAGTGATCATCTCACCTCAGCTACCTGAGGGTACGGGACTACAGACACATGCCAACACACCTGTCGAACTTTTTAAAAGTTTTTGTAGAGATGAGGTCTCCCTATATTGCTCAGGCCGGTCTCAAACCCTTGGCCTCAAGTAATCCTCACATCTTTGCCTCCCAAAGTGCTAGGATTACAGGAATGAACCACCATGCCCGGCCTTTTTTTTTTTAAGACAAGGTCTCGCTCTGTCACCCAGGTTGAAGTACAGTGGCATGATCATGGCTCACTGCAGCCTCAAACTCCTGGGCTCAAGGGATCCTCCCATCTCAGCCTCCCAAGTAGCTTGGCCCACAAGCACATGCCACCATGCCTGGGTAATTTATTTTATTTATTTTTTAATGTTTTAAAGATAGGGTCTCACTATGTTGCCCAGGCTGGTCTCAAACTCCTGGCCTCAAGTGATCCTCCTGCCTCAGTCTCCCAAAGTGCTAGGATTACAGGCATGAGCCACTGTGCCCAGACAAAATATTCTTTTAAGAATATAAATCTAATTCAGTGACTTTGCATAAAGTCCTCTAGTTGTTTCCCAATATACCAGCAATAAAATCCACACTTCTCTTGCCCATAAGCCCTGAGGTGATGGGGCCCTGCCATTTCTTCTCCCAGACATTCTACAACTCACCAACCTCCACCCACACTGGTCCTTCTTCCTCTTCCTCAGACATGCAAGCTAGTCCCACCTCAGGAGCTTTGCATATACAAGGCTGGCGTCTTATCTACAGAGAACGCTTATCTGGCCACCCTTACCAATGGTGCCATTACCATTCTTTCTCATTTTTTTTACCCTGTATGGTTAGTTCATACCCCATAGTATCTTGTATATTTATTTGTTTAGCTGTTCGTTATTTCCTTGTGTCTTCAATTGAATCATGGGAGAACCCTTACTCTCTCACTGCTACAGAGTACATACTCAATAATACTTAATAAATACATAAAGGAATAAATATATTTCTCTATGTTTTTCCCCCAACTTTATGAGATAGCTTATTCCTATTCTGAAAAGAAAAAAAAAAATGAAGTTCCCAGAGCTCAGTGCAAAGTTATAGAGGTAACTGAAGGCAAAGCTAGAATTTGAACCTGAATTCATCTGACTCCAAAACTCATATTTCTAAACATCAGATTGGTATTTCTAGCAGAGTCTGGAAAATCAGTCAAGAGCAGTAATTTTCCTCCTAGGTTTCTCCAGAAGTAAGTTGCCTGGGAACTTGTATTCAGCTCTTCAACCACAATTACCTCATCTATAAAATGGATGAACAAAATGAGTTTCTTACAGACACATTAGGAGGAATAATCTCCTTCCAGATTACAAGGTGTTCTGTAAACTCTCAGAGGATGGTTTTCCAGGTACCATGCTGAGCAGTTTTATCCAAAACCTGTTCTGTGCTCAAAGGAAACCACCGCCAAGGGTTCTCAGTCAAGCTGGGTTAATTGTATAAATACGGTCAGGAGTTAAGGACCACATAATAGTGCCATATATGGACTCCACTTTCTCAAAACCCTTTAAGGAGATGCAGTCTCATCCCACTGGAAAATTCTAGTCAAAGGATGGAAATAGATGATTTCTAGATGGTCCCCCACCTCCGCCCAACTTCCATCTGTGTGATTCTTTGTACTAACACTTGATCCCCCTCCAGAATTGAGACAGCTCTCCCTCAAATATGTGTTCCCTAAGGATCTTGACCTGGTTTTATTTCTAGTGGGAATACATTTGCTCCATAATTGATGCAAGTTGAGGGCAAGGGACATGACATTACTTTATTTCTTCTAAATCAAATTAAATCTGAATCCCAAAGCCTTACTTAATGGAAATTTAATTTCAATTATGTTTTTAGGAATCTTTTCCCCTTCGGGGGTCAGAGGGACATCTTGGGGACTTACATGGTACCTAGAGAATAAGGGAAAATGGCCAGGTGTGGTGGCTGATACCTATAATCCCAGCACCTTGGGAGGCTGAGATAGGAGGATCACTTGAGCCCAGGGGTTTGACACCAACTTGGGCAACATAGTTAGACCTCATCTCTGTGAAAGAAAAAAAAAAAAACTTAGCCAAGCGTGGTAGTGCATGCCTGTAGTCCCAGTTACTTGGGAGACTGAGGTAGAAGGATTGCTTGAGCCTGGAAGATCGAGGCTACAGTAAGACGTCATCACGCCAATGTACTCCAGCCGGGGTGACAGAGTGAGACTCTGTCTCAAAAACAAAAACAAAAAAGGCCAGGCACAGTAGCTCATGCCTGTAATCCCAGCACTTTGGGAGGCCGAGGTAGGAGGATCACCTGAGGTGAGGAGTTCAAGACCAGCCTGGTTAATATAGTGAAACCTTTTCTCTACTAAAAATTTCAAAATTTGCTGGGCGCAGTGGTGTGTGCCTCTAATCCTATCTACTCAGGAGGCTGAGGCAGGAGAATCTCTTGAACCCGGGAGGCAGAGGTTGCAGTAAGCCAAGATCATGCCACTACACTCCAGCCTGGGCCACAAAAGCAAAACTCTGTCAAAAAAGAGAGAGAGAGAGAGAGATTGAATAGGAAAAAAGCATGTGGTTTTCAGTTCCCAGGGTCACTTGCATGATACGTGTCATCCGACTATTCCCCACTACCTATTCTTTTCCCTCCAAACCAAGTAGGACCACATGAGGGCTTGGCTGTGGCTCCCAGGGCCATGGTGTTTAATGTGAAGTCCTTCCAGCATCCACATGCTACCTTATCCCAGAGTTTGGCACATTCTGGTACGCCACAGGACAGTCAATATGGGTCTCTTCCACTTCAGGGATTCCCCTCTCCTAGAGTCAGAGAAGTCCAGTAGCCCCTCACAATCTCCCATCATTCACACTGAACCATTTTGCATTCTCAGTTCCTAGCATCTGCCTTCCTCAAATCCTTGCCTTTTATCCAATTTCCTAACAAAAGTCTGAGCTGGGGTTGACTTCTAGGTATCTGGAAACCCAATATTCAGCTCCAGGACACAAAATCGTAACAACTCTCTGAGGCAAGGGAGTCCAGATTCAGAGTACAAACATTTCACTGTTTTATTGGGAAGGAAGAAAAATAATTCTTTTAGGTCTTCTGCAGCAGTGAGAATAAACACACTAATATATGTTCACCAAGTGTCATGCCACAGGTTCCCCATGTTCTCCTTTAATAATCTTAATAAATCTCATGGCTCCAACAGTTCTCCTCTCTGTGGGAAGCATGTAAATCATTATGTCCACCCTTGTTCTCTTCCCAAGCATGTCTTGGTATTTTCAACTGCCTGCTACTCATCTCTACCAGGCTACACATCAGATACCCCAAACTCATGTCCAAAATGAAACTCATCACTTACTTCCCAGTCCCTTCTCCAAGGTTTTCTATTTCTATTAACAGCCATGCATAGTGTTTAGCACATAATCAGCATGCAATAACATTTTTTAAATTGGTGTATGAATAGATGAATAGCCAACTGAAGAGCCACCTTACCTTAGCCTAAGTGTGAAGCCTAGGTGAGTTGACTTCAAATCACCTTTTGAAAACAGCTTTAGTGGGATATTATTCACACATTTAAAGAATGCAACTTGATAGGTTTTAACATATGTACACACCTGTGAAACCATCATCATGATCATCATCTCCAAAAGTTCCATCTTGCTCCTTTTAATCCTTCCCCCAGCCATCTCCCCTGCCATCTCAAATCGCTCATATGCTTTCTGTCCTTAAAGATGAGTTTGCATTTTCTGTAACTGTATATATATGGAATCATATAATATATGTACTCTTTTCTGATAGGGCTTCTTTTACTCAACACAATTATTTTGAAATTCCTCCATGCTGTCATGTGTATCAGTAGTTTATTTTTATTGCCGAAGAGTGTTCCATTGTATAGATATACCACCATTTGATTTCTCATTGATCTGTCAATGGCATTTCCAGTTTGGTGTTATTGTCATTAAAGCTGCTATGAAGATTACAAACAAGGCTTTCTGTGATACATTTTCATTTTTCTTAGACTGGCATTCTCTAGGGTTGTAATGAGTACATCATATGGTAGGTATATGTTTACCTTTTTAAGAAATTGCTAAATTGTTTTTCAAAGTGATTGCTATGGTGTGAATATTTTTGTCCCTCAAAATTCATTTATTAGAAACTCATCCCCAGTGCAGCATTGTTGAAAGGTGAGGCGTCTGGGGAAGTGCTCAGTTCATGAGGTCTCTGCTCTTGTAGATGGATTAATGCTGCTATAGAAGGGCTTCCAGGAGTAGGTTCTCTCTCTCCTGCCCTTTGCCATGCAAGGACACAGCATTCATCCCTTTTCCCCTTCCACCTTCTGCCATTGAAGGATGCTGGAAGAAGGCCCAATGCTGGCACCTTGATCTTGGACTTTCCAGTCTCCAGAACTGTAAATCTGTGTTTTCTCTCTCTCTCTCTATTTTTATTTTCATTTTTTGAGATGGAGTCTCACTCTGTTGCCCAGCGTGGAGTGCAGTGGTACCATCTCAGTTCACTGCAACCTCTGCCTCTGGGGTTCAAGCAATTCTCCTGCCTCAGCTTCCTGAGTAGCTGAGATTACAGGCACACACCACCACATCTGGCTAATTTTTGTATTCTTTGAGTACCATTCACTCTAATCAAACTCACTTGTAAGCCCCTAAACCCATTCACCTCACACTTTCCTCTATAATTTTGCGGATGCTGTTTCCTTCGTTTGAAATAACTTAATGCCTTCTTCTTTGCCAATTTGAATTCTATTGATCCTTCAAGTCCCAGAGGAGATGCTACATTCATTCTCAAGTCTTTCCTGAGCCCAGTTTGAGAGTAACCATTTCCTCAGCCAAGTTGCCAGAAATTTCTTTTTCTTCTGCCATTTCTAACTTTCTACCTTGATTTCCTACTTATTTGTTGTTGTTTTAAGTAGGAAAAGTAAATGTGTTTAAGTCACATCTGCTTTATCATATGCATGTTAGAGAAATTCGTTCCCCCCAGATCTTTGAGGCTTACTTTACCCAAATTCATTCATTAAACAAATATTCCCTGAGCATCTACTATGTGTCAGGCATTACTGGAGGCCCTTGGGATATATCCATGAGCAAAACAAGAGTCTAAAAAAACTCCCTGCCCTTGCAGAGTTGACATTCTAACAGAGGGAGATGAATATAATAAAGAAATAATAGGCGGGTCTGAGTACAGTGATATTTACAACTAATTGACCATAACAAGTTATAGATTTCTTTGCTCCTTCTCCCACTCCACTTGACTAGCAAAAAAAGAAAGAAAGAAAGAAAAAATAGACACAGCAAATAGTCAATTACATAGTACGCTGAAAGATGAAGAATGTTTGGCAAAAAGAAAAGGAGGAGCAGGGTGAAGGGATGAGGGATGGTAGAGACTGCAGGGGTGGGGCACGTGACAATTCGAAATACGTGGTCAGGGTAGGTTTACACGGGAAGTAACACTCAAGCGAGAGCTTGGGTGAGATGAGATGGTAGCCATGAGGCTATCTGGGGTTACTCCTTGTCTATGCCTCATCATCTTCGTGTAGTCTATAGACCACAGGCCATGAGGTGGCATCTCTAACCGATTCAGCTTGGTGTCTTCCCTCTCAAATTACCCAGCACCAGTGCCTGGCCTGGGAGCAATAGAATAAATGAATGCATGGACAGGCTTCAAACCTGCTGGGAAAACGTCAAAAAATAAGGAATAAAATGAAAGAAGGATGTAAGAAAGAGAAGAGAAAAAGGTTAATACAAGAGAGGATGACGAAAGCTGAGGCTAAAAAGGAAAAAGAAAGAAAAAGCCACCAAAGCACTTCTCACAATAGAAACCTTGTCATGGACTCTGTGGAGGTTTTAGGTTCCTGATCGCAAAACCAGCAGCAGAAGCTGATGTGGTCTCTTACGCTTACCACGGATTAGCATGAGGTTCTTGAAGACGTCATACTATCTCCAGAAATAAGCTATTAAACCGCTCAATTGCAACTACTCTCCCCCAATCATGATTCAAAAAGTGTGTGTTATCTGAACAGACTGATGAAAAGGTACACTGTTTTTTTTGTTTGCTTGTTTGCTTATGCCTCTATCTAAGAAAATATTTAAGATGGCTTACTCATTGCAGGGGATGCGGGCGGCAGATTTAAACTAAACAAGCTCGCCAAACTCTCGCCCTGACAAACCTCAGGTTCTGATATTCCCTCCCACCATTTCACTAGTGTGCCTTTACTTCTGGTGAAGTGCACCCATCAGGATTTATTTGCTAAAAGACACAGATTTGATTCTAAGCTTTTCACATCGATGCAAAAAGGGAAATATTTTCAATTACATGACTCAGTATCCATAAGATAAAAGCAAATCAACTATTTGTCCCTGAAGGTCTTTATAAAGAGCTCACTATAGGTATTTGGCAGTGTACTCCAGAGAAACAGAACAGTAGATGTACGAACATTTATAGAGATTTATTTTAAAGAACTGGCTTGCACAGTTATAGAGGCTGGTGACTCCAAAGGGTACATTGGCAGCCTGGAGACCCAGGGAAGAGCTGATGTCGCAGTTCAAGTCCAGAGGCCATGTGAAGGCAAAATTTCTTCTTTCTAGGGGAACCTCAGTCTTTCTCTCTTACGTTCTTCAACTGATTGGGTGAGGCCCACCCACATTATGGAGAGTAATTTGCTTTATTCAACATCTGCTAATTTAAATGTTAATCTCCTCTAGATAATCCCTTCACAGCAACATCTAGACTGGTGCTTGACCAAATATCTGGATATTGTGGCCTAGCCAAGTTAATACATAAAATTAACTACACTGTCTAAAGCAGGATTCGCAAATTCAAATGCCCACAAGAGCCAGGCAGACAAAGAAAGTGAGTGAAGCCAGTGCCAGATGATAGAGAATGATAAGGACTGGGGTCATCTAGAAGGCATATGTCTCATCTAAAGGCAATGACATTGAAACACATTTAAAGCACTGTGTGGGAGAAACATTTATCTCAGGGTAAAAAAGCCCAGGAATCAGGCCAGGCACAGTGGCTCACACCTGTATTTCAAGCATTTTGGGAGGCAGAGATGGGCAGATCACTTGAGGTCAGGAGTCTGAGACCAGCCTGGACAGCATGGTGAAATCTTGTCTCTACTAAAAATATAAAAATTAGCCGGGCATGGTGGCGGGTGCCTATAATCCCCAACTACTTGGGAGGCAGAGGCAGGAGAATTGCTTGAACCTGGGAGGCAGAGGCTGCAGTGAGCTGAGACCACACCACTGCACTCCAGCCTGGGTGACAGACCAAGACTGTCTAAATAAGTAAATAAATAAATAGCAAGCCCAGGAATCATAGTTTAGGTAAATTAACAGATACTACAACGGGTATATGGGGGCTTTTTGTTTTAGCATCTGATATAGTTTGGATCTGTGTCCCCTCTAAATCTCATGCCAAATTGTAATCCCCAGTGTTGGAGGTGAGACCCGGTGGGGAGGTGACTGGATCATGTGGATGGATTCCTCAGGAAAGGTTTAGCGCCATCCTCTCGGTGCCGTCCTCACAATAGTGACTTCTGGCGAGACCTGGTCATTTATAAGTGTGTGGCACCTCCTCCCTCTCTTGCTCCTGCTCTGGCCATGTGACGTGCCTGCTCCCCCCTTTGCCTTCTGCCATGATTGTAAGTTTCCTGAAGCCTCCCAGAAACCAAGCAGATGCCAGCATCATGCTTCCTGTACAGCCTGCAGAACTGTGAGCCAATTAAACCTCTTTTCTTATAAATTAACTGATCTCAAGTATTCATAGCAATGCAAGAATTGCCTAATACAGGGCGAAAAAAGCCCAGGAATCATGACTTGGGTAAAGTAACAATCCAGCAATGGGTATAAGTAAGCTTTTCTGTTTTAGCATCCAGAAACTTAGCAACCATCAACACTGCCCTTATGACACCAAGAAAAGCACAATTCAGGGAATGCTCTAGGCTCACATCATGTTATATAGAGAGATCTTGAATGGCCAGGTTAAATTCAGGAACAGGTTGGATAACCAGCAATCCTCCATAGATATCACCATGCCTAACCAAATACTGGAAAGGTATTGGATAGCAGTATATTTGTGGTTAAACTCCTGATTGGCACCAGGACTGTAGTTCTCCTGTATAATTAGTTCAGTATAAAGATATGTGATTTAAGGGTAGGGCTGCTGTCTTCATGAAGAAGGATTTGGCAAAGACAGAAAGCCAAGGCATTCGGTACCCATGGGCAAAGCCAACGCTCCTCTGAAAAAACAATGATTTCAGGACACTTTAGTACACAGACAACTGGAGCATCAAGTTCCCATGACTGAAACACTTCTAGCCTAGAATTTTGTGAAACCTAATCAAACACACATCTTTTAAAGGGTATACAATGTCTTGCTTCTGAACATACAAATTCTTACTGTGGCCGCAAAGATTAGATCGTTGCAAAACATATGCCACAAAGCAAGTGAGTGGCTGTATGTTATTAACTATAAGCCAAGTCAACGTTGGGAAATATCTACCAAAAAAAAATAAATATTTGAACTGCAGTCATTTTTTTTTCTGATAATAATTAACCAGCACAGCTGTTTACCATGTGCACTCTCAAATCACGAGACTAAAACGCCCTTGCCCTCGTATGAGATGATGCGTTCTTCTAATATCTACAAAAGATACACCCTTCTCTCCAGACCACTACCCAGGCTTACGAAAGAATTTCAGATTTGCCTATAGCTGTGAGCCACTTAAAAACACAATAAACTTGTTGGAACCTTTAATAACTTCAACAAAATCAAATCATTGATAAAAGTCAAATCAATCTCATTTTGAAAAATCTCAAGAGGGCAGAAGGCACCACCAGCTCCTTGAGCCTGGTTGTGGTACTCGTCACAATTTGAGAATCCCACGGCCCATGCCAGGCCTCAGAAAAGTTTCCTATTCCCAGCTTTGACTGCATAAGGGGAAGAGGAAGGAAAAGCGCATGCAGCCAAGGTCTGCAGGCGACAGTTGCGGCCACACTGTGCAGCCTGAATCTGAAATGCTGCAAAGGCAGCCCAGGACCGGAAGTTGGATGCTTTCTACCCTGAAACCACTTAGCAACAGTCAAGATGCAGCTTCTTAAAATCAGCCATGAGAATGAAGTCGGGGGCGCCTATTCCTAGTGATTTTTATTTTCCATAATAAGCAAATCCTGAGAAGGGCTGTGTGGCTGTATTCACATCACAAAGCTCCAAAGGCTATTTTAAGAGCACCCTGTTTCTGCTTAGGAGAGGAAGAGAAACTCAGCCCCTTCAGGCACCTCAGAGCTGTCCCAACTTCCCCTCCTGACTCCTCCAATCCGAACAGTTTGCAAACAAGGCAGCTTGGCCAAAGAGGGCAGCAGTGCTTGGCGTGGGGGATGGACTGCTGCCTGGCAGGGCCCAGGTTTCCTGGGC
This sequence comes from Ateles fusciceps, assembly GCA_036589455.1. Lineage (NCBI taxonomy): Eukaryota > Metazoa > Chordata > Mammalia > Primates > Atelidae > Ateles > Ateles fusciceps. The sequence goes on along the minus strand of JAZHEH010002908.1, from coordinate 4,837,032 downwards.
ATCTAAGCAGCCAAAAGGAAGAGGAACTTATTAGGGGTTGGATATAACACCAAGCTGATGTTACCATTTGGATCTACCTGCCTACCAATGACAAACAATAGAGATTTTTTTTAAGCTCAGAAATGGAAAAAGGGGAGAGTATTTCAGTGATGATGGAAATGGGCAAACCAATCAATGAATGATTCTTAAGCCCTCGTGTTTGACCTGTAAGTAAACTGAAGATGTGCAAGTCATCCTTTCTGCCCTGGAGTGTTAACACTCACCCACAAGGACAATGACACGGGGAAAGGAGAGCACAGCAGATGAGGAAGATGAAGTAATTTCTGGAGACTGAGGGTATATGGAAAAGTGACAGCTGAACTCAGGCAGAAGGAGTAAAGCTGACACTCAAATTCCAGCAGAGGGGAGAATGGAGCAGAATCAAGTGCATTCACCCCATTGAATCCTAAGAAGGCTCAGGAATTGGAGGCATCAGATATAGACAAAGTGGGGGATGAGGTGTGGGTTAGACTTGTTGGGGCTCAGAAAATAATACAACAAAGTGGAGGCTTCAGAAGCAACCCCAGAAGCAGAGTCTCTCTCTGACTTCCTCCTGCTCTCCTGCCTCTCACCCCCTCAATCTCCCCCAAGGCAAGCCATAAAAACTAGAATTCCTCTTCTCCAAAGCGGCACATACAAACCAGAACCCCTCTCCCCAGATCCAGCCATAAAATCTACAAATACAACTCTAACCTTCCCCCCCCCACCCCTGCCTTTCTGTGCAAGAAATTCTCTGATCTACTTTGTCTGATAGTAGGTCGTAAGACCCTCATTCCATGGAAGGTCTACCCCATACCTGGAGTGAAAAAATGCCACACAGAGAGGCCAGGAAGAATCTGAACAGTCAGGCCTTGCTGGGATCATTCTCCCCTTGTCCAATCACAGCTCTACACTACTGTCCATTCTTCATCAAATTGAAGCATAAAAATGGATAGTTTTCTCTGTATCTTTAGGTCTTCATTCCAAAGCCTCTTGGGTCACATAAAGCTGTGATTAAGTAAATTTGCTATGGCTTTCCCTTGTTAACCTATCTTTTGGTATAGGAGTGTCGGCTGTGAACTTTATGACAGGGAGAAAAGGGATCACCCTATTTCGAGCCTGCAGAACCTACAATGAAAAGTTAGATCTTCATATTCTCAAGGCTGGGAACCACAGCGTGGAAGAGTGCAGAGATGACACATCAGACGGAAAAACAGAGGGCAAAAGCTAAACTCCGTGCACTGAATGGTAAGAGCCCATGACCCCTTGCCCACCTGGCTCTCATTTATATTTCCCTGAAGACTTACGAAGTTGCACAACTTTTCACATGTTTATCTGACATTTGAATATCCTCTTTGGTGAAGCCCCTGCTTAAGACTCTTCTTCATTTTTCCACTGGGCTATTTTGTTTTCCTTGAATTGATTTGTAGAAATTCTTTGTTTATCCTTCATATAAGCCTTCTGTAAATTATAGATGTTGTAAATATCTCTTAATTTGCCTTTCATTCTCTCAATTGTGTCTTTTGAGGAACAAAAGTTCATTTTAGTATAATCCAATTTTATCTGTCTTTTCCTTTATAATTGGTTCTTTTGAGTCCTGTGTAAAATTCTTTTCCTAACCAAAATCAGGAGTATATTATCCCATATTGTCTTCTGGATATTTATTGTTTTGTTTTTCATATTAGGTCTAAAATTCACCTGGAATGGGTTTGGGTATGTAGTGTAAGCTCAGAATCAAGTTTTATTATTTGTCTATATTGATATTCAACTGTCCCAGGACTGTTTATTTAAAAGAGTGTCCTGTTCCCATTCCTCTGCAGTGCCAATTTTGTCATTGATAGTATGTCTGCATATACATAAGTCTGTTTTTGGACTCTATTCTTTTTCACTATTCATTCATCTTTGTACCAACGCAATCCTTCGTCAATTACTTTAGCATAAAATAAATCTTAATATGTGGTGAAGCAAGTCCTCTTATCTTATTCTTCTTCAAAAATACCTTGTCTAGGCTGGGTACCGGTGGCTTGAGCCTGCAATCACAGCACTTTGGGAGGATGAGGTGGGTGGATCACTTGAGGCCAGGAGTTCAAGACCAGCCTGACCAACATGGTAAAACCTCCTCTCTACTAAAAATACAAAAATTAGTCAAGCGTGCTGGCATGCACCTGTAATCCCAGCTACTGGGGAGGCTGGGACAGGAGACTCGCTTGAATCCAGGAGGCACAGGTAGCAGTGAGCTGAGATCCAGCCTGGGCAACAAGTGAGACTCTGTCTCAAAAAAAAAAGTTCCTTTTCTACTCTTGGCATTTTGTGTTTCCATAAAAATTTTAGAATTGGCTTCTCAATTTTCACAAAACCCTCGGGATTTTGATTGGGATTATGCTGACTCTATATATAGCTTTGAGATGAATTTACATCTTTTAAAAATTAAGTCTTTCATTTCATAAACAAGTTATATCCCTCCATTTATTTAGGTCTTTAATTCTCTCGAAGTGTTTTATGGTTTTCAGTATAGGGGTCTTCATATCTTTTGTTAGATTTATTCCTAATTTGATTATTTTTATTCGAATATAAATTCATGTTGTTTATTAGTGATAAAGAGAAATACAATTTATTTTTTTCATATTTACCTCTTTCCAGCAAACCTGCTAAATTCATTTTAGTTCCAACACTTAACTGAAATTTATTTTTAATTTTCTATATACCCAGTCATTTAGTCCCCCAATAATTATACTTTTATTTATTCCTTTCTAATCCTAATACCTTTATTTCTCTTTCTTGTCTCATCATGCTACCTAAGATCGGCTGTGCAGTAATGAGTAGAAGTGGTAATAGATAGCAGATTTGTCTTACTCTTTCTTACTTTTTAATGATGTCGGCTATTTTTTGTATATACTCTTCTTATAGTAAGAAAACTTCCTTTTTATTAGTTTGCAGATGAGTCTTTCTTTTTAATCGAGAATAAATGTTCGATTACATCACATACATTTTCCACATCTACTGAGATGATCATGATTTTTTTCCCTTTACGTTGCTAATATACTAAGTAGCACTGACTGATTTCAAACATATTACCTTAACCTTGCATTTCTGGAAGATATCATGATGGAGCAATTTATTGCTGGATTCACACTGCTAATATTTTGTTTAGGATTTTATTTTATTTTATTTTATTTTATTTATTGAGATAGAGTCTTGCTCTGTCACCCAGGCTGAAGTGCAGTGGCGCGATCTCGGCTCACTGCAACCTCTGCCTCCCCGGTTCAAGCGATTCTCCTGCCTCAGCCTCCCAAGTAGCTGGGATTGCAGGCACCATGCCACCATACCCAACTCATTTTTGTATTTTTAGTAGAGACAGGGTTTCGCCATATTGGCCAGGCGGGTCTCAAACTCCTGACCTCAAGTGATCCTGCCACTTTATCCTCCCAAAGTGCTGAGATTACAGCCATGAGACACCATGCTCGGCCTTGTGTAGGATTTTAAAATTTATATTTATGAGTGAAACTGGCTGGGAATGTTCCTTTCTCATAATATTTCAGTCAGGTTTTATATCAAAATTCTACTGGCCTCTTGAAACAAGTTGGGAGTATTCCTTCTTTTTCAATTATCCAGTGGAGAGTTTGTGGAAAATATGTGTTATTTCTTCCTTAAATATTTGGTGAACTCAACAGTAAAACTATCTGGGTCTGAAGTTTTCCTTATGGGAAAGTTTGTAATTACATATTCATGAAGACACATAGAGCAACTCAGCCTGTTATTTTTCTTATAGCAGTTACAGCAAGTGGCATTTAAAAAGTTTTGTCCATTTCCTCTAAAATGTCAAATATATTGTCATAAAGCTTTTCATAATATTCTCTTACTACCTTCTAAATATAGTTATACCCTTTTTTCATTCCTAATATTGTTTGTGCTATTTTTTTCTGGATTAGTCTCACCAGGATTTATTGATTTTATTAGTCCTTTGGCTCTGTTGATTCTCCCCATGGTAAGTTTTTTTATTATTATTATTTCATTACTTTTTCTCTTATCTTTATTGTCTCCTTCCTTCTATATTGTGAAAAAATTTAGTTGTTCTTTTCTAACTTCTTGAAATTAATGCTTAGGTTATTTATTTATAAACCTCTCTTCTTGTCTATTATACGCATTTGAGGCTTTAAATGTCCCTCCATGCATCGCTTTAGATGCATCCCACAATTTTTGGTATGTCACATTTTCATTGTCATTAATTTCCAAATATTTTCTACTTTTCATTGCCATTTATTCTTTGATTGTGATCGCTTAACTTCTAAACATATGGAAATTTTTCAGTTTTTTTTGTAATTGATTTCTAGCTTAATGTCACTGTAGTTGGAAAATACACTCTATGATTTCCATCCTTTGAAATGTGTTAAGAGTGGCTTTATGACTCACCAAATAGAGAACACTGGCAAAGATTCTATGTGTGCTTGAAAGGAATGTCTATTCTGTATTTGTTGGGTGCAATGTTTTATAATTAGATGATGTTTGTAAATTAACTTTGTTCAAATTTTCTATATCCTTACTTATTTTAATTGTCTCTAGATTTTATCAATTACAGAGAGGTATTTTAAAATTTCTAACTATATATATATATATATATATATATATATATATATTATATATATATATGTATTTCTCCTTGCAGGTCTTATAATTGTGTGTGTTTATGAGATAGAGATAGAGATAGAGAGAGAGAGAGAGAGAGAGAGAGAGCACTCAGGTGAGCACAGTATAAGTAAATTGAATCTGTTTTATTATGAAATATCTCCCTTATCTCTAATAGCATTCCTTGCCTTACGATCTTTCTTTGAGTTAGCTATGTAATCTTTCTTTGAGTTAGCTATGTAATCTTTCTTTTGCATGGTATATCTTGCTACATTCTTTTATACAGGGCTGTTCTGTATGTTTATAAGAAAGATATGTCTCTTTAAAGCATAGTTTTAAAAATCCAATCTAATAATCTTTTGACTTTTAAGTTAACTATTTAGTCAATTTATGTTTAATATAATGGCTGATATTTAGATATAAATCTATTCTACTTTTTTTTTATTTGTCTCACCTATTCTAGGATCCTTTTTCTCCTATTTTTCACCTTTGTTTGAATTTCTTAAGTATTCTATATTATTCTATTTTCCCTCTTTCTTAGCTTGTTATTTATATGTTCTGCCATCATTCTTTTAAAGATTATGGAGTTTAAAACATGCATCCTAACTTATCAATGATTAACACAGCTTGGTTATCACTTCCTATACACTACAAGGAACTTGGAACAATTTAACTTCATTAACTTCTTTGGATTTATGTTCTACTTGTACTGTGTATGTTATTCCCTACATATTTTAAACTCCACAGTACATAATAATTATTATTTTATATAATCAATATTTCTGATTTCTATTCTAATTATATCTATTGCTCTTCACTCCTCCTTACATATCTGAGCTTTGATCTGGGATAATTTTCCTTCTGTCCAAAGGATACTCTTTAGGGAATATTTCCTTTAGTATAGATCTGTTCATGACTTGTAAAAATTATTTATTCATTTATTTTTAAATAGAGACAAGGTCTCACTACATTGCCCAGGTCCTGGGCTCAAGCGATCCTCTCACATCAGCTTCCCAACATGCTGGAATTACAGGCATGAGCCACCATGCTTAGTCTCATGATTAATTTTTTAATATCTTTAATTCTGCTTCATTTTTGAAAAATATTTTTGGCAGAGACAGAATTTGTAGTTAATAGTTGTTTTCTTTCAGCAATTTGAAGATAGTATTCCATTTCCTTCTGACATCTACTGTTTCAGTTGAAAAGTCAGGTGTCAGTCTTATTGTTCCTTTAAAGATAAGAGGTACCCACTTCCCAACCATGATGCTTTTCAGCTTTTCTCTTTGTTTTTATTTTATAAAAGTTACCATGTTGCCCCTATGTTGTTATCTTTGGTTTTGTTTTCAGAAATTTTACTATCTTGAATCTTTGTATTTATCCTGCTTGGTGTCCTAGGGCTTCTGGATTCTATGGCTTTGTGTAATTTGTTAGTTTTGGAATCATCTCAGCTATTCTTTCCAATTATTTTTATGTCCCACTTTCTCTCTCCTCTCCTGTTGAATCTCCAGTTACATGTATATTAGGCCTTTCCACCATGTTTAATATGTCTTTCACAATCTGATATTTATTTTCCATCTGAAACCCTGTAAATGCTTTATCTTTAATATTTTCTTCTGCTCTATCTTCTAGTTCACTAACGCTCTCTTCAATTGCATCTACTCTATTCAACCCATCCATTTGGTTTGTTAAAGCTTAACTCGTTAAGTATAATTTACATACCATAAAATTCACCCATTGTAAGTGCACATTCAATGGTTTTAGTAATTAATTCAGTTATGCAACCATAACCATCACCACAATCCAATCTTAGAGCCTCTCCATCACCCAAAAACGTTCACTTATTTAGATTTTAACTGCAGTAATTGTATTTTTCAGTTCTAGAAGGTCCATTTGGTCTTATTTACAATTTTCAGTTCTCTGACAGGGTTTTCAACCTTATCTTTTAATTCTTCAAACATATTAATCACAGTTATTGTAGGGACCATATCTAATTAATCTATTAACTGGATCTCCTGTAGGTATATCTAATTTATTTATTTATTTATTTATCATATCTGGTCTTCTCATGTGTCTATTATTTCTACTGACTGACAGATACAGTACATGAAAAACTATAGTGATGACACGAGGTTCTGGGAAAAGCATCTTCCTCCAAAAAGAATTTTTACTGTAGCTTCTGGCAGGCATCCAGGCTAGGGGCACTAATCTGAAATTATTTGGGTTTTGGATTTAGTACCTATATTTTATTTCTGATTCTCCTAGACTTAGGGTTCTCAATGAAAGCCTAGGTTGTCTACTAGGGCTTCTATTTCTTTACAGGACCTAAATACAATTACCACACCCTCAACCCCATGAACTCATTGAAAGCTCTGCTAAGTTTCTTAATCTCTTAGCCTCTACTTTTTGAACTGAAATTTTTCTCAAGGAGATAAAACTCAAAAGCAGAGTTCACCTCTCTGAGTTTTCCACCACTCCTTACTCACCCCACCAACCCAGATCTTGGTTCTACAAGTCCCCATTGCCTGGATGGCTCTCCAATTTTTCCAAACTGAATTTTTTTCTTTTTAATTTTGAGCAGGTTTTCTCAGCAGAAGAGGTGATCAGAACAAACCTCATCTACTATTGCTAAATATATGCACTACTACTGTAAATTAGGTGACCATAATTTATCAAACCAGGATGTTCTTGAAAATGAAAGTAGATACTACTAGTGATTACATAGAGGCAGTAGGCATATAACAAATCTATCACAAACATGTCAGACCGTATGGTCACCCCAATAAAATGCATGGAGTGAATGAATTCTCTTAACAATCCAGAGGGATCAGAAAGGGCTCATTTCAACACAACATTTCAGAAGAAACAATTGAGACAGATTAATCTGATGCCCCATGGAAATTCCACTGTTGTTTGTAGGGCCCCTTCTAAGCTCCTTTAGGGATTTAGCTTTTTCTCCAATTTTTTTTCTTGTGAGACAGAATCACATTCTGTTGCCCAGGCTGGAGTGCAATGGCGTAATCTTGGCTCACTACAACTTCTGCCTCCTAGATTCAAGCGATTCTCATGCCTCTCAGCCTTCTGAGTAGCTGGGATTACAGGCACGCACCACCACACCCAGCTATGTTTTATATTTTTAGTAGCAACAGGGTTTCACCATGTTGGTCAGGCTGGTCTTGAACTCCTGACCTTGTGATCCACCCGCCTCGGCCTCCCAAAGTGCTAGGATTACAGGCGTGAGCCACCGCACCCAGATTTTTTTCTCCAAATTTTTATTTCAGGCAAATAAAATATAACTTTTTTTCAAATTTTTATTTTGCCTACAAAAATAAATCAATTTAAGAATCAAATTGGCCACATCAAGAATATGGAGGTCTGGTCTCTTCCCTTTGTGGTGACTGAATATTTGGTTTTAAGGACAGAAGTAAACCCTTACTCATTGTGGGAAGAGACTACTCAGGGGCTCATTGCATTAGCAGAGGGAGTTAACTATTACAGCCTGCCAGTTCCTGGACCCTATATAGTGTTAATGCCCTTGGCTGAGACTTGGTGCATTCATGTAGTTTTGGAGACTCCTTCAAGTAAGAATTTTTTCTGAAAAAAATAGAGAAGGCTTTGACTTGAAAAGAAAATGAGCACAATTCGCAAAAAGAGCACTGCACCATGTTCCCTTTTCTATTTTATTAGAAATGCTGTATTTTACTCTCATTTAGCAGAAATTCTATCCATTATTCCATGAAGGAAACAACATAATAAGTAAAGGGCTTGCTCTGTCTTGGCTTCTGAGAGAGCGAGATTTGCCTCCTGGGTCATCTTCTAAAGTGAACTCCTTTGGGCTGGAGAGCTGTTCTCTGATTAATGCCAGAGCCATGCTCAGGGAGATGCTCAATCAAATAAAGTAGCATTGATGCCTAATTATAGACTCACCATGTCTTGTATTTTGCAGCCTGACCCTTCCTGGAATTTTGACGATGCTATTCAGGATATCACTTCCTATTCTTAATCTGCATATTTTAGATGGCTTGATTCAAAACAATGTTTTGGATACAAACATTCCAACGTTTTTCCAAAACACAGGCTTTATCAGCATAGAAAGTAATTTGCCACATGCATTGTGTTTGCATCCTAGCAAGTGGATAATAGATTAGAGTTACTAAAATGTCAGTGTATTTTCCCATCCATAGTACACTGCGGTAGGAAAGAAAACCATTCAATGAAAAGAAAACAAAATATGATTCCACAATTTAACTTAGTTCCATATGCCACTGTTATTTATTGAGACCAGTAACAACAGAAAATAAAAATGAGGCATTGAAAACACTGAGCCTAGCAACAAAGCACTGAGTGAAACTCAAGTACAAGGTGATATGGAGGCCAATAACCTAGGATCTGGTTCAGCTGAGATTATCTATGGCCCTGGGGAATATTCAAGAGCTAAACGCCTCTGCTTGTTGATTTGCTAAACACTGGCCTGGAGACAGGTCAGCCTCCCTATGGGAGGCCTAAAACCAAGAAACAATGAATGCAAGGTCTCTCTTCGTTTTTTTTTTCTTTTTTTTGCTTCTCCATTGTTTGTCTACACTCCTTCATCTAATCCTCTGTAGGGCAGGGTCTTACCTCCCTACACCCAGCCCCTCAATAGTACCTGCACTCTGTAGACCTCAACAAATATTTCCAGGTGGAGTAAATGATTTCTCCTAACAATTCAGATAGAGCAGAAAGGGCTCATTTCAAGATAACATCTCAGAAGAAACAACTGAGACAGACTAAACTGATGCCCCATGGAAATTCCACTATTGTTTGTACGGTCCCTTCTGATCCCCCTTCAGGGATTTAGCTTTTGCTCCAAATTTTTATTTTGGTAACTTTCAAACCTAAAGAAAACCTGAGCATGGGCAACATGGGGAAACCCTGTCTCCACAAAAAATACAAAAATTAGCTGGGCATGGTGGTGCATACCTTGTGGTCCCAGCTACTGGGGAGGCTGAGGTGGGAGAACCACTTAAGCTTGGGAGACCAAGGTTGCAGTGAGCCAAGATCGCATCACTGCACTCCAGCCTGGATGACAGAGCAAGACCCTGTGTCCAAGGAAAAAAAAATAAAAAAAAGAAAGTAAAAGAAAATCTGAAGGAATAATACAATGAGTAAGAGGCTGCATATCTAAATATGTTAGCAGGCATCTCCTTAGAGCAAGAACATTTTCCTTCATTCAGAGGCTTAATTTTGTTTAAAGCACACTGTCCATTCAAAACTGAAGGGTAGGTGACATTTTCAAAAGTCCAGCACAACATTCACACCTTCAAGGAATGTATTATACAGTTGGTGACTTAGATTGTATAAACATAAAGTGATGTGGGGTAATTAAATCTTAAGGTTGATAGTGCTCTTTTTAAGTAAAATAAGAACTCAGAGAAGTGAAAAGTAAGGGTGGATGAAGTTTCCAAGAGGAAATATGGGACAAAGGTAGACTAGCTGTTTATCAAACCTGTTTCTCCTTCTTCCTGGGCAAATACCTAAACCACCTTCCCAGCAATCTCCCTTGCAGTCAGATGTAGCCACCTTGCCAAGTTCTAGCTAATGGAAAAGGGGGAAAAACATGCCACATCTGGGCCTAGCCAATAAAAACCAGCCACTCATGAGCCTCCACGTGCTCTTCCTTTTTTGCTAATATAATCCAAATAAGCACCGTAACCTTGGAGCCATGGGTCGAAAATGACAGAGGCCTAAAATGTCAAGCAGTTGGCCCTCGAAAACCTGAAAGAGAGGTAACCACTAAGCAGGTCACCCATTTTGGGTATGTAAGAAACAAACTTCTATTGTTTTGATTCATGGCACTATTTTGGTTTTGTCAAAGAAGCCAGCATTACCTCAACTAGGATGCTGGAACTTAAAATACTCCTGAATACGTGCAGAAGGAAGTGATAATTTGAAAATAAGGAATATGCTTTTTTCTCTATTGCTTTCTGCACATATGATCTGTACCCTAGTTGGCCAAAGG